>CM062294.1:187458519-188676852 GCA_031216915.1 Pictodentalium vernedei | reverse complement strand
TCCCTAGGTCGACGGGGCGAGGTTCGGGTCGTGGAGGACGTAGTTTCTCCTTCCGCAAGCCTTGCAGGTCCAGGAAGTGATGGTTTGAACCTCTATCGTGTTCCGGTAGGCGGAAGATTATCGAGTTTTATAAACGAGTGGGCGTCAATTACGGACGACCACTGGGTTCGTGGAGTGATTTCGGAAGGACTAAGAATATCCTTCAAACAAAAGCCTCCATTAACTCGAAGTCCAAAATGGTCTCGGCTTCCGTCGAATCCGCAGAAAAGAGACGCTCTTTTATCAGAAGTACAGTCTCTTCTGAAGAAGAATGCGGTAGAGGTCGTAGAAGACCAGGAATCACCGGGTTTCTACAGCCATCTGTTTCTGGTTCCGAAACCAGACAGCTCGTTCCGTCCAGTCATAGATCTGAGCTGGATAAACAAGCTGATCATCGCTCCAAAGTTCTATTTGGAGACAATTCGATCAGTCAGAGCGAGTATTCTGGTGAACGACTATGCTACAAGCATAGATCTCAAGGATGCGTACTTTCACTCCATGGTACATCCGACATTCAGAAAGTATCTATGCTTCGCAGTGCTAGGAGTTGTATATCAGTTCCAAGCGATGTGCTTCGGTTTGAACCTAGCGCCCTGGGCTTTCACTCGAATAATGAACTTGGTAATGATATATTTCCGAGCTCATTCGTCTGCGGTAACGTCGGCCTACCTGGACGACATTCTTCAGAGGTACGGCAACGAGTTAACGCTTCAGAACGATGTGCAGAATCTGCTTCTATTACTCCGACGTCTCAGTTTTATAATAAACGAGAAGTCGGATCTGGTGCCGTCCAAGTCATTCACTTATCTGGGAATGAGCTTCGAGACGCACAACAATCTCGTTCGACTGCTGTTAACCAGAGCGAAATTAATCAGTTGTTATGCTCGCTATTGTCTTCACTCAGACAAAATCACAGCGAGAGAGTTCATGAGACTGATAGGTCTGTGCGGAGCCGCTGCGGATCTCATTCCGATGGGGCGGTTATGCACTCATCCTCTCCAAATTTTCTTGACTCAGAATTGGAGTGTAAAGATTCATTCGCTCGATATAGACTGTCTCTTGTCAAATCAAGTGAAACAAGAGATTCAGACTTGGGCAAACATTCAGTGGTTGACTCAGGGAGTCCCACTGCAGTTGCCGGATCCGAGTTTTATGATTATGACGGATGCCAGTCAAACAGGTTGGGGTGCAACATTGATCCCAACGGATTCGAAGTGCCAGAGTCTTTGGGATCCTCAGTTCCTAGGCAAGCACATAAACATCAAGGAAATGATGTCAATTTGGCTTGCACTACGTCATTGGATGAACATTTTTCAGAAATCACATGTCCAAATCCTGTCCGACAATACGACAGTAGTAGCGTATATTCGGAACCAGGGAGGCACTCATTCCGTTCCGTTATTCAACTTAACGGAAAGAATCCTTCTGTTTGTTCTAGAACACCAAGTTCTACTTTCGGTCCGTCATATTCCGGGTCGTCTGAATGTATTAGCAGACTCCCTTTCACGGAAGGGTCGCTTGTTGCCGTCAGAATGGACTCTCAACAAACAGGTATTCAATCAGATTTGCTACCAATGGGAGTGGCCAATGATAGACTTATTTGCAACACAACTCAACAATCAGTTGCAGACATATGTGTCTCCATGTCCGGATCCCCGAGCATATGCAGTAGACGCTCTATCGATCTCGTGGGAGGGAATGATAGGATATGTGTATCCTGCAGCGCTGTTGGTTCAGCAGATATTGCTCAAGATAAAACAATCTCAATGCAAAATTCTATTGGTAGCATCTCTGTCTCCACAGAGACCGTGGATAAATCTACTCAGGTGTCTGCTGTGGGACTTACCGCGAAAACTTCCTCCACGAGAGGATCTTCTCTCGCAGGGGAAATCGCGTCAACTACATCACAACCCGCAAGGTCTCAACCTTCACGTATTTCCATTGTGCGGTCCTTCTTGCACGGCAAGCATTTTACAGGACGAGCAGTAGACACGATTTCTAACTGTCTGAGGACCTCCTCTTCGCTAAACTATGCGGCTAAGTGGAAGGTCTTTCGTCGTTGGTGTAGGGATCATTCTGTTGATATTTTTTATCCCTCCATACCAGACATTGCAAACTTTCTAGTATACTTCTTTGACGAGATCAAACTGCAGCCTGTTACTATTAAAGGTTATAGGTCTATGTTATCTGATACCTATGCACATCATGATAGTTTACAAATTGGATCTAATGTCTCTTTATCTAAATTAGTTAGAAACTTCTCGATAAATAGACCTAGAACCCTTAGATTAATTCCTAAATGGAATTTAGCTTGGATTCTTCTTAAACTAAAAGAAAAGCCATTTGAGCCTCTTGAGACAGTAGATTTCAAATTCTTGTCTTATAAGACAGCATTTCTCTTAGCTTTCTCTTCTGCTAGAAGAGTCAGTGAGCTTCATGCACTATCTGTGGACGATTCTCTCTACCGTAGTGTCGGGAACACTATTACCTTTACTACTAATGTTGGATTTTTGGCTAAGAATCAGGCTCCTAATAAATATCCGGAACCTATTGTTATTAAGGCCCTTCCATCTTCAGACGGGCATTGGCCTTTACTCTGTCCGGTTAGAGCTTTACGTATTTATAAACGAAGATCTCAGTTTATCAGAAAGGGACCAAAACGCTTCTTTCTGTCTCTGATGCCTAATAGAAAGGACATTATGGTCCATTCTATTGCTAGATGGATTCAATTAACTATCCGTACTGCTTATGATAATCTATCTTCAACTCAGCAGTCTGTGCTTAAGATTTCGGCTCATGAAGTAAGAGCTCTTTCTACATCTTGGGCTTACGCAAATAGTGTTGCTATTACAGATTTAATGAAGGCTGCATATTGGTCTCAGCCATCCACATTCACGAATTTTTATCTCAGAAATATTGAGTCCATTTCTGGAGACCTGCATTGTTTAGGTCCGTTATCTGTTGCTCAGAATGTCGTCCACTAAACAGTTGCAACTATAGTTATGCAGGCTTTCTGTTCCGGCAGTGACTCCGTCCTGCTGCCCTCTTCGCTCTGGGCTATTTGACCCAGGGCAAGGGGAAGGGAGGGGGGGGGGGGGGGGTGTTCACTTAGGTCACCTGCTTTATAGTGAAAAGCAAGGGGATACCTCCTCCGGAGTCAGTAATTCTGTGTCGTTACCGGGATGGTTTTAAAGTGTAAAGTTAAGGCCTAAAAAAATAAAAAATCTGTTTCTCAGGCCCTCCCGCATGGTCCTTTTGGCTACCGCATGCTCTCTTTTTATAACCAATTTAAACTTTAAAAAAATTAAAATTAAATGGTGTATGTCTGATATTTTACCCAAGTTAAAAAATTGATGAATTTGTCCCTTGAGTGCAAGAAGGCTTTGCAATGCTTTAGCATTGCAAAGCCTTCTTGCACTCACGGGATGAAATACACCACCACCCATGCTATTCTGTAGATTATGAGGCCTAAAACTTGAACCAAGAACATGAACTTTTGATGGCAAAGAAGTAATTACTGAAATAAAAAATAAAATAAAAAACCGCTCGCCCGCGTGCAATTTCACAAATAATAGCCCGAGAAACAGAAGATCTACTTTGTGTGGCCTAATCTGTATGCTCAAAGATAACATTGAAAGAATAACTTGAATGGTGATTTTTATTCAGGCGAACATGCTGTACATACATATTTTAACATTAGCTTTACCCTTTTACCCAACATTACAGCCATCTGACTGGCACCATTCATGAAATCCCATTCAAATTTTAATATATTTTTATCTATTTTTGCGTCAAAAATATATGGCCCCTCCTTGGAATAAGCTTTACAGAGCTAAAGTATTAAATTATTTATGAGTCTCCTTGCCATTCTAATCTGTTGTGTCATCTTATCATCAAATGCCAAATTTTTCTTCATGTTCAAATTTATGCTTATTGGTTTTTTTCAAAAGATTTAACGCTTTAGGTAACAAATCGGCCACAACTTCCCATGTAATTTACAATTTAAGCAGTTGAAAAAAAAATGTATTTTTCTAAAAATCTCAACAAAACCATATCTTCTGACTTCTCACTGGAATGATCTTGTCGAGCTTGTTCCAGTGAGGGGCATATGATATGGTTTTGTTGAAATTGTTTTTCAAAAAAATAAAAAAACAAGAATTAAGCCTAAAAAAATAAAAAAATATGTTTCTCAGGCCCTCCCGCATGGTCCTTTTTATAACCAATTTAAACTTAAAAAAAATTAAAATTAAATGGTTTATGTCTGATATTTTACCCAAGTTAAAAAAAATTGATGAATTTGTCCCTTGAGTGCAAGAAGGCTTTGCAATGCTTTAGCATTGCAAAGCCTTCTTGCACTCAAGGGATGAAATACATCACCATCCATGCTATTCTGTAGATTATAAGGCCTAAAACTTGAACCAAGTACATGAACTTTTGATGGCAAAGAAGTAATTACTGAAATAAAAAATAAAACAAAAAACCGCTCGCCCGCATGCAATTTCACAAATAATGGCCCGAGAAACAGAAGATATACTTTGTGTGGCCTAATGTTTAAAATTCATTCATGTCATATTTTTAAAGTGTAGCTCGGTGTGAAGCATTTGTATATGTCACGTGTCAAACGGGCGTTAATATACAATCCTCAGACACTTTTAAGGAGTATAAAGAGTCTCAATTCTCTGGACTAACTTTATTTATTGGCTTACTTTAAAAATAATTAGTATAAAGGGTTATACTGGATGTTAATAGAGAACATGAATGTTATTATGCTCAATTATGGAGGGTGTTGTGTCTTTCTAATTTATCATAAATAAGAAAGATACATGTAAAGCCTAATACTCCTTTTCTCCTCGAGGGGATGACTCTATTATATATAGTTGAACTTATTGGATTTTCCTCTATGTCCTAGGCCCTCCACCCTTTTTACTATTCAGCCATGTCTGGGTCATTGGTACAGTATAAAAATGTTAAAAAATTTATAGTAATTTATATATTTTTTATACTTACCAATGTCCCAGACGGGGATGGCCCTCCCAGGAGTTGGGAACTCATACCTCCCCGCTGAGTACATAGCGCTGACCAGGCACTGCTTGTAAGAATGATGATTGGTGCCAATTTTGAGATCTCCTTGACACTGCGCATGTGCAGTGGAGGGAAAGTATGGAGGACCATTTAGGACATGATATTTTCGGTTTTAGATGCAAATTTTGGGGATTGGGGGACAAAATTTGTGTTTGGCCCTAGATTTTTGAGAATTAGCACCAGCAACTATGTCTGGGTCATTGGTAAGTATAAAAAATATATAAATTACTATAAATTTTTTAACTTTTGATAAAAATTTTGGGGATTGGGGGGCAAAATTTGTGTTTGACCCTGGATATTTTAGAGCTAGCACCAGCTATGTCTGGGCCATTGGTAAGTATAAAAATATACAAATTACTATGAATTTTTCATTTTTAATGCCAGGCATACAAACATGATGAGTTTATTGTCCTTATTTTACAGTAGGGAAAAATCCAACCCACTTGAAATTGTGAGATTTGTGTACACCTGTTACCAATAGTTTGTGTCAATCAGACATTCAAAATGGAAGATATGAAAGTATTGTCTTTGTTTTATTTACAGCAAGAACCCTCCCCCCTCCCCACCCCTGCCCCCCTCCCCCTCTCCCCTCCAGACGTAGTTGTGAAGGCCACAAACATCTGTTATTGAAGTCGTGACAAATGGGCCAATCACTTAATATCTATAGAACGAAGACATAATGCCACATGTTGGGAGGTGATTTGTATGTGTTTTCTTTGTTTTACTGCAGAGATAGGAAAGACACTACGTCAATCACAATAGTAATGTCCACATACACCCATGGGCTAAGTCTGGTGATGATTGGACTATTCAGTGGGAGAAGATGTTGAACAAATTCACCCACAGGCAAACCATTTTCAAACAAGCCAAACTGACAAAAAAATGCCTATTTTGTACACTCTACAGGTCATAAATCATGGAAAAACTATATGGAGAACAAAATGACACATGTTTCTGAAAGAGCTCATCACACTGAACACCTGTGTGAACCTTCATCAATATCCAAGTACTAGTGTTCAAGTTATGACCGGAACGACATCGGACAGGCAAATTCAGAAAATTATCAATGCCAAAAAGGGAGATAACTCTAGAAAGTGAAATGCTAGGAACATCATTAGAGACTTGTTTGAAACCCTTTCCCAAAAGTAAGCCTCCTGCCAAATTCCATTGATATTTGACAACCCAAACCTGAGACACATGACAAACAGATAAACAAGAACAATGCAAAGCTTGGCATATTCTTCCAAGCGGTGTCATGAATGGGTAGGTAAGTTTCTTGGGGGCATGACCAAAATTAAAGGGAAGCTTCCTCTTGACACCAACAATGCATCACAAAAAAAACAACAAAAGTCTACTATAATAAACCCGGTGCTACTATCAAAGGACCGGAAAATAAGTACCGGCATTACATTGAACGTTGATTCGCGATCATGATAACAATCTTTATATTTTTTGGCAATAAAATTTTTTGATGCGGCAGGTTTTAACCGACGTGCGCATTGCCTGAGAACTCAGACATTTTTAACTCACTGAATGGAGCTTAACTTATCACTTGTTGTCGTCGTCCGGCATCCGTGAACTTTATATTATCAACTTCTCCTCGCAAACTACTCGACCAAATTGAACCAAATTTTGTGTGCATGTTCCTTGTCATGAGTCAATTCAAATTTATATAAACAAACTTGCCGAGCCCACAGGGGGCACCAGAAGGGGCATAACTCTGATAGCACCCATAATGTTTTTTAGAAAATCAAAAAAATCTTCTTCTTCAGATCCACCAGTCAGAATCTTTTCATATTTGTTATACAACATCTCTGGGGGTCGGATTCAAGTTTCTTCAAATCCAGTCCCTGGGTTAATAATTGGGCTCCCTGTAGGAGCCCAAATTTTAACTTATTGAAATATGAGGAAATTTCTTTAAAAATCTTCTTCAGATCCACAATTCAGAATGCTTTCATATAGGGGGCACCAGAAGGGGCATAACTCTGATAGCACCCATAATGTTTTTTAGAAAATCAAAAAAATCTTCTTCTTCAGATCCACCAGTCAGAATCTTTTCATATTTGTTATACAACATCTCTGGGGGTCAGATTCAAGTTTGTTCAAATCGGGTTCCTGAGTTAGTATTTGGGCTCTCTGTTGGAGCCCAAAGTTTAACTTGGTGCAATTTGAGGAAATTTCTTTTAAAAATCTTCTTCTTCAGATCGGCCACTCGGAATCTTTTCATGTTTGATATACAACATCTACTGGGGGATCAGATTCAAGTTTATTCAAATTGAGTCACTGGGTTAATATTTGGGCTCCCTATGGGAGCCCAAATTTGAACTTTGTGGAATATTCATTAAAAATCTTCTTCAGATCCACCAGTCAGAATCCTCTCAAATTTGGTATACATCATCTCTAGGGGGGCAGATTCAAGTTTGTTCAAATCAAGTTTCTTGGTTAATATTTGGGTTCCCTATGGGAGCCTGAATTTTAACTTAGTGCAATATGAAAAAATTTCTTTAAAAATCTTTTTCTTCAGATCCACCAGTCAGAATCCTTTAACATTTGGTATGCATCATCTCTAGGAGGGGGACAGATTTACGTTTGTTCAAATTGGGTCCCTGGGTTGAAAATTTTGAGTCTTGTTCTGACTTAGAAATTTTTGACCAAAATTTGAGAAAAAAAATTTGTTTTGGATTTTTTATGGATTTTGTTCAATTTTGAGACGAAAAAACCCCCAAATTTTTATCCTGAAAATTTTATGGCCGGTTCCGACTCCGATATTTTGGACCAAAATTCAGAATTTTTTTCAAAAAAAATTCATGCATTTTTTGTTCAATTTTGAGACAAAAAAAATTTTTTTTAGCCTGAAAATTTTGGGTCTGGTTCAGACTTGGAAATTTTGGACCAAAATTTGGAAAAAAAAAATCGTTTTTTTTATGCATTTTGTTCTATTTTGAGATGAAAAAAAAATTTGGGGTCAGATTTGGACTCTGAAATTTTGGACCAAAATTTGGACATTTTTGGGGGATTTTTATGCATTTTGTTCAATTTTTTGGGTCGTGTTCTGACTTGTTTTTAAAATCTTCTTCAGACCATGTAGTCAGAATGCTTTTATATATGGTATACAACATCTCTAGAGGGTTAGATTCAAGTTTGTTCAATCCTAGTCCATGGGTTGATATTTGGGATCCCTGTGGGAGCCGGAATTTTAACTTTGTACAATATAAGAAAATTTCTTTAAAAATCTTTTTCAGATCCACCAGTCAGAATCCTTTCATATTTGGTAGACAACATCTCTTGGGGGGTAAGACTCAAGTTTGTTCAAACCTGGTCTCGGGTTTATTAATTTGGGTTACCTATGGGAGCCTGAATTTTAACTAAGTGCAATATGAGGGAATTACTTTTAAAATCCTCTTATTCAGATCCACCAATCAGAATCCTTTCATATTTGGTATACAACACCTCTAGGTGGGTCAGATTCAAGTTTGTTCAAATCGGGACCCTGGATTAATATTTTGGCTTCCTATTTGAGCCCAAAGTTTAACTTAGTACAATATGAGGTGATTTCTTTAAAAACCTTCTTCATATCCACCAGTCAGAATTCTTTCCTATTTAGTATATGACATCTCAAGGGGGATCAGATTCAAGATTGTTCAGTTTGAGTCCTTGGCTTAATATTTGGGCTCTATGGGCAGAGGTAGGGGGAGCATATTACGTTCAGGTTTGTTCAAATCCATTCCTTAGTGTTTTTCCATAAAATTTGCCTCTCATGACTTCATCCCTTTGTAGTGTTGATGAACCATGTCTAACTGAATGTGACCCCAAACACTTCTTTGAACCACTTTGGCCGGTGAGCGATTAAGGCTCCTTGGGGCCTCTTGTTTTTAATGGCCTTAATGCGCTCCTTTCTGCTGAAGAATAAAGTAGTCTGAAATACACAAGAACATTTGCACTGTGCCATGCAAAATATAATGCACTATTTGACAGGTCGGTAGTGAAAGCATGAACTGAACTGATCAAACAGAAAGAATATAATGAGCCTACAGTATAGGGTGGATTACTACTAAATCTCTGGGATATTTTTTTCACTCAATAATTAATTACAATTTCTGGGGACAAGACTCAAGAAGCTCTTGCAAACTTTCATCACATGGACCACCAGGTTGCACCCCGTGGTCCATGTGATGAAAGTTTGCAAGTGTTTCTCGTACTGTTATGAACAATTTAAAATACTACTCGAGTGGAGAATATATGGCACTGTTATTAAGTAGTAATCCACTGTCATCATTCTGTATATGCAGTCAAACTTTAATATCTGTTTATGTCATTGCTAATTCATGCATCCCATTAGGGGTTAGGAATGATGTTAATGATCTCTATTTACTAGTACAGAATTGCTGAGCACTCTGTTTTGCTACAGGAATTGAGTTACACCAAGGGGACAGTTTGAACTTGATAGGGACAAAAAGTACACTAACTCAGCACGCTATTACTTCAGAATAGTGCACAATACAGTGACTGGACTTCTAGTTTCAACTGTAGTGCAAATACTGACTAGGGCTGCACGGTATTTCGATATACCAGTAATACCGGTATTGAAATCTTAACCGGTTAAATATCATCCATTTTTTTTTAATACCGGTATATCGTCTAGTTAATCTCACAGCTGATTGAAAAAAAGTATATATAAACAGAAACAGAAACTGTGAAAGCAGTTTGTTTGTTTTTTTTATCAATACACTTCATGTCCTGGTACTAGTAAAATATTCTCCCATAAGCTGTTTTATTTTTGTTTCTCCGATGACACAGGTAAGTACAGATTTTCCCCAAACAGTGTGGTTTCGAACGTAAACCGTGAAGAATGATTACCATATTTCCATTAATAATGGCTTTTGTTGGACCGGGAAATTTCTGGCTTAATACTAATAGTTCCCCCCCACTTCATTGCACATGTTCTCGCAATTCCAAGGACTGCAGTAATATTTTCAAAGATTATTTTATTACCGGCACACTTGGAATGTGCTTTTCAATATGAACAAATCGCATACGTGTTAATGAACCCACAATTCCAAGCGCTGCGGTAATGAATATTCATTTTTGTCAACACCAGTTTGCACGTGTTAATGTTTTGAAAAGTAGGTGAACATTTTGATCTCACTTGTATGCCACATCTTAAAAATTAGACAGATAGTCATCATAACACTAATAAAAATATAAAGGGAATAATATTGTTTATTTTCACTTTATTAAGAGTGATTTAATATTGAAATAGTATTTATACATCACCAGCATTCACTCACTGCACGAGGTGGTTCACCGGTACATCAAAACGTGCCTATCGAGCATGTGCATTTCAACTGTTTGTGATACCGCGTGACAAAACTGACTGCTTTAATTTGTGGAAAAGTGTACAAACTCCTAGCCCTCTAGCGGCGTCGTGCTTAACCAGTACATGGCAAACGCCCTCTAGTGGTGATCTATTCACATGTATACGACAAAACGCAGGTTAAGCGTTTTTGTTTTGTAAAGCGATGGATCAGATAGTATATATTTATTTGAAATTATCGACTCAAAATAAATGATATTTGTTGTGCCATCATGAAGTTTATTTCAAAATATTTATACAAGAATGAATTAAGTCAAGTTAGGCTTATTATTTCAATGCTTTTAAAACGTAATTATTTGACTTCGAATGTCAAAATTTAAAAAAATACTGGGACGATTTGGGTGAGAATCTTACATGTTTTGAACTTGACGATATTATTATTTTTAAAATATCGTTACCGGTATTGAAATCCGAATATCGTGCAGCCCTAATACTGACTGAATCACAATCATCATAAAGTGGGTACTACTTAACTGAGTACTGTCTTATTCAATGAATAACCCTTTTAAATGCATACAATATTCAAACATTTACCATAACTTGTTCTGTAAATCAACCAATTTAGCCAGAGGTCTGACACAAATATAGAGGTGCTGATATTTTATCCAGTACTAGCATGTGCCCTTGCTTCTCACCCATAGGCCTCCTGACAACCTCTCCCAGGGAGCCACCCATCCACCGCGACTCTCTGTATGACTCTGTGCCCTCTCTGGCTTGTTTGAGCTCAAGAGTCATTCCTGTGAATGTTTGTGACATATTTGCTCTGAATCCTGATACATGAGGCTGTCCTCAGCAAGCCAGAAAATAGGCAGACTGGCATCTGCAAAATGAGGTTCCCCAGAGGGTGAATTTAGTGATGCTACCCTGCAAAGCAGGGTAGCATCACAAAATTTACCCACTGTGAACCTCTGTTTGAATCAGGGTCTCAAATCTAAACAGAAAGAGGTACCCAGAGGATAAATTGGCCCACTGAATGAGATGGCATCATCAAATTCACCCTCTGGGGACCTCATTCTGCAAATGTCAGACTGCCTATATTCAGGCCTAGACCTGGGCACCAGCTGCACATACAATTTTTTTCCATCACACCAATTTATCGCCAAAGGTAAAAGAACATTACGATCTTCCATCATCGTAAAAATAAAATCATGGTTCTAAAATCGAAAGGAGCAAACAAATAAATAAACAAATGCAATTCCAGAACACGTTGTTTTGCTAACGTGAAGTAATATAGGTGAACAAAACACTGGTTACGTTTATCATCCGTCAAGCTGAACACAACGATCAACAATCTGATTTGAACAGGCCTGTCAGTACTAGTACAGATTACTGTGTTCAATACAAATTGAATATTTACAACAAATTTTAATTATCGTTCACAAAAAACAAGTGGCAAGATTGGAAATTGGATACTGTGACATTCAATGTTGTGAAAGCTGTTATGCTGTGACTACACTGACAGTGTAACAGCTGTGTCTAGTACTGACTACAGTCACAGCTTTCATCAAACAATGGGAGGAGGTATAACATTGATGGATTTGCTGGCATCTGAGGAGGGGGAGGGATAGACCGAGTGGCAGCATTTTTGGCTGACTATCAAGCAATTTAAAGTATAGAGATCAGTAGTTGAACTCCAAGTTCATTTGCATGAATTTTATTTTTATGCCCCCGATAGGGAGGCATCTTAAATCCGGGTTGTCCATCCATCCATCCATCCATCGTTCATAGATCCATCAGTCCATCCATCCGTCCTTCAGTCCATCTCTCCAACTTTATTTGCTCATCTGGAGCCATAACTCTATAAGGCTTCGGTGGATTTCCATGAAACTTTACACAAGGGAAAAGACGAATGGAAGGTCTTCTGCACAGCAGCACCATGCTCGAGTGACAAAGGTCAAGGTCACCGGAATGGAAAAACTGAATTCTCTCATTGGCTGTATTTGTCCGTCTGGAGCAATAATTCTATAATGTTTGTCTGACAAAGTTGTCATCTGCTTACACACTTTTGTCATTTACAGTCCTTGTGTGCAGGGTTTAATTGTTTAAAAGGTTAGTCTATATTAGTTAACCCTTTATCCAAGAAAGGTTTTTTTTTAAAATATAAAAAAAATTCCACTCATGGGGGGAAAAGTTTTATTTCTATTTTCCAATAAAACCATTCAGATATCATTGTCAAAAGAACTTGCACATTACAGTACAAGTCAAAATAAGTTGTAACATAACTGCAATAAACTAAGTATACTGCTGCTTGTGCACTGTGCTAAGACCAGAATTAGACATCATTTTCTGGAAAGCTCGCACACTTTTATTACATTCAAAACCTTATGGACTATAGTGAGCACCAAATTTGCACAAAACTTTTTTCATTTTCATTCCAAAAAAAACTATTAACTGAAAATAGATTATGTTTTCATTTGTGGAATTCACTTATAAAACCTGATAAGGGGTCTTAAGCTCAGTTTGAATGCTTTTTGAGAATACCATTACCTTGACCATTACACTGGGTAGTGAGCTGATTTAGATGAGTTGTACACTAAGACTGTACAGTGCACAGGGTCAGTTAATACAGTGGAGCCCACTTAATTGGATATCTCTTAATTGTATATCCCTGTTAATTGAATATAATTTTCAAACACAAAACCATTTACCATACCTTCAGTACAAATTTGATCTGTTAATTGCATATGGGTTGTAGAGTAAACTCCTGTTAATTGTATATAAATTTTTGTAATATATCGAAAAAATTACTGTGACACGCACCAAATTCACAATATTTATCAACCTTTTTGGCCTCACTACATCCAATACAGGCATTTATTCTATTATATCTTGTTTGACAGAGCTCTATGAGCTCTGTCAAACAAGATATAATAGAATAAAAGAATAAATGCTCAGTTTACCTCCAGAACACAGGAAACTGACCAAATCCCTGTTAATTGTGTACTCCTGTTAATTGAATAATTTTCACTGGCAAAATGGGTATTCAGTTAAGAGGATTCTACTGTAATGGCATTTTTTTATAACCAGAAAGTGTGACTAACCATGTGCAATGCACAGGGTTATCACACTTTCTGATTTTAAAAAAAATTGGTAACTGCCATATCACATGCTATATGAAAAAAAGACTACTTAAGGCTGCAAAAAATACACAGGGTTAGTTGGTGACATGTCACATAGGGTGCAGGATTTAAGGAACTAATGGAAATACTTATTCTTGATTGTGGACATTTTTTAAAGTGAATTCCAAAAAATGAAAACATATTCTTTTTTCAATTAATAACTTGTTTCCAGTATCATAGGTCATTTAGGGACCATTAGCTTGGGGGCATACATGGCCGGGCGGTCACCGTTAGTCTTATTCTGCTGCTTTTTCACAGAATTTTCTGGAACTTTGTTCTTTTGATTTTTCATTTTAGACGTTATGGTCAAGGAAGAAACTACAACCTACACATGTCTGAGCAGCACCCAATCACTATCCATGAACTCTGAATACAGTTTTTACATATAGCACACTGATTTTAGAGAAGAAAATTTTGTTGACTCTTTCTTTGCTTTCCAGGCTGTTTGGTATGGTTGTGATGTTGGCAATCATTTTCATAGAAAACAGGGATTCGATGATGCTGATGCGTAAGTAAATGCATTCATTTTGTTCTCAATATGGCCTATAAAAAATGTAATGTTTCGCAGGCAATTTTTCTTCAATTTTATGATGAGGAAGGGGGGGGCTTTTTTTTGTTCATTCCTAAAGCAGTTCTGAAAATGGTTGGAATCAGAAATTTAACTACTTACACTATTATGTGCCAAACCAATGTTTTCAGCAGTGAACATTCCCATAATGTAGTTAAAAATTTAACCAACTATATCTTGTTTGATAGATCTCTTTGAGCTCTGTCAAACAAGGTATAGTTGGTTAAATATTTGTCCTACAGGTGCAAAACAGTTACATAGAAGATATTTCCATATTGCTCTGTAAATGTTTTCTAAGGTGAACACTTCCTTGAGAACTCTACTGGTAGGATGCAGGCAACCAACAATAATGTAGAAACACTGTCCAGTCATCTGCAGCTATTTAAATGTATGGTCAAGCCTGAAAATAAGCAATCAGTCATTTGAAGATTGAGGTCCCCAGAGGGTGAATTTGCTGATGCTATCCTATACTGTGTGCCAATTTTTCCTCTGGGTACCTCTTTCTGTTTAGGTTTGAGACCCTGATACAGATTGAGGTTCACAGAGGGTAAATTTAGTGATGCTACCCTGCTGTGCAGGGTAGCATCACCAAATTCACCCTCTGGGGACCTCATTTTGCAGATGTTAGTCTGCTTATTTTCTGGCTTGTATGTTGTAGTTATTCATGAAAAATAATCTTTGGATGTAAGGGTTAATATAATTTTCCTCTGTGACAGAGTACATGTCTCACCAAAATATGATAGAAGAATTTCAGGAATCACTGAAACCCAATTCTAGTAGTTTAGTGGTAGACATTGAATTAATTCAGATTCTTTGCACTCAACCTTCACTTTGATGTATAAAATGCCCTTGTTATTCAATGATTAGTCAAAATTCAGAGCCAAAACGTTTTGCCAAGGAATTATTTATGTGCTGTGGATATAGCCTTAAAATGATGTTGGCCCTATATGGACTTTTTGAACTTATAAAAAAAGGGAATTTCACCTTTACCTACGTGATTTCAGAGCCACCTAAAGTTATTTTTATGCCTACTCCAAGGAAATTTCAAGCACTTGTTGCTCAACGACTCTCAGCGCCATGAAAAATTATATAAATTTTGTGGTATTGAACTTGCCAGGATGACCATGGTGATTGTGGTGGCTGTGGGTACAGTGCTGCCAAATTGAGCAAACCTCAGTATCCTCAAATCAGCCAGTCTGAAGGCCTGCTATTAGGTGAAGGGTTAAATAAGCTTTTCTTCTGTATTTCAGATTTGATTATAAATTAGTATTTGGAACAGACTTTAAGGAAATGAGTAAGGCCGAGAGGTTGATTTATGGAGAATCAATGATGACTCATGCCATGGTTCTAACAGCAGTTAATATTGAGGTTAGCTATATAGTTTTACTGTTTTGTGAATGGTCAATAAATACTTTGATCTTGATATATTAGTGATAATCAGGATTCTAGCAGCTCTTTGAAACTCCTTTATTTAGAAATCCTATACCAAAGACAGGGAAATTCCTCCAGTAAACAAGCTATTAATTGAAAATTGAACATGTTTTCATTTTTAGCTCAACTTTGGCGAAGCCAAATATGAGGTATTGTCATGGCCCATCTCCGTCTGGCTGTCTGTCCATTTGTCCGCCTGTCACGCCATACACACAGCTTGGGCTAGAAGCCGTATTTATGAACCGATCTTTACCAAACTTCTTGGGTACCTTTGTTATCATCGTGAGACGAGAACGAGTGTTTTTGGATCCGGTCTGAAATTCAAGACGGCCGCTGGCAGCCATTGTTACAAAATTAGGTGCAATCAGATTTTTGCACAGAACTTCCATATGAAAGCTTTGATTTGAATAATTTTTTGTATGAATGTTTAGTACCATGGGATACATCACATATAATACAGGTTTTTTTCCCGTGCGTAAACTATGCAAATTAGACTAACTCTGATTTATTTAGTGTTACTTCCAGCACTGTAAGTGTAAATGCCAATATGGCTCGGGCTAGAGGCCGTATTTATGAACCAATCTTTACGAAACTTCTTGGGTACCTTTGTTATCACCGTGGGACGAGAACGAGTGTTTTGGGGTCTGGTCTGAAATTCAAGATGACCACTGGTAGCCATTTTGTACAAAATTAGGTGGAATCAGATTTTTGCGCAGAACTTCCATATGAAAGCTCTGATTTGAATGATATTTTGTGTGAATGTTTAGTACCATGGGATACATCACTTATAATACCGTTTTTTTTCTTGTGCATAAATTATGCCAATTAGACTTAACTTTGATCTATTTTATGTTACTTTCAGCCCTGTAACTGCAAATGCCAATAAGACTCGGGCTAGAGGCCGTATTTATGAACCGATCTTTACGAAACTTCTTGGGTACCTTTGTTATCACCGTGGGACGAGAACGAGTTGTTTTGGGTGCATTCCGAAATTCAAGATTTTCTTTTTATTATACGCTTTTTATATGAATCTGATAATCCCACTTGTTTCAATCTTGAATTGATGCATGAAAGTAAACAATGCATTGAATCATATTCATCTTGAAGTGAAGCTTTGAAAGCTGCCATTTTGATTGATACCGTGAAAGTGAAAATTTCTGTATCTTCACAGCTGGGGATACAATTTCTATCCTTCCACAATTTCTTCGATAATCTATCGTTTAGCATATAAAAAATTTGTTTTCGCTCCCCCATCTATGCAGCGCACCATCCATTTGTATAATTAAGAAGGCCCAGTGAAACATTTACTGAAAATGAAAGGAGAGTGGCCTATTTACACCAGTTTCATTTTATTACCATTGACTACACACATATTGTTTGTGTGTTGTTTCTGGTCACAAAATTGTATTAGAAGAATAACAAAAGTTATTGTCTAATAATGCCCAGTTAGCATTAAAAAAAAAACACTGCATTTTGTGCCGGAACACTGGAAAGTGAAGCAGTGCTTATTAGCTTAACATAAAAATATCAAGATAAGCTATTGCCATCACGCATGCAGAAGTCTGTTAGTCTGTGAGGGGTGTTGTGAGCACTATAAACCCGGCGACGATGGATCGGAGGATGGAACGGAGGAATCCAGTCAGTCCGGTAGCTAGCTCATTCAGGTCTAACCAGACCACGAGCGAGAGAGGTCCCTCTCTCTTACATCAACATTTGGGGCCAAATGTTGTTGTACATAACGTTCATCAGTCGGAACATACGTCCACTCCTCCTGCTTGGGACGCTCCGTCGCATAGACAGCCGGGCATGGCTAGTCTACTGGCTTCCTCTTCCACACGTTAGCACACACGACCGCACCTTGTCTACGTGACCACAGATATCCAGCCTGCTTCACTGACCAGGGATTCCATGTCGACCAGGTCATTCCATCCGGTAGTCAAGGACATGAGGTCTTACCAGTCGGGACGTTCGCATAAAAGAATTATGCAAGAGGTACCGTCCCAGGAGTTTCCAGCGGCTAAACAACATAAGACCGCAGCTCCACAGGCCTCCGTGATGGACTTTCTATCACAGATATCACAACTCATTGCAGCATCCCAGCAACCTTCAGAAACTCTTTCAGATCAGGAACTGTCTGAGGAAGCTGGGTCGGTACGCTCCCCTGCAGTGTCAGAAAGGGACGACCGAGATTCACATTTGGTCCAGTCGGATGGTGAAAGGGAATCAGCGGAACTGGATTTTTCCCTTCTAGAACAACATAAGGTGGCCATAGATTTCATCCAGCAAAACCTTCCAGAAGTTGTTCCTCCGGACCAGTGAGCTGCGATACCAGATAAGAGACTGATAGTGTCACTGGACACAGACTTTTTCAGCTGGGCTAAGGACGTCGAGCCTGAGTTTCCGGCCCAGTCCAGAAGTGTCTCACGGACATTTGAATTGCTGAATGACGCTATTTTTCAAGCTAGCCTCTAAGACTGGCAGATCCAGTTACATCTGCCGTTCATCAACAGTAGAAATAAATTTGAAATGGCAGGACAGGGCGTTCTGAGAGTTCCTCTGCGTTTAGACGACCAGGCTGAAGATTTGGAGTTGTCTTTGCCGGTGTCTATGTTGATTCTCTCCAGTACGTTGGAGATGACAATCTCGTCTAACAGAGCCAGTTTAGATGCCTTATCTTACGCAGATCACCTTACCAGAGCGTTATCACAACGATGGAAAAGAATTCCAGGATGTTCAAACTTCCTTGAGAGTTCTTTCAAGGGCAGTAGCATATTCCACGTATAACTCCGCCCTTTCAGTGGCAAATTTAGAGTTAGTCAGATGTGATGCTGCCCTGGCTTCATCCACAAGAGTGGATTCTAAGGTGAAAAACTCTCTTCGAGTCGCTCCGGTTTCAGGAGAGCTTCTCTTTGATGGTAAGCTTTCGCTAATCTACGATCAGATTACTAAGAAAGCTTCGGACTCTCTGCTTTTTAACTCTGTTTCGAAAAAAACGGACTCAGCAGAGAGGAGTAAGTCAGGGACTTCTGGGGCGAGTACGTCCAAGGGAAGTTGCTATAGAGGTTCTAAGAAAACCTCTACGTCTTACTCTAGAGACCGTCAAAGTGATGACTCAAGTAGGGGACATAATGCTGGCTGAGACAACCGGTCAGATGCCCCTAGGTCGACTGGTCGAGGTGTGGGTCGGGGAGGACGTAGTTTCTCCTCCCGCCAGCCTCGTAGGCCCAGGAGGTGATGGTCAGAACCTCTATTGTGCTCCAGTGGGCGGAAGACTGTCAAGATTCTTAACCAATTGGTTGTCAATTACGGACGACCGATGGGTTCAGGGGGTATTTCGGAAGGTCTAAAAACTGTCCTTCAGATAAAAACCTCCGTTAACACGAAGTCCACGATGGACTCAGCTTCTGTTAAACCTTCAGAAGAGAGATTCGCTTCTATCAGAGGTGCAATCTCTTCTGGAGAGGAACGCAATAGAGGTCGTAGAAAACCAGGAATCTCCCGGTTTCTACAGTCACCTGTTCCTGGTACCAAAACCAGACGGCTCGTTCCGTCCAGTTATAGATCTGAGCTGGATAATCAAGCTGATGAAGACCATTCAATCGGTGAGAGCGAGCAGTCGAGTGTCTGTGAACGATTATGTTGCGAGCATAGATCTCAAGGATGCATACTTTCACGTCACGGTACATCCGGCGTTCAGAAAGTACCTTCGCTTCGCTGTCCTAGGAGTCGTTTATCAGTTCCGAGCAATGTGCTTCGGTTTGAATCTAGCACCCTGGGCCTTCACTCGAATAATGAACTCAGTAATGACTCATTTCCGAACTCATTCGTCTGGGGTAACGTCGGCCTACTTGGACGACATTCTTCAGAGGTACGACGACAGATTAACACTTCAGAACGATGTTCAGAGGCTGCTTCAGCTGCTCTGACGTCTTGGTTTCATAGTAAACGAAAAGAAGTCGGATCTAGTTCCGTCCAAGTCATTCATTCACTTGGGAATGAGCTTCGAGACGCACAACAATCTGGTTCATCTGCCATTACCCAGAGCGAAATTAGTCAGTTGTTACGCTCGCTTTTGTCTTCACTCAGATGTAGTAACAGCGAGAGAATTCATGCGACTGATTGGTTTGTGAGGAGCCACCGCGGTTCTTATTCCGATGGGGTGCACGCACTTGTCCACTCCAGATATTTTTTACTCAGAATTGGAGTGTGAAGATTCATTCGCTCGAGAACCAACATCGTCTTGTCGAACCAAGTAAAACAAGAGATTCAGACTTGGGCAGATATTCAGTGGTTAACTCAGGGAGTGCCACTTCAACTGCCGGATCTGATTTTTACGATTATGACGGATGTGAGTCAAACAGTTTGGGGTGCGACTTTGAGCCCAATAGATTCGAGGTGCCAGGGTCTTTGGGATCCACAATTCCTGAACAAGCACATAAACACCAAAGAGATGATGTCAATTTGGCTTGCACTACGTCATTGTATGAACATTATTCAGAATTCACATGTTCAAATTCTGTCCGTCAGTTCAACAGTAGTAGCGTATATTCAGAACCAGGGAGGCACTCATTCCATTCCGTTGTTCAACTTAACGGAGAGAATCCTTCTGTTTGTCCTAGAGCATCAGGTTCTTCTGTCGGTCCGTCATATTCCAGGTCGTCTGAACATTCTAGCGGACTCCATTTCTCGGAAAGGTTGTATGTTGCCGTCAGAATGGACTCTCAACAAACGAGTATTCAATCAGATCTGCTACCAATGGGATCATCCGATGATAGACTTGTTTGCGACGCATCTCAACAATCAGATGCAGACGTATGTGTCGCCATGCCCAGATCCTCGAGCGTTTGCAGTAGATGCTCTCTCAATATCTTGGGACGGAATGATAGGATACGCGTATCCCCCAGCTCCGTTGATTCATCAGATATTACTAAAAATCAAGCAATCTCACTGCAAGATTCTGTTGGTAGCATCTCTGTCACCCCAGAGACCATGGATAAATCTACTCGGGTGTCTGTTATGAAACATTCCTCGGAAGCTTCCTCCATGGGAGGACCTTCTTTCTCAGGGGAAATCGCGCACTCTGCATCACAACCCGAAAGCTCTCAACCTTCACGTATTTCTGTTGTGCGGTCCTTCTTGCACAGCAAGCATTTTACAGGACGAGCAGTGAACGCAATTTCTAACTATAGGAGGACCTCCTCTTCGCTAAATTATCCTGCTAAGTGGAAGGTTTTCTCTCGTTGGTGTAGGGATCATTCTATTGATATTTATGATCCCTCCATTCCAGACATTGCTAATTTTTGGTCGACTTGTCTGACGAGATCAAACTGCAGCCAATTACTAGAAAAGTTAGTGAGCTTCATGCACTATCTGTTGATGATTCTCACTATCGTAGTGTTGGTAATACTATTACTTTGACTACTAATGTTGGATTTTTGGCTAAGAATCAGGCTCCTAATAAGTACCCTGAGCCTATTGTTATTAAGGCTCTTCCATCCTCAGATGGCCATAGGCCTTTGCTATGTCCAGTTAGAGCTATGCGTATTTATAAACGTAGATCTGAGTTTATCAGAAAGGGACGAAAAGGTTTCTTTCTGTCTCTGCTGCCTAATACAAGGGACATCACGGTCCATTCTATTTCAAGGTGGATTCAATTGACTATTCGTACTGCTTATGAAAAATTATCTTCTGCTCAGCAGTCTGTGCTTAAGATTCCAGCGCATGAAGAGAGGGCATTGTCTACATCTTGGGCTTATGCTAAAAGTGTTGCTATTACCGATTTGATGAAGGCTGCATACTGGTCTCAGCCTTCTACATTCACAAATTTTTACCTTAGAAATATTGAGTCTATTTCTGGTGACCTGCGTTGTTTAGGTCCGTTATCTGTTGCTCAGAATGTCATCCACTAAACAGTTGCAACTATAGTTATGCAGGCTTTCTGTTTCAGCAGTGACACTGTCCTGCTGCCCTCTTCGTTCTGGAGTGATTGACCCAGAGCAAGGGGAAGGGGGGGGGGGGGGGGTGGGATGGTGTTCCCTTATATCACCTGCTTTATAGTGAAAAGCAAGGGAATACCTCCTCTGGAGTCAGTAATTCCGAGTCGGTGCTGGGGTGGTTTTAAAGTGTAAAGCTAATGTTTATCTCATTTATGTAATATTTTTAAAGTGTAGCTCGGTGTGAAGCATTTGTATATGTCACGTGTCATACGAGCATTAATATACAATCCTTGGACACTTTTAAATGAGTATAAAGAGTCTCATTCTCTGGACTATCTTTATTTATTGGCTTTACTTTAAAAAATTAGTATAATGGGTTATACTGGATGATAATAGAGATCATTGATGTTATTGTGCTCAATTGCAGATTGTTAATGTGTCTTTCTTATTTTGTATAAACAAGAAAGATACATGTAAATCCTGTTTCTCCTTTTCTCCTTGAGGGGATAATTCTGTTTACATGTAATTGAGCCTATTGGATTTTCCTTTATGTCCTAGGCCCTCCAGCCTTTTTTTCTATTCAGCTAAGTCTGGGTCATTGGTACAGTATAAAAATGTTAAAAAATTTATAGTAATTTATATATTTTTTATACTTAGCAACGACCCAGACGGGGATGGCCCTCCCATGAGTTGGGAACTCATACCTCCCCGCTGATTACATAACACTTACCAGGCACTGGTTGTAAGAATGAAGATTTGACGCCAATTTCGGTACTTCCTTGACACTGCGCATGCGCATTGGACAAAAGTATGGAGGACCATATAGGACATTGATTTTTTGGATTTTGATGCAAATTTTGGGGATTGTGGGGGCAAAATTTGTGTTTGGCCCTGGATATTTTTGAGTTAGCACCAGCTAAGTCTGGGTCATTGGTAAGTATAAAAATATACAAATTACGAATTATGAATTTATCATATTCTCAATTATAACAATTCTTGTCGTATTTCATAATCCTTTCATAAACATTGAACATTATCCTTTTCATCAAACACAACAAGCAGTCAAGTTAAGCTACAGTGTCACTGACACTTTCATTTTTTACAGTAAACAAGCTCAGTTTTACTGGTAAAATAGGATTCACTTAGCAATACCTGGGGTGGAAGTTCTCTAAAAATAGGTATGGACGATTGGCTGGACTTGACTTTATATCCATGTTGTGGTTATGATGATTATCCATTATGCAGAAGAATGTGACCTTAAACACCAATAAATAAACAATTAAATAAATAAATAATACTTTGCATACAGAGGGTTTTTTCATGCTCTGTCACATAGAATCAATTCAGAGAGAGTCTATATTGTTTTCAAATTAGCAGATTATTGTTCCTTTGAGATAAGTTCATTAAAACACAGGACTGGTAACGCATTGAAAATTGCCTTTCATTACCCCAAAACAGAAGAAATGAGAAACATGCCAGCACCACAGATTTTTCAACAAAACTTGTATTTGTTCACTTCATCATAGAATCTGTGTTATATCATTGAATCTCCTCAGTCTTCAATCTTTTATACATATATGATCGTTGAGGAGCCATGGAACGTGAAGCAGTGTTTGGTTACTGCGGTCAACAAGCTCTGTTTTACTGGTAAAATGGGATCCAGTCACAAAGTCACAAATGCTTGGGGTGGAAGTCCTTTCAAATGGTTATAAATGATTGATTAAACTCACTTTTATCTCCATGTTCCATTCACGTTTAGCCATTGTATATAAATATGTGACCTCAGTAAAGAAATAAACGATTGTTCAGAAATCTCAATGTAGTCACGATCCACAACCCTGTGTGACCCTGTATGACATCAACCTTCTTACATTAACCCTCTGCATACTGATGCATACATACAAGACCGAATTGACGAAATTCCTAGCTGCATTATTGAAAGAATTTGCTGTTTGAAGTAACTCTATTTTGCCATCAGCATACACAGGGTTAATACAACCAAGGGATCTATAGCTTGCACAATGTGTACCTCTCTTCACACAGGGCACAGCCACTTTACATCACCAACAATAAGACAGTATGCTGTGACAGTGTCAACCCCACAAGTGATGCTGCTAGACAAGCCTGAAAATAAGCAGACTGTCATCTGCAAAATGAGGTCCGCAGAGGACGAATTTGGTGATGCTATCCTGCACAGCAGGGTACCATCACAAAATTTACCCTCTGTGAACCTCAGTCTGAATCAAGGTATCAAGCCAAAACAGAAAGATGTACCTAGAGGATAAATTGGCCCACCGTATGGGATAGCATCAGCTAATTCACCCTCTGGGGACCCCATTTTGCAAATGACAGGTTGCTTATATTCAGGCTTGATGCCAGTAAGTTTTGGGATTCCTCCAGAACTTTCCTGATTGAGGGTCAGTCCTGGTACCTCTGCTGTGAGAGACTATCACACTTATCCACTTGGCCACCACTCTGTATTATCCACTTCACCACCACATTCACCAAAATATTTTAGTTGTTCAAGAAACTATTCATACATAAGTTGTTAGCTGGTTGTGCTTGGTAAAGGCTTGAAAAAAATTCATGCTGTTCTGTCTAGTGTTATTGACTTTGTGTTTACATTATTCACTTTTATTTTAGGATGATAAGCCAACCCAGTGGAGAATAGAAAATTCCTGGGGTGATGAAGGAGACATGAAAGGTACACTGATGATTTAAAATTAATTCAAATGTGAATTTCTAGTTTAACCCTATACCTAATATGAAAAGGAGAAGACACATGCAAACAAAATTCTTGAATAAACTAATTTTTTTGTCTCAAAAACATAGGTTATGACCCCTCGTTGGAAAGAGCTCAATGATCTCATTCCAAAGAGGGGTCATAACTTATGTTTTTGAGACAAAAAAATGAAAATAATGAAAATTAGTTGGTGATTTTTGTGAATAACGCTGGCCGTATTTTGGCTGTTACATTGGGTAAAGGGTTAAAGTGATAATAAGCCACAATTTTGAAAACAATAAGTTGATCATTTAACAAATCCACAATTTCCGTACGCCAGAGTATTTTGTGTTTTATGTATCATAACCTATGTTTTTGAGACAAAAAATAATGAAAATAAAATGGCGATTTTTGAGAATAGCACTGGCCGGTTTTGACCGTTACGTTGGGTAAAGGGTTAAACACCATCTACCTATATGGACGTTATTCTGAAAGTAAAAACGATTAGGTATTCAGCAATCATGTGCATAGCAAATCTGTCTTCTCATAGTTTTTAGCTCACCCTGATGAAGTCAAGCTGAGCTCATCTAATCTCTCTCGGGGTTGCGGTGGCATTGCTTTAACCAGTTCTCATCAGATCACCGAAGTTAAGCAACATCACAGATGGGTGACCGTTTGAACGATTAATTCGGACTCCCACGTTGTGTCCTTGGGCAAGGCACTTATCCCCGATTATCCACATGGGGGCACGATAATGCTGTGTGCTAAGGTGTACTGCACGTCGATGATATGTATGTCTTCAAGCAATCTAACCCTGCCTGCGCTGCAGTGCAGAGTTAACAATGTTGGGGAGCTGGCAGCTGCTCGTCATTGCTCGGTGGTTCTCTCCGGGTACTGAGACTTCCTCCACCCATAAAACTGCCACGGTCATGATTAGCCATTATGCATAAGTATATGACCTTAAACACCAACAAATAATAAATAAATAAATGTCTAATCTCTCTTCATCCGTCTCCGGCATCCGTAATGTCAACACTATGTTTTGGACTTCTCCAAAACCACTGGGCCACTTCAAGTGAAAGTTTGTGTGAGTGATGGTCCCAAATGGGAAATGCATTTTTGTTTCAACTCAACATGTCCAGCCCCATCGGGAGGGGGTGGGGGAAAATGCTCCAAAATATGTTAAAAATCTTCTCTTGAGCCAGTGGCTACAATGACTTGATATTTGATATGGAGCTTCATTTTGAGGTGTAGAATCAAATTTGTTCAAACAAAGTTCATGGAGCAATATTTGCCTTTGTAATGAGAGGGGCAAGATGTTTGGCCCCACCCAAAACTTTAATTTTCTGGACCGATGATCCAGTTTGAACCAAATATTTAGTATGTGGTGTTATTGGGTCATAGGGTACTTGACTCAGGCCAAAAATATTTCTCATGGGAACCCCTGGAGCTAAAAATAGAAATATTTTCAAACACCCATATTTTCCAAACTACACGGAACAGAAAATATAAAGCATCCTTAGGACCAATAGAATTGAATGGTAAAGAAAAATGGTCATTGGTTATGTCCGGGTGTTCTGTAGAGGGTGGGGGGTATGGGGGCAGGGTGGGAGCTTTGAAAAAATGTTGAGTCGGCATATTTGCCAAAATTTAAAAAAAAAATTCCAGAATCAATGGTCAGAATCTTTTGATATTTAGTAGACAGCATCCATATGGGGGTCAGATACAATTTTGTTAAAATGAAACCCCTTGGTTCATTCATATTTGATCTCAATACAGGAGTCCGAATTTTTAACTTAGGGCAATATGGGGAATAATCTTTAAAAATCTTCTTCAAAATCACCAGTCAGAATCTTTTAGTGTTTGGCATACATCATTGTTATGAGGGTCAGATTCAAGATTGTGCAAACCAAGCCCCTAGGTTAATATTTGGGCTTCCTATTTTAACTTAGTGCAATATGGGGATAATTTTTAGCTTAACTTGACAAAGTCAAGATAAGCTATTGCCATCACGCATGCAGAAGTGTGTGAGTCTGTAAGTCTGTTCACATTTTCTTCAGCACATGCTACACCCCATAGATCTTGTCTGATCATCACAAAATTTTATATGCAGGTTCAAGGTCATGTCTGGATGAGAACATACCCTTTTGGTCATGATTGGTTAACCATAACAGTGACACGAGCCCAAAACCCGAAAACCTATAGCAGTCTACAGGTCGTATTTATGAAGGGATTTCATTGTAACTTATGACTCTGTATAATGTCTAGATGCAAATATCTCCTTTTGACCACAAACGGTCAACCGTGCCAGGTATGCAAGCCTAAAACTTTTTAGCACAGTCTACAGGTAGGATGACTCTGTATAAGATCTAGATGAGAACGCCCTCTTTTGGTTGCCGACAGTCAACTTTGATGGCTACGCAGGCCCGAAACCCTGAAAACCTTTAACACAAACTACAGGTCGTATTCATGAAGAGATTTTATTGTAACTTTGTAGGATGACTCCATATAAGGTCCAGATTAGAACATCCTATTTTGGTTAGGTTCAATGAGCTCTGATGGGCGCAGGGACGTTACCTAGTTTCCTTTAGCACATTCTACAGCTTGCATTTATGAATGGATTTCATTGCAAATTTGTAGGATGACTCAGTATAATGTCTGGATCAGAACATCTTATTTTGGCCATGATCAGTCAACTGCGATGGCTGCACAGGCACGTACCTACATTTGTTTAGCACAGTGTACAGTTCATATTTATAAAGCAATTTCATTGGAAGGATAATTCAGTATGATGTCTAGACGAGACTGTCCTATTTTGGTCATGATCGGACTGCTCTTACCGCCACACATGACCTAGATTCCTTAGCACTGTCTGCAGGTTGTTTTTATGAAGAGCTTTCACTGTAACTTGGTAGGATAACTTTGTATGATATCTAGATGAGACTCTCCTATTTTGATCATGATCGGTCAACCGCAACTGCCAAACCGTCACATGACCTACAGTACAGTCGCTGTGGGCAGTCACTTTTCCACATGTCCACAGTGGTTGTGGATAACCGTGGGCAAATTACCTTTCAACTGCCCACATAAATTTCTGTGGACAGAGATTTTTCTAGACCGTGGGCATGCTACCTACTTGCCCACAGAATTAATAACTAACACAGCAATTCCCGTGGAGTCCACATGATCTGACTTTTTATTACACTACTATAATATTTATGTTACGTAATTTTTGTACACGATAGCTAAGAAAAAAAATCTGTTAACATCGGAACGAGGTCAAAATATCAAACTAGTTTCTGTTCTCCCCTGTCACGACAAATTCCCGGGATAATCCAGCTGACGAAAATGCAGAAACTAAAAATCTCGGACGGAATGGTTTCGTGCGCCGATGTCGCGCAGGGACAGTTTGGGGCAAGTCCCTTTTGACCCTCGTTGACTGTTCGTTTTTAGCTTAACTTGACATAGTCAAGATAAGCTATTGCCATCACGCGTGCGGAAGTCTGTGAGTCTGTGACGTCTGTTCACATTTTCCTTTAGCACGGGCTACACCCCGCAGTTCTTGTCTGATCATCACGAAATTTCATATGCAGGTTTGGGGTCATGTCTAGATGAGAACGTCCCCTTTTGGTCGCGATCGGGCAACCGGTATGGCTGCCCGAGCCCAAAACCCGAAAACCATTAGCACAGTCTACAGGTAGTATTTATGAAGGGATTTCATTGTAACTTGGTAGGATGCCTCTGTATAGTGCCTAGATGAGAACGTCCCCTTTTGGGCATGATCTATCAACCGTGATGGCTGCCCAAGCCCGAAACCCAAAAACTTTTAGCACAGTCTGCAGGTCATGTTTAATGTGGAGGGATTTCATTGTAACTTGGTAGGATGACTCCTTATGATGTCTAGATACGAATTTCCCCATTTGGGCATGATCTGCCAACCGTGACGACTGCCCGAGCCCAAAACCCGAAAACCTTTAGCACAGTCTACAGGTCATATTTATTGAGGAATTTCATTGTAACTTGGTGGGTTGACTTCATACAATGTCTAGATGAGAAAGTCCCCCTTTGGACGTGATTGGGCAACTGTGGCGGCTACAGGAGCCCGAAGCCTGAAAACCTTTAGCACAGTATAGAGGTCATATTTATGAAACAATTTCATTGTAACTTGGCAGGATGACTCCAAATAATGTCTAGATGAGAACGTCCCATTTTGATCGCGATCATGCAGCCTTGATGGGTGCCCGAGCCCAAAAACCTTTAGCATAGGCAAAAGGTCATATTTATGGAAGGATTTCATTGTAACCTGTTAGGTTGACTCCATATAATGCCTAGATGATGACATCCCCTTTCGGTCGTGATTGGTCAGTTGTCATGGCTACAAGTGCCCAAAGCCCGAAAACCTTGAGCACAGTCTACAGGTCATATTTATGAAGGGATTTCATTGTAACTTCTTAGGATCACTCCAGATGATGCTCAGATGAGATTGTCCCCTATGGTTGCGATCATTCACCCATGATGGCTGCCCGAGCCCGAAGCCCGAAAACCTTTAGCACAGTCTACAGGTCATATTTATGAAGGGATTTCATTGTAACTTGGTAGGTTAACTTCATATAATGTCTAGATGAGAATGTGCGATCATTCACCCATGATGGCTGCCCGAGCCCGAAGCCCGAAAACCTTTAGCACAGTCTACAGGTCATATTTATGAAGGGATTTCATTGTGACTTGGTAGGTTAACTTCATATAATGTCTAGATGAGAACGTCCCCTTTTGGACATGATTGGGCAACTGTGACGGCTAAAGGTGCCCGAAGCCCGAAAACCTTTAGCACAGTCTACAGGTCATATTTATGAGGGGATTTCATTGTAACTTGGTAGGATGACTCAAATAATGTCTAGATGAGAACGTCCCCTTTTGATCGCGATCATTCAGCCTTGATGGGTGCCCGAGCCCAAAAACCTTTAGCATAGGTAAAAGGTCATATTTATGGAAGGATTTCATTGTAAGCTTTAGGTTGACTCCATATAATGCCTAGATGATGACATCCCCTTTTGGTCGTAATTGGTCAGCTGTGTTGGCTACAAGTGCCCGAAGCCCAAAAACCTTGAGCACAGTCTACAGGCCATATTTATGAAGGGATTTCATTGTAACTTCATAGGATCATTCCAGATGAGATTGTCCCCTTTGGTTGCGATTATTCAACCATGATGGCTGCCCGAACCCGAAGCCCGAAAACCTTAAGCACAGTCTACAAGTCATATTTGTGAAGGGATTTCATTGTAACTTGGTAGGTTGACTTCATATAATGCCTAGATGAGAACGTCCCCTTTTGGACATGTTTGGGCAACTTTGATGGCTAAAGGTGCCTGAAGCCCAAATACCTTTAGCACTGTCTACAGGTCATATTTATGAAGGGATTTCATTGTAACTTGGTAGGTTGACTCCAAATAAGGTCAAGATGAGAACGTCCCATTTTGGCCGTGATCATTCAGCCTTGATGGGTGCCCGAGCCCAAAAACCTTTAGCATAGGCAAAAGGTTATATTTATAGAAGGATTTCATTGTAACATTATTAGGTTGACTCAATATAATGCCAAGATGATGACATCCCCTTTTGGTCGTGATTGGTCAACTGTGATGGCTACAGGTGCCCGAAGCCCGAAAACCTTGAACACAGTCTACAGGTCATATTTATGAAGGGATTTCATTGTAACTTCGCAGGATCACTCCAGATGATGCCCAGATGAGATTATTCCCTTCGGTTGCGATCATTCAACCATGATGGCTGCCCGAGCCCGAAGCCCGAAAACCTTTAGCACAGTCTAAGGTCATATTTATGAAGGGATTTCATTGTAACTTGGTAGGTTGACTTCATATAATGTCTAGATGAGAACGTCCCCTTTTGGACACGAATGGGCAACTGTGACGGCTTCAGGGGCCCAAAGCCCGAAAACCTTTAGAACAGTCTACAGGTCATAATTATGAAGGGATTTTATTGTAGCTTGGTAGGATGACTCCAAATAGTGTCCAGATGAGAACGTCCCCTTTTGGTCACGATCATTCAGCCTTGATGGCTGCCCGATCCCAAAAACCTTTAGCATGTCTGTAGGTCGTATTTATGGAAGGATTTCATTGTAACTTGTTAGGTTGACTCCATATAATGCCTAGATGATGACATCCCCTTTTGGTCGTGGTTGGTCAAATGTGATGTCTACAGGTGCCTGAAGCCCGAAAACCTTTAGCACAGTCTACAGGTCGTATTTATGAAGGGATTTCATTGTCACTTGGTAGGTTGACTTCATATAATGTCTAGATGAGAACGTCCCCTTTGGACGCAATTGGGAAACTGACGGCTACAGGGGCCCGAAGCCCGAAAACCTTTAGCACAGTCTACAGGCCATATTTATGAAGGGATTTTAATGTAACTTGATAGGATGTCTCATTTTGGAATAATTTCATTGTAATTTTGTTGATATATGTTAACTGTGAGGGCCACATATATTAACTGTGAGGTCATATTAACCCACCCCTCAGCTCTTTAGTACAGTGTACACCTCATATTATTTTTATCATAAACATAGCACACAGGGAACAGAAGTGAACATATTCCCAATTATCACAATTCTTGTCTTATTTCATAATCCTTTCATAAACATTGAACATTATCCTTTTCATCAAACACAACACACAAGTTAAGCTACAGTGTCATTGACACTTTCATTTGTTGAATGTCAAGGCGTGGTAGAGGAGGAAAAGGAAGGAGGGGGGGGGGCTTACTCCCACATGGGCTTCTTCAGGCTCTTTTTCTTTGGAGGTGGTTGAGATGGTGATGTGGAAGTCGATGATGTTGAGTTTAGTGATTGGATTGTGTCTAATGCCTTTTTGGAGTTTGCCTTGGATTTTTCCCTGAACTCGCGGGTTTCGGAGATGGCTTGTTGTCCTATCTCAATTGCTCGTTCTATTGCTCTCTTTATGTCTTCGGTGGTGGCTGCAGACTGAGGTGGCTGTTTTGCTGTGATCGGCACACCCGGGCTGTCCGGTAGAGAAGGGAGTGGGAGGTGGTGAAAACGCAACCTCCAGTTCCTCCTCAGTCTCCACCAGACGTTCCTCATCCAACAGTACCAGCTCGGGAGCTGGCAGTTGGTTGGGTGTACTAGTGGGACTAGGAGGGGAACTGGCGACTGCCTCCAGAACCGCCATCCTCTCGCTCACCTCTTTCTTCCCCTCCGGGAGGCCTCCAAGCGCCGAGCGTCCCTACGCTTGGTCGATGGACTCTTCTTCCTGTTCTTTCTCTTTCTCTCTTCAGGGCCTCCGTGCCCATTCGGATGAAGACCAGTGGGAGAGGGAATCCTCTTGCCAAAGGTACTACCTCTCCCCGAAGAGGGTGGTCACTTGGTTGTCTCTATTTCAAATTCCAGGCCCAGGTGGACTCTCTTACCTGTCTCCTGGACAGTCCAGGTGACAGGGCAAGAGATGCCCAGAGCTGAGATGGTTTTGACGAGTCTTTCTGGTAATTCCATTGTATCCATGATTGATTAATCAGGTGCTCACACTCTGAAGTCAGAGGTGCGAATGATGTGAATGTGATGATGTTGGCGAATGGCGATGTCCAATGACCAGAACTAAAAAAAGCTTGTGAACCATGTGATATTTATCTACTCATCTGTTTGCCATTTGTTAACCCTTTACCTAACGCTAGGAGTAGACGACACTCGTGAAAAAAATTTTTGTGTAACTAATAATTTTCATTTTTTGCTCCCAAAACATAGGTTATGACCCCTCATTGGAATGAGCGTGACGCGCTTGTTCGAATGAGGGGTCATAACCTATGTTTTGGGAACAAAAAGTCAAAATATAAAATAGATTGAATGGCGATTTTCATGTATAGCGCTGGCCGGGTCTGGCTGTTACTTTAGGTAAAGGGTTAAATAAAAAAGGAGGGATATTTCCACCAGTTATGAATTTATCACCAAATAAGGCCTCTCCAGTGTCCCCTCACAGCGTCATTTTTATCTTCCGTTTCCGCAAAATTCCAGGTTCGTTTTCGAGACAGCTACCGCTTGTCTTCGAAATTCGAATCAAGAGTTGAGAGTATAATTTCAGAAAAACAACTTCTACCCCAAGCATTGGTTACTGGGTCATAATCCACCAGTAAAGCTTGGCTTGTTTACCACAATGAACAAGCACTGCTTCACTCCCCGGGATCCCCACGGGCATCGGTCCATTACAATAAGCACCTCTCAAGTATTCGCTTACCAATACCTCATGATGGTTTTTAACCCTACCCCATTGATATTAATTAAAGTTAGCCCCAGTGGTCTGCGTCAGACAAGATAGATCCATTAGTCTCGTGAACACAAATCGTTTGAAGTTTTTAATCCTTTCAAACGCTGCTGTATATAGTATACACCTGCCACTAACTTCTGTAAAACTACTTCAGAAGGATTATAGCAATAGCAGGTCATAAATCATAAACACAAGAGCACCATTAATTGCCAATTAACATAAGTCAATCAAGTTAATTAATTTAATCATTGATGAATAACAAACAATCTTGCAGAAAAATAATAACAACCAAGAGAATAAAAATGTTTGGTTTATATTTTTTCATTCTTTCACTTTAACAATTAAAAATGTAATTTATCGATAGGGCCAGGTTAAAAAAAACGAAATTAATTTGATGATGCATTTTTATTGTACGCTGAACTATCAGAATTACTCAAAAATTATCCACTAAAAAGCGTGAATTTCAAATTGCACTTTTTAGTGAATAATTCCAAAGTAATTTATCGATAGGGCCAGGTTAAAAAAAACGAAATTAATTTGACGATGCATTTTTATTGTACGCTGAACTTTCAGAATTACTCCGAAATTATCCACTAAAAAGTGCGAATTTCATATTGTACCTTTTAGTGAACAATTCCAAAGTAATTTGTCAATAGGGCCAGGTTAAAAAAAACAGAATTAATTTGACGATGCATTTTTATCATACGCTGAACAATCAGTATTACTCCAAAATTATCCACTAAAAAGTGTGACATTCATATTGCACATTTTAGTCAATAATTCCAAAATAATTTATCGATAGGGCCAGGTTAAAAAAAAGAAATTAATTTGACGATGCATTTTTATTGTATGCTGAACTATCAGAATTACTCCGAAATTATCCACTAAAAAGGGCGACTTTCATATTGCACTTTTTAGTGAATAATTCTGAAGTAATTTATCGATAGGGTCAGGTAAAAAAAAAAACGAAATTAATTTGACGATGCATTTTTATTGTACGCTAAACTACCAAAATTACTCCGAAATTATCCACTAAAAAGTGTGACTTTTATATTGCACTTTTTAGTGAATAATTCCGAAGTAATTTATCGATAGGGCCAGGTTAAAAAAAATGAAATTAATTTGACGATGCATTTGTATTGTACGCTGAATAATCAGAATTAAAAAAAGTTCAAGGTGCTGTCATGATTAGCCTCTTTCTGAATAAATAAATAAATAAATAAATAAATAAATAAATAAATGGGCACGAGTACTCGGCGCTAATTTCACCGGGCTGATGTTCCTTTGTCAAAATATTTCCAGGCCGAAAATTCTAGAAGCCGAATGTTCCCCTTCCCGCCCGAGCTTAGAGTTGTCAACGAAAGCGAACGAATTGTTAACAGTCGATTGAAAATCAAATTCGGTTTAACAGAAAGCTCATATCAATACATAATTGCATATCAGCGATATTTGCTGGTGCACTCTTTTATTTTCAACTATTTTTTGCATTTTGTACACATTTTTTTCAAAGCACTCGTTCGCAATCGACATGGGTTTGTCACTGTATGTCTTGTTTTCATAGTGTGGGTTGTGCTATTCACTTTTCAGATTGAGAAAATGTGACGTAATTTTAACAATTTATCAATTTTTTCCTTTTTGTAAATACAAAAATGACCATATACCTGTGCTTGCAAATTGAAATGATGAAGAAATAAATATTTTTAATCAGAGTCATATTCTATCAAGATGTGTTAAAAATTACTTCCAGTTACATTTCTGTGGGCAGACGTGTTTCGGACTAATTATGTGGACACTGCCGTCCGGCATTATCATCGTTCAGTAATCTTTTCCATAGAAGTTCACAGGCTTTTGCCACAGAACTACATGCCCACAGAAGTCCACAGAAATTGGTATCAAACTGATTTCTGTGGAAAATCAGTGGGCGCCCACTGTGGACATGTGGAAAAGTGACTGCCCACGGCGACTGTACTGTATATTCCTTTAGAAAAGTCTATGAGTTACATTTATGAAAAGATTTCATTGTAACTTGGTAGCATGACTCGTTTTACTATGATTTTACTGTAACTTGGTAAGTTTGGTTGAAATACCACAACTGTGAGGGCCACATTAACCCAGGCCTCAATTCTTTGGTACACTTCAAATTATTCTTATTGAAAACATAGCATATAGAGAACAGAAATTAACAGATGCTCAATTACCACAATTCTTGTCTTATTTTATAATCCTTTCATAAACAATGAACATTATCCTTTTCATCAAACACAGTCAAATTAAGCTACAGTGTCATTGACACTTTCATTAAAAATTTTCTTCAGATCCAGCAGTCAGAATCCTTCCATATTTGGTTTACAACATCTCTATTGGAGATTCAAGTTTGTTCAAATCAGGTCCCTGGGTTAACCCGTTACGCAACCTAACGGCCAAAACCGGCCAGCGCTATTCACAAATATCGCCAATTAATTTTTATTATTTTTTTCATTTTTTGTCTCAAAAATCTTGGTTATGACCCCTTTTTGAAACAAGCTGAGATGGTTTTGACGAGTCTTTCTGGTAATTCCATTGTATCCATGATTGATTAGGTGCTCACACTCTGAAGTCAAATTTCTTTAAAAATCTTCTTTTTCAGATCCACCAGTCAGAATACTTTCATATTTGGTATACAACAGCTATAGTGGGATGAGATTCAAGTTTGTTCAAATTGAATGCCTAGGGTGAATATTTGGGCTCCCTATGTGTGCCGGAATTCCCCATGTAGCTGAAGAATTAGAGTTTTTTTTATTAAGTATCCTCCAGAGGCATGTAACTAAGATTAATCCACATAAGTTGTATCAAGGGGCTCCATAGGGGAGCTCCACTTTTTACATTATGATCAACTGAAGAAAAGTCATGATGCTTGGTCTATTGTAGTCACTCCTGAGGGGGTCAAGGATTGACAATGGATCCTATGGAGATTGATTGCTTGATGTAGATTCATTCTTGGACTCTATTTATATCAGGTTCTGTTCAAGGTGAGCGCTTCAGGCACCGTGGGGCATCTTGTTAGTAGTTTATTGGGGTTTAAGGACACTTATAATTGCCAAGGACACCTCACATTTGAGATTTTTATGGATGGAGGAATACCCAGAGAGAACCACCCAGCGATGGCGAGCATTTATCAGACTCTCCAAAGTACGAAGTACCCTAAAGTGAGGCTGCTAAAAAAGAAATTAAAAACAAGACTAATGGTGACCACCCGACCACGGATGCCCCTAAGCTATGGCCAAATGGCCTATAATATTGAAATGAAAAGTTTTGTGTTGAATTTGGTGCTTACTGTGGTCCATGAGGTTTAAAATTTAATAAAATACATCAGAACGTAGCAGCCAAAAACTGTAGTCACCAAAGGTCAATACAGCCACTAATATGTTGAGACTTTATCAACAGAACCATATACAAATGGATGTCACTTGAATTGGCATACAGTGCAAGTCAAAATAAAGTTGTAGGATAGCTGTTATCAACTATGTATCTTTCTCTTACTACATTGATAAGACCAGAAACTAACTGTATCAGTGATGACCTTCTCATATAAGGATCATGAAATTAATAATCAACAAACTATAAAGTAATGGATAATTATCACTTTAGAAGAAAAAGAAGCATTAGTTAACCTAAAAGAGGAATTGAATTGGGAATTTTGTGGTGGATGATTGGGAAAAATCATGTCTATGAGCAATTGTGACCCTGTAGACACTCAGAATCATCCCTGATTCAATCTTGGGTATATTTTTGTTAGATATATGACAACAAACATTTATATATTAGCTAGCTACATAGCTAGTCCTAACTATAATATCACTTCATAATAAACAATACTAATGGCCATGATTTTTGTACATTTTTTCTGTATTCTATATGTATTGATACACTTAATGGCCAGTAAAACTTGTCTTAACCATTTTTCTTAATTTTCAGTAGTTTAATAATGCCCATTAATTTTGCTTTAAGGCTACTATTGTCAATATTATTTTATTTAAGGCCCATTATTTTTGGGGGGCAGTCTGATGGCATTACTATATTGCACTTCTTTTTAATGGGCATTAATTCCTTGTATTGCACATTATTTTTTTGGTTGTGCATCTGATGGCCATTAATTTTTTGCATTATCTTTTAATGGCATTATTTTTCTTAAAATCATGGCCATTGAACAAAGTCATTACAAATTTTAATGTCTTTTAATGGGCATAGAACATATAAACACATTTAAATGACATTTTAATAGCATTTTGATGCTTAAATATGAAATTGGCCATTAAAGTGAGGTATTTTAGTGGGTTAACCATTAACCCATGACTTAGTTTGTTACAGTTACAATTAATGGTTAAAAATAATGGATTTGATTGAAATAATGGAGTTTTAATGGGTTTTTAATGGATTATTTGTACAGTCATGTAAATTGAATTAATTTTTTCATAAATTATTCTATGAGTTAAATTTTGATGCATTTTTTTTTATCAAAATTAGTCATGGCTGTTTCATAGCAGCCATGACTAGATTTGATGAAAAATATCTTGAAAATGTTCAGTTGGTTAAGAGTTAAAAGTAGTCATAATCATGTGCAGTCAATTATAGTTATTGAAGTAGTCCTATGTAATCAATGATCATGATATTTTATGAGCACTGGTGATCAGATGCAGTTCATTACATTTACAAAGAGAAATAAGGATGATTACTTTTTAATTTTGGCACATTTAAAAAAGGGGGAGGGGGTTGTCTGCAAGGTTCCTGTGGGGCCATGGATTCAAGGAAGGGCCTTGAATTTGACTGAAGGTCATTCAAGGCCTTGCAATCCTGGAAAATGTATCAGGAATAGTACTGTGCATCGGATCCGACATGACCTAAAAATCCGATCTGACGGGCTTTTTTGAAATCCGCATCCAATGGCCATCTTAAATCCGATGCAAAAAATCCAAATCCGATATCAAAATTGGTAGAACAACGTTGAAAAAATCAACTAAAAACGACATTTCATGAACGCAGAACCTACAAGATCTGTACTTAAGAAAATGCAAACCATTCATGGCTCCATGGCAAACATTGAGCATCGAAGATTGTTCCAATAATGGATGTGCAATCGCCGCAATGCGCATGGAGTTCATGTGCATTGCAGGGATTGCGCACACCCATTATCGGAACAATCTTCGATGTTCGATGTTTTTTGATATTACTAAATTTGGTTTTAAATTCTCTTTTAAATTTGTGTTGGTGAGGGGACGGGTTAGGAAATGGGTGAAAGCTGATCACGACCTCATCTATAATCAAAATATATGAGAATAATGTTTCTTTCTGAAAACATAAAGTTTGACAGCATACTTTGGTGGAAAATCATCACATTAAAGATTAAAAAAGTCAGTGGCTAAGTCACTGAACACTGAACAGTCATGAAAATAATGAATTTTTTCAGTTTGTGTGTCAATCTGATATTCTACATCATTGAAATTGAATGCGGCCATTTGTGACGCTGATCTAATGAACAATAACTTGTCAACATTCTCTGGCTTCAGCGAAGTCCACCTTATGTTTATAGTGAAGCCTGCATTTTAGAAAGATCTCTCTAATGTCGCCGATGATGCAGGGATTGAGAAAATGAGTTTGGCTACTCTTGCCAGATTGGTCAATGACCATGTGTTTGCTCGCCAATATTTCAAAAGATCCTGGGGCGATTTTGTGTTATGTGTGGTTCCCTGATATACGTTTAAATTTTGTCGACTGAATCTCCACCTGCAGTAGCTGGGTAAATGTCAGCTTCATCATCATCCATTGCTACCACTTCATCATAGGTACTATCACAGTGAGTATCACAACAATGCTTCAAGCCTGACAACATTTCTTTAATGAAAGAAAGTCCTCTTTCGTGTTGCTTGGAATCAACTTTTGGAGAATTTTTAGCATGCCGATCGAGCAAAGTTGCTGTGTAATGCACCAGTTTCAGACATTTTCCCTATTTGGTCCAAATGGCAACTCGACCGATTTTCTTCATTGCCTGCATTAGCTCATGCTCACTGTCATTATTTTTTTCTTCTGAATGCTTGTTTAGCCTGAAGAACCAGTACAAAACCAGATGAATATTTGGCTCATTGTCAGCTTCAAGGTCATCTGAAGCATGTATGAAAACTTCTAGGAAACTTAGTTGTGAAACTAATTCCCGTGAGAAATGTGGCTTCGTCTCTGTTTATTAGTAATTGGGTTAGCTCAGCCCATACTTTTTCAATCAAGTCAATCATTTTAGGGAGCAATTCCATCTCATTGGCATCGACTGGCAGAGATGGCATGGTAACTTTGATTGTAAGCTTGCTTTTTTAACATGAGCTACATGTTTTGCTTTATCAAAGAGTTCTTTCGCTTCAGGTACATTATCAATCATTGCATTGACCAACAAGTTAATGCAATGTGGTGTGCATCCAAACCCATTCAAATCTCAGAATGCTGCTTCCATTACGTTCACGTTATCTGAAACAGTGAAATGCCTCTCTTGTTTCATGTCCAATTCAAGTTCGTCAGTAGAGTCTAAATACCATATTTTTATACTGTACCAATGACCCAGACATAGCTGGTGCTAACTCTTAAAATATAGGGCCAAACACAAATTTTGCCCCCCAATCCCCAAAATTTGCATCTAAAACTAAAGAAAACATGTCCTGAAAGGCCCTCCACACTTCGCCCCTACTGCGCATGCGCAGTGTCAAGGACGTTCCGAAATTGGCGCCATTAATCATTCTAAGTTTGGCCCTTCATCAGTTAACATCTGACTGATCTTTGTGCTTTTAAATCTCAGTTTAAATGATGCCAGACACATAAATATTAGTGAAATGGTGATTCTAAGGAGGATAGAGAAGGAGGAGAGGAAAAGAATGTGTGACCGAATATTATCAGGGCTGTAACTTAAAATTTTTTAATGAAATTATGTTAAGTTACCTATTTTCAAGGCAGCAGCCATTTTGTTGTCATTCTGATTATTTAGTTACACTGTTTTTTTAAGTGTTTTCCTCTCTCCCTGTCCTTTAAGTTCCCCCTTGCTATTCTCCCATGCTTTTGGCATAGTTTCTGTAATTATTATTACTAAAATTTCTTGGGAGTTTTAGCTGAATAACAGAATGAATTCTGTTCTTTCCCCATGTTTACGTCTTCACCTACGGGTGGTTAGGCGTTGTGTTCTGCATCTACCATCTGATGTTCTGCAGTTTCTTCCCTGGAAGTCTCTGTTTTGCATCAGATAGTGTATTTTTGGTAACTGATTTCGGGCCTGGGTGCCTGGAGTCTTATTTTAGTGTTTTTACACTCATTGTTTACATTTACAACAGCCCTCTGTGTGAGGGGGGGATTTCTAAAAAATAATATCTTTATGTTATTTTAATCATAACTAGATACATTATTATTGTTCGTAAGTGTTGAATAAATTGTTTAAAATATTTTTAAAATTTTTGTCCACACTTAGGCTTGGGATCCATTGGGGCTCAACGTTACTTTTCAGAAACTTGGGCTGTTCTGAAAAAATATTTTTTCAAAATATTTTGATTTCAATTATTTTTTCTATATTAATGGATCATATTATTATTATGTATTTTGATTGCCAGGGGTTAGTGCGAGTACCAGGACTTGTTTTCTTTTCACATTGAAAGGATATTGATCAATTGTTTTAAGAGGAAGTCTTCCTCTGACTTTATTATCATTCTATATGTGGTCAGTGTACTCGCATTAACTCCTGTTCTGTATCGTATGATTTCGATGACAATATGGGAAGCGTATGTCACGGTATGTTGTTGGGGATTTGGACACTCCGGTCCTTTCCCCGCAGGGTCACTCTACTTTATCAATTTCTATTTCAGACGATCAAGATTAGGGTGATGTATCTGTGATGTCTTCCAACAGTGTGCCTCCGTCGTCACAATTAATGAAGGGCTAGCGGAAAAGTGCTCATGTAAATACGCCAATTGCCTAAGAGGACCCTAGTAGGTTCGACGGCCTTTGACGTCCGCTAGCTCGCCCGGTGTAGCGTCCATTCACCGAATGGTTCGGCAGCCGGGTTCGTCCGTTGCGGTCTAGAAGGAATTTTGGGGTGATGCGAGCACTATAAATTAACTTAATGCACACCCAGTGACGGCGGATCGGAGGGAGAACGCAGGAAGCCTTTTAGTCCGGTTCATAGCTCGTTCCGGTCCATCCGGACGGCAAGCGAGAGAGGCCCCTCTCTCGTTCAACAACATCTGGCCCCAGATGTTGTGGTACAAATGTGTCGCAAGCGGAGCATACGTCCGTCGCTCGGGACGCTCCGTTGTATAGGCAGTCCGCTGAGACTGCTAAGGCTTCCTCTTCTCGTCAGCGCACACGACCGCACCTTGGCTGCGTGACCGCCGATATATTACCAGCTTCGCCGATCAAGGATTCTTCGGCGACCAGGTCACACCATCCGGTAGCCAGGGACACGAGGCCTGCAGACTCCGGACGTTCGCATAGGAAGTGTGCGGGAGTCAACGTACACGGAGCTTCCGGCGGCAATGCATCGTAAGACCGCTACTGCACAGGCCTCGGGAACGGACGTGCTTTCCTTAATAGCACAGTTTATCGCAGCATCCCAGCATCAACTGAATCTGTCACATATATTTTATCCGACGATGCTGGGTCGGGACGCTCCGCGGAAGCGGGTACGGACGTCCGAAAGTTTCATCCGGTCCGACGGGATACCGAAAGGGATTCGGAGGATTTCGAGCTTTCCCTTTCGGAACAACATATGCTGTTGTGTATGTCATCTGACTTGGTCTTCTACAGCTTCTTTCGTCGGACCAGAATGCTGCGATGCCGGATAAGAAACTGATAGCGTCGGTGGACTTAGAAATTTTTGGTTCGGTTCAGGGACATCGTCCCTCAGTTCCGACATAGTCCAATAATGTCACACAAACTTTCGAATTATTGAACGACGCTATATATATTATTATTTTATGCTTGCTAACCAAGCATTTCTGGTTTCTTGTTCGAAGAGTTATGGAGATGTCTTTCAAAAGTGTGCCTCTGTCGTCATAGTTAATGAAGAGTTAGCGGCAATAAGTGCTCATGGAATATGTCTATCGCCTACGGAGTGACATTCGCTAGCTCACCCGGTGTAGCGTACATTCATCGAATGGTTCGGCTGCCGGGTTCGTCCGTTGCGGTCTAGGAAGGAGATTTGGGTGATGCGAGCACTTTAATTACTTTAGTACTCACCCAGTGACGGCAGATTGAGGACAGATCGGAGGAAGCCTGTTAGTCCGGTTCCTGGCTTGTCCAGGTCCGTCCGGGCTGTGAGCGAGAGAGGTCCCTCTCTCGCCCAACAACATAGGGGACCGCATGTTGTGGTTCAGATATTTTACATTCGGAGCATATGTCTGTTGGTCGGGACGCTCCGTTATATTGTCAGTCCGAGAGACTGTCTTTAATGCTTCCTCATCCTCACAGCAGGGCACACGACCGCACATTGGCTACGTGACCTCGAGTATCCGATCAGTTTCGGCATTCAGTGATTCCACGGCGAATAGGTCGCGCCATCCGGTAGCCAAGGGACACGAGGCCTATACACTCCGTTCGCTCGCATATTGGAAGTATGCACGGGGTAACGATCACGGAGCTTCCAGCGGCAATGCATCGTAAGACCGCTTCTCCTCAGGCCTCAGTGACGGACGTGCTATCCGAGTTAGCACAGTTGTTTCGCAGCATCCCAGCAATTGACAGTTTCTCGGTCGAATCAGGAATTATCCGACGGCGCTGGGTCGGTGCGGTCCGCGGTTGCATCAGCTACGGACGACCGAACGCTTTATAGGGTCCGACAGGATGGCGAAAGGGATTCGAAAGATTTCGAGTTTTCCCTTTAGTAGTATCGGAAGATGCCTTTCATATCTTCTGGCATTATCTTCCAGTGATTATTATTTCGGACTTCATTGCTGCGATCTTGGATAAGAGACTTATAGCGTCATTGGACTCGGATTTTTCGATCGGTTCAGGGACATTGTCCCTGACTTACCGACGCAGTCCAATATTGTCATTACAACATGTGTTTTATTTTTCGACGCTATATATATATATATATATATACAAGCCTGCTACTAAGCATGATAGTTTAGTTTCTTGTCCGCGTTGCTCATTTCTGCCATTTTATCATTTATACAAATAGTTTATTTTGGCAGAGCAGGGCATACCGAGAGTTCATATGCGTCTAGACGGTGTGATTAAAGACTGCATATATTCTTTTTCGCCGTTTATGTCTTTTCCAATTTCAATGTTGGGAACGACATTATGTATAGTAGACTTAAATTAGACGCTTTTTTATACGTAATCCGCCTTACTGAGGCGTTATCATTACGACTTCAAGAAAAGATTTACGGGATATTATTCTCAATGTAATTTCTTTTGAGGGCAGTAGTTTGTTCACGTATAACTCCGCCCTTCAGTGGCTGATTGGAGTTAGTTAGACGTGACGCAGCCCTAGCTACATCCACACGCGTGGATAGTAAGGTTAAGAACTCTCTCAGAGTCGCTTCGTTCTCGGAGGAGCTTCTCTTTGACGGCAACTTTTCGGCAATCCATGAATTGCTCGAGTTATACGTTCTCTTGTCTATCTAGTGTTACAAGAGATTCAGACTGGGGCAAACATTCGGTGGTTGACTCAGAGAGTGCCGCCGCAGTTGCCGGACCCGAGTGTGGCTGTTATGACGGTTGCCAGTCAAACAGATTGGGATATAATACTGATCCCTACTGATTCGAAGTGCCAGGGTCTTTGGGTTCCGCAGTCTTTTAGCAATCAGTTTAACTTCCGCGGAATAATGTTTTTTAGGCTTGCTTTATGTCATTGCATGAACATTATTCAGAAACGCATGCCCAAATTCCTGTCCTTTAATTCGACAGTAGTGGCGTATCTCCGGAACCAGGGAGGCACTCTTTCGTTTCCGTTATTCAATTTAATGGAAAGAATCCGTCTGTTGGTTATAGTACACCAAGTTCAGTTTTGGTCCGTCATATTCCGGGTCGTCTGATTGTTTTATCGGACTCCCGTTCTCTTACGGGTCGCTTGTTGCTGTCAGAATGGACTCTCAACAAACAAGTATTCAATCAGATTTGCTATCTATGGGAGCGCCCAATGATGATTTATTTATGACACAGCTTGCTAATCAATTGCAGACGTATGTGTTGGCTTGTCCAGATCTCTGAGCTAATATTGTTAACGCTCTATTGATCTATAGGACGGAATGATAGGATATGCGTATCCTCCGGCGCTGTTGTTTTAGCAGGTATTGCTAAGATAAACAACCACAATACATTTCTGTTGATAGCATCTCTATCTTCACAGAGATCATGAGTAATTTACTCTCTTGTCTACTGTGGGTCTTAACGTGAAATCTTCCTCTATGTGAGGATCTTTTTCACTGGGTAAATCGTGTCATCTTTATCACAACCAGCAAGGTCGCAACCTTCATGTATTCCGTTGTGTGGTCCGTATTGCATTGTAAGCACTGTACTGGACGAGCTTTGGACGCGATTTCTTACTATAGGAGATCCTCTTCTTCGCTATTCTATGCGGCTAAAGTGGAGGCTCTTCCGTCGTGGTGTAGGGATCATTATGTTCACATTGTTGATCCCTCCATACTACTCATTGCTATTTTTTAGTATACTTGTTTCACAAGATTTACTGCAGCCTGTTATTATTTAGGTTATAGGTTTATGTTACCTCATACCTATGCACTCTACGATAGTTTACAATTGAGTCTTTTGTCTCTTTATCTAAGTCAGTTAGTAACTTTTTGATAAATAGACTTAGAATCTTTAGATTAAATTCCTATACGGATTTTAACTTCGGTTCTTATTTAGCTAAGTAATCATTTGAGCCTCTGGAAACAGTAGTTTTCAAATTCTGACCTTTTAGACAGTAATTCTGTTGGTTTCTCTTTTACTGTAGAGTCAGTGAGTTTCATGCACTATCGATGGATGATTTTCACTTTCATAGTTTCGGAATCAATACTTCCGTTACTATTTAGGTTGGATTGTTGCATAAGAGTTAGGCTCCTATTATCCGGAACCTATTATTTTAAGGTCCTTCCGTCTTCGTATGGGCATAGGCCTTTACTCTTTCCGGGTACAGTTTATGTATTTATAAACAGATATCTGTTTATTACAAAGGGCGTAAGCTTCTTCTGTCTTTGATGTCTAGTAGAAGGACGTTACGCTCCATTTTATTGTTAATGGATTCTATTAACTATCGGTACTGCTTATGGTATATCATTGACTTAGCAGTTGCGCTTAAGATTTCGGCTCATGAAGTAAGAGTTCTTCTACTTCTTGGGCTTACATTAATAGTGTCGCTATTATAGATTTTTGAAGGCCGCTCATTGCGCTCAGCCATCCACATTCATGAATTTTATCTTAGAAATATCGAGTCCATTTCTGGAGGCCTCTATTGTTAGGTCTATTATCTACTGCTCAGAATGTCATTCACTTAACAGTTGCTACTATAGCTAGGTAGGCTGTCTGTTTCGGCAGTGTCTCCGTTCGGCTGCCCTCTTCGCTCTGGGCTATTTGACCCAGGGCAAGAAAGGGGGGGGGGGGGAGGGTGTTCCCTTGGGTCACCTGTTTTACTATGAAAACAAGGGGATACCTCCTCCGGAGTTAGTAATTCTGAGCTGTTATTGGGATGGTTGTTTAGTGAGAAGTTTAGGTTTTTAAAATTCATTCAAGTCTTAGTTTTTAAAGTATAGCTTTTGAATATTGCATATGTCAGCGGACATGATTATGCAATCCTCAGACACTTTTAGGAGTATAAGAGTCTCTATTCTCTAGACTTACTTTATTTATTGGCTTACTTTAAAAATTATTAGTATAAGGATTATATTGGATATTAATAGAGTACATGGATGTATGAAGCTCAATTTTGGAAGATGTTGTATCTTTCTAATTTATCATAAATAAGAAAGATACATGTAAGGCCTATTACTTCTTTTTCCCTACAGGGGATGACTCTATTTTATTTTATTGTGCGTATTCCATTTTGCTCTATGTCCTTGGCCCTCCAGCCTTTTTACTATTCAGCTATGTCTGGGTCTGTTAAAAAATTTATAGTAATTTATATATTTTTTATACTTACCAATGACCCAGACGGGGATGGCCCTCCCAGGAGTTGGGAACTCTTGCCTCCCCGCTGAGTACATAGCGCTTACCAGGCACTGGTTATTAGAATGATTAATGGCGCCAATTTCGGAACGTCCTTGACACTGCGCATGCGCAGTAGTGGCGAAGTGTGGAGGGCCTTTCAGGACATGTTTTCTTTAGTTTTAGATGCAAATTTTGGGGATTGGGGGGCAAAATTTGTGTTTGGCCCTATATTTTAAGAGTTAGCACCAGCTATGTCTGGGTCATTGGTAAGTATAAAAAATATATAAATTACTATAAATTTTTTAACTTTCTGTTGGTGGCAGCATCCTTTTTTGGCACATCAAATTCTTCCGTTTTCCAGGCGATTTTCTGCCATTTGCCACAATTCATTTATGTAAAAACAACAGAAAGACATGAAATAAGGCCATGTGTATTTGTCCTGCCATCCATCCATCATGTGTCCCATACCATCCAGTTGTGCGAGCATGGACTGAGCAATATCACGATGCTTCTTGTATACATTCATCAAGTGAGTGCGGGAAAGGTTAGCACGATCAACAGCAGCTGCACTGACATTGAACCTACCAAACTGAGAAGCAGTATCCACACGTTCTTGACAGAATTTTGACATACCACAACTTTCAAACACTGAAAACGGATAATTACCATCTCAGATGCTGTTTTGCTTTGGCTGGCAATGAAGATATGGCTGGCTTTTTCAGTTTTGCACCTGGCATCACAGACATGAAGTTAGTCATTTTAGTTTGCCACTTGTTGATGGTTCAACAGGACACTAAGTCTTGTGGCTATTCAACTGCAAATTTCCTTTCTTTGAGTCATACATATAAATACTTTTGTAATATTTACAAACAGCATAAATCTTGTAAATATCATCTGTACCACAAACACACGGATGTCCGAATTTCTCCCAACATTTAGCACTTTTTTCATAGGATAGAAAGCTCCATCTCCTGCCTCAAGCCTGCGCAATATCTCAGCCTTAGAGGGTACCTTAACTTTGTCATCTAGTTCAGTTTTAGATTTTTAGCTCAACTTTGACGAAGTCAAATTTGAGCTATTGTCATGGCCCGTCGTCTGTCTGTCCGTACGTCAACAATTGGCTATGGCTTGGGCTAGAGGTCGTATTTATGAACCGATCTTTACGAAACTTCTTGTGTACCTTTGTTATGACCCTGGGACGGGAACGAGTGTTTTTAGGTGTGGTCCGAAATTCAAGATGGCTGCCAGCGGCCATTTTGTACCGATGATGCAAAAATCAGTTTGTTGTACAGAACTTCTGTATGAAAGTTCTGATTTGAATAAAGTTTTGTATAAATGTTTAGTACCATGGGATACATCACATATAATACGGGTTTTTTTCTCGTGCGTAAATTATGCAAATTAGACTGACTTTGATTTATTTAGTGTTACTTTCAGAGCTGTAAGTGCCAAGATGCTATGGCTCGGGCTAGAGGCCGTATTTATGAACCAATCTTTACGAAACTTCTTGGGTACCTTTGTTATGACCGTGGGACGAGAACGAATGTTTTTGGGTGCAGTCCCAAATTCCAGATGGCTGCCAGCAGCCATTTTGTACCGACGATGCCGAAATCTGTTTTTTGTACAGAACTTCCATATGAAAGCTCTGATTTGAATAATTTTTTGTCTGAATGTTTAGTACCATTGGATACATTACATATATTACAGGTTTTTTTCTTGTGCGTAAATTATGCAAATTAGGCTAACTTTGATTTATTTAGTGTTACTTTCAGCACTGTGAGTGCAAATCCCAATATGGCTCGGGCTAGAGGCCGTATTTATGAACCGATCTTTACGAAACTTCTTGGGTACCTTTGTTATCACTGTGGGATGAGAAGGAGTGTTTTGGGGTCCAGTCTGAAATTCAAGATGGCCGCTAGCAGCCATTTTGTTCAAAATTAAGTGCAATCAGATTTTTGCGCAGAACTTCCAAATGAAAGATCTGATTTGAATAAATTTTTGTATGAATGTTTAGTACCATGGGATACATTACATATAATACAGAGTTTTTCTCGTGAATAAATTATGCAAATTAGGGGTCCGGGTGGGACTTAGAAAATTTTGGACCAAAATCCGGAAATTAGTTTTTTGGTTTTTTATGCATTTTGGTCAATTTTAAGACCAAAAAAAAAAAATTTTTTTTACACTGAAAATTTGGGGTCCGGGTGGGACTTAGAAAATTTTGGACCAAAATCCGGAAATTAGTTTTTTGTGTTTTGATGCATTTTGGTCAATTTTAAGAAGAAGAAAAAATTTTAGTCTGAAAATATTTTGTTTGGGACTGAAAATTTCCACACAAAAATAATAATCTACAATGATTGGTCTTAATCTGTAGTCCATTACAGTCACCTTGTAATTCTTTTATTATTGTTGACTGGGCCAAAACAAATACTAATTCCTGTCATATTCATTATTCAGTTGTCTTAGTCACAGCAAGTACTAATTCCTGTCATATCCAAGTTGAGCTACAGAGTCATTGACTCTTTCATTTCAGAGGTTCCATATTTAAAATTCTAATGTGGTGGTTCTGCTCGCATGTATTCCTGTCTCTTAAATTAATATGCTCACTATTATTTTCATTTCTGCGAAAGAGTGACTCGGCACTGTTGAGAAACCATGACCTAATTAAATTTGGAGAAATGTTGCATTGTATCAATTTATGTGCCATCATACTGCCATGTGTGGGTGTTATTGTGGCACAAGGTCGCCACTCAATACAAGAGCGTATTTTCCAATCGGTGTTCAATATCTATTATGTAACTGCCGAATGTTGAAAAAATGTTTAATTACTGTGGTCAACGCAACAAATGCAATAATATTTAATAATAGTTTTGTGTAATTTGCGACCGTTGGATTGAGTTTGGATGCGATGTCTTTGATGATCCGATCCGAATTCAAAGGCCTTGTGCGAATCTGACCTGAATCCGTAAAAAATTGTGAATCCGCCCCACATCTGATTGGATCGGATTTGGATTATCAGATCCGATGCACAGCTTTAGTCTATATTGAATCACGTAGCCTTGCAACACAGCAATTGTGGTATAAGCTGCCCTGTTTCATGTGATGTTATAAAACTTAATACATGTAGTACACATGCAGTAGCTTCTGAAATAATGTTCTCAGTTCAGTTTGAGGGTAATGTTTCTATTTCTTCGAACTTCTCCAAAACAAATTCCCAAAGAGGACTGAACTAAGGCCTCAGAAAGTTAATAATCTATTTGTCGGGCCCTCCCACATGGTCCTTTTAGTTGCTACATGCTCTTTTTTTATGACCATTTCCAACTTAAAAAAATAATAATGAAATGGTTTATGTCCGAAATTTTACCCAAGTTCATAAAACTGATAAATTTGTCCCTCGAATGCAACAATTAAGGCTTTACAGTGCTTTAGTATTGCAAAGTCTTCTTGTGCTCAAGGAATGGGATACACTACCACCCATGCTATTCTGTGGATTATGAGCTCTAAAACATAAAACAAACCAAGAACATGAACCTTTGATGGCAAAGAAATAATTACAAAAATAAAAAATAAATAAAAAACTGCCTGCCCGCATGCAGTTTTACAAAAAATGGCCTGAGAAACAGTCCTGGAAATGATACGGTTGCATGTACAATTGTTCCTGTCAGAACCCGTGTTTTCTATTTTACAGGAGCTAAAACATGCACTCGTTGAAAAATATTGTGGAGCACTAATATACTGTGAGGGAATATAAATGTGTGTTGTTTTGAGAAAGCAGCACTCTGTGGCCAGTGGCAAGTTACTGTCATAATTCAGCAGTTCCTTATGCAGGGTTCCTACGATGCCTCTTTGAATTCCTTGAAAGTCCTTGAATTTCATAACCCCCTCCTAAGGACCTGGAAACACCTTGAATTTTGAAGCACTTCCTGGAAACTCCTGGAATTTTGGAAAAATTGAGTTGGTTGGTCACTGGATTAATTCAACTCCTAACATTTTTCCTTCTTTCCAACACATGGTCGCTTTATACTCCTTGAAAACCCTTGAATTTCACCCAGCTGACTCCTGGAAACTCCTTGAAAAATTGATCTGAACCTCCTGGAAACTCCTGGAATTCACTTCTCAATTTGGTGCAGGAACCCTGTCATACTTAACCCCTTTGAACCTGATCAGCCACTTTTCTGGCGATGAACGTGATACATCATAACGTCATTAAATAGGATGGCTGTTCAGTAAATTTGTGGGGGTAGAGCAATCAATATTTTCAACATGCAGCCTCTGGGCTGCACATTGAAAATATTGATTGGTCTACCCCAAATAATGAATATGGACTTTTCTAATTGCTGCCATTGTACTGGCATGGAAGATACCACTAGAGTTCAAAAGGTTAAGGTTTCTAATGTTTGGTTACAGTATTCCCTCGAAAATTCATTTACTAACATTTTACCGGTGCAATTTACTCCCATCTCTGAATTCACGGGAGCTTAAAACTGAATTTTGTTCATTTCCTGGTGAGAAACAGAAGATCTACTTTTGTGGGGCCTAATCCCTGGATTATAATTCTTGTACTCGAATGTTTCTTATTTTGCAGGTTATCTTGTGATGTCAGATGAATGGTTTTCAGAATTTGTATATGAAGTTGTCATCGACAAGAAACACCTCCCACAGGACATACTGGATATTTTACAAAAGGATGCAGTAGTTTTACCTGTGTGGGATCCTATGGGGTCACTTGCTATAGCCAATTGATACCACTGCTTGTATGTATTTGATGACTGAAGATAACAGCAAATTACGTATTTTTTAAACTTTTTCAGTGGGTTGTGTGTTTTATTGATTTGTCTTTCTTTATGCGAATAGTGTTTTTTCATCACATTATTTAGGGCTAAATTAACTCCTTAATGCTGCTGGCAGATATTCCTGCCCAGGACAGAATTCCTCTTGCCACCGAAACAAGTATAATATGGACAAATTTAATTTAATTTTTCTTCTGTAACACTACTGTACACAGATCCATTAATACTCCATTAAAACATTTACAGAAATTTCCCCTTAAAAACCAATATCAAATACACTTAAAAACACCCTCTTAGTTTGGACGTTTTTAAGAGCCATTGAAAACCAAAAATTAGATTGTTTTAAGAGCCATTAAAAATATCAAAACTTAAGTGTCATTAAAAACTTCAACATTAATGGGAATTAAATAACCCAATTTAAAATAGTAATGAACCGATTATCAAAACTTGCTATGAACCGATTACCGATTAATTTTCTGCCAATTATGCCAAATCCAATGGTTGAAATAGGACAGGGAAGAAAATCTGTCTGTGCCTGTTATACTACAGAATTTTGTTGATAAATCACCAATTACAAAAGCTTAATACCACATAATTTCTCAGAGAATGCATATTTAGTGCTGGGTAATATTAGCCAGAATAATATTTGCATTTTTGGGGGTTGGGGTGGGGGGAGAAGATCGTTATTAATGATACAATCACACGATATTGTTCTCTTGTGAAGATTGTGTGTTATTCCGGTAAATAGTTTAATACGGTTTTGTGAAAGAATACAATACACTTGACCGTATTACCCAGAAATATACTCTGCAATCATCATTGGAGTGAAAGATCAAGGGAGGTAACTGAATTAAAAAATGAACTTGACAAACTAAAAATGTGTTTGAGACAGTCATGTGACTTAAATGTTGCGTAACAATCATCTATCATTGAAAAAAAATTGTTTTTTAGTCTGTTCTCCAATTTTAATTTCTTATTGTATTGTGATGGTTGCATCATGAAGTACTACAGACTACTGGCTGAACACATTTTATTTATACATGCACCCTATGCAATATTGTACAGCACCATGATTGAAGGCCAGTGACTTCGATCAGCTGGGAAATGATGGCGATCTCATATCAATTGCAGATGGTAAATTCCGTAATATCTCTGCTCTGCAACTCCCTATTCTGCACTACACACGTTTTTAATGGAGAAACTTTATTGAAATGGCCAGATATCAAAGAGATTTTTAATAGTCAATGACAAATATAGAATAACTGGAAACTTACGGTTGTCATAATTGGCTGATGCCCCATAACCGGCCGGTTCCAACTGACAGTTCCCATTATCAGTTCATCACTAATTTAAAAGCCATTAAAAGTTGTGAAGAAACAATCAGTTTAAGTGCCATGAATTGTTCCCAATAAAGTCACAAAATAAGAGCCCCATTAAACAGAAAACTCTCTTAGTTTGGATGTTTTTAAGAGCACCATTAAAATGAAAATGCAGTTAATCCAAATATTAATGAGGCTTAAATTTGTCAGCTGTTATTTCAATGGCCATTAACATGTGCCAGGTATTAATAGCCATTAACCCTAAATATGATTAATGTTCATGAAATACATATACATACCAATATTCAAGTCCATCAACCTGAACATGATAATGCCCATAAAAAAAAAAAAAACAGATATTTATGGCTATCAACCCTAAGCATGCTAATGCCCATAAAATATGCAGGATATATATATATATTTTTATACTTAGTCAAAAAAGAAAGTATAATAAACTTTGAGGAGTTTTTTCTAGCTTAACTTGACAAAGTCAAGATAAGTTTTTGCCATCATGTGTGCAGAAGTCTGTTAGTCTGTGACTGTGAGTCTGTTCACATTTTCCTTTAGCACAGGCTAAACCCCATAGTTCTTATCCGATCGTCACAAAATTTCATTTGCAGGTTTGGGGTCATGTCTGGATGAGAACGTCCCCTTTTGGTCGCGATCGGCCCTTTCATAAACATTGAACATTGACACTTTCATTTTAGCATTGTCAACTTTAATCCCAAACAAATTATTGTAATTTCATATTTTGAGTCTAGCTGTATGAATTTGCTTAATTTCTTGTTCTTACTGTTGCCAGCATCATGTCAGGACGTCTCAATTCAGACATGGGGTGAAATGAAAAGTTCACTCATGCAGTCAATAGCATGCATGTCCACCGTACGCCTCTTGGATGGCAAGACATTGATGGCGCATGGACCTGATAAGTGTCCTGATGTCACCCTGTGGTATTACGTTCCACTCCAGCCTTAGAACATTACGTAAATCGCTTAACGTCTGAAGATCATGAAGCCATACCCGACGGACCAATTGATCCCAAAGATGCTCGATTGGTGACAAATCTGGCAAAAGTGGGGGCCAGAGGAGCAGTTCAGTGCTCTGCTCCTCAAGAAAGTCACAACAGATATGCGCCACGTGACATCGGGAATTGTTTTGCAGGAATAACTGCAATCCAACGTTAGCATTGAACAACGGGACAACAACAGCATTAAGATTTCGTCCCTATATTGCTGTCCATTCAGATTACCATCAATGAAGATCAACTGCATTCGATGGGGCAAGGAAATTCCTGCTCAAACCATTACACTACCCCACCGAAACGGGTGCATTTCTGCATTCAAGCAAACCGTTCTCCTCATCAGTGATACACTCTTGCCGTACCATCAGTGCTCTGTAGACAAAATTGTGATTCATCACTGAAAAGTGAACACGCTGACGTTCCCATTACATTCTAATAGTACGATGACATTGGGTAAGGATTGGTCTGTGGTATGGATGCCTACTTCGGATGCTGTGTTCAGCGAGTCTGTTGTGGACAGTTTGTGCACTGATTCTATTGTTAGTTCTACCAGGAGTAATTGCTGCTGTCCTCGTCGCCGGAAGGAAGCGATCCCGCAAGTGAGACGTCCTGTTGTGTTGGTCTTGTGCAGAGGTCGTAACTCTTGGTCGAAATGAACGCGGCTGGTCGGCAGTAGATCCAGTGGTTTTATACCTTCCAACGAGATGGTAAATAGTGGCCACAGTCACTCTGAACTCGGCATTGAGCTCATCTGGAGGTATCCCAGCCTCATGTATACCAATGGCATGCAACCTCTGATTTTTGGTTAACCTTGACATTTTTTAAAATGTCGGAAGACAAAAACTAGCGTGTTTTCTCAATAACCCAGGCTCTCTAGCACAACATAACACAAAGAAAATCGTCAGTCACCCATTCAATTTAACATTCTTGGGCAGCACATGGTATTTTGAAATCCGTAGCAAAATTGTGTACGGTTGGGTGGACAACAACAATTTAGTTCTGTGGCTCAACTTGATGCTGAAAAAATATATAAGGTCCTAATGATACAAAGGCTTGTCTTTTCGAGGCAGGTGATTGCCCTCGCATCTTGCAGCCCAGCTTGTTTTTGTTTCCACGGAAGGCATTTCATCGCCCATCTCAATTCGTATTCCAACACAAGGCATAACTTGTCGACTTGTACTTTTGATAGTGCACAGGCCAGGTATATAAGTTGCACCTTTAGCCCCCGTAACAAAGCTAAAAAAGTTGGTGCAACTTAAAACATTTGTAAGACTGAAGAATTTACAACTTTTTACCAGGATGAATTACAGAGGATGAATTGGCAGAGGGATGCAGTTTTGTTGTGGTTATTAGTTTGAATGATTCAATAATTTTCTTAACTGTTTTCAAATAAACATTTGAGACTTACATATTTAGAATCAATAAATCACTGAAAAAACATGGGTGTAATTCGGTTTTATTGTTTGTGTAACATCCAAAACAAAGAATAGAATGATCATATGCATTATCCTTTCAATAATATCCCATAATTCTCCTTCATGACTTCTTGTCATGAATATTAATAATTGCACAAACACAGGCAAATAGCATTTGTAAACACTGAAATGTGTCTTCCATGGGCACAATCACTTGTGTTTTAACCACAATGTAAATGGAATGGAGTAATGTAGAAAAGATCTATTTAATATATAGAAAAATGCAGGCATGCTGCAAAACGACATGAAAGTATTAAAGGCATTACTACGATATCTACATTTTAGCGGTTTTCAAAAGTGTAAACCCTGAGAAATTCAAACAATAGAAAGTTTCATTCAGTAATGAAACTCTCACCAGAGCCGTGGGCACACACATCTGTCACAGACTAATCAATTAATATGTAGTAGTAACCACATTCTCTAGAATTTTACAAATTATTCCTCACATTGGACTAAGTTAAAATTCAGGTTCCAACAGGGAGTCCAAATATTAACCCAGAGACTTGATTTGAACAACTTTAGATAAGGATGCTATGTATCAAATATAAAAAGATTCTAACTGGTGGGTCTGAAGAACACTTTTGAAGATTATTCACCAAATTGCACTAAGTTAAAATTTGGGCTCCCTTAGGGATCCCAAATATTAACCCAGGCACTTGATTTGAACAAACCTGAATCTGCTCCTCCCCACCCCCCACACCTCCAGAGATGTGGTATACCAAATTATGAAAGGATTCTGACTGGTGAATCTGAAGAAGTTTTTTAAAGAAATTCCCTCATATTGCACTTAGTTGAAATTCAGACCCCAATAGGCAGCCCAAATATTAACCCAGTACTCAATTTGAACCTACTTAAATCTGACACCCCTAGAGATGACGTATACCAGATATGAAAAGCATTCTTTTTGAACAAATTCCCTCATATTGCATTAAGTTAAAATTTGGGGTCCCCTTAGAAGCCTAAATATTAACACAAGAACACGAATTGTCAAAATTTGAATCTGACACCCCCTCCAACATGAAAACATTCTGACAGGTGGATCTGATGATTTTTAAAAATTATTCCCTATATTGTCTAATGGATGCTGTATAGCAAACATAAAAAAGTTTCTAATTTTTATAAAAAAAAATTCAGATATGCTGATGCAGCATTTTTTCAATGCCTCCCTACAGAACAGCCTGGAATAACCGAGGACAATTTTTAGCTCAACTTGACAAAGTCAAGCTGACCTATTGCCATCACTTCTCGTCCGTCGGCGTACGTACGTATGTACGTACGTACGTATGTTAGTACGTACGTCCACAATTTTCTTTGGCACACCTCACGGGTCGCATTTATGATCAGATTACTTTGAAACTTGGTATGCTTGTTTGGGGTGACCTCTAGATGGGAGCTGTCGATTTTCTTCAATTTCCGTCAAAAAATGTTGCCGCGGCCAATGTTCTTAGAACTTAGTTTAGCCAAACCACAATATTTCCCTTTGGCACACCCTACAGGGCACATTTATGATTTGATTGCTTTGAAACCTGGTATGCTTATTTAGGGTGACCTCTAGATGGGAGCTATCGATTTTCTTCAATTTCCGGCAAAAAATGTTGCCACGGCCAACGTTCGTAGAACTTAGTTTAGTCAGACCTCAATATTTCCCTTTGGCACAGCCTACAGGGCACATTTATGAGCAGATTGCTTTGAAACCTGGTATGCTTGTTTGGGGAGACCGCTAGATGGGAGCTATCGATTTTCTTCAATTTCTGTCAAAAAATGTTGCCGCGGCCAACGTTCTTAGAACTTAGTTTAGTCAGAAGACTCAATATTTCCGTTTGGCACACCCTACAGGGTACATTTATGATCGGATTGCTTTGAAACCTATCATGCTTGTTTGGGGTGACATCTAGATGGGAGCTATCGATTTTCTTCAATTTCCGTCAAAAAATGTTGCCGCGGCCAACGTTCTTATAACTTAGTTTAGTCAAACCACAATATTTCCCTTTGGCACACCCTACAGGGCACATTTATGATTTGATTGCTTTGAAACCTGGTATGCTTATTTAGGGTGACCTCTAGATGGGAGCTATCGATTTTCTTCAATTTCCGGCAAAAAATGTTGCCACGGCCAACGTTCGTAGAACTTAGTTTAGTCAGACCTCAATATTTCCCTTTGGCACACCCTACAGGGCACATTTATGAGCAGATTGCTTTGAAACCTGGTTTTCTTGTTTGGGGAGACCTCTAGATGGGAGCTATCGATTTTCTTCAATTTCTGTCAAAAAATGTTGCCGCGGCCAACGTTCTTAGAACTTAGTGTAGTCAGAAGACTCAATATTTCTGTTTGGCACACCATACAGGGTACATTTATGATCGGATTGCTTTGAAACCTGGCATGCTTGTTTGGGGTGACCTATAGATGGGAGCTATCGATTTTCTTCAATATTTTTATACTGTACCAATGACCCAGACATAGCTGGTGCTAACTCTTAAAATATAGGGCCAAACACAAATTTTGCCCCCCAATCCCCAAAATTTGCATCTAAAACTAAAGAAAACATGTCCTGAGAGGCCCTCCACACTTCGCCCCTACTGCGCATGCGCAGTGTCAAGGACGTTCCGAAATTGGCGCCATTTATCATTCTAAGTTTGGCCCTTCATCAGTTAACATCTGACTGATCTTTGTGCTTTTAAATCTCAGTTTAAATGATGCCAGACACATAAATATTAGTGAAATGGTGATTCTAAGGAGGATAGAAAAGGAGGAGAGGAAAAGAATGTGTGACAGAATATTATCAGGGCTGTAACTTAAAATTTTTTAATGAAATTATGTTAAGTTACCTATTTTCAAGGCAGCAGCCATTTTGTTGTCATTCTGATTATTTAGTTACACTGTTTTTACAAGTGTTTTTCCTCTCTCCCTGTCCTTTAAGTTCCCCCTTGCTATTCTCCCATGCTTTTGGCATAATTTCTGTAATTATTATTACTAAAATTTCTTGGGAGTTTAGCTGAATAACAGAATGAATTCTGTTCTTTCCCCATGTTTACGTCTTCACCTACGGGTGGTTAGGCGTTGTGTTCTGCATCTACCATCTGATGTTCTGCAGTTTCTTCCCTGGAAGTCTCTGTTTTGCATCAGATGGTGTATTTTTGGTAACTGATTTCGGGCCTGGGTGCCTGGAGTCTTATTTTAGTGTTTTTACACTCATTGTTTACATTTACAACAGCCCTCTGTGTGAGGGGGGGATTTCTAAATAATAATATCTTTATGTTATTTCAATCATAACTAGATACATTATTATTGTTCGTAAGTGTTGAATAAATTGTTTAAAATATTTTTAAAATTTTTGTCCACACTTAGGCTTGGGATCCATTGGGGCTCAACGTTACTTTTCAGAAACTTGGGCTGTTCTGAAAAAATATTTTTTCAAAATATTTTGATTTCAATTATTTTTTCTATATTAATGGATCATATTATTATTATGTATTTTGATTGCCAGGGGTTAGTGCGAGTACCAGGACTTGTTTTCTTTTCACATTGAAAGGATATTGATCAATTGTTTTAAGAGGAAGTCTTCCTCTGACCTTATTATCATTCTATATGTGGTCAGTGTACTCGCATTAACTCCGGTTCTGTATCGTATGATTTCGATGACAATATGGGAAGCGTATGTCACGGTATGTTGTTGGGGATTTGGACACTCCGGTCCTTTCCCCGCAGGGTCACTCTACTTTATCAATTTCTATTTCAGACGATCAAGATTAGGGTGATGTATCTGTGATGTCTTCCAACAGTGTGCCTCCGTCGTCACAATTAATGAAGGGCTAGCGGAAAAGTGCTCATGTAATACGCCAATTGCCTAAGAGGACCCTAGTAGGTTCGACGGCCTTTGACGTCCGCTAGCTCGCCCGGTGTAGCGTCCATTCACCGAATGGTTCGGCAGCCGGGTTCGTCCGTTGCGGTCTAGAAGGAATTTTGGGGTGATGCGAGCACTATAAAATTAACTTAATGCACACCCAGTGACGGCGGATCGGAGGGAGAACGGAGGAAGCCTTTTAGTCCGGTTCATAGCTCGTTCCGGTCCATCCGGACGGCAAGCGAGAGAGGCCCCTCTCTCGTTCAACAACATCTGGCCCCAGATGTTGTGGTACAAATGTGTCGTTAGCGGAGCATACGTCCGTCGCTCGGGACGCTCCGTTGTATAGGCAGTCCGCTGAGACTGCTAAGGCTTCCTCTTCTCGTCAGCGCACACGACCGCACCTTGGCTGCGTGACCGCCGATATATTACCAGCTTCGCCGATCAAGGATTCTTCGGCGACCAGGTCACACCATCCGGCAGCCAGGGATTCGAGACCGATGGACTCCGGACGTTCGCATAGGAAAAGTATGCGGGAGCCATCTGATGCGGAGCTGCCCTCGGCGAAGCAGCGATAGACTGCGCCTCCGCAGGTCTCGACGCCGGACATTCTTGTGCACATAGCACAGCTTATCGCAGCATCCCAGCAGCCGACAGAAACGGTGTCGGATCGAGAATTATCCGACAGCGCTGGGTCGGTAGCCGGGGACTCGAGGCCTGCAGACTCCGGACGTTCGCATAGGAAGTATGCGGGAGTCAACGTACACGGAGCTTCCAGCGGCAATGCATCGTAAGTCCGCTACTGCACAGGCCTCGGGAACGGACGTGCTTTCCTTAATAGCACAGTTTATCGCAGCATCCCAGCATCAACTGAATCTGTCGCATATATTTTATCCGACGATGCTGGGTCGGGACGCTCCGCGGAAGCGGGTACGGACGTCCGAAAGTTTCATCCGGTCCGACGGGATACCGAAAGGGATTCGGTGGATTTCAAGCTTTCCCTTTCGGAACAACATATGCTGCGATGCCGGATAAGAAACTGATAGCGTCGGTGGACTTAGAAATTTTTGGTTCGGTTCAGGGACATCGTCCCTCAGTTCCGACATAGTCCAATAATGTCACACAAACTTTCGAATTATTGAACGACGCTATATATATTATTATTTTATGCTTGCTATCCAAGCATTTCTGGTTTCTTGTTCGAAGAGTTATGGAGATGTCTTTCAAAAGTGTGCCTCTGTCGTCATAGTTAATGAAGAGTTAGCGGCAATAAGTGCTCATGGAATATGTCTATCGCTTACGGAGTGACATTCGCTAGCTCACCCGGTGTAGCGTACATTCATCGAATGGTTCGGCTGCCGGGTTCGTCCGTTGCGGTCTAGGAAGGAGATTTGGGTGATGCGAGCACTTTAATTACTTTAGTACTCACCCAGTGACGGCAGATTGAGGACAGATCGGAGGAAGCCAACAACATAGGGGACCGCATGTTGTGGTTCAGATATTTTACATTCGGAGCATATGTCCGTTGCTCGGGACGCTCCGTTATATTGACAGTCCGAGAGACTGTCTTTAATGCTTCCTCATCCTCACAGCAGGGCACACGACCGCACATTGGCTACGTGACCTCGAGTATCCGATCAGTTTCGGCATTCAGTGATTCCACAGCGAATAGGTCGCGCCATCCGGTAGCCAAGGGACACGAGGCCTATACACTCCGTTCGCTCGCATATTGGAAGTATGCACGGGGTAACGATCTCGGAGCTTCCTGCGGCAATGCATCGTAAGACCGCTGCTCCTCAGGCCTCAGTGACGGACGTGCTATCCGAGTTAGCACAGTTGTTTCGCAGCATCCCAGCAATTGACGGTTTCTCGGTCGAATCAGGAATTATCCGACGGCGCTGGGTCGGTGCGGTCCGCGGTTGCATCAAGCTACGGACGACCGAACGCTTTATAGGGTCCGACAGGATGGCGAAAGGGATTCGAAAGATTTCGAGTTTTCCCTTTAGTAGTATCGGAAGATGCCTTTCATATCTTCTGGCATTTCTTCCAGTGATTATTTTTCGGACTTCATTGCTGCGATCTTGGATAAGAGACTTATAGCGTCATTGGACTCGGATTTTTCGATCGGTACAGGGACTTTGTCCCTGACTTACCGACGCAGTCCAATATTGTCATTACAACATGTGTTTTATTTTTCGACGCTATATATTTATATATATATACAAGACGGCTACTAAGCATGATAGTTTAGTTTCTTGTCCGCGTGGCTCATTTCTGCCATTTTATCTTTTTTTACATATAGTTTATTTTGGCAGAGCAGGGCATACCGAGAGTTCATATGCGTCTAGACGGTGTGATTAAAGACTGCATATATTCTTTTTCACCGTTTATGTCTTTTCCAATTTCAATGTTGGGAACGACATTATGTATATTAGACTTAACTTAGACGCTTTATTATACGTAATCCGCCTTACTGAGGCGTTATCATTACGTCTTCAAGAAAAGATTTACGGGATATTATTCTCAATGTAATTTCTTTTGAGGGCAGTAGTTTGTTCACGTATAACTCCGCCCTTCAGTGGCTGATTGGAGTTGGTTAGACGTGATGCAGCCCTAGCTACATCCACGCGTGGATAGTAGGTTAAGAACTCTCTCAGAGTCGCTTCGTTCTCGGAGGAGCTTCTCTTCGACGGCAACTTTCCGGCAATCCATGAATTGCTTGATTTATACATTCTCTTGTCTATCTAGTGTTACAAGAGATTCAGACTGGGGCAAACATTCGGTGGTTGACTCAGAGAGTGCCGCCGCAGTTGCCGGACCCGAGTGTGGCTGTTATGACGGTTGCCAGTCAAACAGATTGGGATATATACTGATCCCTACGGATTCGAAGTGCCAGGGTCTTTGGGTTCCGCAGTCTTTTAGCTATCAGTTAACTTCCGCGGAATAATGTTTTTTAGGCTTGCTTTATGTCATTGCATGAACATTATTCAGAAACGCATGCCCAAATTCCTGTCCTTTAATTCGACAGTAGTGGCGTATCTCCGGAACCAGGGAGGCACTCTTTCGTTTCCGTTATTCAATTTAATGGAAAGAATCCGTCTGTTGGTTATAGTACACCAAGTTCAGTTTTGGTCCGTCATATTCTGGGTCGTCTGATTGTTTTATCGCACTCCCGTTCTCTTACGGGTCGCTTGTTGCTGTCAGAATGGACTCTCAACAAACAAGTATTCAATCAGATTTGCTATCTATGGGAGCGCCCAATGATGTTTTATTTATGACACAGCTGGCTAATCAATTGCAGACGTATGTGTTGGCTTGTCCAGATCTCTGAGCTAATACTGTTAACGCTCTATTGATCTATAGGACAGAATGATAGGATACGCGTATCCTCCGGCGCTGTTGTTTTTAGCAGGTATTGCTAAGATAAACAACCACAATACATTTCTGTTGATAGCATCTCTATCTTCACAGAGATCATGAGTAATTTACTCTCTTGTCTACTGTGGATCTTAACGTGAAATCTTCCTCTATGTGAGGATCTTTTTTCACTGGGTAAATCGTGTCATCTTTATCACAACCAGCAAGGTCGCAACCTTCATGTATTCCGTTGTGTGGTCCGTATTGCATTGTAAGCACTGTACTGGACGAGCTTTGGACGCGATTTCTTACTATAGGAGATCCTCTTCTTCGCTATTCTATGCGACTAAAGTGGAGGCTCTTCCGTCGTGGTGTAGGGATCATTATGTTCATATGGTTGATCCCTCCATACTACTCATTGCTATTTTTTTTAGTATACTTGTTTCACAAGATCTACTGCAGCCTGTTGTTATTTAGGTTATAGGTTTATGTTACCTCATACCTATGCACTCTACGATAGTTTACAATTGAGTCTTTTGTCTCTTTATCTAAGTCAGTTAGTAACTTTTTGATAAATAGACTTAGAATCTTTAGATTAAATTCCTATACGGATTTTAACTTCAGGTTCTTATTTAGCTAAGTAATCATTTGAGCCTCTGGAAACAGTAGTTTTCAAATTCTGACCTTTTAGACAGTAATTCTGTTGGTTTCTCTTTTACTGTAGAGTCAGTGAGTTTCATGCACTATCGATGGATGATTTTCACTTTCATAGTTTCGGAATCAATACTTCCGTTACTATTTAGGTTGGATTGTTGCATAAGAGTTAGGCTCCTATTATCCGGAACCTATTATTTTAAGGTCCTTCCGTCTTCGTATGGGCATAGGCCTTTACTCTTTCCGGGTACAGTTTATGTATTTATAAACAGATATCTGTTTATTACAAGGGCGTAAGCTTCTTCTGTCTTTGATGTCTAGTAGAAGGACGTTACGCTCCATTTTATTGTTAATGGATTCTATTAACTAGCGTACTGCTTATGGTATATCATTGGCTTAGCAGTTGTGCTTAAGATTTCGGCTCATGAAGTAAGAGTTCTTCTACTTCTTGGGCTTACATTAATAGTGTTCTATTATAGATTTTTGAAGGCTGCTCATTGCGCTCAGCCATCCATTCATGAATTTTATCTCAGAAATATCGAGTCCATTTCTGGAGGCCTCTATTGTTAGGTCTATTATCTACTGCTCAGAATGTCATTCACTTAACAGTTGCTACTATAGCTAGGTAGGCTGTCTGTTTCGGCAGTGTCTCCGTTTGGCTGCCCTCTTCGCTCTGGGCTATTTGACCCAGGGCAAGAAAAAGGGGGGGGGGAGGGTGTTCCCTTGGGTCTCCTGTTTTTACTATGAAAACAAGGGGATACCTCCTCCGGAGTTAGTAATTCTGAGCTGTTATTGGGATGGTTGTTTAGTGAGAAGTTTAAGTTTATAAAATTCATTCAAGTCTTAGTTTTTAAAGTATAGCTTTTGAATATTGCATATGTCAACGGACATGATTATGCAATTCTCACACACTTTTAGGAGTATAAGAGTCTCTATTCTCTAGACTTACTTTATTATTGGCTTACTTTAAAAATTATTAGTATAAGGATTATTGGATATTAATAGAGTACATGGATGTATGAAGCTCAATTTTTGGAAGGTGTTGTATCTTTCTAATTTATCATAAATAAGAAAGATACATGTAAGGCCTATTACTTCTTTTCCCTACAGGGGATGACTCTATTTTATTTTATTGAGCGTATTCCATTTTGCTCTATGTCCTTGGCCCTCCAGCCTTTTTACTATTCAGCTATGTCTGGGTCATTGGTACAGTATAAAAATGTTAAAAAATTTATAGTAATTTATATATTTTTTATACTTACCAATAACCCAGACGGGGATGGCCCTCCCAGGAGTTGGGAACTCTTGCCTCCCCGCTGAGTACATAGCGCTTACCAGGCACTGGTTATTAGAATGATAAATGGCGCCAATTTCGGAACGTCCTTGACACTGCGCATGCGCAGTAGGGGCGAAGTGTGGAGGGCCTCTCAGGACATGTTTTCTTTAGTTTTAGATGCAAATTTTGGGGATTGGGGGGCAAAATTTGTGTTTGGCCCTATATTTTAAGAGTTAGCACCAGCTATGTCTGGGTCATTGGTAAGTATAAAAAATATATAAATTACTATAAATTTTTTAACTTTCGTCAAAAAATGTTGCCGCGGCCAACGTTCTTAGAACTTAGTTTAGTCAAACCACAATATTTCCCTTTGGCACACCCTACAGGGCACATTTATGATTTGATTGCTTTGAAACCTGGTATGCTTATTTAGGGTGACCTCTAGATGGGAGCTATCGATTTTCTTCAATTTCCGTCAAAAAATGTTGCCGCGGCCAATGTTTTTAGAACTTAGTTTAGTCAGAAGACTCAATATTTCCCTTTGGCACACCCTACAGGGTACATTTATGATCAGATTGCTTTGAAACCTGGCATGCTTGTTTGGGGTGACCTCTAGATGGGAGCTATCGATTTTCTTCGATTTCCGTCGAAAAATGTTGCCGCAGCCAACATTCTTAGAACTTAGTTCAGTCAGACCACAGTATTTCCCTTTGGCTCACCCTACAGGGTACATTTATGATTAGATTGCTTTGAAACCTGGTGTGCTTATTTACGGTGACCTCTAGATGGGAGCTATCGATTTTCTTCCATTTCCGTCAAAAAATGTTGCCACGGCCAACGTTCTTAGAATTTAGTCTAGTCAGACCGCAATATTTCCCTTTTGTACACCCTACAGGGCACATTTATGATCAGATTGCTTTGAAACCTGGCATGCTTCTTTGGGGAGGCCTCTAGATGGGGGCTATCGATTTTCTTCGGTTTCTGTCAAAAAATGTTGCCACTGGCAAAAAAAATGACATTGGTACCAGTGAACTTTCAATTTTGCCATTTCTTTATAACTTACCAAGTTCAAGTTTGTCAAGTTGAGCTACAGTGTCATTGACACTTTCATTTTTTTACCATTCAATTCTACTGGTCCTAAGGATGTTTCATACTAAATAACAGTTTTCTGTTCTGTATGGTTTGGGAAATATAGGTGTTTCAGTGCTTGAAATAAGAGCATGAAATCTTTCAGTGGCAGAACAATAATAATATTTAAAATTAGCTGCAACAGATTGCAGCACTTCAAAAGTTAGTCTTGTATCCTGTCAGTGACTATCTCAATTTTGAAGGCATTTTCATTCTCCACCAGAAGGCAACATTAGCATTCCGGCACCACAGAATTGTATTGATTGACTAGTCGTCCCTCTTTCCATTAGCAGATCATTCAGATAAGATAAGGAGAGTATAACACAATGAATATGCAATGGTAGGATGGCATATTGAATGTATTATTTGACCTGATCTGAAAGATCTATTAACAGTGATTGTCTCTTATTTCTCGTCTCCATACCAAGAAAAGCCAGTAACATCAAAGCAGGGGTAATCGAGGGTAATTGTGTCGGGGCCTGTCATTCTCCGTGTTGAACGTCTACAAGTTATGAAAAATTAGGATGAACGCTGAAGGCTCCAAGGTGCGGACAGAATAGGTTTAGCAACAATTTTGTTTGTCTTCCCTACTGGGAATGTCACTTTTCCCCACTACAGAATAAGACAAGAATAGTAAAAAAACATAAATAAAACAACATTCCCTCGACTCCCAGTTTGTGCCACTGATTTTCCTGAAGATGTAATTTTGAATGTGGGTCTTACAACTATAAATGACATAGATTTCAGTCATTTAAAGGGGTATGATCAACATTCAAGGTTGAGGCCTTGTTGCGGCAGAAGTCTGGGACGTTTTAAGAGAATTATTTTCCTGTGTATATAAAAAATTGCTTTTCAAGTATCGTAAGCAGGCACAAGTTTCAGCACATTTCCCTATGTTGCATTCTGATAGTCAACTACTCCAGTTGTCAGGCCTGGCATTCTGAAAAATGCAGGAGGGCAAAAAATCGCTCTCCTCAATCAGCTTAGGAGAGCAATTAGCTTTACACAGCGTTTTAAGTATCCAATTGAATGAACTCATTGAAACTGAAACCAACAGACTACATCAGTGATTTTATTAACTTTACTAAGGTAAAGCGAAATCTCTGAGACATCTAGATGTCTCACTCAACAACCGAACACACACTTGACAAGACCTGTGTGTGTACCCAGACCTGTTGTCCAAGAAAGTCATACGCCTACCACTACCACCTTCAACCCCCCAAGGGGGGTTGAAGGTGGTAGTAGTAGGCGTATGACTTTCTTGGACAACAGGTCTGCTTGAATCTACAGTCACATCCTGGTGCAAGTGCTTCAAGTGACAGGATAGTAGTAATGGTAGTATATTATAGTGTCAATATTCCTTGAATAATTACCCCTCAAACTGTGATGTCAGTTGTTGAACGTGAAACTGACAGAAAAAAAAATATTGCTGTGACCCATTTTGCTTCAAATGATTGCAACTGTGTTTGGGTATGGTTGCAGCCATTACCTTTTACCACTAAACCACTTTCAAAATGAAATTACGTGATGTTATGTCACTTCGAAGTTAAATTACATTTTTGCTTTACAACAAAAATTTAATGTGAGCATAATACATGTAATCTCAGTCATCCCAGACCAAAATATTTAGGAGGGCAATTTTTCGCTTTCCTTAATTCTTTCAGGAGGGCAGTAAGGAGAGCTAAAAAATCGCTCTCCTGAAATTGCCAAGCCTGAGTTGTTCAAACGGCTTTTGGCAATGTTACCAAACTCTGTCAAGATGTCGTATATTGGCACACATTGATTAAAACAATAAAATATTGGCATCAAAATGTTGTATAATGTTATACGTTCATTTGAGTCTTTCAGCGTTGGTTACAGAAAGATGCATAGAGTTTGTTTCACAAATTTTGGAAAACTTAACTGTTCTGTGGCCATATTTGTATCCGAGACAAGCGCGGTCATATTCTCTACAAGCTAGATGCAAAAGGTCTGACAGTGGATGGACTATCTCGCTAATCAGATTTTTGTTTGTCCTGAAATATTTGAAAAATTGCCGATACAAGGTTTTGCTCGCTCACCGACGATATGCAGCATCCTTAGTTCAGGTTCAAGTTTGTTCAAATCAAGTCCCTAGGATCATATTTGGGCTCCCAATGGAAGCCCAAATTTTAACTAGGTGCTATATGAGGAATATTCTTTAAAAATCCTCTTTTTCAGATCCATCAATCAGAATCTTATGATATTTAGTATCCTTAGTATAATCAGTATCCTCAGATTCCAGTTTGAGATAAAGTCCGTGGGTTTATATTTGGGCTCCCTGTGGCAACCTAAATTTTAACTTAGTGCAATATGGTGAACTTCCTTTAGAAATCTTCTTCAGATCCACCATTCAGAATCTTTTGATATTTGATGTGCATTAACAGGCATGTCAACCGGTACCAGTTCCACTGATTCCCTCATGCTCCAACTGGTACCAGTACTGAAGTTTTTGTTGCCCCGGTTCCGGGACAAATTTATTTTATGGTGAAATTCCTGACTGAACAAGGGTAAACAGACTGATAATCAATCATGTATGGCACACTTGCACAAAATACTTTTAACTTATTTGTGATTGACCATATCAAAACACTCTACAGGTGCATGTTTTGTCTGCACCACGGCCTCGATAAGGCCACCCCTTTTGACTTTTCATACATTGCATCAACGACACTGAATCGCCAGAATCGGTTGCTTAAAAGAAACTATTCTGTGGCAAAATCAAAGTAATCATGAAGCACGATCTTCGTGCCTTATGATTACTTTCATTTCGGCTCAGAATAATTGGACAGTGCCATGTTGTCTTGCGATTTTGGGGACCGATATGGTTCAAATGCAAATTTCTGCCATCTGATTGCGATGTGTCATCCAATTGTTGATTTGTTCTGGTACCAGTTACAGCGGGACAGGCTCTGTCCCATCCAAGTACCGTTTATGTTGGTACCTTGACCCTTGTGTCATGTTTAGTTATAACTTGGTGCTATATAAGGACTGTTCTTTAAAAAATATTTTTCACATCCACGAGTCAGATTCTTTTGTTTACATAGTATATGGACATCCTTTGGTGTAGGGAGATTCAAGTTTGTTCAAATCAAAACCCGGGTTCATATTTGGGCTCCCTGTAGGTGCCCGATTTATATTTAGGGCAATATGAGGAATATTCTTCAAAGATATTCTTCTTCCAACCCACCAGGCAGAATCTTATTAGTCCCCTACCGGCATCGCCAGAGGGGACTACAGGTTTGCACTCTGTCCTTCGACCAGTTTGTCAGTCACACTTTAGTTTTCCGGACTTTTTTGGAAATGCTTCAACCGAATGATTTTATTTTTCGTAACTTACTGTAGGACAATGACTTACAGATCAAGTTTGAGTTTCATGCTGATTGCATTATTCTTGTGTGAGTTATGGCCCTTTGAAATATGGAAAAGTGCCAAAATATCAGTTTTCCAGACTTTTTTTGGAAATGCTTCAACGGAATGATATCATTTTTGGTAACCTACTATAGAACGGTGACTTACAGATCAAGTTTGAGTTTCATGCTGATTGCATTATTTCTGTGTGAGTTATGGCCCTTGGAAATATGGAAAAGCGCCAAAATATTAGTTTTCCGGACTTTTTTTGGAAACGCTTCAACGGAATGATTTCATTTTTGGTAACCTACTATAGAACGATGACTTACAGATCAAGTTTCATTTGCACTCTGTCCACCCGTCACTCTGTCTGTCAGTCTGTTGGTCACACTTTAGTTTTCCGGATTATTTTTGGAAATGCTTCAACCGAATGATTTCATTCTTAGTAACCTACTATAGAACGATGACTTACAGATCAAGTTTGAGTTTCATGCTGATTGCATTATTCTTGTGTGAGTTATGGCCCTTGGAAATATGGAAAAGCGCCAAAATATCAGTTTTCCAGACTTTTTTGAACGCTTCAACAGAATTCATGCTCATCACATCTAGTTTATAACATTTGTATAATTATTAATGCTCATTAGTCCGGTAGGGGACATTGTATTGCTTCAGCGATACACAAGCTCTTGTTATATTTGGTATGTAGCATTACTGACTACTAGATTAATGTTTGTTCAAAGTGTTAGACTTGACTGATTTTGGAGGGTACCATAGGAGGTTGAAGTTAAGAAATTTAAGAGAACTCAATGGAGAATTTACCTCTTTGTTCAAATGAATTATGCCCACGCATGACAGAGCTGATTGTGGTCAACTTTAGTCAGATGTACTGTGAGTGCATGAGATTAACATTTGCTCAAATAACAACCACCAGGGCCCTTGAGGTGGGAGGAGAGTTGGATGAGGTTCACATGGTGAGTTTTTTCTTATTGCTTCAAAATGTATTTTGAAGAGGTTTGAGCGATTTTAGGGAAAAAAATTCACCCAACAGACTCTAATCCTCCCACCCCACTCCCCTAGGAAAATTAGATTAACTATATTAACATTTAGATGTTGAATGTGACCTTCAATTCTTATGTAAACATGTTCATAAGGCGAGCGATCAAGACCCCTGGTCTTTTATAATTCTAGGAAGTTTAACGATTGTTGCCACAACAGTTTCTGGTTAAGGCTGAAACATGACTTGTGACTGTTAACATAAGGCACTGAATTATGACCTTGACCTTGAAAATCCACAAGCATCTAGTATTCATTAGACACTCTCTCATTGTCATTAAACTTTTTTATTACATGCCTATGCTTTTGGTTTAATAAAATACACACTTTTTTGCAAAAACTGAAGCAAACAATAAATTTGTTTGTATTGTCCTTGAACAATTCAGATTACGTGCGTGGACTATTTAACTATTTCCTTTTTTAGCCCGACTGTTTACAGTGAGGGCTATAGTAATGACTTGTGTCTGTCTGTCCGTCCGTCCGTCTGTTAACTTTTAGAGTTTTGGTTAAAGTTTGTAGTTAAAGTTTTTTACTGAAGGTTCAAGTGGGATTTTTTTCTTTTTTTTTTTTTTTTTTTTTCTTTTCCTGTTTAGTTGACATTTGGAGTTTTGGTTAAAGTTTGTGGTTAAAGTTTTTTATTCAACCTTCAAGTACAGGCTATACCTGGTAGTTCTTGTCTGATCGTCACAAAATTTCATATGCAGGTTTTAGGTCATGTCTACTTAAGAACGTCCCCTTTTGGTCGTGATCGGTCAACCGGTATGGCTGCCTGAGCCCAAAAACCATTAGCACAGTCTACAGGTCATATTTATGAAGGGATTTCATTGCAACTTCATAGAATGCCTCTGTATAATGCCTAGATGAGAACGTCCCGGTTTGGGCATGATCTGTCAACCATGATGGCTGCCCAAGCCTGAAGCCCAAAAACTTTTAGCACAGTCTGCAGGTCATGTTTAATATGGACTGATTTCATTGTAACTTGATACGATGACTCCGTATGATGTCTACATGAGAATTTCCTCATTTGGGCGTGATCTATCAACCGTCACGACTGCCAAAAGCCCAAAACCCGAAAACCTTTAGCACAGTCCACAGGTCATATTTATGGAGGGATTTCATTGTAACGTGATAGGTTGACTTCATATAATGTCTACATGAGAAAGTCCCCTTTTGGACTTGATTGGGCAACTGTGACGGCTACAGGTGCCTGAAGCCCAAAAACCTTCAGCACAGTCTACAGGTCATAATTATGAAGGGATTTCCTTGTAACTTTGTAGAATCAATCCTCATGATGCCCAGATGAGAATGTCCCCTATTGATTGTGATCATTCAACCATGATGGCTGCCCGAGCCCAAAGCCCGAAAACCTTTAGCACAGTCTACATGTCATATTTATGAAGGGATTTCATTGTAACTTGATAGGTTGACTTCATATAATGTCTAGATGAGAACATCCCCTTTTGGGCAACTGTGACAGCAACAGGGACCCGAAGCCTGAAAACCTTTAGCACAGTCTACAGGTCATATTTATGGAGGGATTTCATTGTAACTTGATAGGTTGACTTCAAAAAATGTCTAGATGAGAATGTCCCCTTTTGGGCAACTGTGATGGCAACAGAGGCCTGAAGCCCGAAAACCTTTAGAATATTCCACAGGCCAAAATTATAAAGGGATTTCATTGTAGCTTGGTAGGATGATTCCAAGTTTGTGGTTAAACCCCTCCGCCCCCTCCCTCCCCCCGGGGTGGCCAATTAGGGACTTTTTTTTTCTTTCGTCAAAAATGCTGGTTTACAGTTTTGTTTAAAAATCCAGACAAACACCACCGCCACCCCTCCCCCTCCCCCAAATTAGGCATTTTTTTTTTTTTTTTTTCTCCAATACGCATTTTGAACTATTTACAGTCACTACCTTTTTTTTCCTTTTGTCAAACATGCTTTTTACCGTTTTTGTTAGAGTTTGTGGTTAAAAATCCAGACACAAATTATCCCCCCCCCCCCCTCAGGGGAGGGGGGGGGGGGGGGCAATTACACACTTTTTTCTTTCTTCAAAAATGCTTTTTTAAAGTTTGTGGTTAAAAACCCAGACAAACACCCCCCCCCCCCCCCCCCCCCCCCCCCCCACACACCCCAATGGTATGGTGCCAGTTAGGTATTTTTTTTTTCTCTGCTCAAAATTCATCCTGAAGCATTTGGAATGACCACGTGGAAAAAAATGGACTCCCCTGACACACCCCCACTCTCCCCCACCCCACCCCTCACCCCACCCCACCTCCTCCTCACCCAGGGCCATTCATGCAATATTTTTTTTTTGGTACAAAATGCATTTTTAGCCTGACTGTTTATAGTCAGGGCTATAGTCATGACTTTTGTCCGTCCATCTGTCGGTCCATCCATCTGTCTGTAAACAATTGGTGTCTGACTGATAACTCCAGTTTGGATTATTTGATTTCAACCAAAGTTGATATGTGTATTTTCCATCTAGTAATACAGGCCAGGTTTGCATGTAGGTTCCACAACTCCCCCCCCCCCCCCCCCTCCACACACACACACACACACACACACACACACAGTGTCACTTAGGCAATTATTCCCAAAATGCATTTTGAAGGATTGGGAGTTATTACATGCAAAAAAGAAAATTGACTCATATAGCCCAACATTGCTTTAGGTACTGCATCTTTAATCCTTTACCTAACACAAGTTGAAGCCAACAGTACAAATTATTTTTCTGAAACATCAGATTTTTTCATTTTTTTTTTACTTCTAACCATGCCTTATTAGTCCTTATTGCAACAAGCTCATCAAGTTTGTTCCATTAATAGGTCATGAGGTATGTTTTGAAGTGGAGAAATTAAAAAATAAAATTTGAATAGCAAATTTTGTATATTACAAGTGCAGATATGGCAGATTCGTTAGGTAAACTGTTAACAACAAATGGTTCCGACTATTTTGCGTCTAAGCATTGCCATTCCTGGGACAGTCGGGCTGCATGCGTGACATCACTCTAGTTTAACGTTTGGGTTATTTTTGGCAATAATTTGTGTTTTTAATAATTTTTTTACTAAACTGTAGGCTGCAAGAAATACAGAACAGCATACAGGTTTGAACTGTCATTTTTTTACCGCGCTTGATCAATTTCAGAGGAGGAATAATATTAACCCTTTACCTAACATGAAAAGCAGACGACACTTGCAAAAATAATTCTTGAATAACTAATTTTTTTCATTTTTTGTCTCAAAAACATAGGTTATGACCCCTCATTGGAACGAGCTCGATGAGCTCGTTCCAATGAGGGGTCATAACCTATGTTTTTGAGACAAAAAATGAAAAAATAATGAAAATTAACTGGCGATTTTTGATAATAGCGCTGGCCAGTTTTGGCCGTTACGTTGGGTAAAGGGTTAAACAAGAAGCCAAAGGCAAGTTCAGTTTTTTTCTCCGCCAAAATCGATTAATAATTTTTAAGTAAACTGTAGACATGCAATAAATACAGAACAGCATACGCATTCAAATTGTAATTTTTTACCGCATTTGATCGATTTTGGCTGGCGAAATCAATATCATGTGCATAAAACATGACATATATGTATGAAGTTTGATAATTATAGTTTTAATCATTTCTGTATTTATGGCTGTGGGATGAATCTAAACAGATGTTAAGTGTTACCTTGTATATAATATTTCTCTGAACAATTGATGCAATTGGATTTCATTGTGCAAGGAATTTCTAATGACAGGTGAGATAGCAGTCAGAAAGCTTCTAATTCAGGTGGTGGGAAGTTCAACTGGAATTGTGTAAATTGAATTCACTTTCTGGACACTGATTCAGAGCATTTTTTCATGATGAGGACCTACCGGCCCACGGGTGTTGGTCTGGTCCAACAAAAAGCCGCCAAATGCAGTCTGATAGACAGGGCGTAGGCTGCCTGACTTTTCCTCTTTGGACCATAGTCTAAGGGAGTCCACTACAGTGATTCGCCTTTTAACTAAGATAGGGAATTTTAATGTCTTCCATGGATGTGTTCAATGATAAGAGTGTAATTTAGTGGATATCAGACAAGTTTCATCAACTGTCAGAAAGATGAAGAATTCTATCAAGCTCATGGCTGTGTAACAAGCAAGTTTTATATCTTCTCATGCTGGCATCAGAGGAACAAGTTGAACACTGAATTCAAAATTAATCAAATTACTGTATCTCATTTGCATGATACAAAATTATTCCAGTGTGTACTGGGTTCCACATCCTAGAGACCCCTGGAATAATGTTTAACTTTGAAGATTATAATTGTATAACATGTAGCAATGTGTTGTTATCTTATGTTTCCCATATCAGATCATGCATGCCGATTACGTCGAATTGTGCGCCATTTCACGAAATTGAAGAACACAAATAAGTTAGATGTCCATCAATTTTTGACGACCCATTGATTTAGTGGAGAGACCATGAAGCCCTCCTACCACCGTTGGCCTGCCGATATTTGGCAATACAGCAATATCAGCTTCATCCGAACTCCTATTTTCCATGGAAGGATTGGTATTCGAGCAACGACAGATGTCTTTTTTCTAGGGATACGACCACAGCGATTGTATTCTTGATTGAAAACATCGCTAAATGTTGGAATTTACGATAACCTGAGAGAACTAGATTACCTACAGTACTGTATGTAAGTTCAATCATATTCAAATACAAATTAATAAAAATGGCCGAAGTTATTAAAATTTTTTTCATTTTAACATTTAACTCGTTAATGCAGAATTATTTAACACGTTAACGTGTTAAGGAAAAGTTTAACTCCTCCCAGCCCTGCAAACAGCACAAAAATAAATTTAAGGCAGCCCCATTTTAAAATTTCCATTTTTGGGGATCGTACAAGTTTCCAGAAAAGAATAATTCTAGGCCCTTTCAAGGACTTTTGAAATTTTACGAATGAAGCAGGCCTGGTTTTTCCATTGAGAAGCTCATTTCCTTTATAGTCGTATTACACTGGACAATGGAAATCCAGCTGAATTCTCATCATCTCTGATCAAATCTACACTTGTGTGCTCAATTTGTTCAAATCCGACTGAATTCTAATCAACATAGATCAAATTTAGATTTGTGTGTTCTTATCTGAACTGAAAAATAAAGGGTTTTTGACCAGGGTGTCACCAGACTAAAAGTCAAAAAGATTCCCCTTGTTTATAGACTGATTTGACAGCAACGCTAACACGTGTGCTGATGCCCCTGAAGGTAGCAATGTCGGACTTGCATGTAAATAAATAACTTCTGAATGTTTGAAGAGAATTGGTTCATCCAAACAATTTTCCCCCAAGCTGCCCTATCACCATACCAAAGAACATTAAAATTTGACAATTGATGCTAGTTATAATACAAAATGTTCATACGGACGGATGGACGGATGGAGACCTTGAATATATACCCCCTCGAAAAGTTTTCGGGGGCATAATAATATCACTTCAAAGGTAATACAAAGCACATGCATTGAATATAAGCCTTTAAGCTGTGGAACCCATACTTCAGAATAAAGCCAAAATATGGGCTTCTAGCACTCTACCAGTTAACACAACAATTTTACATTATGCACAGATGTGCCAAATGACCTATTTCCAGATTTTGTTGCATGTAAGATGACTGATTTTGTGATAAATATGGATTTATCATATTTTTTTTTGAAAGCACAATAGTTTTCTGTTTCAGTTTAAAAACTACAAAACTAAGACAACACAGCTTTATCTTCATTGCAGATTAGGAAAGTGCAACAATTTATATTCCTATTTGTGGCCTTGACATTAGAGTTATGACCAAGGATTGACGTTAAGGAACACCCCTGATCAAAGAAAACAAACATTAGGGCATGCACTTGGATCATGGAAAGCAGCTTGTTTCAGTAAGGATCTTAAGCTACCCAGGAGATTTTTTAGACTAAAAAGCAGAAAAAATATATTACAAGAGGTGTGCATCAGAGATGCAGGTGTCGAGTTCTGGTGACAATCAGAAAGGGTTGCATCACTAGCATGTCCATAACCTGGTTATCAATCATATGCTGGTTGTCAAATCTGGAGCCTTTGTTCAGTTATAATTCTAATAAGTTCTGAATTTGTAAAAATTAATGAAGGCCCATAACTTTAATGAAAAATCCGGCTGGGCTGGGCTGGGCCAGTTTTTCGAACTCACTTGAGATATTATTGCAAAAGACCTGTATGGCAAATATTAGTCAAATCTGAAAACGTTTATGCAAGTTATTGCGCAAACGAGTTCAAAATTTGTAAAAATTGACAAATTAAGGCCCATAACTCTGTAACGAAAAATCAGGAAGGGCCAGTTTTCGAATTCACTTGAGATATTATTGCAAAAGACCTGTATGGCAAATATTAGTCAAATTGGAGAACGTTTGTTCAAGTTTTTGCACTAACAGAGTGAAAGATGCTCTCCCGGATGCACACCGACCGTCGCCAAACCATAGGTCTCAGTTTACACAACTCAACCAAAATTTGGTATGGTGATTTTTGCGAATAGCACTGGCAATTTGGGATGTTATGTTACTTTACTGGTCAAGTGGTAAATTATTATTGGTCATGAACATTTTTTCACATATCTTTGCTTTGTTACTATTTATGGGAGTAAAAAATTTCACTTCCAAGATAATATTAAGCATATAAAGAGAATACAAAACCTTCAAGTTGTGGAACCTGCACTTGGGAGTGAGGCCCAAATATGATTTTTCAACACTTTACCAGTTAAAGGGTTAATGAAGTAAATTTACAAACTGATGAACAAAAGGTTTAGTTTAGTAAAGAGATAATTACTCTCAAGTTCAACAAACTAAACTCCAATTAACCCTTCACCTGACATGAAAGCAGACGACACTAGGAAACAAAATTCTTGAATAACTAATATTTTTCATTTTTTGTCTCAAAAACATAGGTTATGACACTTCATTGGAACGAGCTCATTGAGCTCGTTTCAATGAGGGGTCATAACTTACGTTTTTCAGACAAAAAATAATGAAAATTAATTGGCGATTTTTATGAATAGCGCTGGCCGGTTTCGGACGTTACGTTGGGTAAAGGGTTAAGAAAGAAAAGAGAAAAAGGTATTAATTATGACAACAAAATGCTGCCATATTTTCTAACTCAAGAATATTTTGTTTTTTGAAAGGATACCTTTGCAAGTATTGCAACAACAAAATAAAACGATTCAAAAATATGTTTATTTTAACAAAATAAAGTATATATATGTACAAACCCGCAAGCATTTTTTGGACAGTTTATAGAAGGACTATAAATAACAGTGAAGTTGAATGCTTTGAGCATCTATGACAGTGTTTCAAATAATGGTTGTAATCAACATCTAATACTTACACAAACAGCCATGGCTGGGGGCAGTGAACATTTCAAAAGTTAACGTGTTAAATTATTTTAACAACGTTAAAAAATTTAACAAAGTTAATAACGTTTAACTTTGAAGATTATAATTGTATAACATGTAGCAATGCGTTGTTATCTTGTGTTTCCTAAGCCGGATCGTGCTTGCCGTTTACGTCAAATTTTGCGCCATTTGACGAAATTGAAGAACACAAATAATTTAGATGTCCGTCAATTATAGACGACAATGTGTCAATGCTGCACTGATTCGCAATAATTCATGACCCATTTTGTGTCGTATTTTGATACATTTTGAGTGCAGAAGACAGTCACATAAGATTTGAATGCAACAATTTGAATAATGAGATGTGTGTGCCAATTTTTCCACTATGTAGCTGAATGTAGTATAATTTTTCAGTCACAATATTAATACCTTGAAGTGAATATAACCAAAGTAGCATACAAGTTTTTGCATTGAAAATTTTTGGTGCAACTGCACTCCCAAGCAATATGAGGGCGGCAACTGATTTGCACTCTCTGATTTTCTTGATTGCCAGGCCTGACTGTGTTCAAATTTGCAAATACATTTTGGTTTGATGAATGTCATGATCAGAACAAGGTCATGACACACCCTTGAGTCATAAGCAAGCATTGTGTGAAGTATGAACCTGCATGCAGGGGGAGTAAAACCTGTCCACTGAATCATGTTTCATGGAGTGGACAATCTCACAATGGAGGAACAGTCTACAAATTTGATCTTAGAATCAGGATCTTGGGTCAAGGTCATGACGCAAGCTTGAGTCATCGGCAAACACTGTGTGAAGTATAAACAATATCTCATCCCTGAAATGGAACAATGTGCCATCCACAATGCTTTAGTATTGTAGATGGCACTTTTGTACACTCAATGGACAGCCTGTCTATTTAATCATTTTTTATGAACCAGAAAAAATTACAGTAAACGAATGGTCTTTGACTTAACTGGGATGCAAAATGCTACATGAACTTCAAGGATTTTTTAACATGTAAAACTGCTTTAGAGCAAAGGTCATTTAACTGGTAGAGTGCTGGAAGCCCATATTTGGGCTTTACACCGACATGCAGGGACCGTAATGTAAAGGCTTCATGTTCAGTGGATATGCTTCATATTATCTTTAAAGTGAAATTATTTAGTCTGTATAGATTTGCCTTGTTACAATTTATGGGAGAGTGCCTTAAGGCACTCTCCCATAAATTGTAACAAGGCAAAGACATGTGAACAAATTTTGATGGTCAAAAATAATTTAGCACTCTACCAGTTAAGTGTCCCAGAGTACGTACTGCAGACAATTCCTGGAGCTGCTTCACTTCATTATATTGTGTTGGAAAGGCTGATGACTTGACCAACAAGAGCTATTGCTGAAGGCAATTTACATCCCCACTGTAGTGCTGGACCAATGAAGCATAAATGAATTAAAAGCAAAGTAAGAGCTGTAACTCTGTTGAAATAGACAAACAGACTGGCTATTTTGTACACTCTAAGGGTCATAACTTATGAAGAAAAATATATGGACAGCAAAATGGCATATGTTTCTGAAAGAGCTCATCATACAGAACACCTGTTTGAAATTTCATCAATATCCCAGCCCTCAAGTTATGACCTGACCAGACAAAGGGCAGGCAAATAAAACAAGAGGCCCCACGGGGCCTGAAGTGCTCATCTTGAACAGAACACAATTTAAACAGAGTCCAAGAATGAGTCTACGTTAAGCAAGCCATCTCCATAGGCTACACCTTCAATCCTTGAGACACCCTCAGGAGTGACAAAAATAATCTGGGCATCATGCCTTTTCTTCAGTTGATCATAAAGTAAAATGTAGAGCTCCCCTTTGAAGCCCCTTGATACAACCTATGTAGATTAATCTAAGTTACACACCTCTAGAGGGTATTGAATACAAAATTTTTAATTCTTCAGCAAAATGGACAATTCCGGCTCCCATAGAGAGCCCAAATATTAACCCTGCAACTCAATTTGAACACAGTTGAATCTGACTTCCCTAGAGATGTTGTGTACCGAATATGAAAGCATTCTGACTGTTGAATCTGAAGAAGAGAAATTGTAAAGAAATTTCTTCGAATTGCACTAAGTTCAATTTGGGCTACCATAGCGAGCCCAAATATTAACCTATGGATCCGATTTGAACAGACTTGAAACTGACCCCCCTAGAGATGTTGTATACCAAATTTGAAAGCATTCTGACAAGAGGATCTGAAGAAGATTTTTGAAGAAATTCCCTCATTTTGTACTAAGTTAAATTTCATGTTCCCATATGGAGCCCAAATATTAACCTAGGCACTCGAATTGAACAACCTGGAATCTGACCCCCCTAGAGATGTTGTATACCAAATATGAAAGCATTCTGACTGGTGGATCTGAAGAAGATTTTTAAAGAAATTTCCTCATATTGCAGTAAGTAAAAATTTGGGCTACCATAGTGAGCCAAAATATATACCTAGGGATCTGATTTGAACAAACTTGAATCTGCCCCCCTTAGAGATGTTGCATACCAAATATCAAAGCATTCTGACTGGTGGATCTGAAGAAGATTTTTTTAAATTAGCTCCATTTATTTATTTATTTATTTATTGTTGTTTAAGGTCACATACTTCTGCACAATGGCTAATCATGACCGCAACATGGAGATAAAGTCAAGGTCAGTCAATCGTTTATACCCCATGTTGCCTATTTTAGAGGACTTGCACCCCAAGCATTAGTGACTGGGTCCTATTTTACCAGTGAAACAGAGCTTGTTTACCACAGTAAACAAGCACTGCTTCACTTCCCGGGGTTCCCACGGGGGAAATTAGCTCCATATTGAACAAAGATAAAATTTGGGCTTCCATAGGAAGCCCAAATATTAACCTAGGGACTTGGTTTGAACAATCTTAAATCTGACCCTCATAACAATGATGTATACCAAACATTAAAAGATTCTGACTGATGGTTCTGAAGAAGAAGAAGATTTTTAAAGAATATTCCCCATATTACCCTATGTTAAAACTTCGGGCTCCTGCAGAGAGCCCAGATATGAGCCAATGAGCTTTATTTCAACAAACTTTTATCTGCCCCCCCCCCCCCCCCCCTATGAATGCTGTATACCAAATATCCAAAGATTCTGATGATTGGTTCTGGAGAAAAGATTTTTTAAAATTTTTGCAAATATGCTGACTCAGCATTTTTTCGATGCCCATTACAGAACACCCTAACATAACCGATAGCAATTTTTTTTACCATTCAATTCTACTGGTCCTAAGGATACTTCTTACCAAATAACAGCTCTCTGTTCCGTGTGGTTTGGGAAATACGGGCGTTTGAAAATATTTCTATTTTTAGCTCCCAGGGTTCCCATGGGGATGCGGGCATTTTTTTTTTTTTGCATGGGTCAAGTACTTATGACCCAATAATACCACAAACCAAATTTGGTTCATACCGAATCATCGGTTCAGAAAATAGAAATTTTGGGCAGGGCCAAAAATCTTACCCCTCCATTGACAAAGCCAAATATCACTTCACGAACTTCGTTTGAACAAACTTGATTCTACACCTCATATGGAAGCTCCATAGCAAATATCAAGTCATTGTACACACTGGTTCTTGAGAAGATTTTAAAAATATTTTGGAGCATTGTCCCCCACTCCCTCCCTATGGGGCTGGGCAAGTTGAGTTGAACAAAAATGAAATGCCCCTTTGGGACCATCACTCACACAAACTTTCACTTGAATTGGCCCAGTGGCTTTGGAGGAGAAGACCAAACAAGAGGCCCCAGGGGGCCTGAGGACGCTCACCTGACATGGTAGCCTAAATATCAACCCAGAGAATTGATTTCCACAAGTTGCATCTGCTCCTCCTAAGAAAAGTTGAAACCAAATATCCAAATATTCTGACCAGTGGATCTAAAAAAAGATTTTTAAAGAATATTCCTCATATTGAACTATGTCATAATTCGGGCTCCTACAGGGAGCCCATATATGAACCCAGGGACTTGGCTTTAACAAACCTGAATCTCACACCCCTAAGGATTCTGCACACCAAATATCAAAACATTCCGACTGCTGGATCTGAAGAAGAAGATTTTTAAAGAAAATTCCTCATTTCGAATAAAGTTACAATTCAAGCTCCCACAGTGAGTCCAAATATGGATCTAGGGACATGGCTTGAACAAACTTGAATCTCATCCCCCTAAGGATGCTGCATACCAAATATCACAAGATTCTGCCTGCTGGATCTTAAGAAGAAGATTTTCAAAGAAATTTGCCTGAAATGCACTATGTTCAAATTTGTGCTCCTATACTGAGCCCAAATATAAACCCAGGGGGCCGATTTGAACAAACTTGAATCAGATCCACCCCACAATGTTGCATACCAAATATCACAAGATTCTGCCTGCTGGATCTCGAGAAGATTTTTGAAGAAATTTGCCTGAAATGCACTAAGTTCGAATTTGGGCTTATATAGTGAGCCCAAATATGAATCCAGGTGGCCGATTTGAACAAACATTAATCAGATCCACCCCACAATGTTGCATACCCAATATCAAAAGATTCTGCCTGCTGGATCTTGAGAAGATTTTCAAAGAAATTTGCCTGAAATGCACTAAGTTCGAAATCGGGCTCCTATACTGAGCCCAAATATGAACCCAGGGGGCCGATTTGAACAAACTTGAATCAGATCCACCCTACAATGTTGCATACCAAATATCAAAAGATTCTGCCTGCTGCATCTGGAGAAGAAGATTTTTTAATGTTTTTCCCATTGCCTACAGTGTTAAAAAGTGCTGACTCAGCACATTTTCAAAGTCCCGAAACTGTACCCTATGATAAAACCGATGGCAATTTTTTTTTTACCAATTCTTTCTGTTGGTCCTAAGGAAGCTTCACACCAAATAAAAATTCTCGGTGCCGTGCAGTTTTGGAGATATGGGCGTTTTAATTTTTTTCTATTTTTAGCTCCTGCGGTTCCCATGGGGCTACAGGGAAAAAAAAATCAGCATAAATTAGGTACTTATGACCCAATAAGCCCTCACATAAAATTTGGTTCAAATCAGCCTCTCGGTTTGGAAAATAGAAATTTTGGGTGGGGCCAAAAATTTTGCCCCTCCCATAACGACGCCAAGTATAGCCCCACAAACTTCTCTTGAACAAATCTGAGTCTACACCTCAAAAGGAAGCTGCACACCAAATATCAAGTCTCTGCTACTGCTGGTTCATGAGAAGATTTTTTAAGATTTCAGCACACTTTTTGGGTGTGGCCCTACCCATGGGCGAGGCAACTTGATTTGAACAAAATCAAATTGCGATGTCATAACAAACTATTATCTCAAATATCAATTAAATTGGTTCAGCGGTTTGGGAGGAGAAGACGCTAACACCATGTTCACGGACGATGAGTGATCACTATAGCTCTCCTGACTGAAAGTCAGGTGAGCTAAAAACATGGTGTTGACAGACGGAGAGCGATGAGATTAGCTCGGCTTGACTTTGTGAAAATGAGCTAAAAAAATGTTTTGAGTGAAAAAAGGGGGATAACTGTAGAAAGAAAAATGCAAGAAAATCATGAGAGACTTGTTTGAAAGCATCTCCCATGAACAATCTTCATGCCAAATTTCACTGAGATCTGACAAACCAAACCCAAGATACAAGGCAAACAGACAAAAACAAGAAGAATGTTACTAAGGGAACACATGTCCCCTCACCCCTTGTGACCTTCACCTTGCTGATGCGATGGAAACTATTATACGCGACACACCTTCTGACTGTCCTTAACATTTGTAAAAAGTTTAACAATTGTACTATGATTCATTTCTGAGTTATGGCTGAGACACGAATATTAACTGATTTTCAGTGTGACCTTGAAATGTGACCTTGACCTTGAAGGTACGAACCCGACTATGGTGTGTGACACATCCTCCCATGGTCCTGTTCAATTGTGTGAAGTTTGATGACTGTGGCCCTAACAGTTTTCGAGTTATTGGCTCGGACACACACAGACATACGCACACTTCAATCACTCTATGCCACCCGACCTAAGTCGTGGGGCATAAACATTGGCTATTTTGTACACTCTAAAGGCCATAACTCATGGAAAAAATAGGCAGACAGCTCATGTTGCTGAACACCTGTAACATTTGATCAAAATCCGAGCACTAATCTTCAAGTTTTGACCTGAACAGACATCAGATGGACATAAAGATGCAATCCAGTATATCTCACCTTTTTTTCTTTTTTTTCTTAAAAGTGGGGGTGTATAACTAATTATTGTGGCACATAGCCATGATTATGTTTATTGTTGTTTAACCCTTTACCTAACACAGTATTTTTAAAAATAAATTAAATTTCACATTTTTCAATAACAAATTTCACAATTTTTCAATAAAACCATACAAATATGGATATCATTAGAAACAGCTCAACATACGGTTTTAGTGAGAAATATTTTAGGTTGTGGGAGGCTTGTTCTGGTTAATTTTCTGGCCATTTTGGCCACTGTTAGGTAAAGGGTTAACCCTTTGTCCAATGTGCATATCAAATTTGTAATTTTTTTTTTTTTTCATCTACTCAAAACATTTCAACAAAACCATATCAATGAGCTCGTTCAAATAAGGTATCACGATACGGTTTTGTTGAAATTATGGAAAAATAATTTTCAAAAGCTGTAAATTATGGCAGATGTGGTTCATTCAATAGAAATATCAAGACCGCAACATAAGAACAAAATAAAATTTAGCCAATCATTTAATCTTTGTGCTGTCCACTTACTGAAATCCACTTCAAGTACGCTTTCCCCAAGCCCCATTATACTGGTGAAACAAAACCAATTCACCCCAGTAACCAAGCACTGTTCCACTTCCCTGCAGAGTTCCAATAAATGCTCAGTTTACAATTAGAAGACAGGAAAATTATAAAATTCCCATTAACCCTTTACCCAGCTCAAAAAAAAATACTGATGGTACCTGGAAAAAAATATTTGTTTAATAACATTTAAATATTTTGCCTCCAAATCATAGCTCATCACCACTCATTTTAATGAACTTAAGCTCATTCAAATGAGGGTTTATAAGCTTTGTTTACAAGGCAAATATAATAATGAAATATGAATGGTGATTGATAGGGTTTAATGTTCCAATACCCGATATCTGATTAAGTGGAACTTAATGTACACTATTCTTAAACTGATGTACTTCGAACAGTCAAAAAATAATCCCCACAAACACCTTTGCAAGCGAATGAATCTGCAGCTGCTAACCCCCCCCCCCCCCCCCCCCCACCACAAGCTACAATTTTTACTGTGAAAATACTGAAATTGGTAGTGTTATTGTTATGAAATAATACCATCTATCAAATGGCTTTGTTGTCACATGCATGATTGTCATGCTAAATTGTCAAAAAGGTTTATATCATTAGATGTATATCTTCCAACTCCTTAGACATGGACAAACATTCCCATTCTCTATAGCACACGATAATATACTATTAACTGGTTGAGTAGGGGGCCCGGAGGCGTTGGGGTAAGCGGTTCTCGTCAGATCAGTGACGTTAAGCAATGTTGGGGAGCTGGCAGCTGCTCGTCATTGCTCGGTGGTTCTCTCCGGGTACTCCGGCTTCCTCCACCCATAAAACTGTCACAGACACGATTTGACCTTGGCTGTTAAAGTGTTGTTAAACCCTAATAAATAAATAACTGGTTGAGTGTTAGAAGCCACAATCAGGTCTTTCAGAAAAATGAGGGTACCAGAGCAAAAGCCAACAAATTCCTGGCTCATATTTCATATTCAGCCACATGCAAATATGTTTATATAAATTTGTTTTATTACAAATTATTGGAGAGTGCTTGTGGGCACTCTCCAATAATTTGTAATAAAACAAATTTTGAATAACAATTCAAGACCACCAAAAATAATCTAGCCCTCAACCAGTTAAGACCTATTTATTTACACATTAGTGATGCATCTATCATATCCATTGGGTAATCTACAAGAACTGACCGTGATAAATTGCACTGCCATGTATACTGGCAACAATTTGAAAATAGAAGCTGGAATACACCTCATCCAACAAAAAATCACCACCCAACTCAAACTTTGCCACTATCTTGGTTCAAATATTAAAAAATAGCATTGGGAAAAGTCAGATATGGCATGTGTGTAGACCAGACATTACTATTCGACTCATGGTGAGCAGTCACACAACCCTTTGGGCAGAAAAAAAAATAACTTTGTGGAAAATCCCCACAACTTAAAGGGACAATAAGCTGCAATTTAAAAAAAAAGTTAACCCTTTAACAAACCACAAAGATCGTTATGCAAAAGTTCCCTTATGTTTTGTGTATCATTTGTTTGCAAGTATCCAATTTGATTAAAAAAATTAACTTGAAGGAGAGAGTTTAAGAGACTAGTGAAAAATGACAGTCTGTGGTTTTTCAACCCAAACTGGTTAGTTGATCACTCACGGAATATTCCATCAATGGTATTTTTCATATTCATTGAAATCAGTTTTTTTCGATGGATAAACATACGAAGGGTGGATTCATGTGGGTCTACTTATGGCATATGCATTAATTAAATCTATTTCAGATTGCCGTTAACGATAAAGGTCCTGAGGTTTTATTGCATACATAACTGCAAGTTATTTGAATGTTACAAAGTTTTTTTTTTCCTAACAATGACCAATTATTGCTAAAATAATGCACAGTTGTTCTTCAAGGCAGCCATTTAATCGTACAGCTTGTATTCAAAGGTACTGTTATGGGAAATTTGTTAACTTTGTTTATATCTTTGCAATATTTTCCGAAATTTCACCTGCATTAAAGCTTTTCAATTACAGACTGATGTAATTTCACATTGCTTCTGATGTCTTACACTTTGTATACAGTGTTTTTTTTACATGCTCTTTTGCATACGAGCAAAATTTGAGTCATTATTTTTTTCAGATTACAGCTTATTGTCCATTTAACAACTACATAATTGTACTTGGATATATTATACCATTTATAAGCATTTATACAATCTCATAAAAATCTACTGTCCATTTGCAGAGACTTCAGATACATAAGTAATAACAAATAAGAATGTAATCAATTTATATAAGGGTGCACGGTGGCTCAGTGGTTACGGCATTGAACTTCAAACCGAGAGGCCCACAGTTCGATCCCTGCCAGGGGTAACTGCGTTGTGTTCTTGGATAAGACACTTGAAACCATTTAAGTGGAAAGAGAAATTCTGACCTGGACAGGAATATTCACCAGCAGCATACAAGGAGTTAAAGTCAATTTCAGCATCTATGGCTATATCATGATCACAACATAGGCATGATGTCAAGTTTAGCAAATCATTTATACATGTACCTATGCTGCCCACTTTGGATGACTTCAGTGTGCACCCCAGGTGTAGGTACCAGGTCCTAATTTACTAGTGAATCAGAAGTTGTTTACCACAGTAAACAGACATTGTTCCACTTCCTCAAGATCCCACAAGGGTGGGTACCCTGTAAATTCCCTTGTTTATACATTACATGCAAAGAGTGAAGAGTGTGAAAAAAATTAAAATGACAAAACAAAAATTCCGATAATTCAAGTCTTTAGAACAAAAGTTTCCTTTTTAGTATAAACAAGGGAATTTACAGGGTGATACCCTGTAAATTCCCTTGTTTATACATTACATGCAAAGAGTAAAGAGTGTGAAAAAAATTAAAATGACAAAACAAAAATTCTGATGATTCAAGTCTTTAGGACAAAAGTTTCCTTTTTAGTATAAAAATAGAATGCAACATAAATACAGCAATATTACTGAGATCACAAAAACTAAAATACCCTACACAAATAGGCCTGGATAGTAAGCATATAATAGTAGAGTTTGCAGACAAATACACAGTTACAGTTTAAATTTCTTTACACTCTAGGCTTATATAAATCTGTTTTAAACCTTCGACCCCAAAAGCATGCTTCTGAGACAAAATTACATAAAGTAAATGGCTGTGCATCGAGGTTCTTATTTCTTACACTTGCCAGAAAAGAGTAGTTCCATACATTTTACACCACTTTTTCCAGTCATGTCAGCCCATTTTCTATACCCAGAGTACACCTCAAAAAGGTGATAAAATCCGACAGTGGGAAGATTTTTAAGAAAACAGTAATGCAGAGTTACAATTTTTTTTTTTTTTAAATATCTCATATAAAGCATGTTAACTGGTAGAGTGCTGAATTATTATTAGTGGTGTCTAGTTAAGTGTTAACTAGAAACCACTGCCAAGGTACTGTAACCTGACTAACCTCCATCAGCAAGACCTCCAAACAAGCCTGAATTTTAGCAACCTGTCATTTGCAAAATGGGGTCCGCAGAGGGTGAATTTGCTGATGCTATCCATACAGTGGGCGAATTTATCCTCTAGGTACATCTTTCTGTTTTGGCTTGAGACCTTGATTCAGACTGCGGTTCACAGAGGGTAAATTTTGTGATGCTACCCTGCTATGCAGGGTAGCATCACCAAATTCACCCTCTGGGTACCTCATTCTGCAGATAACAGTCTGCTTATTTCAGTCATGGAATTCTGACACATGCGATTTTTAGCTTGCCTTAACTGCTCACCGCAATTTAATCCGGCATAAGCCTTTTTTTGCTCGCCTACTTTCAGCTATTTTGAACGGTGACGGACCATGGAACCTGTGTACAGAATATGCTGGGTACATGTGTGTGTCAGCCACTACAGGTACCAGTCCCCCTGAACTTCTTGATCGATCTGACCACACTTGGGTGGAGGGGATAGTAAATGAAAGTGTCAATGACACTGTAGCTCAACTTGTCAAGACAAAGACATGCACATGTATAGTATGTGACACAGCAATGACAAACATCTAGGTAATGACCAGATAACAAAGGTACATATAAAGTATTGTAATGGTCTGTACATAAATACTGACCGTTGCCTGTAACAAATGTATAGGTAAAGTATTGTAAAGGTGGGTGACAGTCAGATGCTAAACTAGAAAAGAAAACTTTGAGTCCCAGAGTGGGTCTGACTGAACCCCAAAATATTTGTTCTCATAGCACAGTGATAACAAAGGCACCCCAAAACACACTCGTTCCTGTCCCAAGGTGAAAACAAAGGTACCCAAGTAGTTTTGTGAAGATCAATTCATAAATACGAGCTGTATAGAACTTGTGACAAAAAACTGATTGGACCTAATTTTGGTACAAAATGGCTACTGGCAGCCATCTTGAATTTTGGACCGTACCCAGAAACACTCATTCTCGTCCCAAGGTGATAACAAAGGTACCCAAGAAGTTTTGTGAAGATCGGTTCATAAATACAGCCTCTACCCTGAGCCGTATTGACATGTGTGCTCACATTGTGCAAGTAGCACTGAATAAGTCAAAGTTCATCTAATTTGCATAATTTCTGCACGAAAAAAAACCCCTTAGAATATGTGATGTATTCCATGTTACTAAACATTCATACAAAAATTTATTCAAATCAGAACTTTCATACAGAAGTTCTGTACAAAAGACTGATTATACTAATTTTGGTACAAAATGGCTGCTGGTGGCCATCTTGAATTTCGGACCACACCCAAAAACACTCGCTCTCATCCCACGGTGATAACAAAGGTACCCAACAAGGTTCGTAAAGATTGGTTCATAAATATGGCCTCTAGTCTGAGCTGTATAGAAGTTGTGTACAAAAAACTGATTAGACCTAATTTCGGTACAAAATGGCCACTGGCAGCCATCTTGAATTTTACACCGCACCCAGAAACACTCGTTCTCGTCCCAAGGTGATAACAAAGGTACCCAAGACATTTCGTGAAGATCAGTTCATAAATACAGACTCAAGTCTGAGCCGTATTGACATGTGTACTTAATGTGTGTAAGTCGCACTGAAATATCAAAGTTCATCTAATTTGCATAATTTCTGCACGAGAAAAAACCCGTATTATATGTGATGTATCCTATGGTACTAAACATTCACACAAAAAATTATTCAAATCAGCGTTTTCATATGGAAGTTCTGTGCAAAAATCTGATTGCACCTAATTTTGCACAAAATGGCTGCCATCGGCCATCTTGAATTTCGGACCAGACCCAAAAACACTCGTTCTCGTCCCACGGTGATACCAAAGGTACCCAAGAAGTTTCGTAAAGATCGGTTCATAAATACGGCCTCTAGCCCGAGCCGTATTGGCATTTGCACTTAGAGTGCTGAAATTAACACCAAAAAACATCAAAATTAGTCTAATTTACACAATTTACGCACGAGAAAAAAACCCGTATTATATGTGATGTACCCCATGATACTAAACATTCATACAAAAAATTATTCAAATCAGAGCTTTCATATGGAAGTTCTGTACAAAAAACAGATTTCTGCATCAACGGTACAAAATGGCGGCTGGCAGCCATCTTGAACTTTGGACCGCACCCAAAAACACTCGTTCTCGTCCCACGGTCATAACAAAGGTACCCAAGAAGTTTCGTAAAGATCGGTTCATAAATACGACCTCTAGCCCGAGCCATAGCCAATTGTTGACAGACAGACGACGGGCCATGACAATAGCTCAAATTTGACTTCGTCAAAGTTGAGCTAAAAATGATTACAGGTTCATTCATTAACATTTTATTAATTCATTTAAAATTGATTGGCTTGAATGCACTCGAAGGAGAAATTACCCAGCCCGGTATTAACTAAGTCTTTAGAAGATCTTTGTGAAGCAAAAAAGTGAAAAAGATTTCAGGAGAGCAATTTGCTTGCCTAAGTAGGTTCCAGGTGAGCGATTTGTAGCTACCCTGGATTTTTCAGAAATCCAAGCCTGTTATTTTCAGGCTTGCCTCCAAAGCCCTGCATGTTGGAACATGTATTCTATTCAAAAACTCACCATTGTTGAAACTAGGCACTTAACTGGTAGAGTGCAAAGTTATTTTTGGTCATCTAAATTTGTTCAAACATCTATGCCTCGTTACAATCAATGGGAGAGAGCAGCAAGCACTCTCCCATAAATTATAACAAGGTAAATTCTTACAAATGAAATAATTTTGCTTCAAAGATAATACAAAGTAAACCCATCAAGTATCAAGCCTTTAATTTTAGGTACCTGTACATCAGTATAAAGGCTTCCAGCACTTTTCTAGTTAAGGGGAATTCTATTAAATATATAAACATGAGGCTTGTTTTTTACTCTGGAATATGCATTGTTGCCTTTACAAAGGAATAACACTACTCCCAAATTCTAAATTATTAAAGAACTGAAAACTGATTCTCGCAGCAGGAATTCATGTGAATCAAAACCGATTCTCGCAAATCGAGACACTTTTTAAGGAAAGAATGGACACTTTGAACACAAACCGAACGGAGGACTAAGGTTTTCTTTTCCAATAAAGCCAAGTCTCAGTCTTTTTGCACTGAATCAGTTGGAAGTGGACAACAGCAAAGTAATAATAAGTCACAGCAACTTCTCATGAGCTATTTCTTAGGTCTAATAAAAAAAATTCTTGTTTCGCAGGCAATATTCCCCCAATTTTATGATGTTGGAGAGAGGCTTGTTTTGTTAATCCACAAAGTCTTGGAATTAATTAAAGTAACTCCACAGACTTCTGTAGAAATGCAATGTTTCTGCAAAGAAAATGTCTTATATAGTACGGCCATGGTGGACTGGTCACTTTCCACAGGTGGACAATATTTCCATTGACGCAATAATATTTGATTCCAAACACTAATTATAGGAATAATCCTAAAAAAAATTTAGTTAATGAAGCACCGGGCAGTGCTTCATTAATTAAAATTTTGTTGATAATTTTTATTACCCGGTAAACGCATCACTGTCCACATGTGGATTACGACCAGTCCACGACCACTGTACTGTAGTGCAGTTTCAAATTTATCCAACTATATCTTGTTTGAAAGAGTTCAGTCAGCTCTGTCAAATGAGAAATAGTTGGTTAAATTTTCAGTCATAAAAATGCAAAATAGTACAGTAGTCGCTGTGGATTGGCAGTTATGTCCATACATGTGTTTACCAGGTAGTAAAAATCATCATCAGCAAAATTTTAATTAATGAAGCACCGGATTGTACCCGGTGCTTCATTAATTAAATTTTTGATGATTATTCCTGTAATGTGTGCTTGGAATCTAATATTATTGTGTCTGTGGAAATATGACCAGTCCACGGCAATTGTACTGTATCATCGAAATGATTTCCAAGTTAAAATAAAAATAGTGATGAATCGGATTTTCCATGACGTGGGAGATGCTTGATAGTCCTTGGCAAGACACTTCACCCCCATTGCCCATGTGGGGGCACAGTGACGCTGTGTACTAAGGCGTACTGCACGTCGATGGTGCACCTGTCTTCAACCAGTGCTAACCCTGCTTGTGTGGAGTTTGTATGTTGGGGAGCTGACAGTTGCTCGGTGGTTCTCTCCGGGTATTCCGGCTTCCTCCACCCATAAAACTGTCGTGGTCATGATTAGCCATTGTGCAGAAATATGTGACCTTAAACACCAATAAATAAATCAATAAGATGCTTGATAAACAAGCATTTTATTTTTATTAATAGCCTTGTCTGAATAATAAGGATTCAAAATAATACAGTGACAGATCGACAGCACAAGTCAAAAGAAGTTGTAGAACAACCAATGGAATTTGCTACTCTCTCTTCTAACAGCTCCGTAGATTCTTGAAAAGGTCAAACAATGAGCTTTCCAACAACTTAAGTCAGGGACTGATACTGCCAATGACAATGAGGAAAGGTCAAAGGGAAAATTGTTCACAAGACTGTACAACACATTATTTAGATGACCACTGAACAGCACCACTATTTTGTAAAATTCTGCTGGGTAAAGGATAAGAATCCAACCTAGCAATGGTTATGCCCAAATGAATGTAACGCCACATCCATAATTCTTCAATGCATCTGTCACTTTGAATGTGTATTGCTTTGTCAGCTTGAGTAGTTGGTAATGGTTTGTGAATGAGTTTTCGAAGCCTCTTCCTTCATATATTTCAGTCTGTTCCATAATGAAATGCACATTGAGATCAATCTGTCATCCTTAACGGGATGTTTCATGGCAAATCTGTATTGCATCCTGAAAAATTGAAATAGTTAATCATTTTTCACTCACTGTGACTGTGTGCGAGATGGAACAAATACAGTGCTAGCTGAAATAAGTTGCGGGAAAGGGCACTGTGATTATTCAAATTTCATTGCTGCCAAATGAATATCTAAAAGCAACATTGATTGAATATGTTTTATTTCTAAAAAAAAAATTGATGAAAATGGTCTAGAAAAAAAAAATTTGCCTGAAATTTGGTAGAAATAAAACTTCAACAATTCAGTGAAAAAAGAAGTAACCAGCTTGCCATCTTGACTCTCACATCTCTGTGAATATTACTGGATGCTTTGCTCCAGAGTTTTAGCACTTTTTCAAGACTTTTCAGGGACAGAACGAAAAACAGGAATCCTCATTCATGACTTTTCAAGGTCACTGACACAAATGTACAGTACTCACATACATACTGTATACAGTCACCAAGGACTGGTTGTAATCCGTGCATAAGCAGTGATGTCCATGCATGCATTTAACAGGTAATAAAAATCATCATCAGCAAAATTCTAATTAATGAAGCACCAGGTTGCACCCGGTGCTTCATTAATAAAATTTTTGATGATTATTCCTATAATTAGTGTTTGAAATCTAAGTTTCTTGCATCTGTGGAAATATTGCCCACCCCTTGGAAAGTGACCAGTCCAAGGCAGCCATACCAAACAATATAACCAAACAATCTTTGGATGTATTTCCTGATGCATGCTGTTTATTAAGACTTTTCAAAGCCAATACTTTAAATTCAAGACTTTTCAAGGGTCTTGAATTTTTTTTTTCTCACACTCACGACTTAAAGGTGTTCAAGAATCAAGACCTCTGTGCAGGGTTTCCGCTATACCGGCACAACGATCATCAACCGGACCCATTTCGCCACCAGGGAACCTTCCAAACAATAATCAAGATGTTAAAATTTACCCTGACCTGCCCGATCCCTGAGAAATAATTGAATTACAGACTGTTGAAGTGCCATTTCTAGACCTCTTTTCAAGATTTCCGTTCACAAATGTCATAGAAAAATGACTGAAGAAGTGTACTCTGATTATGCCAGGGCTTGCATTTTAGAACCGCTGATGAATAGACAGGTAAAAAGGGGCCACCAGGGCTGATCTGTACTGTTCAAGGCTGATTTCAGAGATTACATAACCTGTTGCAGATGCATTTGCCAGCTTGATAGATGGACGACCAGGCTGACTGATCAGCCTGGTGAGAAATGTTTTGAGGTTGATTACCAGGCCTGGTGAAAATACAAGCCCTGGATGATGCGATTGTTCCATGAGTCCAGGGCTCGCAAATAGTGAAAAAACATAATTGCCTGTCAGGCAAGCTTCTTTTGAGATCTGGTTGCCCACCCCAGAAAATGGTGGCCTGGCATTAGGAATGATATTTGATTTCTCAATTTATACACATTTGAATGTGAGTCGATCAGATATGACAACAAACGATGTATAACAACAGGTGTTGAAAGAGAGGGACAGATCAAGATGCAGTTGTGCAAAAAAAAGCCATGCGTCATGACAACTGACACCTTGGATTCGGCAACATAGTACCCCCCCCCCCCCCCCTCCCTCCTCTATTACAGCCTGGAAAGTGTCCTGGTTCACTGAGCTACGTTAACTTACTATCTCAACTGAGAACTAATCTCAAAACATATTATATGAGTGCAACATCCACTTTCACTTTCGAAAAACGATTTCGGGGAAAGTAATGGTTGTTTGAAACGTTGTTCAGGACATTATGAATGCATGGTATTGTCTCTACAGGGATATGACGTCAGCCGTTCTTGGCTGCTTATCGTACCGGTGCACTCCCGATATCTGGGAACACTGATTCAAATACAACCAGACTCCACTCACGTCAGCATTGCTGAACAATATAAAAATTTGCCCTAAATGTCGCTCTGGGAGGGAAGTGAACTGAATGACTGTCGATTTCAATTCCAGTTCCAACACAGTTTGTTCACGTGATAATAGATAGCGGTGTGTTATTGACAACCATTCCCAGCACGTGCCATCGATAATATCATAAATCAGAAAAGGAATTATGTTCCTGTTGACTGCTGAAGTTTATGAGCCGCCATCACTGTCGGAAAAGTACTTCCCTTAACCAACAGAACGCATATTCAACCATTTTAACAGTTGTTTCATCATTAATTCCCACTCGATTTTATATTTTAATTTTCTCAAAGAATTATCTTTTAAAATCGGACAGAAAAAATCTGGTTGGCCATTGGGCAGAGGGAATAGCATTTTTGGTTGCCCTAGAAAATTTCTGGTTGTCCCGGGACGTGGGGCGGCCCTATTTGTGAGCCCTTGAGTCCTGCATAACTTAATCAACACGCAATGAAAAGCTAGGCAAACTTTAAACAATAACCTCAATGAATGTTTGTTAAGTGTGTCACGTCACGAATCGGTGAGATTTGTTTGGTCAGTATGTGCACCACGTAATGTGAGTTGTAAAACTTCATTCAGGAGTAAATATTATGAGACATTTTGTTTTCTGAGGAATCTTATTACTCCAATATTTACCCAAAACAGGCATATGTTGAAAAAGCATCAACTTCTGCAGATGTACTTCCGCCGTCAGCATTAATTAAAATGACACTACAGTTTGCAGGTATACTGTTCACGCCTCTTTTGTGTGTTTTAATTAGTGTAATGGAATCTTGAATCTATTTTCTTGAAAATTACAGAAGCGTGAAAAAGAGAGCTTCTTGTTTCCAAAATAGAAGCATGAAAAAGCATGAGTGTGATAGTGCTTCTCAAATGAACAGCACTGAAATTTACTGTGTAAATGAATGATTTTTCACATGAATTTCTTCTCAATGGTCCTTATTCTTCTGCAGTTTTCGGATCTCAGACTGGGAAAACCTACACAAATATCACTATGAAAAACCTCAAAATATCCCCCAGATGCAACGAAATGGGGGTTTTAAAATGTCCCTACCACTGACTGAACCATAGTCGGCCCATGATAGCAGCAACTCTTTGTTGCCCCAGGATTATACGGCCTCATTTATTTTCACCTAGTGGAAACACTACCTGTGAAAACCCTGTTATCTTCTCAGTTCATCATGACATTTGCTAACAAGTTTATTATTAACCAAGGGACAGTTTTATTTTACATGAATGCAACAATGGTCTCTCCTCCACTGTTTAACAAGGATCCTTTGGTCGATACACCACCCCACAGGGAGGTTTTTCAACTGAAGTCTTTTTTGTTAGAATATTAGGCTGTCACTATTAGATGGCATATATTTCTGAAAGAACTCATCACACTGAACACCTTAAGAAATTTTGTCAATATCCAAGCACATAATTTACACTCAAGCTATTACCTGAACAGACATCGGACGAGCAAATTCAAAAATATTTCTAAGTCGCAAAAGGGGAATAACTCTAGAAAGAATCACCGTTAGAGATTTGCTTGAAAGTCTTACCCAAAAATAATCTTCATGCAAAAGTTCATTGAGTACCCAAAACCCAAACCTGAGATACAAGGCGAATAGACAAAAAATTAGCCATTTCGTACACACGTAACTTGTAGAGAGAGTGCTGAATTATTTTTGATGGTGAAAATTTGTTCACAAGTCTTTGCCTTGTTACAATTTATGGGAGAGTGCTTAACGGCACTCTCCCATAAATTGTAACAAGGCAACTTCACACGGACTAAATAATTTTACTTCAAAGATGCTACGAAACACATCCACAAAATATGAAGCCTTGAAATTGAGACACCAGTCCTTCAGAATAAAGCCCAAATATGGGCCAGCACTCTACCAGTTAAGGAGCATATCTCATGGAAAAATAAGTGGACAGCAAAATGGCTTCAGTTTCTGAAAGAGCTCATGATACTGAACACCTGGATAAATTGTCATCACAATCCAATGGATGCATGGACATACAGAGGGATGGATGGACAGATGCAATCCAGTACACCCCAATCTTTTAAAAAAGTGGGGGTATAAAAATTATAACGAGATGGACAATGTGTTAAAGATAAAAATTATATGAAACAAGAATGCAGTTATGAAATTAAAGAAATGCAGAGAAAAAATTATATTCTTTTTAGAATAATAGATCTCTGTAACAGACAACAATAATTACCTCACTATTTTCCGACTGTCTTTGGTATTCCCTTGCTGAGTTAAACTTAATGCATAAAATATTCTACATTTGGCAGCTGTAATTGGGTCTCCCAAATCAATTGCAACCTTCAGTTGCTTCATTGAGATCTTTCCTGCTTCTTTCGCCTGAAAAAATCAATCATTAACTGTTTGAGTGCTCCATAAATTTTAGTAAACTAATCAAGTTGTTTTAGGCCATTGCCAATCTCAAATTTTTATTCAAATTGAATTTACAATCGAATCTTAAGAGGGTCATGGAATGAAATCACACCTTAAATATTACATCTTTGAAACCGCTGAAATGTAACTAAAATATTCATTTGTACACAACTGTGTGATCACAAAAGCAGACACAAGAATAGAGCTTAAAAGGTTAACTGATTAATCGATTAATCAATGATCAACATCTTGATTGATCCAAGAAGTAATTGATCGATTAACTGTTACTTTTGAACTACTGTATTATGGGTTAACAAAGGAACAAACTTGCTCTAAAACAGGTAAACATTGTCACAGTAACTCAAATCAATTATATGAGACGGAAAAGTATGCAAGTTACTTGCTGACATACTGGTTTACTTGCATGATCATCATACTGTATCAGTAGCTGGAAATGGTCATTCATAACCCTTTATCCATTGCGGGTGGCAGACGATACTTACAAAATAAATTCATGAATTACTAAAAAAAAGTTAAAAAATTTATAGTAATTTATATATTTTTTATACTTACCAATGACCCAGACATAGCTGGTGCTAACTCTTAAAATATAGGGCCAAACACAAATTTTGCCCCCCAATCCCCAAAATTTGCATCTAAAACTAAAGAAAAACATGTCCTGAGAGGCCCTCCACACTTCGCCCCTACTGCGCATGCGCAGTGTCAAGGACGTTCCGAAATTGGCGCCATTTATCATTCTAATAACCAGTGCCTGGTAAGCGCTATGTACTCAGCGGGGAGGCAAGAGTTCCCAACTCCTGGGAGGGCCATCCCCGTCTGGGTCATTGGTAAGTATAAAAAATATATAAATTACTATAAATTTTTTAACATTTTTATACTGTACCAATGACCCAGACATAGCTGAATAGTAAAAAGGCTGGAGGGCCAAGGACATAGAGCAAAATGGAATACGCTCAATAAAATAAAATAGAGTCATCCCCTGTAGGGAAAAGAAGTAATAGGCCTTACATGTATCTTTCTTATTTATGATAAATTAGAAAGATACAACACCTTCCAAAAATTGAGCTTCATACATCCATGTACTCTATTAATATCCAATAATCCTTATACTAATAATTTTTAAAGTAAGCCAATAATAAAGTAAGTCTAGAGAATAGAGACTCTTATACTCCTAAAAGTGTGTGAGAATTGCATAATCATGTCCGTTGACATATGCAATATTCAAAGGCTATACTTTAAAAACTAAGACTTGAATGAATTTTATAAACTTAAACTTCTCACTAAACAACCATCCCAATAACAGCTCAGAATTACTAACTCCGGAGGAGGTATCCCCTTGTTTTCATAGTAAAAACAGGTGACCCAAGGGAACACCCTCCCCCCCCCCTTTTTCTTGCCCTGGGTCAAATAGCCCAGAGCGAAGAGGGCAGCCGAACGGAGACACTGCCGAAACAGACAGCCTACCTAGCTATAGTAGCAACTGTTAAGTGAATGACATTCTGAGCAGTAGATAATAGACCTAACAATAGAGGCCTCCAGAAATGGACTCGATATTTCTGAGATAAAATTCATGAATGGATGGCTGAGCGCAATGAGCAGCCTTCAAAAATCTATAATAGCAACACTATTAAAGTAAGCCCAAGAAGTAGAAGAACTCTTACTTCATGAGCCGAAATCTTAAGCACAACTGCTAAGCCAATGATATACCATAAGCAGTACGCTAGTTAATAGAATCCATTAACAATAAAATGGAGCGTAACGTCCTTCTACTAGACATCAAAGAGAGAAGAAGCTTACGCCCTTGTAATAAACAGATATCTGTTTATAAATACATAAACTGTACCCGGAAAGAGTAAAGGCCTATGCCCATACGAAGACGGAAGGACCTTAAAATAATAGGTTCCGGATAATAGGAGCCTAACTCTTATGCAACAATCCAACCTAAATAGTAACGGAAGTATTGATTCCGAAACTATGAAAGTGAAAATCATCCATCGATAGTGCATGAAACTCACTGACTCTACAGTAAAAGAGAAACCAACAGAATTACTGTCTAAAAGGTCAGAATTTGAAAACTACTGTTTCCAGAGGCTCAAATGATTACTTAGCTAAATAAGAACCTGAAGTTAAAATCCATATAGGAATTTAATCTAAAGATTCTAAGTCTATTTATCAAAAAGTTACTAATTGACTTAGATAAAGAGACAAAAGACTCAATTGTAAACTATCGTAGAGTGCATAGGTATGAGGTAACATAAACCTATAACCTAAATAACAACAGGCTGCAGTAGATCTTGTGAAACAAGTATACTAAAAAATAGCAATGAGTAGTATGGAGGGATCAACCATATGAACATAATGATCCCTACACCACGACGGAAGAGCCTCCACTCTAGTCGCATAGAATAGCGAAGAAGAGGATCTCCTATAGTAAGAAATCGCGTCCAAAGCTCGTCCAGTACAGTGCTTACAATGCAATACGGACCACACAACGGAATACATGAAGGTTGCGACCTTGCTGGTTGTGATAAAGATGACACGATTTACCCAGTGAAAAAAGATCCTCACATAGAGGAAGATTTCACGTTAAGATCCACAGTAGACAAGAGAGTAAATTACTCATGATCTCTGTGAAGATAGAGATGCTATCAACAGAAATGTATTGTGGTTGTTTATCTTAGCAATACCTGCTAAAAACAACAGCGCCGGAGGATACGCGTATCCTATCATTCCGTCCTATAGATCAATAGAGCGTTAACAGTATTAGCTCAGAGATCTGGACAAGCCAACACATACGTCTGCAATTGATTAGCCAGCTGTGTCATAAATAAAACATCATTGGGCGCTCCCAAAGATAGCAAATCTGATTAAATACTTGTTTGTTGAGAGTCCATTCTGACAGCAACAAGCGACCCGTAAGAGAACGGGAGTCCGATAAAACAATCAGACGACCCGGAATATGACGGACCAAAACTGAACTTGGTGTACTATAACCAACAGACGGATTCTTTCCATTAAATTGAATAACGGAAACGAAAGAGTGCCTCCCTGGTTCCGGAGATACGCCACTACTGTCGAATTAAAGGACAGGAATTTGGGCATGCGTTTCTGAATAATGTTCATGCAATGACATAAAGCAAGCCTAAAAAACATTATTCCGCGGAAGTTAACTGATAGCTAAAAGACTGCGGAACCCAAAGACCCCGGCACTTCGAATCCGTAGGGATCAGAATATATCCCAATCTGTTTGACTGGCAACCGTCATAACAGCCACACTCGGGTCCGGCAACTGCGGCGGCACTCTCTGAGTCAACCACCGAATGTTTGCCCCAGTCTGAATCTCTTGTAACACTAGATAGACAAGAGAATGTATAAATCAAGCAATTCATGGATTGCCGGAAGTTGCCGTCGAAGAGAAGCTCCTCCGAGAACGAAGCGACTCTGAGAGAGTTCTTAACCTACTATCCACGCGTGGATGTAGCTAGGGCTGCCTCACGTCTAACCAACTCCAATCAGCCACTGAAGGGCGGAGTTATACGTGAACAAACTACTGCCCTCAAAAGAAATTACATTGAGAATAATATCCCGTAAATCTTTTCTTGAAGACGTAATGATAACGCCTCAGTAAGGTGGATTACGTATAATAAAGCGTCTAAGTTAAGTCTACTATACATAATGTCGTTCCCAACATTGAAATTGGAAAAGACATAAACGGTGAAAAAGAATATATGCAGTCTTTAATCACACCGTCTAGACGCATATGAACTCTCGGTATGCCCTGCTCTGCCAAAATAAACTATATGAAAAAAAGATAAAATGGCAGAAATGAGCCACGCGGACAAGAAACTAAACTATCATGCTTAGTAGCAGGCTTGTAAATATATATAAATATATAGCGTCGAAAAATAAAACACATGTTGTAATTACAATATTGGACTGCGTCGGTAAGTCAGGGACAAAGTCCCTGTACTGATCGAAAAATCCGAGTCCAATGACGCTATAAGTCTCTTATCCAAGATCGCAGCAATGAAGTCCGAAAAACAATCACTGGAAGAAATGCCAGAAGATATGAAAGGCATCTTCCGATACTACTAAAGGGAAAACTCGAAATCTTTCGAATCCCTTTCGCCATCCTGTCGGACCCTATAAAGCGTTCGGTCGTCCGTAGCTTGATGCAACCGCGGACCGCATCGACCCAGCGCCGTCGGATAATTCCTGATTCGACCGAGAAACCGTCAATTGCTGGGATGCTGCGAAACAACTGTGCTAACTCGGATAGCACGTCCGTCACTGAGGCCTGAGGAGCAGCGGTCTTACGATGCATTGCCGCAGGAAGCTCCGAGATCGTTACCGCGTGCATACTTCCAATATGCGAGCGAACGGAGTGTATAGGCCTCGTGTCCCTTGGCTACCGGATGGCGCGACCTATTCGCTGTGGAATCACTGAATGCCGAAACTGATCGGATACTCGAGGTCACGTAGCCAATGTGCGGTCGTGTGCCCTGCTGTGAGGATGAGGAAGCATTAAAGACAGTCTCTCGGACTGTCAATATAACGGAGCGTCCCGAGCAACGGACATATGCTCCGAATGTAAAATATCTGAACCACAACATGCGGTCCCCTATGTTGTAGGCTTCCTCCGATCTGTCCTCAATCTGCCGTCACTGGGTGAGTACTAAAGTAAATAAAGTGCTCGCATCACCTAAATCTCCTTCCTAGACCGCAACGGACGAACCCGGCAGCCGAACCATTCGATGAATGTACGCTACACCGGGTGAGCTAGCGAATGTCACTCCGTAAGCGATAGACATATTCCATGAGCACTTATTGCCGCTAACTCTTCATTAACTATGACGACAGAGGCACACTTTTGAAAGACATCACCATAATTCTTCGAACAAGAAACTAGAAATGCTTGGATAGCAAGCATAAAATAATAATATATATAGCGTCGTTCAATAATTCGAAAGTTTGTGTGACATTATTGGACTATGTCGGAACTGAGGGACGATGTCCCTGAACCGAACCAAAAATTTCTAAGTCCACCGACGCTATCAGTTTCTTATCCGGCATCGCAGCATATGTTGTTCCGAAAGGGAAAGCTTGAAATCCACCGAATCCCTTTCGGTATCCCGTCGGACTGGATGAAACTTTCGGACGTCCGTACCCGCTTCCGCGGAGCGTCCCGACCCAGCATCGTCGGATAAAATATATGCGACAGATTCAGTTGATGCTGGGATGCTGCGATAAACTGTGCTATTAAGGAAAGCACGTCCGTTCCCGAGGCCTGTGCAGTAGCGGACTTACGATGCATTGCCGCTGAAGCTCCGTGTACGTTGACTCCCGCATACTTCCTATGCGAACGTCCGGAGTCTGCAGGCCTCGGGTCCCCGGCTACCGACCCAGCGCTGTCGGATAATTCTCGATCCGACACCGTTTCTGTCGGCTGCTGGGATGCTGCGATAAGCTGTGCTATGTGCACAAGAATGTCCGGCGTCGAGACCTGCGGAGGCGCAGTCTATCGCTGCTTCGCCGAGGGCAGCTCCGCATCAGATGGCTCCCGCATACATTTCCTATGCGAACGTCCGGAGTCCATCGGTCTCGAATCCCTGGCTGCCGGATGGTGTGACCTGGTCGCCGAAGAATCCTTGATCGGCGAAGCTGGTAATATATCGGCGGTCACGCAGCCAAGGTGCGGTCGTGTGCGCTGACGAGAAGAGGAAGCCTTAGCAGTCTCAGCGGACTGCCTATACAACGGAGCGTCCCGAGCGACGGACGTATGCTCCGCTAACGACACATTTGTACCACAACATCTGGGGCCAGATGTTGTTGAACGAGAGAGGGGCCTCTCTCGCTTGCCGTCCGGATGGACCGGAACGAGCTATGAACCGGACTAAAAGGCTTCCTCCGTTCTCCCTCCGATCCGCCGTCACTGGGTGTGCATTAAGTTAATTTTATAGTGCTCGCATCACCCCAAAATTCCTTCTAGACCGCAACGGACGAACCCGGCTGCCGAACCATTCGGTGAATGGACGCTACACCGGGCGAGCTAGCGGACGTCAAAGGCCGTCGAACCTACTAGGGTCCTCTTAGGCAATTGGCGTATTTACATGAGCACTTTTCCGCTAGCCCTTCATTAATTGTGACGACGGAGGCACACTGTTGGAAGACATCACAGATACATCACCCTAATCTTGATCGTCTGAAATAGAAATTGATAAAGTAGAGTGACCCTGCGGGGAAAGGACCGGAGTGTCCAAATCCCCAACAACATACCGTGACATACGCTTCCCATATTGTCATCGAAATCATACGATACAGAACCGGAGTTAATGCGAGTACACTGACCACATATAGAATGATAATAAAGTCAGAGGAAGACTTCCTCTTAAAACAATTGATAAATATCCTTTCAATGTGAAAAGAAAACAAGTCCTGGTACTCGCACTAATCCCTGGCAATCAAAATACATAATAATAATATGATCCATTAATATAGAAAAAATAATTGAAATCAAAATATTTTGAAAAAATATTTTTTCAGAACAGCCCAAGTTTCTGAAAAGTAACGTTGAGCCCCAATGGATCCCAAGCCTAAGTGTGGACAAAAATTTTAAAAATATTTTAAACAATTTATTCAACACTTACGAACAATAATAATGTATCTAGTTATGATTGAAATAACATAAAGATATTATTATTTAGAAATCCCCCCCTCACACAGAGGGCTGTTGTAAATGTAAACAATGAGTGTAAAAACACTAAAATAAGACTCCAGGCACCCAGGCCCGAAATCAGTTACCAAAAATACACCATCTGATGCAAAACAGAGGCTTCCAGGGAAGAAACTGCAGAACATCAGATGGTAGATGCAGAACACAACGCCTAACCACCCGTAGGTGAAGACGTAAACATGGGGAAAGAACAGAATTCATTCTGTTATTCAGCTAAACTCCCAAGAAAATTTTAGTAATAATAATTACAGAAATTATGCCAAAAGCATGGGAGAATAGCAAGGGGGACTTAAAGGACAGGGAGAGAGGAAAAACACTTGAAAAAACAGTGTAACTAAATAATCAGAATGACAACAAAATGGCTGCTGCCTTGAAAATAGGTAACTTAACATAATTTCATTAAAAAATTTTAAGTTACAGCCCTGATAATATTCTGTCACACATTCTTTTCCTCTCCTCCTTTTCTATCCTCCTTAGAATCACCATTTCACTAATATTTATGTGTCTGGCATCATTTAAACTGAGATTTAAAAGCACAAAGATCAGTCAGATGTTAACTGATGAAGGGCCAAACTTAGAATGATAAATGGCGCCAATTTCGGAACGTCCTTGACACTGCGCATGCGCAGTAGGGGCGAAGTGTGGAGGGCCTCTCAGGACATGTTTTTCTTTAGTTTTAGATGCAAATTTTGGGGATTGGGGGGCAAAATTTGTGTTTGGCCCTATATTTTAAGAGTTAGCACCAGCTATGTCTGGGTCATTGGTACAGTATAAAAATATTGATTTTTGTCTCAAAAACATAGCTTATGACAAGCTCATTCCAATGAGGGGTCATAAGGTATGTTTTTGAGACAAAAATTAAAAACATAATAAATTTGAATGGAGATTTTTGTATATATGCCTCGTTGGTTTTGTTTGTTACGTTGGGTAAAGGGTTCATGCTGTAAATGATCAATGGTATAGCAATTATTCAGCTATCTATTTGGACAAGTGATTAATCGGTTAACCAAGGTTAATCCACATGATTAATCGATCAAGAAAACCCCTTAACCGTTTCAGCTTTACAAGAGAATTCCGACTGGATCAAGATCCAGTCCAAATGCTCTGCCTGCTCACCACCCCATGGCCACAGAATAGACTCTCATCTGTCGAAAAGAAATTAAATACGAGGATACTCAATCTTAGGTGCTATTTTCATTCAGTCTGTTTTGCTGGAGCTTGATTTTGCAGTATTTTGTTTTGGCAAAACCCAATGTTGTATGTGTCACGTAGGGACAGATCCAGGAATTGTTTGGAGACACCTGTTTTTCAATTGAGCATACCCCAAATAAACTGAGATATCTTAATACAGATGATTGAACCACTGCATGTGTCTTGATGTGCTTTTTATCAATTGCATGTGAATAGATTTCTCCTAAATATTGGAAATAATTGCTTCAGACTGATAGATTTCAATGTCAAATGATATTTTCCTGCAGGAATTTGGGGACATTGGGCTCCAGAGTTTGGGCATCCATACCTGTAATACATATCAAATTGGCTCTGGATCCATCCATGGTGTTGTATTCAGATTGTGATCTCATCGCAAGAAAAAAAAAGTTTTGTGATAAGAGTACCGAGTACACTGTTAACCCTCTACATGACACAAACGGCCAATAACACTTGCAAACAAAATTCTTGAATAACTAATTTTTTTCATTTTTTGTGTCAAAAACATAACTTATGATCCCTCATTGGAACAAGTTTAACTGGTAGAGTGCTGAATTATTTTTAGTCATCAAAATTTGTTCACAAGTCTTTGTCATGTTACAATTTATGGGAGAGTGCCCATAAATTGTAACAAGGAAAATCCATATGGACTAAATAATTTAGATTCAAAGATAATATGAAGGACATTCACTTAATTTGAAGCCTTTGAGTTGCAGTACCTACACTCTGGAGTAAAGCCCAAATATGGGCTTCCAGCACTCTACCAGTTAATGAGCTTGTTCCACTGAAGAATCGTAAGCTATTTTTTTTCAGACAAAAAAATGAAAAAATAATGAAAACTGAATTTTGATTTTTTTGAATAGCACTGGCCAGTTTTGTTTGTTATGTTGGGTCAGGGGCTAACACTATATCCAGGTAGCACTACCATGTTTTAGGCAAATTCTTGGTTCTGAAATTCAACAGATGAATGAATAACACAGGCAGTATATATATTATACGTCAAAATGAAGGTTGTATTGCATAGAACCTGAATGACTGCATATCTACAATGAAATGATGGAAATACGTTCCAATGATTCCTGAATTTTTTTTTTTCAACTGCAAAATATGAAAATTATTCATCAAATCTAGTCTTCGCTGCTTCACAGCTGCTATGACTACATTTGATAAAAAAATGCTGTAAAAATACTCAGCACGTTAAGAGTTAACCCTTTATCCAACACACAGAATATCAAAATTTATATTTTTCAAAATATTTCAACAAAACCATATCATGTGAATCCTCATTGGAATGAGCTCAAATGATATGGTTTTCTTTAAACTTTTAAAAAAAAAAAAATTTTCAACTGCTAAATTTGAAAATTACACGTGCGCATGTGGCCAATTCGTTAGAGAAAGGGTTAAGTTAGCTCATGAGACTGAAGGTGGAATGCATGAGAGGCCTAGAAAGGCACCACAGCATCACATTCCGGGGTTACCACAAACAAAAATTAACCATCATTTAACTGAAAATGTGATATTAACATAATCATAATGACGTCAAGTTTTGTTCAGTGTATTCATAATTCGAAATGGGAGGATGAAGAGAGTTTCTTGTTTTTCTATTAGCAATCTAGCCATGCTCAGTCCACTTTTCAATTACCAATGATACATAATTTGCTGCACGTACCTGTGGTGAAGGATATGCTATATGTCGTAGAGAAACAGATACCTACATGTTATGCATACAAATTCACCATCGTCTTGGGTGTTTATGCACAGAACATAGCAAGTTAAATTATTATGACTTGATAACAGTGATTTATAAGGCTTTCTTGAGACTGGATACCAGTTGAAGTGTTCATTTTCATGAAAGAAGTGATTGATTTTCATTGCTGTTTTATTAACCCTTAAGGGTCTGGACATTTGTCCTAAATTCCCACTGGACTACAATCTGTACCAATAAATACATAAATAACAACCTGTATATGTCCGAACAGGCCAAGTTTTTTTTTAAAGGAAAGAAGGAGTAAAGCGAAGGGAGAGATGGAAGCCGGAAGGGGGAGCCAACAAGTCGAGTTTTAGCAGGCCAAGTTTTTTGAAAGGGAAGGAAGAAGGGGGAAAGCGAAAGGGAGAGATGGAAGGGGGAGCCAACAGGCTGAGTTTTAGCAGGCCAAGTTTTCTGATGAGGGGAAGGGGGAAAGCGAAGGGAGAGATGGAAGGGGGAGCCAATAGGCCGAGTTTTAACAGGCCAAGTCTTTTTTGAAGGTGAAGGGAAGAAGGGGGAATACAAAGGGAGAGCCGGCGCAACAGGCTGAGTTTTGTTCCACCAAACAATTGAAGGGAAAAAACGAAGGGAGCACCAGCGCAACAGGCCAAGTTTTCTTCCACCGAACAATGGAAGGGGGGAACCGAAGGGGGCACCGGCGCAACAGGTCGAGTTTTGTTCCACCGAATGGCCTGTTAAAGATCTAACTAGAGATCACTGCCCAGGTGATTTGTCTATTCACTCTATTGACAGTAGGACATAACGATGGCATGTTAAGGACATATGCTCTAAGATCGCAAAAGCCTGAAATAGGCCTTTAAAGGTTAGAGATTGTTTGGACCAAATCACAAAATTTATGTAGATATGATATGTGCTGGTAAAAGAATGCCAATGTTGATCGAACTCATTGACATTTCTGGCATTGTGGTAGAATGATAAAAGAATAATTTATTCTGTGTATTCCTGGTATGAATTCCCCTTTGGAATTATCAGTAAATTTTAGTCAAGTCAGAAACAGGCACTGCAGTATACTCTCTTAAAAATACCAAAACCGATACCAAACTCCAAATTCCAATACCTCCCATTTCTATATATTAACTTTCAAATGAATATGAAAACATCCACAAATGAAAGTGTCAAGGACACTGTAGCTTAACTTGACTGTGTGTTGTGTTTGATGAAAAGGATAATGTTCAATGTTTATGAAAGGATTATGAAATACGACAAGAATTGTGATAACGGAGAATATGTTAATTTCTGTTCCCTGTATGCTCTGTTTTCAATAAAAATAATTTGAGGAGTAGACTGTACTAAATAAATGAGGGGTGGGTTAATGTGGCCCTCACAGTTAATGTATGTCAACAAAAGTTACCAAGTTACAGTGAAATTATTCCAAAATGAGTCATCCTATCAAGTTACAATGAAGTCCCTTCATAAATACAACCAGCAGACTGTGCTAAAGGTTTTCGGGCTTTGGGCCTGTGTAGCCATCACGATTGACCAATCACAACCAAAAGGGGACATACTCATCTAGACAGTATACTGAGTCATCCTACCAAATTACAATGAAATCCCTTCATAAATATGACCTGTAGACTGTGCTAAATTTTTTCGGGTTTTGGGTCACAGTTGACCGATTGTGACCAAAAGGGGACGTTCTCATCTAAACATTATATGGAGTCATCCTTCCAAGTTACAATGAAATCCCTCCACAAATACAACCTGTAGACTGTGCTAAAGGTTTTGGGCTTGGGCAGCCATCACAGTTGACATATCGCAACCAAATGGGTATGTTCTCATTTAGATATCATACGAAGTCATCCTATGAAATGCTGCCATATTAAATACGATCTGTAGACTGTGCTAAAAGTTTCAGGTTTGGGCCGCTGTCATATTTGACAGCTCATGACCAAAACGGGACATTCTCATCTAGACATGGTACAGAGGCATCCTACGAAGTAACAATGAAATCCCTTCATAAATACATCCTGTAGTCTGTGCAGAGGTGGCGGAGCCAGAGGGGGGGGGGGGGGGGGGGGGGGGGGGCACAGGGGCACGTGCCCCTCCACTTTTTTCCACAGATATGTTTTGCACTTACACAGTTGGCTAAAATGGGTGCATGCAAACATGTCAATATATATGCATTCCTGTAACATTACTAAGTTTACAAATCCAAACAATTTTTAGCCAAATAATCCCACTTTCAAACGCTCTGATCTGTTTGTTCTACTTCATTTATCTTCCAACCCGAAGGCTGGGCTTCGGGTTGGAAGATGGTTGAAGTAGAAGAAACGGACAGGACAATGACCATGCAGCGGCATATTCATCTAGACAGGAAACTATAGCGAGTCTTGGTACATTTACCGATATACGATTGTAACCTTTTTCACACTGGGTCGAACAATAGTAGCATTGTGAATTTGTGCCCTTCCACTTTTATCGAGCTTCGGCCACCCCTGAGTCTGTGCTAAAGGTTTTGGTCTCCGGCGGCCATCACGGTTGAACGATCGCGACCAAAAGGGAATATTCTCATCCAGACATGACCTCAAACCTGCATATGAAATTTTGTGATGATCAGACAAGAACTACAGGGTGTAGCATGTGCTAAAGGAAAATGTGAACAGACTCAGACTAACAGACTTCTGATGGTAATAGCTTATCTTGATTTTGTCAAGTTAAGCTAAAAATAAAGCCTTCCTCACAAGACAATCAGAAATGTTTTTGGATGGTGGCCTTCATGTAAGTAATTTATTGAATAATTATTTCTCACCTAACATATCAATAAAAAATTACGAACTGTACGAGTATTTTTGTTTGGTGCCAAGTATTTCTCAAGGGCTGTAAACTTTAACCTGGAGGAAAGATATCTAGAAAAAGCACTGTTAACAAAGGAGATTACTGTTTACTGCAAAATAAAACACTCTACCCATAACAGTACTGTACCGTATGGCCATCATGGACTGGTCACTTTCCATGGGTGGGCAATATTTCCACGGACACAATAATATTAGATTCTAAACAATAATTATAGGAATAATCATCAAAAATTGAATTAGTTTTAATTAATGAAGCTCCGGGTACAACCCGGTGCTTCATTAATTAAAATTTTGCTGATAATGAATCTTATTACCTGGCAAAAGCATTGGTGGACATCACTGTCCATGCGTGGATTAGCTTAAACAATATTTATTTCCAAAGCATGTTTAAATTATACAGTAACAAGCATAAATTGACAAAAAATTAACAAACATGGAAATGGATTCAGCAACAAGCCAAAGGCTTATACTGGGCTGTCCCCAAGGCTTATACTGGGTTGTCTCCAAAATGCGTGGATTATGACCAGTCCATGGGTACTATACTGTACATTGTACATGTATATTACAAAATCGGAGAGAGAATTTTGATTGGATCGTAAATGGATCAGTAAAACATTCTTTGTCTACCTTTCTTTCACAAAACTGTACAACATAAAATGAGAGAAAACAGATGTTCTGGAGATATTTTCATTTGTTTTCCTTGATTTGTCTTGATTTTGCCATATTTTATTTATGAAGTCTTGACCCACTGGTATACTGTAAATGTGAAGCAACAAGATTTTGGATATGTAGCTTTTCCAATCACAGTACTGTACATACATGTGTCAGTTATTCTCTGAAAAATTTGGGTTATAACACAAGTTATATAAAATTACTCACATGATGTTGAAAGTAATCCCCGAGTGCTGAAAATCCACCTCCCAAAGTACTTAACCATGCCATGGTGTCTTCCAGCACAATTCTCTTTGACACACAGCCTGCTATTTTGTTATTCCTGTAAACAACACAAGATTATAATGAAAAAACAGGTTTTACACACAACTGGCTTTTTATCTCAAACATAATCAACATGAACTTGGTAAATTAGGCTTTTTAACTTTTATCCAGCTGAGTATTTTTTAAAAATATTTTTATCAAATCCAGTCATGGCTGCCAGATTTGATGAAAATCTTTTGGAACTTTAACTCAAGAAATAATTGATCAAAACCTTGCTTTAATTTTTAAATTTAGTTAAAAATGCCCAAATTTTACTTTTTCTAGTGGCAAAAGATTTGCTGTCTATGGAGGGAATATCCGCCAGCAGCAGGTAGAATTAAATGTTTACACAGAGGGTATAAAAAGCATATTACTTCTAGAATAGTTCACTCAAGAGAGTGGGATTACTTCTAAAAGCCTAAAATGTCTGAAGAGAGAACTCACCACTCTTGAAAAAAGTCTCAAAAATCTGTAAAAAAGATTTTTTTAAAAACAACGTTAATTCTAAGGTGCAAAAAACCAAATTTCAGTGGGTTCAATGCAGAGGCATCGCAAAGGTGGTTTAGTGGGGATGACCCATCCACCCCACTTCAATGCCCCCCTCACACATAAGAATAGATCTGCATGCCATTTACATGTACATCATTACAGAATTTCTACTAAAATAAATAGCCATGTCTGAATAATAATGATGGTCAGGCTATTTGAAAGGAAATAATAGCAGTGATGGTATTATCCCTCTATTCATCCAAATAATAGTGATTTTTTTCTCCAAAACAAGAGGCCCCACGGGGCCTGAAGCGCTCATCTTGTACAGAACACAATTTAAACAGAGTCCAAGAATGAGTCTACATTAAGCAAGCCATCTCCATAGGCTACACTGTCAATCCTTGAGTCCCTCAGGAGTGACAAAAATAATCTGGGCATCATGCCTTTTTTTCAGTTGATCACAAGTAAAATGTAGAGCTCCCCTATGAAGCCCCTTGATACAACCTATGTGGATTAATCTTAGTACCTCTAGAAGGTACTGAATACAAAATTTTTAATTCTTCAGCAAAATGGCCAATTCCGGCTCCCATAGAGAGCCCAAATATTAACCCAGGCTCTTGATTTGAACACAGTTAAATCTGACTTCCCTAGAGATGTTGTGTACCGAATATGAAAGCGTTCTGACTGTTGGATCTGAAGAAGAGAAATTGTAAAGAAATTTCTCCGAATTTCACTAAGTTCAAATTTGGGCTACCATAGCGAGCCCAAATATTGACCTATGGATCCGATTTGAAGAAACTTGAATCTGACCCCCCTAGAGATGTTGTATACCAAATGTGAAAGCATTCTGACAAGTGAATCTGAAGAAGATTTTTGAAGAAATTCCCTCATATTGTACTAAGTTAAATTTCATGTTCCCATATGGAGCCCAAATATTAACCTAGGCACTCGAATTGAACAACCTGGAATCTGACCCCCCCTAGAGATGTTGTATACCAAATATAAAAGCATTCCGACTGGTGGATCTGAAGAAGAAGATTTTTAAAGAAATTTTCTCATATTGCACTAAGTAAAAATTTGGGCTACCATAGTGAGCCCAAATATATACCTAGGGATCTGATTTGAACAAACTTGAATCTGACCCCCATAGAGATGTTGCATACCAAATATCAAAGCATTCTGACTGATGGATCTGAAGAAGAAGATTCTTTTAAATTACCCTCCATATTGAACAAAGATAAAATTTGGGCTTCCATAGGAAGCCCAAATATTAACCTAGGGACTTGGTTTGAACAATCCAGAATCTGACCCTCATAACAATGATGTATACCAAATATTAAAAGATTCTGACTGGTGGTTCTGAAGAAGAAGATTTTTAAAGAATATTCCCCATATTACCCTATGTTAAAACTTCAGGCTTCTGTAGAGAGCCCAAATATGAACCAATGAGCTTTATTTCAACAAATTTTATCTCCCCCCCAACCCCCCCCCCCCCCCCCGCCCCCCCCCCCCCCTATGAATGCTGTATACCAAATATCAAAAGATTCTGATGATTGGTTCTGGAGAAAAGATTTTTTTTAATTTTTGCAAATATGCTGACTCAGCATTTTTTCGATGCCCACTACAGAACACCCTAACATAACCGATGGCAATTTTTTTTTACCATTCAATTCTACTGGTCATAAGGATACTTCATACCAAATAAAAGCTCTCTGTTCCGTGGAGTTTGGGAAATATGGGCATTTGAAAATATTTCTATTTTTAGCTCCCAGGTTTCCCATGGGGATGCGGGAATTTTTTTTTTTTGTATGGGTCATGTACTTATGACCCAATAATACCACAAACCAAATTTTGGTTCATACCGGACCATCGGTTCAGAAAATAGAAATTTTGGGCGGGGCCAAAAATTTTACCCCTTCTATTACAAAGCCAAATATTACTTCACGAACTTCGTTTGAACAAACTTGATTCTACACCTCATATGGAAGCTCCATAGCAAATATCAAGTCATTGTACACACTGGTTCTTGAGAAGAAGATTTTTAAAGTATTTTGATGCATTTTCCCCCACTCCCTCCCTATGGGGCTGGGCATGCTGAGTTGAACAAAAATGAAATGCTCCTTTGGGACCATCACTCACACAAACTTTCACTTGAATTGGCCCAGTGGCTTTGGAGGAGAAGACCAAAACATGGTGTTGACGGACGACAGACGACGGACGACGGACGGGAAGCGATGAGATTAGCTCAGCTTGACTTTGTCAAGATGAGCTAATTAATAATGGAGTTGACACTATTATTTGGCAGGTGAGAGTAGCAACAACTAACACCGGATCTCACCATAGCAAGATCGCATGTTAGTTGTTGCTACATGTATTTATTTTGGAGGAAATTCTATTAAAACGTAAACAGTATGGTTGGTGCAGTAAAAACAGAGAAGACTGAAAAGAATCACATCACTCTTCAAGGCTTATATTTTGGCAAGAATCCGAGAATCGATTTGTGCAAAGATTTGTGCAACAAAACCAGCTACAATCCATGTAGGTTCTCACTGCACCGCTGCTAGGATTCACGTGAAAAGAATTGAGACAATTTAACCCTTTTCTCTTTACCTAACATAGTGGCAGCAAATTAACAATACAAGGCTAATATGACCTGAAATATCCTGCCACTTTGTCAATAAAATTGTACAAATATGGCTGACATTGGAACTGGCTCAATGAGCCAGTTCCAGTGACATCTATACTTGAAAGGCTTTATTGGTAAATATTGTTAACTTTTAAAAAATAGGCCGATGAAATCGTCAGATGTGTACCCATACGTGCAACTAGTAGAAAGATGCATGACGGAGGGCCACCCCAGATGCTGTCATTATGTACACCATGCATGGTATGGGTACATATAGAAATGGATTGGAGGAGTGCCTAATTTGATGGATAAAGGGTTAATATCTCCGGACCAAATTATTAGATTTACATAAAAAATTATACAGCACAGCACATCAGTAACCTAAATACATATATAAAGTAACCTGATAATCGGATTAATATTTTTTGAGTTATCGCATGCCGAAGAAATAGATTGGAGGAGTTCTCAATTTGAAGGATAAAGGGTTAATATCACTGGATCAAATTATCAGATTGACACCAAAAACTATATAGCTCGGCACATCAGTAACCTGAACACATATATGAAGTAACATGAAAATCGGACTGATATTTTTGAGTTATCTCATGCCAAAGGGAGTAACTAGACAATCCAAGCAATATTTTTCAAGTTATCGAATGCCAAAGGGATTGAAGGAATTTTCAATTTGAAGGATAAAGGGTTAATATCTCAGGATCAAATTATCAGATTTACACCAAAAACTATACAGCTTGGCACATCAGTAACCTGAACACAAATATAAAGTAACTTGACAATCCAAGCAATATTTTTCAAGTTATCATATTATGTGCCAAAGAAATGGATATGGACGCCAGACGGACAGATAGACGGATGGACGGACGCTCCAACATTTCGGGTTTATGGGCTACCAAAAAAACATTTTGTATGTCCAAAACCTTATTTTACCCAGAACCCCACCCCTCCACCCTAGAACTTATATTTAACCCTAACCCCACCCCTCCACCCAGAAACAACACCCTAACCCTAACCCTACCCCACCCTGACCCTAAACCCCAAAAGCCCACCCCAGACCCTAACCCCCACCCACCCCCAGGACCTAACCCCCCAACCTTAAGCCCTACTCAGGGGCTACCCCTAACCCTAACCCCCACCCCACCCTTGACCCAACCCCACCCTAGCCAAACTAATAGGATTAGGAGCTATTTTTCGGTTTAGGGGCTACTAAAACTAAAACCCCACCCCACCCCACTCCCGACCCCAACCCTACCCCCCCTGGGACCTAACCCTCCCCAACCTTAAGCCCTACTCTGGGGCTACCCCTAACCCTAACCCCACCTCACTCCTAACCCTAACACTACCTTAATTTGGAGGTAGCCCCTAATAATAATATCCCCTAAACCCCCAATGTTGGCCCGGACAGACAGACAAAGGATGGACAAGCGACGGATGGCCACCCCGGATGCCGGCATTATGTGTACCATACATAGTATGGGTACACATAAAAATTATCAAATGCAGTTTAGGATTTATGAATTAAAAAGCTGTGTTGGGTCAAAGGGTTAACATGTATTATCAGTATACAACAGGGGTTCAATCATGTTGGCATCATGGGATCCTGGGACACTCATTGCCAGTACATGTATGCATTCTCACAACTATTGGAGAGAGAATCCAAATGGATTTTCCCAAATTTAGATGAAATATAAGCCCTTACCCATTTTCCAATAGGTTACCACCATGTTATACAGCATAACATGGTAATAGGTAACAATGTTAACTCTTTATTTCCAGGCCTGTCTCTGCATATACAAAACTTTTTCCTCAGTACATTTCTAGACATTCTATACACACTGCAACACTCTTTCTGCCAAATTGTATGAATCAAAATGAAAGCCCCCAGATCTTTTCTCACTGATGGTAATTTTCTAAAATGACTGAGCCTTATTTTGAAGAGAAAAATTAAATGAAAGTGTCAATGACACTGCAGCTCAACTTGATTAAGAAGGGTCTGAACTAAATATATGCCAAATCCAAGAAGGCCACTGTCGGTCATGTTTTTTATCGAAATTCAGAAAAATTTGATAGCTCCCAACTAAACATCACAACAAAGCTATAAATGAAATTCAAAAAAGATCAAGTGAGATATGCAGTTCTGTAAGGTGTGCTAATGGAATTGTTGAAATTGAGATCCAAATCCAAGAAGACTACTGGTGGCCATGTTTTTCAACAAAACTCTAACAAATTTGATAGCTCTCATCTAGACATCACACTCAAGCCACATATGAAATTTGAAAAAGATTGGGTGAGAGATGTGGCCTGTAGGGTGTGCCAATGGAATTGTTGACAATTTATATGCCAAATCTAAGATGGCCAGTGACGGACATGTTTTCCAACATACTAAAGGATTTGTGGATAGACAGAGAAATGTATAGATGGACAGACGATGGATTGTAACTCATCCCAATAGCTCGTACTTGACATGTCACATGGAGCTAATAATGAAAGTGTCAATGACACTGTAGCTCAACTTGTCAAGACAAAGACATGTACATGTATAGTATGTGACACAGCAATGACAAACATCTAGGTAATGACCTGATAACAAAGGTACATATAAAGTATTGTAACGGTCTGTACATAAATACTGACCGTTGCCTGTAACAAATGTATAGGTAAAGTATTGTAAAGGTGGGTGACAGTCAGATGCTAAACTAGAAAAGAAATCTTTGAGTCCCAGAGTGGGTCTGACTGAACCCCAAAATATTTGTTCTCATAGCACAGTGATAACAAAGGCACCCCAAAACACACTCATTCCTGTCCCAAGGTGAAAACAAAGGTACCCAAGAAGTTTCGTGAAGATCAGTTCACAAATATGAGCTGTGTTGAAGTTGTGACAAAAAACTGATTGGACCTAATTTCAGTACAAAATGGCCACTGGCAGCCATCTTGAATTCTGGACCACACCCAGAAACACTCGTTCTCGTCCCAAGGTGATAACAAAGGTACCCAAGAAGTTTTGTGAAGATCGGTTCATAAATACAGCCTCTAGCCTGAGCCGTATTGACATGTGCACTTACAGTGTATAAGTAGCACTGAATAAATCAAAGTTCATCTAATTTGCATAATTTCTGCACGAGAAAAAAACCCGTACTATATGTGATGTATTCCATGTTACTAAACATTCATACAAAAATTTATTCAAATCAGAACTTTCATACAGAAATTCTGTACAAAAGACTGATTGCACTAATTTTGGTACAAAATGGCTGCTGGTGGCCATCTTGAATTTCGGACCACACCCAAAAACACCCATTCTCATCCCATGGTGATAACAAAGGTACCCAAGAAGTTTTGTAAAGATCGGTTCATAAATACGGCCTCTAGCCTGAGCCATATAGAACTTGTGTACAAAAAACTGATTAGACCTAATTTCGGTACAAAATGGCGGCTGGCAGCCATCTTGAATTTCGGTCCAAACCCCAAAAAACTTGTTCTCGTCCCACGGTCGTTAACAAAGATACCCAAGAAGTTTCGTAAAGATCGGTTCATAAATACGGCCTCTAGCCCGAGCCGTATCCAATTGTAGACAGACAGACGGACGACGGGCCATGGAATAAGCTCAAATTTGGCTTCGCCAAAGTTGAGCTAAAAATTGATAAACTCTACATGACCTTTGTCAATAGCACTAGCCAAATATGATTGTTGTACTCTTTCTATTGTAGGAAAAGAGTTCACTTTCTACCCAACACAGCTGCAGAACAATTCTTAAAATATTTGCTTACAATAACAAGCAATGTTCATACTTGTATCTTCCGACTTTAAATTTGAAATATACAGGCACACAATAAAATGTACACCTGGTTTTAGGGACCTGCAAACCTCCGATTTCGGCTTGAATCAAATCAAATCTCTGCTAAGGTTTTGAATCGAATTGAATCTCAAATCATGATGTCAACCAGTAGAGTGAACTGTGATGGGTAGACATACTCCAGCATACAAATGGCGGTATAAATTAGTCAAGCCCTAAATGTTGGAATCGTGGTGGGAACTGAAAATGCTGAAATTACAATGTTATCTGTTGCTTTTGGTGATCGAAAGTTCTCTGTTTGAGCTTCATCGATCCGTGCAGGCTGGAAATAGTAAGCAATTACGCGATCATTATTTTCTATCATGAAAGCAGCAGGTATTTCGCATGTATCAACTCCTTACACGCTGCTGGCAGATATTCCCGCCCAGGGCACTATTTCTCTTACCACTGATACAAGTATAATTTGGGCACATTTAATCAAACTGTCCCTCTGGAAATGGCATCATTTTTTCGCCAATGATTTCTTGAGTTAAATTTAGTTGAATTTTTCATCAAATCTTGCCATGGATTTTATGAAACATATTTTGGAAACACTCAGTGGGTCAAAAGTTAACGATATTCGTGTCGAATATGATGGACTTACATGTCTTTTAAATGGAAGTGGGCTTGCATTCGAAAATGTTGAACCTCGATGTTTGGTTTCAAGCTGAATCAAATCATCATGGTGGTTTCGAGCCAAATCAAATCTCAAACCGTTCGTAGGTTCCTACCTGGTTTTGAATACATAGGAATTTGCTTGAACTCATATCTGTATGCACTGGTTCATGATAAGAAAATGAAAGTGTCAACGACACTGTAGCTCAACTTGTGTAAGACATGTTCATGTATAGTATGTGACACAGCAATGCCACACATCTAGGTAATGACCTGATAACAAAGGTACATGTAAAGTATTGTAAAGGTCTGTACATAAATACTGGCCGTAGCCTGTAACAAATGTACAGGTAAAGGATTGTAAAGGTGGGCAACAGTTAGATGTTAAACTAGAAAAGAAATCTCCATGGGTTTAATGTTACAATGGGGATCCTTGTATGGTGCACCATAAGCCAAATGTTAGCACTTGTTTTGGCCTGTTTGATTCAAACCCTTCTAAGGTTGATTCATACTAATTAATAAATATTTGTCCAGTCCTTCTTAAAATATAGGTATTTGAATTTTTTATCTTTAGCTCATTGGGTTCCCACGGGTGAGGAGGTATAATTTTTCTCATTGGAAATAGAAAATCGGGTTGTAATAAAGTTTACCCTCCCCAAACAACACCAAATATTAACACAGGAACTTGGCTTCAACACATTTGAATATACATGTACACATCCTAGGGATGTTGAATTCATGAAACATTATTTTATCTGGTGTTTTTGGAAGATTTTTAATTATAATCTCCCTTTTTGAGTCCCCAAGTGGGTCTGACTGAACCCCAAAACATTTGTTCTCATACCACAGTGATAACAAAGGCACCCAATGAATTTATAGCAAACATTACTGACATAAAAACTCTTCTTTACAGGTTCTGTACAAAACAAATGTAATACACACAATTCCTGTAAATATGACTGTTGACAGCCATTTTGAATTTTTGGACGAGCCCAAAAACACTGGTTACCATCCCATGATGATAACAAATGTAGTCCTAGAAGTTCTGTACAAAAAACTGGTTGCACCTAGTTTCGGTATAAAATGGCCACCGGCAGCCATCCTGAATTTTGGACTGCACCCAAAAACACTTGTTCTCATCCCAAAGGTAATAACAAAGGTACTCAAGAAGTTTTGTGAAGATCGATTCATCCTCTAGCCTGAGCCGTATTGACATGTGCACTTACTGTGTATAAGTTGCACTGAATAAATCAAAGTTCATCTAATTTGCATAATTTCTGCACGAGAAAAAAATCTGTATTATATGTGATGTATTCCATGTTACTAAACATTCCTTCAAAAAATTATTGAAATCAGAACCTTCATTTGGAAGTTCTGTACAAAAAACTGATCGCACTAATTTTGGTACAAGATGGCTGCTGGTGGCCATCTTGAATTTCAGACCACACCCCAAAACACTCGTTCTCGACCCACGGTGATAACAAAGGTACCCAAGAAGTTCTGTAAAAATCAGTTCATAAATACGGCCTCTTGACCGAGCTGTATTGAATTGTTGATGGATGGGCAGACGGGCAAATGAGCCATGACAAAACCTCAAATCTGACTATGTCAAAGGTGAGCTAAAAATCATATTGCTTATTTCATTTTGGTTTACAGTGGCTAACATTTTTATCTTCTCATGTTTCTCAGCCTTCAATGATAATTTTCTAATCACAAATTTTCTGACTGAACTCAAAAATGGAGCCACAAAAGCTAAGCATTCTATCACCACTAGCACGACTCATGCTCGTAATAGAAAGCATAGTCTTGGTGGCTGGATATCACATCAATAATAATCACAAACAATCAGAAACATTTAACCCAAATGGATGCCGAATCTTCATGTACTGCTGATAAATCTTGCTTCACTGCACAGTGACTAATGATGCCACAATTAAATAACAAAGCTGGCTTTGATAATATGGTATCTTTCTATTTGTGTGTGACACTGTGTTCACTGAAAAGCTGAAAATAAGCTGGTAGGTCACAGTAGGATTTAATGTAACGGTATCCAGGCAGCATGCCGCTAACACTGCAAGTGCCAAGTTGCATTTCTATCTATCACATTAAAATGAATCTGCATGCAAAAAATCATGAGGCATATATTTTTTTATATTCTGCATTTCGAATCTAGGCATGCCATGGTGCACAAATACAATTGCGTGCCTCAAAATCAAAAAACTGTATCTACCCTGTGCAGTATTGCTTATAACCCTCAATTGAAGTAGCATCTAATGACAGTATGTAACTTTTAACCCTTGGCTTACCAACTATGATCTATTTTCTGTTTTGGATATTCCAGTTTAATTTCTACTGAATAAGGAATGCATATATATTCAGAATCCACTGAGTTCATTAGAAATTCATTCGTTTTGAAAGAATATTGTCTCCGAACCCATTTCAAGAAACGTCGACGGAATTTCTTGGAAGACCTTAATGTGCTACCTACACATGATGCAACATGCGCATCGATCGTAAGCACAGCTTTTTTTGACCCTGTCACACAGATCAGTTTATTTTCATAAATATTGATAATCTCTGACAGCGAACTGTCCAGTAGGTTGTAAAGTTCAAATGGAGGGTTGATTGCAGAAACAAACACTCGGTTCTGTCCATTGAAATGAAGCTGCACATCAGCCAGCTCAACACCAGCTGATAACCGTCGATGCTTTCGACAATTGTTCACAGGGTTTGCATTTTCATCAATATCTTTTTCACTTAGATTGTAACATTTTCTTACTTCAGATATTGGAAAACTCACAACAGGGCTTGCTACAGACTTTGAAAATGTCAATTCACTCTCATTGCTATGTTCTTGCAGCAAGTTTAATTTTGTCCCGTGACCATCAAACCTCACAAAAGATAGTTCTCGGCTCAGCAAGGTATAATCATACACAAAAGAGCTGCTCTTGAAGTAAAGTAAAACATGAGCCATATTCTGTAAACTTCCCAGTTAATGTATTTACACCAACATTTTAGGCATGCCTTGAATATGTGTCAGACCATGTTTCTGTTGATATTGTTTCAGCTTGAGAGATCTGAAAGAGAAATATATAATGTTTCTGAATATTAGATGTAATTCTTAAAGCTGTTAAAAACAGTTTTGGTTGGATAAAATCATTTTAAATTTCTGTAAACTCTATCAATACATGTACCAATTTCTTGACTTATTATCATTTGTTGGAATGCTATCTGTGAGAGAGCTTTCCAATAAATGATAAAAAGTCAAGATAATTTTCAGATAGGGCTGCACGTTATTGTATACTGAATGCCGGTTTCGGTATACCAAAAATACCGGTATATCGAAAGACTGTACAGATATCTGAACATACTTTATCAGCATTTCTCATCTCTTTCAATGGGCATTCTATTAGCAACTGTAAAGCCAAAGAGCGCTTTTGTTGATTTTAGGCGTATAAATTATTATTATTATTATTATTATTACGTACAACAAACAAGACCTGAGCCATCACAGTGGAATTAGTTAGCAGGTCTTGATAATACAGTTCAAATAACCCTTCACCAATTTTAGACGATATCAAAATTTACAATTTTAAATATTAGTTTAGACCCCACAAAGTAGGTCTTCTGTTTCTCAGGCCATTATTTGTAAAATTGCATGCGGGCGAGCGGTTTTTTATTTTATTTTTTATTTCTGTAATTATTTCTTTGTCATCAAAAGTTCATGTTCTTGGTTTATGTTTTAGGCCTCATAACCTATGGAATAGCATGGGTGGTGGTGTATTTCGTCCCTTGAGAGCAAGAAGGCTTTGCAATGCTAAGGTATTGCAAAGCCTTCTTGCACTCAAGGGACAAATTTATCATTTTTTTTAAATTGGGTAATATATCAGACATAAACCATTTAATTTATATTTTATTTAAGTTTACATTGGCTATAAAAAGAGGGCATGCGCCAGCCAAATGGACCATGCGGCAGGGCCTGAGAAACAGATTTTTAGTTTTTTTAGGCCTTATTGAATGTTTTCCAAAAAATGAGCTTGTTCCAGTGAGGGGTCACATGATTTGGTTTTGTTGAGTTTTCTTTCAAATATTTTTTCAACTGCTAAATTTGTATATTACACGGGCGTATGCTCCAACTTCTTTGGCTGAAGGGATAATATTGTTCATTTGGGACTACAGTCAAAAGTGAAAACTCAAAACATCTTGAAAATTAAATTGTGGGTAGATAAATAATGACGATAAACTGAAATTTTAGTAATTACACCGATATTCAATTGATACCTGTTTGAATACCGGTATTAGTGTTCAACTGATGATCGGAATTGGACACCCCAATCGGTCGATTATGGGCAATCGGATGACAACAGCAATGGCTCCTGGAACATCAGTTCAAGCGATTGTTGTCAGTTTTTTTTTGCGATCATTCATTAACAACATTTTATTATCTTCTGCAATTGTTCAATTGTTAATGTAAAATGGTGTCAATGATACCATTCAATAAAGCTGAGAAACAACCACAATGTGTATTCTTAATTTCTCTTGATGCCCCTTTACAGAATATACAATTTAAACGACATGTAAAGCTTACAATTGAGCGTACTTGCAGCAATCGCCAGTTCATACCGAAAAAAGTGAAGGGTGCACTCCCTTGACTCAGGTCGCAGTAAAATGATCAGACGCGCACACTTGGGTCGTACACGTGGCTCTCAGAGCCACGTGTACCACCCAAGTGTGCGCGTCCGATCATTTTACTGCAACCTGAGTCAACGACGTTTAACACTGTGAAATATGTACAATTTAATGTAGTTCTTTCAAGCCTCAACTTGTCAGGTAGTGCACGTACAGTATTACAATCGGATTGGCATCGGAATCGGCCGAATGTGAGCTCAAATAACCGGTAATCGGTCAGCAGATATTTTTGGTAATCGGTTGAACATAACCGGCATGTATTGGTTTATCAACATACCGTGCGGCCCTATTGTCAGATCACTTAGCACAGACTGTTGTGGTATTATATACTGAACATGATATACATGTATAATCCATCTTGGAACTTAGGATGAGAAATGAAAAGCTGTATCTCATGAACATTAACTATTCTGTGTCTCTTGTGGTGACCGATATATATCTTGGCTTTGGTGAATGAAACAAAACCTGCATGCACATGTACCTTCTGTGGGGTTTACTACCCAATAAAGTACTGCTACTTCAAAACCCACAGAGAAATTGAGGATATCTAGTGTTTTTGAGTGAATGCTGAAAATTATCTCATGAGGGATTGAGGCAAATGTTTATTTTTCACGAGAGCCCACGCAAGGAAAAATAATAGTTTATCTTAGTCACAAGTGAGATAATTTTTGGTATCCACTCAAAAACACTAGATTTTCTTTTTATTATATGCTGTTTATAAGAATCTGATCATTCCTATCAATAACTCCACTCGTTTCAACCTTGAATTGATGCATGAAAGTCAACAGCTGAGGCACACTGATACGCGGAAGTGATTTGATCGATACTTGAACAGGTAGCATCTGATTCAGCTGGCAGGTTTCATGCATCAATTCAAGGTGAATAAATGTTGAATTATTGCTGGAAATGATCGGTATCCACTCAAAAACTCTATAGCTTTTCTTCCCATTATACGTTTTTAGAACAAATTGATCATTTCCAATGATAACTGGCTCATATTCACCTTGAAGTGAGGTTTTGAAAGCCGCCATTTTGATTGATACCATGAAAGTAAAAATTTCTATATCTTCACAATGGGGAATATGATTTCTGTCTTTCCGCAATTTTTTAAATGATCTATTGTTTAGAGTATAATAAAAGTATTTATCTCATAACAAGAACTTATTTCCCCCAATACAAGTAACAAGAAAATCAGTAAAAATGATGGATGCTCCCTGACAGCTGACTAAACAAGCAGATTCATAAAATTGTTGTGGTCCCCTGCTGTGGGAAAATAATTTGGCATGCCTTTGAAATGCAAGGACCATAATTCTGGTGAAAAATATGTGGGCAACTTCTTTATAACGTGCTGGAGCGGCTTGTCACAAGGATCCCTCAACACTGGGGCATGTTCCTATTGAAATCATCCTTCTGCATTTTTCCAAACAGCACTATACATGTAGAATCCCACACGTTGGAAAGAAACTCTGACTCTGAGATGTTATTTTCATTCAGTCTTCATTTTGTAATATATGATTTATGAAATCTTGACAAATGGTGTGTGTAAGTGTGGCACGACACAATTGTGGTCTGGTCGAGAAAAACACTTTTTTGTGATCACGGTACTTTAACTGATGGAGTGCTAGAAGCCACTATCAGGGCTTTCAAAAAAGAACGAGGGTACATGTACCAAAGCAAAAGCCAACATTTTCCTTCCTCATGTTTCATATTTCGCTTTTATAAATTTGGTTTATTACAAGTTATTGGAGAGTGCCTGTGGAAATCTCCAATAACTTGTAATAAAACAAATTTTGATTTTCATATTCAGGATCACCAAAAATAATCTGGCCCTCAACCAGTTAACTACCCGTATGTATGGTGCTTGCAGCCTGTGGGCTTTAGAGTTCAGATCCCTCATTTACACCCTGCAGAAATACAAAATGTACATTTTGAGACTACCAACAAGTTTTATTCTTTTTATTTTCATTATCTGTTAGGCCTAAAAAAGTTAAAAATCTGTTACTCAGGCCATGCTGCATGGTCATTTTGGCTGCTGATTTGCTCTCTTTTTTTAACCAATGCAAACTTTAAAAAAATAAAATAAATGGTTTTATGTCTGTTATTTTACCCAAGTTAATAAAACTTATAAATTTGTCCTTTGATAGAGTGCAACAAGGCTTTGCAATGCTTTAGCACTGCAAAGCCTTCTTGCACTCAAGTGACGAAAAACACCACCACCCATGCTATTCTGTAGGTTATGAGGCCTAAAAGATAAAACAAACCAAGAATATGAACTTTTGGTGGCCAAAAAATAATTACAAAAATAAAAAATAAAAGAATGCCCAACCACATGCATAAAAAAAGGCCTGAGAAACAGATGATCTACTTTGAGGAGCCTTATCAAAATATTTTATTTGACATAAATTCATTAAGAATAATTTTGATTTTATTCAGATATGCCTACAACGTCAGCTGAAATAAGTTGAAGCATGAACCACAAGAAAATTTCTGATCTCATTTTCCCATGCTGATAATGTAAACACTTGACATTATTGCTTGGAAAGCTTGGTCTGAGTTTTCAGAGAAATGATGTCAAGAGTTGGAATTATCAATGAGGGAGAAATGTAATTATTTTCTTGTGTTTATCCTACATCTTATTTCAGATGGTCCTGTGCATATACATGTATCTTCAGGCTAAGCAAGCTGCTCTCTTTGGTGGAACAGATGGATGGTGTGATGAACTAAAAAGGGGCAATCGCAATTTTCTAGTTGTCCAAGATGAAAAATGATCACTCTAGAGACAGAGACATTATATCTGAGTAGGACCTTGCTTAAATATGGCAGTGGAGATGTGCCACATGCAAATAAATTATTTATCACCCTTATGTAGGTGTTTGTTTACTTGTTTCTGTTATTGCGAAAATGTGAGATGCAGAAGTAGACGGCTTGAATTTACAATGAAATGACACTAAACTGATCAAAATTCATAAAGTATCTGTTTTTCTCTAGCAAAACTATTAGTTTTAACTGGTATAGTGCTAAATTTAGTAAATTTATTTTGGTCACCAAAAGTTGTTCACATGTTGACGCCTTGTTATGATTTATGGGAGAGTGCCCATAAATTATAACAAGGCAAATCCATACAGACTATATAATTTCACTTCAAAGATAATATGAAACATATCCACTGAATATGAAACCTATACGTTATGACACCTGTTCTTCAAAGTAAAGCCCAAATATGGGCTTCCAGCAATCTAGCTGTTAACAGACCCATAAGGTATCTGCTTGCCTGAAGTACATGACTGTGTAGTCTGTGTTGGCACAGTATTTTGATCACAAAAGAGGTACAGTTAAAACTAGAAGTCCTGTCACAAACTGTGCACTTATCTGGGCTTAATTGCACATAGGAATAGCGCGCAATTATTGCTGCATCGAATGCCATCCAAAGCATGGGAGGTTCTCCTGGTAACTCATAGCAAACACAGGCAATATTTCTGCCAATGGACCTCCGGGTTACCCGGAGGTCCACTGGCTGAAACATTGCTTGTGCACTGGCCATATATATGTACAGAATTTGATAGCCTTACTATGGTCATAACGCGTAGATTAACGCGCAGATCGACATGCTATTTGTGTGCATTTCATGGCAGGACTTCTGGTTTTAACTGTATTTTTTGGCCTGATCAGAAAATCAAGACTGAATCTAACACAACAAACAAAAATAGCATCAATGAGTCAATGTTCTAGCATTCCTTTTCTGACAGGTGGTATTCTAGAGTATCGGGAGAAAAGCAGATTGATAATTTGGACAATAATGTGATGCAGTCACGATCCAGCCAAAATTCTCTGTTCACTTTTGTGATCACAAAATGTGTGCATGTACTACAGTTAAAACTAGAAGTCCTGTCATAAAATGCACACAGATAGCACGTCGATCTGCACGTTAATCTACGTGTTATGGCCGTAGTAAGGCTATCAAATTCTGTACATATGGACTTTTCACAAAAATGTTTCAGCCAATGGACCTCCGGGTAACCCGGAGGTCCATGGCAGAAATATGCCTGTGTTTGCTATGAGTAACCAGGAGAACCTGCCATGCTTTGCATGCCATTCGATATGGCAACTGCACAATTAAGCCCAGATAAGCGCACAGTTCGTGACAGGACTTCTAGTTTTAACTGTGTACTTCTCATTCATTCTGGAGTCTCATCCCATCAGCTAATGAAGTGTTTATTTATTTGCGTTTAAGGTCACAAATTTCTGCACAATGGCTAATTGTGATAGCAGGATGGAGGTAAAGTCACATTTAACCCTTTACCCAATGAATCGGCAACATCCGATTGCATAATATGCAAATTCAGCAAGAGAAAAAATATTATTTTTCTAAAAATTTCAACAAAACCATATCATGTGACTCCTCTTTGGAACGAGCTTGTAGAGCTTGTTCCAATGAGGGGTCACATGATATGGTTTGGTTTACATTTTTTGAAAATTTTTAAAAAATGATATTTAAAATAATAAATTTTGATACCGTATCGTCTGCATTGGTTAAAGGGTTAAGCAATCATTTATTCACATGTTGCCCATTTCAGAGGGCTTCCACCCCAAGCATTGGTGATTGGGTCCAATTTTACCAGTAAAGCAAAAGTTGTTACCACAGTAAAAAAGCACGGCTCCTCTTCTTGGGATTCCCATGGGCTCATCAGTCAAGTAACACGTTTGAGGCTCACTGAACTATGGATCTCCACATTTCTTGGATTCCTATAAGATCAGTTTCTTAACACTAGTACTTCTTTCCCTAGTTGAGTTTTATGCTTATTGGTGTGTCTGGTGACTTTCAGTATGGTTAAATGAAGGGACCTGTGAAGCTTCAAAATTCAATTTGATTTTGAATGTTTAGTTGATATTCGGTTTGATTCGAAATTGGCTGCCTCGTTCATTTCCTCTCAAATATTTTTCATAGGAATATAGCTTGGTATCAGTCATCCTCATCATCTCGCAAAATGTATAGTTTGGATTGAAATCGTACAAAAATAATGTTGAAATAAAAGACTGAGTGATATATGTACTTTCTCTACATTAACTTTAATAACATCTGCACTCCTGCCACTAGCCATGCTAATTCCAATATCACAAGTCCCTACCACTGTTCAATGAAAATTTGTTTACAAACAATGTCAACAAACTTTAATCCTGACAAGGTAATATTCCAACTATATCATCAAAGCATGACTTTGACGAAGGCATGCCTTGATGATGTAGTTGGATTATTTTATCAGTTGGGACTTGAGCCATCACAGTCGGAACTAATCAGGTTTATAGGATCTATGTGAAGACGAATATGAATTACTTCCGGTTGGAATGCGAAATTCTTTATTTCTGGGTGTTTGTTTGTGTACATTGTGATTCAATTAAATATGTTGTCAAAACTATTTATGGTGTTTAAGATCACATACTTATGCACAATGGCTAATCATGATGTGACCATGACAGTTGTATGGGTGGAGGAAGACGGAGAAAGACAGAGTACCCAGAGAGAACTACCAAGCATCGACGAGCAACTGTCAGCTCCTCAACATTCTAACTCTGTTCAAGCTCCACTCAAGCAGGGTTACAGTAGTTGAAGACATGTGCACCATCGACATGCAGTACGTCTTTGTACACAACGTCATTGTGCCCCCATGTAGGCAACTGGGATAAAGTGCCTTGCCCAAGGACACAACATGGGTCGATCCTGACGGGGATCGAACTCAAGACCTCTGGCATAGAAGTCCAACAGGCTACCACTGAGCCGCCTTGCTCCCAAAAGAATTAATAAGTCTTTCATCAGTTTTCTCCTGATGTAAATCCAACCACACATTCAAGAAGAACAATACAAAAAAAAGGAAACACTACTGAATTAAATGATACAGTGATAAATTATAAGTCAGTAATAAATTATAAGTCAGTTCACACAATGGCAAAAGAGACCACCAGGTCAAGGACATCATATATACAGGCCTGGCATTCTTTAGGAGTGCAGGAGTGCTGCACGCTTACTGCATGCCTAGAAAAAATTGAGGAGGGCAATTTTTTGCACTCCTTGATTTTCTGGTATGCCAGACCTGTTTGGGACTGCCTTTAAATTTATTTATTGGTGTTTAAGGTCACATATTTTTGCACAATGGCGAATCATGACCACAACATGAGTATCAACTCAAGACCAGGGGTGAGCGTTAATAAGCCATGTTGAACTGCCTTTAAAATCTATTATCATTTCGTTCACTGAGTTCAAATGTGTTCTCTGTGTCTAATGGCACAGAGAACACATTGGAACTGAGGGGACAATCTGTCAATGTTGTATTGATCGCAACAATTCATGACCCATTCTGTGTCGCATTTCAACACATGTTGAGTGTAGAAGACAATCACATAAGAAATGAATGCAACATTTTGAATAATGAGAAGATGCGTGTGCCAATTTTTCCACTGTGCAGCTGAATGTAGAACAATTTTTCAGTCACAACAGTAAAACTCTGAAGTGAATATAACCAAAATAGCATTAAAGCATACATGTATGCATTGAACATTCCAGGTGCAATTGCACTCCAAAGCAATCTGATAAAGGCAATTGTTTTGCACTCCTTGATTTTCTAGACTGCCAGGCCTATATATATATGTTTATATTCAGTGCAAAAGCAACAAAACAAAAGTGTTGTAGGAGAAAAAATTGATTTATCTACCTCTGGACCTGTGTACAAAAAACGATGTGAATAGTTGTGCAGAAAAATATCACATCCGTTATTCTTTTGATACAAAACAATTTACAGTAGAACACCTTTAGAGCAGATATATTTTATATGAATATCCCTAATAATTGCATATAATTTTCAAACACCGAACCACTTACCATACCTTCAGTACAAACTGACCTGTTAATAGCACCTTGAGTGCAGAATAAAGTGGATCTTAATTGGATATCTTACCCTGTGAATGACATATAATTTTCAAACACCAAACCATTTACCATACCTTCAGTACAAAATGACCAGTTGATTGCATACAGATTGCACAGTAAACTCTTGTTATGGGAACAAACGAAATGTGTACAAGGTCTATAAATATATTTTTTCTTGTTTCTCAGGCATTTTTTCCTCAATGTTATGATGAGAGAGGGAGGCTTTTTTTATTCACAAAAGAGTTCTGAAAATAGTCGGAATTAGAAATTTAACTACATGTCCATATGTACTAACACTATTACCAGGTATGTGGCAAACCAATGTTTTCAGCAGTGAAAATTTCCCATAATGTAGCTGATAATTTAACCACCTATATCTTGTTTGACAGAGCTCTGTGAGCTCGGTCAAACAAGGTATAGTTGGCTAAATATTTGTCCAACAAGTGCAAAATAGTGTCATAAATCTATTTAAAGAAAATTCCAAATGTAAAATTAAAAAAAAAATATTCATTAGAAATAAAGCACAAGCCAAGTCATATTTTGCTCTTAGTTAAGCGATCTAAAAGTAGTGGCTACACCACATTGTTGGGAAAACGTTACTTTTAGATCGCTTAACTAATTTAACACTGTACATTTTCAGCGATCAGTGTACACAAAAAAGTATATCTATCCAATATTCTTTCTTTTGCAAAACCCTTTTAAAAAAAGAAGAAAAAAAAGAATTTAAAATTGAAAAAAAAAAACCAACAGGTCTATTGACCCTTAGTTTTTAACTTTGTTTTTCCCAGGTTACCCAAAACATAGATATTTTTCTTTTTTGCCTTTTCTACAAGGACTATGATATTACTGACAACTACGACATTAACAGCAGTAGACATACTGTTAACATTCTACCTCCCAGCTCAGCAATCTGCACAGGGTATCTGTTGTCCGGTTTCGCATCGCTGTTTGCGAAGCAATATCTCCTGGTCATGAATGGAACCAATGTCTAAAAATGATCTGCACACTGTGATACAAGGTCTTCTTTCTAAGACTTCTGCCGGTTTGACTGTCAGACATCCTCTTTAATCACTAAGACTGCTATTACGGAACCATCAATGCAAGAACAACTGATTGGGTTATCCCACTAAGGCACAGACCACTTTCTAGGTCACCATGCCCAATCATTGACTCAATCATTCATTATATCAATGCCATCGGCTTTTCACACTGCAACACTTCAACAAACAATTTGCCCCATTCACATGCGCAGTTGTTGTATTTATCTTGAGTTTTCCTGAACGTGCTCACGTTCAGGAAAACCCAACATAAATACAACAACTCCGAATGTGTAAACTGTATGGTGCAAACTGTTCTATGAAACGAAACTTTGAAGTTTCAGTCAACAACGAGTGACACTAATTGATTCGAGGTAATAAGTACTCTCATGTGCCAAATAATAGTGATGGCATGTATTTTCATCAAATATTAATAATGGTGATGGCATTTTCACTCTATGTCTCATTACCAAATAAAAGTGATGGTAGGCATTTTTCTCCAAAATTAATAATAGTGCCAACACTATTATTCAGCAACTTAGAGTAAATCGAGGTAAGCAAACTTACTGTCTTATTCGTGTGTCAGGGATGCAAACCCATAAAAAAGAATGCATGTTCAACTGCATTATAATGCCGTAGTCAATGTTAAGCCCGTGAAATTTGGTACAGCAAACTGTAGAAATGTGCACAGCATGGTATTTCGAACAAAAATATAATCGAAATGGGTTGGATAACAATAAACTGAAAATTAACAAACCTTGGTGTAAAACTACGAAATTACGAATCAATTTATACCAACTGATAATCAATGTTCCTGAAGGGGAAAAAACGCAAAACAAAATTTTGAAAACAAAAGATACCCTGCCGCATGTAGTGGCTATATAAGTTACTTGAAGCTATCCCTCTCTTCCATGCCTCCTCGCATTTAGACCAACATTATCCCAAATTTGAAGAAGTAAAACATTTAGTACAGTGTGCCCAAAATTGGAAACAAGAGGCCCAAAATTGGAAACAAGAGGCCCAACGGGGCCTGATCGAAGCACTCACATTGAACAGAACCTGTTATAAACCAAGGTCACGAATGAATCTACATTAAGCAATCAATCTCTATAGGATCCATTGTCAATCCTTGGGCTCCTCAGTAGAGACTAAAATAGTCCAAGCATCATGCAGCATTCATGCCTCTTCTTCAGTTAATCATAATGTAAAAAGCAAAGCTCCCCTGTGGAGCCCCTTGATTTACAACTTTTATGGATTAATCTTAGTTACACACCCCTGGAAGGTACTTAATAAAAAGTTTCTAATTCTTCAGCTTCAAGGCTGGCTCCTTATAAAATTAACTTAATTATTAGAGCTGAAACAGTTAATCAATTAACCAATGATCAAAGTCTTGATCGATCCAAAAAGTAAATGATCGATTAACCATTACTTTTGAATTACTGTATTATACGAGTTCACAGAGGAACAAACTTGCCCCAAAACAGACAAACATTGTCGCACTGACTCACATCAATTACATGAGACAGAGTAAATCATGCAAGTTACGTGCTGACTTACTTGCATGATCATTATACTGTATCAGTGACTGGAAATGGTCATTCTTAACCCTTTACCCAATGCGGGTTGCAGACAATATTTGCAAAATAAATTCTTGAATAACTAAAAATTTTCAATTTCTGTCTCGGAAACATAGCTTATAACCCCTCACTGGCACCAGCTCAACGAGGCTGTTCCAATGAGGGGCCATAGGATATGTTTTTGAGACAAAAACTGAAAACATAATAAAATTTGAATGGAGATTTTTATATATAGCACTGACCGTTTTTTGGACAATATGTTGGGTAAAGGGTTGATGCTGAAAATCATAAACAATACGGCAATATTATTCAGCTACCTCTTAGGGCAGGCGATTAATTGATTAGCCAAGGTTAATCCATGTGATAAATCGATCAAGCAAACCCTTCAACCATTTCAGCTCTATTATGTTTCTATTTTTAGCACACATCAGGACCCATGATAGGTAGAGTTAATTTATTTCATATAAATGAAATATCTGTTTCCCACTTATGTGCTGCATATTAAATTTTGTTAAAATTGGACTAAGAGTTTTGAGTAGTGAACTAGAGATGTTGTACACAAAATTTTGAAAGGATTCTGACTGGTGGATCTGAAGTAGATTTTTAACGAAATTTCCTTGTATTGCACTAAGTTAAAATTCAGGCTACCATAGGGAACCCAACTATAAACTTACATGCAGGGACCCAATTTGAACAAACTTGAATCTGACCACAGGATATGTTTTTCAGACAAAAATTGAAAATATAATAAAATTTGAATGGAGACTTTTGCAAAGGCTTTTGGAGGTCTCCAGAAATGGACTCAATATTTCTGAGATAGAAATTAGTGAAAGTGGAAGGCTGAGACCAATATGCAGCCTCCATTAAATCAGTAATAGCAATACAATTAGCATAGGCCCAAGAAGTATAAAGAGCTCTTACTTCATGAGCTGAGATCTTGAGTGCCGACTGCTGAGAAGAAGATAATTTATCATAAGCAGTACGAATAGTTAATTGAATCCATCTAGCAATAGAATGAACCATAATATCCTTTCTAGTAGGCATCAAAGACAGAAAGAAACGCTTATGTCCCTTTCTGATGAACTCAGATCTACGTTTGTAAATACGTATTGCTCTAACAGGACAAAGTAAAGGCCTACACCCATCAGATGATGGAAGGGCCTTAATAACAATAGGTTCAGGATACTTATTAGGAGCCTGATTCTCAGCCAAAAATCCAACATTGGTGGTAAAGGTAATAGTATTACCAACACTACGGTAGTGAGAATCATCCACAGATAGTGCATGAAGCTCACTAACTCTTCTAGCAGAAGAGAAAGCTAAGAGAAAAGCTGTCTTATATGTTAAGAATTTGAAGTCCACTGTGTCAAGAGGCTCAAAAGGCGCTTCTTTTAGCTTTAGAAGAACCCAAGCCAAATTCCACTTGGGAATTAATCTAAGGGTTCTAGGTCTATTTATCGAAAAATTTCTAACTAATTTAGACAAGAGGCCCCAGGGGGCCTGAGGGCGCTCACCTGACATGGTAGCCTAAATATCAACCCAGAGAATTGATTTCCACAAGTTGCATCTGCTCCTCCTAATAAAAGCTGAAACCAAATATCCAAATATTCTGACCAGTGGATCTAAAAAGATTTTTAAAGAATATTCCTCATATTGAACTAAGTCATAATTCGGGCTCCCACAGGGAGCCCATATATGAACCCAGGGACTTGGCTTTAACAAACCTGAAACTCACACCCCTAAGGATTCTGCACACCAATTATCAAAACATTCCGACTGCTGGATCTGAAGAAGAAGATTTTTAAAGAAAATTCCTCATTTTGAACCAAGTTACAATTCGAGCTCCCACAATCAGCCCAAATATGGACCTAGGGACATGGCTTGAACAAACTTGAATCTTACCCCCCTAAGGATGCTGCATAAAAAATATCAAAAGCATTCATCTGCTGGATCTGAAGATTTTTAAAGAAAATTCCTCATTTTGAACTAAGTTGTCATTCAGGCTCCCATACTGAGCCCAAATATGAACCAAGGGACTTGGCTTGAACAAACTTGAATCTCAGCCCCCTAAGGATGCTGCATAAAAAATATCAAAAGCATTCATCTGCTGGATCTGAAGATTTTTAAAGAAAATTCCTCATTTTGAACTAAGTTGTCATTCAGGCTCCCATAGTGAGCCCAAATATGAACCAAGGGACTTGGCTTGAACAAACTTCAATCTCAGCCCCCTAAGGTTGCCCCATGCCAAATATCAAAACATTCCAACTGCTGAATCTGAAGAAGAAGATTTTTAAAGAAAAATTCCTCATATTGACTATGTTATAATTTGGGCTCCCACAGGGAGCCCAAATATAGACCCATGGACTTAGCATTAACACACTTGAATCCCCCCCCCCCCCCCCCCCCCAAGGATGCTACTCACCACATATCAAACCATTCCGACTGCTGGATCTGAAGAAGAAGATTTTTTAAGAAAATTCCTCATTTCGAACAAAGTTACAATTCAAGCTCCCACAGTGAGCCCAAATATGGACCTAGGGACATGGCTTGAACAAACTTGCATCTCACCCCCCTAAGGATGCTGCATACCAAATATCACAAGATTCTGCCTGCTGGATCTTGAGAAGAAGATTTTCAAAGACATTTGCCTGAAATGCACTAAGTTCAAATTTGGGCTCCTATACTGAGCCCAAATATAAACCCAGGGGGCCGATTTGAACAAACAAACTTGAATCAGATCCACCCCACAATGTTGCATACCAAATATCACAAGATTCTGCCTGCTGGATCTGGAGAAGATTTTTGAAGAAATTTGCCTGAAATGCACTAAGTTTGAATTTGGGCTTCTATGTTGAGCCCAAATATGAATCCAGGTAGCCGATTTGAACAAAATAGAATCAGACCCACCCCACAATGTTGCATACCAAAGATCAAAAGATTCTGCCTGCTGGATCTGGAGAAGAAGATTTTTTAAGAAATTTGCCTGAAAAGCACTAAGTTCAAATTTGGGCTCCTATACTGAGCCCAAATATAAACCCAGGGAGCCGATTTGAACAAACTTGAATCAGATCCACCCCACAATGTTGCATACCCAATATCAAAAGATTCCGCCTGCTGTATGTGGAGAAGAAGATTTTCAAAGAAATTTGCCTGAAATGCACTAAGTTCAAATTTGGGCTCCTATACTGAGCCCAAATATAAACCCAAGGGGCCGATTTGAACAAACTTGAATCAGATCCACCCCACAATGTTGCATACCAAATATCAAAAGATTCTGCCTGCTGTATGTGGAGAAGAAAATTTTCAAAGAAATTTGCCTGAAATGCAGTAAGTTCAAATTTGGGCTCCTATACTGAGCCCAAATATAAACCCAGGGGGCCGATTTGAACAAACTTGAATCAGATCCACCCCACAATGTTGCATGCCAAATATCAAAAGATTCTGCCTGCTGGATCTGGAGAAGAAGATTTTTTAATGTTTTTCCCATTGCCTACAGTGTTAAAAAGTGCTGACTCAGCACTTTTTCAAAGTCCCGAAACTGTATCCTATGATAAAACTGATGGCAATTTTTTTTTACCAATTCTTTCTGTTGGTCCTAAGGAAGCTTCACACCAAATAAAAATTCTCGATGCTGTGCAGTTTTGGAGATATTGGCGTTTTAATTTTTTTCTATTTTTAGCTCCTACGGTTCCCATGGGGCTACGGTAAAAAAAAAAATCAGCATAAATTAGGTACTTATGACCCAATAAGCCCTCACATAAAATTTGGTTCAAATCAGCCTCTCGGTTTGGAAAATAGAAATTTTGAGCGGAGCAAAAAATTTTGCCCCTCCCATAACGACGCCAAGTATAGTCCCACAAACTTCTCTTGAACAAATCTGAGTCTACTCCTCAAAAGGAAGCTGCACACCAAATATCAAGTCTCTGCTACTGCTGGTTCATTAGAAGAAGATTTTTTAAGATTTCAGCACACTTTTTGGGTGTGGCCCTACCCACGGGCGAGGCAACTTGGTTTGAACAAAATCAAATTGCGATGTCATAACAAACTATTATCTCAAATATCAATTAAATTGGTTCAGCGGTTTGGGAGGAGAAGACGCAAACACCATGTACACGGACGATGGACGACGGACGCCGGACGGAGAGTGATCACTATAGCTCTCCTGACTGAAAGTCAGGTGAGCTAATAAAGAGACATCAGTTCCAATCATTAAGCTATCATGATGTGCATAGGTATCGGATAGCACAGACATATAACCCTTAATGGTGATAGGCTGCAGTTTAATCTCATCAAACAAGCATACTAGAAAGTTTGCAATGTCTGGAATGGAAGGATCATAAATATCTACAGAATGATCCCCACACCACTGACGAAAGACCTTTCACTTAGCAGCATAGTTTAGCGAAGAGGAGGTCCTCCTAGAGTTAGAAATCGCATCCACTGCTCGTCCTGTAAAATGTTTTCCGTGCAAGAAGGACCGCACAACGGAAATACGTGAAGGTTTAGACCTTGCAGATTGTGATGGAGGATGCGCGATTTCCCCTGCGAAAGAAGATCTTCCCGTTGAGGAAGCTTCCTCGGTATGTCCCATAACAGACACCTGAGTAGATTTATCCACGGTCTCTGTGGAGACAGAGATGCTACCAACAGAATCTTGCATTGCGATTGTTTTATCTTGAGCAATATCTGCTGAATCAACGGCGCTGGAGGATACGCATATCCTATCATTCCGTCCCAAGAGATTGAGAGAGCGTCTACTGCAAACGCTCGAGGATCCGGACAAGGTGACACATACATCTGCAACTGATTGTTGAGATGTGTCGCAAATAAATCTATCATTGGCCATTCCCATTGGTAGCAAATCTGATTGAATACTTGCTTGTTGAGAGTCCATTCTGATGGCAACAGGCGACCCCTCCGTGAAAGGGAGTCTGCTAAGACGTTCAGATGACCCGGAATATGACGGACGGAGAGAAGAATCTGATGTTCTAGTACAAACAGAAGAATTCTTTCCATTAGATTGAGCAACGGAATGGAATGAGTGCCACCTTGGTTCTGAATATACGCAACTACTGTCGTATTGTCGGACAGAATTTGCACGTGTGCATTCTGAATAACGTCTATCCAATGACGTAGAGCAAGCCAAATCGACATCATCTCTTTGATGTTGATGTGCTTGCTCAAAAACTGCGGATCCCAAAGATCCTGGCACTTTAAATCCGATGGGCTCAGTGTCGCACCCCGACCTGTTTGACTGGCATCCGTCATAATTGTAAAACTAGTATCTGACAATTGCAGTGGAACTCCCTGAGTTAACCACTATATGTCTGCCCAAGTCTGAATCTCGTTTCACTTGGCTTGACAAGAGGATGTCCGTCCCGAGCGAATGAATCTTCACTCTCCAATTCTGAGTCAGATAGACCTGGAGAGGACGAGTGCGTAGCTTCCCCATTGGAATGAGATCCGCGGCAGCTCCGCACAGACCTATTAGTCTGATGAATTCTCTCGCTGTAACTTTGTCTGAGTGAAGACAATAGTGAGCGTAACAACTGACTAATTTCACTCTGGTTAACGGCAGACGAACGAGATTGTTGTGCATCTCGAAGCTCATCCGCAGGTGGGTGAATGACTTGGACGGCACCAGATCCGACTTCTCTTCGTTTACTATGAAACCGAGACGTCGGAGCAATAGGAGATGATTCTGCATATCGTTCTGAAGCGTTAACTCGTTGCCGTACCTCTGAAGAATATCGTCCAGGTAAGCCGTCGTTACCGCAGACGAATGAGCTCGGAAATAAGTCATTACCAAGTTCATTACACGAGTGAAAGCCCAGGGCACTAGATTCAGACCAAAGCACATCACTCGGAACTGATAAACCACACCTAGGACAGCGAAGCGAAGATACTTTCTGAACGCCGGATGTACCATGACGTGAACTGTACGCATCCTTGAGGTCTATGCTCGCAGTATAGTCATTCACTCGAATGCTCGCTCTGACCGATCGAATGGTCTCCATATAAAACTTTGGAGCCAAGATCAGCTTGTTTATCCAGCTTAAATTGATCACTGGCCGTCTGGTTTCAGAACCAGAAAGAGATGGCTGTAGAAACCTGGAGATTCCTGGTTTTCTACGACCTCTATCGTGTTCTTCTTTAAAAGAGACTGGACTTCTGATAGAAGTGCCGTTCTTTTCTGAAAATTTGACGGAAGTTGAGTCCATCTTGGACTTCGAGTTAACGGAGGTTTGCCTTTGAAGGACAGTTTTTGTCCTTCTGAAATAACCCCTCGAACCCATGGGTCCTCCGTAATTGATTCCCAGTTGCTTGAGAAACTCGAGAGTCTTCCGCCCACCAGAACGCGGCAGAGGTCTAAACCATCACCTCCTGGATCTGCGAGGCTTGCGGGAGGAGAAACTACGTCCTCCGCGACCCATACCTTGCCCCGTTGGCCTAGGGACGTCTGACCGGTTATTTCGGCCCCTACTCGAGTCGCTACTCTGGCGGTCTCTAGAGTAAGACCTGGAGGACGCATAGGAACCTCTATAGGAACTTCCCTTGGACGAACTTGTCCCAGAAGAGCCTGGCCTACTCTTCTCTGGTGGTTCCGACTTCTTGGAAGCAGACTTAAATAGCAGAGAGTCAGAAGCTTTCTTAGTTAATTTATCATATATTGCAGAAAGCTTGCCGCTGAAGAGAAACTCTCCGGAGACCGGAGCGACTCTAAGAGAGTTTTTCACCTTACTGTCCACGCGTGTGGAAGTAGCTAGGGCCGTGTCACATCTAGCTAACTCCAGATTCGCCACTGAAAGGGCGGAGTTATACGTGGAAAAAGCTATGGCCCTGGACGGAACTCTTAAGGACGTCTGTACATCTTGGAATTCTGGTCCTTCAAAGCGTAATGACAACGCTCTAGTAAGGAGATCTGCGTATGAAAGAGCGTCTAAACTAGCTCTGTTAGACGATATTGTTGTATCCATAGTTGACGAAGGAAGTGACATAGACAACGGCATGGATATTTCAAGGTCTTCAGCCTGGTCGTCTAAACGCAGAGGAACTCTCTGGATGCCCTGACCTGCCGTATCAAATTTATTCCTTTGATTGATGAAAGGCAGCTGTAGAGCAGATGCCGGTAGGAAGGCTGACCTGCCTGTCTTGTTGGCAAGTTTGTCAATAGCATCATCTAATAATACAAATATCCGAGAGACATTCCTGGACTATGATGGAAATTCCGGGACAATGTCCCTGAACTGATTAAAAAAGTCGGTGTCCAGTGGCGCTATCACCCTCCTATCCGGCTGCGCAGCATTTTGGTCCGGCGGAACAACTTCTGGAAGGTAATGCTGGATGAACTCTACGGCTATTTCATGTTGTTCCGAAAGGGAAATATCTAACTCATCGGAATGCCTTTCGCCATCCTGCTGGACCTCTTGCAATTCTCGGTCGTCCGCACCTGATCCAGCGGCGGAACATACCGACCCAGCTTCGTCTGAAACTTCATGTTCCGACAGAGGCTCTGCCGGTTGCTGGGATGCTGCGATGATCTTTGCTATCTGAGATAGCACGTCCGTTACGGAGGCCTGGGGAGCCGCAGTCTTACTGGATTTAGCCGCCGGAAGCTCCCTGGACGTTGCACCCTGCATACATCTTTTATGCGAAAGTTCAGATGTAGAAGGCCTAGTATCCCTGGTTACTGGATGGCGTGACCTGGTCGCCGTGGAATCCCTGGTGGGCGAAGATGACTGTATATCACTGGTCACATAGCCAAGGTGTGGTCATGTGTGCTGCCGTGAGGATGAGGAAGCCTTATAGGTAGCCTCGCCGGACTGCCTATATACCGGAGCGTCCCGAGCGGCGGACGTATGCTCCGACTGCGTAACGCTATGAACTACAACATCTGGTCCCAGATGCTGCTGTATGAGAGAGGGACCCCTCTCGCTTGCAGCTCGTGCCGAGCTGGACAAGCTAAAAAACGGACTATCAGGCTTCCTCCTATCCATCCTCCTTTCCGTCGTCACTGGGTGTGCATGTGGAAGTTTTATAGTGCTCGCAACACCCGACTCTCTCTCCTGGACCGCAACGGACGAACCCCGGGTGCTGACCCATTCGGTGAAGGGACGCGCCACCAGACGAGCTAGCAGACGTCAACCACTTCGAACTCCTTTCGGGTAATTGACGGATCTCCATGAGCACTTTTGCCGCTAGCTCTTCGCTTGTTTGTGACGACGGAGGCACATTTCTGGACGACATCACGGAAATATCACACTGTTCTTGTTCCTCAGAAAAAGAGAGTGAAAGACTAGGGCGACTTTGTGGAGAGAGGACCGGCATGGCCCTCTCTCCAGTAACAACATACCGTGACACATGTTTCCAATGTTTGTCATCCCATTTGAAACACACAGAACAAAGATCAGTGCGAGTACATTGAGTACAATTAATACAGAGATCATGAGAATCAGAGGTTTCCTCCTATTACAATTTGAACAATAATCATTCGTTGTGAAAAAAGGAAAACAATCATAGTACTGGCACTAATCCTTGAAAATAAAGATACATAATAAAACAATCCATTATAATCATTACGAAATAATGATTGAAAAAGAAAAAAAATTTTCAAAAAATTTTTTCAAAAGAGCCCAAATTCCCAATGGGAACCCTGAGCCCAATGGATCCCAAAAAAGCCTAAGTGTGGACAAAAATTTAAATTCATTTTGAAAAAATTAATGTAACACTTACGGACAATATTAATGTATCTTCCTATGAAATAAGTGATGCAGAAGATAAGTAATCACTATCAGCAGTAACTGTTGTCAATCTAAGCAAAAGTGTCAACAAACCGGAAACATGACTCCAGGCACTGAAAAAACTGGCCCGAAATCAGTTACCAATTTAAAACACTATCTGATGCAAAACAGAGGCTTCCAGGGAAGAAACTGTAGAACATCAGATGGTAGATGCAGACCAAAATGCCTGAACACCCCAAGGGTGAGGACGTAAACATGGGGGAAAAACAGAAAAAATTCTGTTACCAAGCCAAAACTCCCAAGAAATTTTAGTAATAAACATTACAAAATATAAGCCAAAACATGGGAGAATAGCTAGGGGGTTGGGGGTGGGGTGGGGGAGGGGGGGGGGGGGGGGGGGGGGGGGGGGGGGTGGGGAATAAGGAAGGTAGAGAGGAAACACTAATCAAACAATGGTACATTCATAGCAAGAATGACAACAACAGGGCCATGCCTTGAAAATAGGCAACATGAAATAATTTCGTAAAATAATTATGGAAGGTAGAGAGGAAACACTGATCAAACAATGGTACATTCATAGCAAGAATGACAACAACAGGGCCATGCCTTGAAAAATAGGCAACATGAAATAATTTCGTAAAATAATTATAAGTTACAGACCTGAACATTTTCTTGCACTATTTTTTCCTCTCCTCCTTATATTTCCTCTTTATTTCCACCATTTCTCTCATCAAAATGTGTCTGGCATCATGAAAACTGAGATTTGGAAACACAAATAACAGTGAAGTGTAACTGTTTTGAGGGCCAAACAAAGAATGATAATTTGCAACATGAAATAATTTCGTAAAATAATTATAAGTTACAGCCCTGAACATTTTCTTGCACTATTTTTTCCTCTCCTCCGTATATTTCCTCTTTATTTCCACCATTTCTCTCATCAAAATGTGTCTGGCATCATGAAAACTGAGATTCGGAAGCACAAATAACAGTGAAGTGTAACTGTTTTGAGGGCATCAAAATGTGTCTGGCATCATGAAAACTGAGATTTGGAAGCACAAATAACAGTGAAGTGTAACTGTTTTGAGGGCCAAGCAAAGAATGATAATTTGTGCCAATTTCGAGACCCGCCTTGACACTGCGCATGCGCAGAGGAGTAAATGTATGGAGGACCATATAGGACATGTAATTTTCGGTTTTTGATGCAAATTTTGGGGATTGGGGGGGACAATATTTGTGTTTGGCCCTGAATTAAAGAGTTTAGCACCAGCTAAGTCTGGGTCATTGGTACAGTATAAAAATATGTGTTTCCAAGTTAAAATGTGTATATCCTGGCGTATTCGGTACGGTATTCCATGATCCATGGGTGGCAGATTTTCATCTTCGATGACATTTAATGCTTTACATCTACGAAAATGCGAGAGTTGAGAACTAGAAGTATACCTCTTTTTATCATCGAGATATGATGTATTGTTCTGGTGAGGCAACGCATGAATTGGCAACACATTTTCAACACAAAATCGATATAGTGTACGTTAGAAGCAGTGGGGTTTGTCACGCAGAAAGAGAAGATATTACGATTTTTGGTTCCAAGCATTGGTGGCGCTTCATGGGTGGGGATGGGGGGGGGGGGGATGATGACATTTTACCCCATTTGTGTAGACTTTGCCTCCTCCCTGTCACAAACGCGCCCATCCATTCAGCCAGGTACACCCGAAACGTGAACCAATTTCATCCTCAATTACAAGGTTGGAAAGGCAGCTGGCATGTGGGACTCTATATAGATTGGTCATAAAATTTTTCAAACTTTCCCCACCAGTGCAGGGGGGCGGGGGGGTTGTCACATTCTCCCACACCCACTGCGACATTACGTGCCTCGATTGATGCCCCGCGGAATCACTTTTCGAGCAAAATCATTCAGCTCCCCCCCCCCCCCCCCCCCCCAACAAAAAATGACTCCCTACACCCTTGGATACTCCCTACCCGGAAAATTCTCTGGTTGAAGTCCGGTCATTACCTCTATTTGTAATCAAAAATTGCCCCCTACGACTATGCCACCAGAAGACTTTATTTGAAAGCACAATTCATTTCATCCTCTCAGAGGGAAGGTGCGCACCCCCCCCCCCCCCCCCAACAACAACTGAATCCCCATACACTGAAAAAAAAAAACTCCAGCAAACCTTCTAGAAAACAAAAATACAGGGACGTTTAATTGTCTGCTCCAATCGATGGTGAATATGAGTCCGCTTCTTGCCCGAAAGAAGATTTTGATATTGTCAGTTTGTGTTGGAAAAATGGAACAACAACAATCATCGAAATCTAACAGACCATGATCAGTAATAAATCAACTACTCAGTAGAAATGACTAGAACTATTTATTTTTGGAGGCAACATGAAAACAGCACAGCACAAATACAACAAGGGAAGCAGCATTATGTAATAAAAAACGTGATTTAAAAAAAAAAAACCTGAAATCAAGAAAGCAGTCATATTTATAAATATATAGGCACTATCAATGTTTTACGCCATTATCAACATCTGGGCTATATCATGAGACGACATAAGTTGAAAGTCAAGCTCAGTCAATTGTTTATATTTAAGTTGCCCACTTACGGAGGGCTGGGCGGCTGGCACCCAGAGGTGTTGGTTTGCAAGGCCTATTTACCAATGAGGGGGGAATCTTGTACAACAAAAACATTTCAGTTTTGTGTCAATCATTGTGCCATCATTGGAGCTGAACCGGCTCGTCCAATGAGGGGTCATAAGCTTTGTTTTGGGGACAAAAATTGAAAGTCGGAGGGGGGGGGTGGGGGCTAGTCCCTACAAAACGAGCTTGTGTCAACTGCGGGTCGTAGGTTATGTTTTGCAGACAAAAATTGAAAGGGGAGGTAGTTCCTACAAAACATTTACATATGTCCCTCTATTTACATTTTTTACAACACAAGTACCGGTGTATGGTGGTTTGAGTGCTCAGTTTAAACAAATAACGTCTTGACGTCTTGAATAACTAAAACATTTCAGATCAAGTCTAAACACTTGTTCTCCAAAGCTTTCGGCCGAAGCCATCTTCAGTGGATATATTAATATCAATAACGGTATTTTGTCCCTACAAAACGAGCTTGTGTCAACTGGGGGTCGTAGGTTATGTTTTGCGGACAAAAATTGAAAGGGGAGGTAGTTCCTACAAAACATTTACATATGTCCCTCTATTTACATTTTTTACAACACCAGTACCGGTGTATGGTGTTTTGAGTGCTTAGTTTAAACAAATAACGTCTTGACGTCTTGAATAACTAAAACATTTCAGATCAAGTCTAATCACTTGTTCTCCAAAGCTTTCGGCCGAAGCCATCTTCATTTGATATATTGATATCAATAACGGTATTTCGTACGGAAAGCAAAACGCTTGCGGAAACAGTGGTCGCTCAGATTGTCAAATTGACAGATATACATGGTGTGGACAGTGGATGGACGTTTAACAGATACCACGCGCAAATGGTTAAATGAAACAACGTGGATAAAGGCATCGATAGATAGTTCTTATGAAATCTATTAATTCCAACTTAATAATTACTTAACAAACTCTAGGGCACTCGCCCAAGTACGGCAACCACCGGCAAAATGTCACGTAATTCAACAAAAAACTAAGCACTTAACTTGAGTACAAGTCCTTGATTCAGTATGTGTTTTGAAACCGAGTCCGAGTCCTCAATTCATAACTAAACCCACTTGACATTGTCATGGTGAGCAAGCTCTAAAATACTGTATTGAAATTGCATATACATCAGTTAAAAGACTTTTTCATTTTTCAGCTGGTCGACTTTATTTATTTTCTGTTGAGTCAAGATACTTTCCGCTTTAAATATCCTTAGCTCCAAATCCAATTTGGAGTCCAGTGGTGACTGATTTTTTAAAATCTATCATAAATGTACATGTGCACCAGAACTTGGCAGAGGGGTCCATACTATTATATACCAAAATTGTAAAATAAACTCCTTCTGCCAGTTTGGGGCTGCAAAGTTTAGCTATAATAACGTATCCATGAAAATGAAACTTTCTGTAATTCAGCATTTTAGGTAGTCAGATTTAACCTTTTGAGACTTCAATTCAAATGTCACTGGGAATTGAGTTTCTTCAACGTTTTTCAAAATGCGATGTTAAACGTCGGAAAGTACCAATGACAGGATATTTTTCACATTAGTGATTATCTGGTTGAGGGCTAGATTATTTTTGGTGATCTGAATGTGTTACCGTACTCAAAACTTGTTTTATTACAAATTATTGGAGAGTGCCCACAGGTAATAAAACAAATTTATATAAACAAAATATTTGTGTTTGACTGAATATGAAATATAAGAAAGGAAAGTGTTGGCTTTCGCTCTGGTATCCTCATTTTTTGAAAGCCCTGATAGCTTCTACTACTCAACCAGTTAAGAAGTCTTGACAGCAGGATTATATTAGTATTTTAAGTTGCAATAACATTTTGGCTCAACGATTATCAGTGAGCACTATTGGAGAAAATACTCTTTGGATCCAAATAAACGTGCATGCACATTTATTGTTTCAGTCGGAAAATTCCCCCCTGCACGATGCTTATTCGGGTCTGCACGTTTATTTATTTTTTAGTAAAATAGTTTTTTTGTAGAATTCATTTTTTTGTGGGTGGCCGCGTTCGTCATTACTAGTGTATGCTATAAACTTGTCCCTGTGAATTTTGTTGCAAGTTAAAAAATGGTATACGTTACTTGAACACCCTTTCAGTTGAATATCAACCGATACAAGGTCAACCGGTACTACTAGTAGTAGTGGTAATACTACAAATAGATAATCTGGTTCAGTACTTGTAGAAAGAGAATGGTGCTACATGAAGCTGATGAACTGAGAATAAATGATTTACTGCTCGTGAGCAGTATATAATACTTATGAACTTTTTTTATCTGAAATTCCCCCATGCACTATTATTTAAATCTGCACTTTTAATAATTTTCGGCGAACGTTTCCCCCGCACTATTATTCGGGCCTGCACTTTTATTAATTTTTGGTGAAATTTCCCCTCTGCACTATTATTTGGGTCTGCACTTTTATTCGGGTCCTGAGAGTAGGAATTTGAGGTTAAAACTTAAAAAAATCGAAAAATAATAACAAAACAAATGACCACAAAGTATCAATGTGCTGTTTGATTTTGTACATAATAACATGTACAAAAGTATCAAAGGGTTAAATTAAACAAATGATTTTGTATGTAATAACACGTACAAAAGTATCAAAGGGTTAATGCAACCAAAAACAAATATGACAGAACTAAAATAAAAAGCAATCTAAAAGTCTGATCCCCCTCACCCCCCCCCCCCCCTCCCCCCAAACTATTCATACATTTTTTTATACCAAAACTTCACCAAAATGGCAAAACAGATCAGCTATCTATTATAATTTATAAAGTAACCTATTTGGGTATCTGTGATGGCCATGGAACTGGAAGTGTTTGGATAGTGATCTTTAAGCTCATCTCATTATTTCTGTACCGTCTATTATATAAAAATAATAATTACCGCTAGATTCTGCTGATGCGAACTGTAGAGTTCAATATTTCTTCAACCTCACAGTCACAATGTCAATGAGCTCCTAAATTCCAGTTTCAGTGCAAAAAAAAGAGTCGACGGAGAATGGAAACTTGAGTTTGCTCTGGATGGAAAACTATTGATTCACTAATTTTATTGCAGTTTATTTTAGGTTAAGTGGTAACTAAATTGATATCGTTCTATTCTATTGTGAAGTTTATAGTTTGCAGTTGTACTGCGTCTTTAGTGCAATTTGTGACCCTGAAGGTGAAGTTGAATGGGCTGATTTGTCTCCCGAATGACGTCAATGACCGATTTTTTCACTCTCAGTCTCACAGCTCTTTCGTACGAATAACATACGATCAATTAAGAATGTAATTATAACAATTTTCTACGCATGTTCATACTTTATGGATTATGGGAACTCAAAAACATACAGAACAGAGATGTACTGAATGCACACACTGGAGTGCACGAGAAATTTAGGCCTTCCAACATTGACATCATCAATTCTGTAACGGTGTTTCGATACTGATTTTGTGTAAAGTCGGACTTTTTATAAATACTTCGAACGTGGAATGGGCTAGGGAATTTGCTGAGAAACGGTAACGGCTACGGCGAAGCTTTCTGTTGCAGTGTTGTGTGCCGGTCGTACAAAAACGAGACCGCAGATAGAAAATGAGACCTCATGCAAAGTATTGGACCTAAAGTCCCAAATGAACGCTGTCTGCTTATTCGGGGTATACCTAATATATATCCGAAGTTTGGTACCGATATTTCAAATATTTAACCCCTAAATTTTCACTTTTAATATGCAGCGCGACATCTGACGTGCGGTCTCAGTTTTCCTCAACTAGGCCAGAAAAGAGACCGAAAGTAAACTATTGGGCCTAAAAATACCAAATAAACGATATCTGGTGATTTGTGGTATATTCAGTACATATCCAACGTTTTATACCAATATTTTAATTTTAGCACATAACATTTAGCTTTTAATTGCGTAGCGCGATTTCCGATTTGCGGTCTCAATTTTGGCAAGCGGGAACAAAGAGACCGCAAGTCAACTAATAACCCTAGAAACACCAATAAACGCAAAAGTATACGTTACATCATATATAAAATCTATTCCAATAATGGTTGTAATATCTTGATTTTAACCCCTTTTGCTTCATCTTTAAAATCTGATAGAAAATCACAGGTAGGCCTACTCGGCACGAGCTGGGAAATCGAAAGAAAAATGATATTTGATACCATTTATGAATCTATGCTGGTGTGCCCCTGTAATGGTATAAATATTAACAAGGTACACAACTCGCTTTTCGAAAACGATAGCACTCATCTTCCTGCCTCCCCCCCCCCCCCCCTCAAATTTGATTCACACAACGTATCCAACAGTACCCGGTATCAATGGAGAGGGGAATGAATAAGCTTTACAATGGTGTATTACGCGACCGTTGGGTGTTCTTGGATTGTTCATGACAACTGGGAGAAGTCGCAGAAAAGGCCTAAAAACATTTAGTCGGACAAGAAAGTGCACAGTGAAATGAGGTTTACGAACGACAATTATCCAATTTATTATAAATAATTCGAGGTCCCATTGTCTATGGAGGGCAGATTCAAATATTAACCGTATGCCTTTATCAATTACTAATCTGGGATCCACATTTATTCATTTTTACCTTCTGGAGAATCCCTTTTTGTCGAATGAGGCCATGAGGGCGATGTAAAAGCCTTCAGTGAGGCCTAATTTACTATCCCTCATAGCCTCATTGAATTTTGAGGTTATGAAAAATTCCTCAATGAGGTATAATTTACTACGATTCTTAGCCTCATTTCTGTATTTTAGGATACCTATGACCTGGTATTGTATTATTTGAGGATACCTATCGAGGATACCTTTTGGAGAATCCCCTTTTTTTTGTCGTATGAGGCCATGAGAAATCCCTCAATGAGGTCTAATGTTATCTTACCAACGGCTTCCATCTTATCTCCAAAGCTCCAAGGCAACTACTTGTCTATGGTCTATCTGTCCTATCATTAGCTTCTACAGCAGTCCTGTTCCATTGCGGCCTTGTGCCAGTACTATTGACTAAACTACCATCCATTAATATTGATTTGTATCACTATTTCCTAGCAATACCTTCGCTCAAGCCTTCAAAGTGTTCAGTCACATTTCTCCTGTATACATATAAGGCATTCCGTAATTGAGATTGCTAGCCGATTCCGTAAAATATGGATTCCGTGTTTTTACATCATCACTCGTGGGTATGGAAAGGGATTGATGACACCCAATTATTATTGCAAGAACCTGAACAGATACAAAATGATAACAACCACCACGAAAAAACAAAGATACAGAACGAAGATCCAACACAACCAAGATCGAAGTGAACAGAAAACAACCAAGCTCGAAATGACAGAACATAACAGAAGAAGCTTTCAATGAACTCTAACCTAATGAAAATATAAAGCAGTGGTAAACCCTCTTGAACCTAACATAGTTTAAGTGATTGAACCCAACAAAGTTGTTTTGAACTATAACCCCTATATATAACCCAGTGTTAACCCTTCGAACTGTTTGAATGAACTATAACCCTAATGAAAATATAACCCAGTGTTAATCCTTTGAACTATTTGAATGAACTATAACCCCTAACTATAACCCAATGTTAACAATATTAACACCTCCTTTGAACTGAATGAACTTTATGTGTCAGCTATAACCCCAAAATATTACCCAGTGTGAACCTCTTTGAACTGTTTGAATGAACTCTATTTTTTAACTATATCCCCAATGAAGATAATAACACCTTTTGAACTGAATGAATTTTTGAACTTAATGAAAATATAACGAAGGTGATCTGAGTTAAAGTTTTAGACTACAACCCATTGAACTGAATTCTTCCAACAGGGAAGGGGAATACCATCGAGTGTTGATGTTAAAACACGGAATCCATATTTTACGGAATCGGCTAGAAATCTCAATAACGGAATGCCTTATATGTATACAGGGGAAATATGATTGAACATTTTGAAGGCTTGAGCGAAGGTATATTGCTGGGAAGTAGTGATCCAAATCAATATTAATGGATGGTAGTTTAGTCAGTAGTACTCGTATAAGGCCGCAATGGAACAAGACTGCTGTAGAAGCTAATGTGATAGGACAGATAGACCACAGACAAGTAGTTGCCTTGGAGCTTTGGAGATAAGATGGAAGCCGTTGGTAAGACAATATTAGACCTCATTGAGGGATTTCTCATGGCCTCATACGACAAAAAAGGGGATTCTCCAAAAGGTATCCTCGATAGGTATCCTCAAATAATACAATACCAGGCCAAAGGTATCCTCAAATACTGAAATGAGGCTAACAGTCGTAGTAAATTATACCTCATTGAGGGATTTTTCATGGTCTTCATAACCTCAAAATGCAATGAGGCTATGAGAGATAGTAAATTACGCCTCATAGAGGACTTTTACATAGCCCTCATGGCCTCATACGACAAAAAAGGGATTCTCCAGACGGTATCCTCGATAGGTATCCTCAAATAATACAATACCAGGCCATAGGTATCCTCAAATATTGAAATGAGGCTAAGAGTCGTAGTAAATTAAACCTTACTGAGGGATTTTTCATGGCCCTAATGACCTCAAAAGAAAATGAGGCTATGAGGGATAGTAAATTATACCTTATTGGGGGCTTTTACATAGCCCTCATGGCCTCATACGGCAAAAAAGGATTCCAAAACCAGAGACATTTCACAATAAGGGATTCCATGGGATATGGCCATCGGATATAGAGGTGCTGAGAATCGGACAGGACTTCATTGTTATAAGAGGAGATAACTTGGCATAGAGATTATAGGAAATCAAGTAATCTGATTGGTTAGTTATAACCTATATAAAGGATCTAGATAAAGGAAACTACAAGAGTACTCGGAATAGGGTCAGAACTAACAAGAACAGACAAGAACTGCTAAATATAGTAAAATTAAGGTAAACTGTTCCAACTAATGGGCTCTTCTACTTTACTGGAGTATACCACAGAACAACGGAATATGCCTAGATAGACGAAAACTATTACATAGATAGATAGAAGCAGAGAATCCTGAAAGAATTCGAAATAATAAAACTTGTCGGGTTGTTTGTGGTAATTTTGCGAAACGGGAAATTACTCCTGTTCAATCGAACACACCCTCCGAACATACCCATGTCCTATAAGAAGCCTCTGGGTAACATAGCCACCACGTGCTACCATAGAAACCAAGATGGCGGCCTCCAGTATACAAAATGGACGACGGAAACACGTATCACCCTAACAACACGCGCTGCGCATGCGCACTATCACCACGTAACACTATGGGGATGACGTCACAACATGGCCGCTCACGCGGGTTACCATGACAACACAACATGGCGCCACTGGGTCACGTGACATGACGTCACTTCCGAGGTCTTGCACCGAGGTCCTGCAACTAACCCTTGAAAACCATATTACATACTACTTACGTGGGCGGAACACCATTCCTGCTCGAGCAAGGACGGATATCATAGGTAAATGTAAAAACAAAACGAACTAAATCGATCTACATATAAAAAAATCCACAATATCAAATTACCACAAACAAAGAAAGCTACCACAATTTAAGCTGTATAAAATACAGAGCAGCACACAATGCTACGTCCACTGTTAATACTGATATGCTGACCACCGGGCTTAGTACCGTGGACATTGCCCAGACAATTATAAAAATAATATTGCGCCTCCTCATAGAACTGGTCCAATTGATTACATAATGAACATTCTATTTTATAATATACTACCAATCACAACAAGCAAGAATATATGCATATATTTCTGGTTGTTCCACTCCTCCAAAATCTATGATGACATTAAAATATTAAATGCATCACAAAAAAAACCAACACCTACTCGTGAAAATCCCACAGAGCAAGCAAATAGAAGCAAAACTCGGCACCAAAACACCGAAGTGGCCATGCTGTTCATGTGAGAAAAGTGTTACCTGGAGATGTGGAACCCTTGCCCGTGACACTTGTAATGCCTGATACCATACTAAATGCCAAGGTGGCATGTCAGCAACAATGTATGACCTCATGGGCAATGCGAACTTATCCTTGCACTGCCTCAACTGTGGTCTCCCAAAGTTTTCAAGCTCACTATTCATTTACTCCGAGAATGTACAAGATGTGTGAGCTCAGAGAACACATCCGTGACACCAAGCTACGCTGGCAGCCCAGGTCAGCCTCTCTGAAGCTCCTCACCAAAACCATGCAAGCTCAATATTCAGAAAACGAAAGACTCTGATATTCTCAATCGCCCTCTTAAAATTGCCAACATTAACTTCCAGTCTATCGAGGATAATAAGCCAGAACTTGTTTTGCTCATGGATACAACCAAGCATAATATCTTGATAGTTACAGAATCCTGGCTCTCCCCTCCATATCATCCTTTGAGTACTTTAACAAAGATGCGTATCAAATTTATAGAAAAGACAGGGCCCCAAATTTAAATGGCCAAACCTATGGTGGAGTTTTCGTAAATTTCTGATCTGCTCATACTATCGCCAACCATCAGAGCATACGATAAAGTTCAAAACAATTTAGATCTCTCGCTTAATCAACCCTAATTCAAAATCTATTATCATCATAGGCGGGGACTTCAATCCAGGCCACATCGACTGAAGTACGTAACAAACGCAACACCAGGAAGCCCTGATTGCACCAATTACATCTGCACCTTCTTGACATAATAAACGACCACTACCTGAAACAAGTCGTAAACCAACCCAGGAGACGTGACAAAATCGTTAATCTCATCTTCGCTAACCACCCTAACATTGTTAATACTGTGAAAACCTTACCACCAATAGGCCTAGCAGACCATGACATAGTATTTACAGAATTCTCATCATCACTCAAAAGAGACCAAACGATCGAAAGCACGCATGATAATGAAATAAAACAAAGCAAATTGGGAACAAATTCAGAAAGATCTCGCAGTACTGCTTGAAAAACTTAAATCAAACTACACAGATAACACACAAAAACTTTTAAAAATGACCCTGAAATATCATTCAGTGATAAACAACTCCCACAAGCACCTAAGGCTCAACAAATTCTTGCTTTGGTTTAATTCGTCCATTGCCAGAAAAATGAAAAAAAGACTCCAGAATAAAAACAAGAGACAGGGAAAGCCTAATCCTAAAAGCCGAAAGCCAAAAAAAAACAAACAAACAAACAAGAACGGCATATTGGACATACATTGAAAGCACAACTGAAACTATGTATTCGACATCGCAGAAAATCGTTCAACAACCTTCAAATGATCTATACCCGAAAAATTGTTTAAACACATAAAATCTATTACAAAAACAGAAGAACAGAATGCCCAAACATCCCACCGCTAAGAAGTATTGGGCAGCTATATATACAGCGATACATCTAAAAAAGCCGATATCCTAAATAAGCAATTACAGGAGTCATTTTCACCAGTAACAGATACACCTAGTCATGACAAAGGCCACAACACCCACCCAATAATGGAACCCATACATATCACCACCCATGGTGTTGAAAAAATACTAAACAGGATCAACCCCCATAAAGTATCTGGACCGGATCAATTGAATACATGGCAGGATCCTTAAGGAATGTAAACAATAGATTACCCCGATACTATCATTGCTTTTTGAACCATCCCAACAGACTGAAACCTCGCTATCATCTGCCCTGTATTTAGGAAGGAATATAAACATAATCTCTTCAATTACCGCCCTATATCACTGACATGCGTCTGCTGCAAACTCTTAGAGCACATTATATGCCACCACACCATGAACCACTTGGAAACCAATAATATCCTATAAGACCTCCAAAATGACTTTCGATCATCTCGCTCATGCGAGACTCAACTAATCTCATTCATGCAAGATCTCACCTCGGCACTAAATAAAAACCTGCAAACGGACGTTAATTATTATCATAGACTTTGCTAAGGCGTTCGACTAAGTCTCACATATACATCTACTACATAAACTAAAATTATAAGGCATTCAAAAGAACACCCTCGATTGGATATCCTTCTTCTTATCAAACAGAACACAGACTGTCATCATAATTGGCAAACAATCACAGACAGTTCCAGTAACCTCAGGGGTTCCACCGGGCACAGTTATGGTGCCAATCCGCTTTCTCATATATATCAACGATCTCTCCGAATACATTAAACACAACACTCTGCGCTCATTTGCAGGCGATAGCATCATCTACAAAACCATAAACTCGCCAAATAAATGCCCTCAAGCTGCAATGGAGATGCTGCTGGCAAATGGGAAATTCCACCCAGACAAATGCACCATCCTAAGAATCACCAACAGACGTCATCCACAATTCAACTCAACATACCAACTGCATGGCCAAGCCATAGAAATTACAAACTCTGCTAAGTATCTCAGTGTAACTATCCAATCCAACCTGAACTGGGAAAACACGTCAACAACATAACAACCAAGACTAACCAAACCCTAGGATTCCTCAGTCGCAACCTCAAAATAAACCCAAATAACATTAAAGACTATGCCTACAAAACCATTGGACGTCCCAAACTTGAATACTCGTCCTCTTGGGACCCACATTCAGTAAACCATATAAATCCGATCGAAAAAGTACAGCACCGTGTTGCTCGTAACGTCTGCAACCGGTGCCACAACACTAGTTCCGTAACGCCAGATGATAGAAAATCTACAATGGCCTCCCCTATACACACACGGATTGCAATCTTGACTAACAATGCTCTTTAAAATTATCAACCACCAAGTAGCTATATATTCTCCAACAAACCTCCTCACGCCTACTGACCTCCGAACAAGATCATATCACCACAACCTGTATGCCTTCAAACAGATTCAGTCTGCTAGAAACTCCTACAAATACTCATTTTACCCTCGCACCATCGCCCAATGGAATCGTCCTTATGTCCCTAATGTCCTTATTGAGAGTCGCAACTATGAATCTCGGCTTCTGGCAGAACAGTGGAAATTGATAAGTGGGGGGAAGTTAAAGAAAACTCAGAGAAAATCCCAGAACAAGAATGACAGTGAGATTATACAGCTCCAAGAATATACCCATGGACGGATAAACCCGATGCTAATGCTACGAGCTTGCTCTCTTATATATTCTCCACCAATAGATGACTAATAAGTTATTTATATATATGCGTATCCAGCTTGTTTTGTTGTTGCTATCGTATAGTTGGTTATATGTATATAATATGTTTTATGAGATGCTTGTTGCATTTGTGATTTTGTGTAAATAAAATTAACCCATATCCTTATATATATATATATATATCAATTGTCATATCCTTCAATCAGTTCTCAATTATTATTGATGTGGTTACGAATCGTCCACGCAAGTACCTTGGCAACCCAAACTGAGAGAAAACTGAGATTGTAAAACATTTTTAAAAATTCTCGTTCCAAGTCGACCTTCTTTCGTTATTTCGCCATATCTCACATATGCATTCTTTCTCTGGTCAATTCGTAATCAGTTTTCACTGTGTACGAATTGACTTGATTACGAATTGATCATGTTCTCACATGGTAAATTCGTACTCAATGAAAACTGATTACGAATTAACAAGAAAACCACTGCATGATTATGAATTAACATGATTATGATTGACCAGCACCCAGCTTTCTATACCGCATCTGACCATCTCTACTTAGAACATCAAATAGAAGCCGCTAAATATGTGTCCAATCTTAGCAAGTGCAAGTGTATTAAAATTAAGTATGTTTTATCAGTGATCAAAACTACCGTTACCTTGTGATTTGTTGTTTGTGATCATTTGAATATCTTAGTATATGCAGACGCATTTCTTCCCCTGAGTTATTATTTATTTATTGGTGTTTAAGGTCACATACTCATGCACAATGGCTAATCGTGACCAGTTCCCTGAGTTCCAATGTGTTCTATGTGCCTACTGGCACATAGAACACATTGGAACTCAGGGGACGAAAGAAAAAAAGACAGTAACTAAATATGCTGTAAAAGCCCAAAGATGCCGAGAAGTACAGTAATGAAATGCACTGAGAAAAATCGGAGCGAAATGCGCTGTACATAAATGTCCAAGAGACTGATAAAAGAAAAACATTAGCGAAATGCACTGTAAAATAAAAATACCCTAAATCTGTCAAGGTAGTTTTTTACTAGCCTGCCCAAGCCCGAGTAAAAGCTGAGGGGAGATGACAAATTTAAAAGAAAACAGGTGCAAAATTCACGAAAGAAAAAAATCTAAATCTGCCAAGTTTTATATTTGCCGATCCCATGCAAGCTCGGGTAAAAGATGAGGGGGAGTTGATAAATTTAAAAAAAAAAAAAAAAACCGTAGCAAAATTAATTCACTCTAGAAAAAACCCTCTAAATCTGACAAATTAAGTTTTATAGGTCTACTTGCTGGTTCCAAGCCCGTGCAAAATACGAGTGGAGTTGATAAATTTAAAAAACGCAGTAGCTTCACTGTTTTAAAAGAGTCACTCGCCAAAGCGACACCCTCGTTGGATCGAGCCTCAGAAAGGTGTCCCCGGACTACGTGCTGACTTACTACACCGGAAGCCAGCACAAAAACGCCCACCCGAGAGCGTCTATGAGCTCTAGCCTATGTCCATATTAATTTCCTCGGCATGTTGCGACGTTTCGACATAAAAAGTTGCCCAGGTGGCACAGCATAGCATATATACGCCAAGAAAACAGAACTGTACAAACTGGAAGACATGGCAGCTTTCGGAAGAAAGTTGAATTGTGGAATCTGAGATGACGGGTCTTGCTTCTAGTGCTACTGTGATGGTAAAATATTCAGACCTGTACCCCCAGCACAATGGCGTGACAAGAGGGAAACCCTCTACATACCCCAGGATCACGATGCATATCTTCCGAAGTCAGAGCCAGAAAAAAAAGACATCCCGGATTCTACAGCTCCCCGGCATGACGACCATCTCACGATCCACCAGATCTCACACCTAAACGGTGGCGGAGGCAGTGGGAAGACGACTAGAGGGAACGGGGGTTTTCGTGTCAGGGACCTGTTGTGTTCACTCCGACTCATCGCCTAGCTGACGAAATGAGGAGTTGGGCTCTGGTGTCAATGCCCAGACCTACCACCGCTTCTACTGGTGGAGTGGGTGGAACGACTGGACACATGAAAGGATGAGATAAAAGAATATCCCATGCGCCATCATATTCTACGAGGTCTGCACCCCGCCAAACCAATCCTTGAAACCCTCTTCAACCGACTGGAACAGAGTGGCTTCCAGATAGCCTATTGTGGTGACCAGAGCCAGCCACCTCCTATCGAAGGAAAGATGCCAAATGAATGGTTGCGAGGCTATGTAGACCACAATGAGGAGGTCACGGTCAACAACAGGGAAAACAAGAAGCACTCAAAACCCTTAAGAAAGCTATTCGCCTCCAGTCAGACAAGGTTCAGAGACAGCGGAAGCTTGACGTTCTCCCAGTTGTCTGGGGTGGGGCCGGTGTATGGAACAGTGGAAGCCGGACGGCCTGATCCATAACAGTCGCCTTAAAGTCCGAGATAAAGTCCAGGATTCGCTCTTTCGGGTGACTCAAGAAATGCTTCGCGAACACACAGTCCCGCTCCTGAACCACCCAAAGAATAGCCAAATATTCTCTTAACGATACCCGGCGCCCTTCTCAACAAGCGACCGCACCGGAATGTGCTCATCTAGAACGATGTTGTTGATGTGGCCCTCCCCTGCGTCATCAAAGCAATTGAGCAAAAGAAATATGGCAAAAGAGCAAAAGAAATATGGCAAAATATGGCAATGATCGGGTACGCGCCCACAGTCCACTCCAGCCAGGGTAGGAAAGTTCAACAGAAGGTTTGGATCACCAACGACAATCTCCAATGTTGCATACCTGGCCATGTCCAGGTGGAGAACTTGAGTCATCTTCAAAGGGTCGCTTGTTCTCCCGAGAGGCAAGAGAGAATTGACTTCAGACAACTGACAGCGCAGAGACCCCAAAAGAGCATCCAGAAAAAAGCTTGTGTACAACAAACCCAATGACCATCAGAAACACTGAGACTTCAATGTCAAGGTGGACAACATCTTGCGACTCATAGGGAGACAGCACAACCACTGTGCAGCATGTGGCATCGAAATGTCCGGATCTTCGCATCTGAGGACACGCAGACAGTTTGTCATGGAGAGGATAGACAACAGGCCGGGGCACTGCTAGAGTACAGAGACGCCGGAGCGAATTTCGGATGGGGGGGGGGGGGGGGGGGCAGGGGGCTGGGGGGGGGGGGGGGTATGGGCATGACGGACCGACCATAGTTTATTAACACTCAGTATACAAACCACGAATACTATTCTCGATTGAGTCTCAATCGAGAATAGTATTCGTGGTTTGTATACTGAGTGTCAATAAACTCAATTTTTGACATGATGTGAAAAATATACGCAGTTCGCGTTTGATAAGATTATGTCACTCCCCCCACCCCCCCCCCCCCCCACACACACACAGGCGGCCTGTGTGAGGGGCATAATCTTATCAAACGCGACTGGCGACTTTTACTTGATAACCCGCACATTCATTCAAGGGAGGAACAAAGAATGAGACATTTCTAGCGGAAACTGGATACAAGAATGTCGTCGAAATATATTTAGGCTTGGTCATTTATCAGACAGAGCAGCCCCATTCAATGAAAAATATATGGTTGGAGGGGCTAAAGCCCCCCTAGCGCGCCCCACCCCCCCCCCCCGGCTCCGGCGTCCCTGGAGTAACGTGCGCCTAAAGTGTAACCGAAAAGAAGGACTACAGCATTCACCGAGTAAACACGTCATCGGAACTGTACAAGCACGACGCTTCCTCCCCTCAGATCACCTGGATGGTATAAGTACCGCACGCCCGAGTCACAGGCATAGAGGGTCGAAAGGGGCTTGTCTCCCATACCGTCCCTGCGCGCCTTCGGCGCGCGAAACCATTCCTTTCGACAGGCGATCTTTAGTTCCTCCGAAACAGCAGGCCCACTTGCTATGACAGAGGCTCTTGTGTCACCACCACCTTAGCCCTGATGAGAACATTGGGCTTTTTTACCAGCCAGCCACGACAATTCATTGTTCAGAGTTGAGACGACAGCCGATAGCGGGAAACCCATTCAGTGGATCTCTGACGCTCACGAGATAACAACATCACTATTTCCTGAGCTTCCTGATGCCAAAACAATCGCTCTGCGAGAGTTCGATTAAGCCTTTCTACAACGCATTGCCCTCTGTGGGCTCCTTCTCACCTCGTCGGGTTGAAACACGTATGTGTGAAAGTTTTGTTGTGACCCTAGTAGTAAGTTTAATTGTCACCAGAGAAACAGATGTATCAAAATGATGAACCTCCGACGTACAGCTGGAGCTGCAACAGGAACAAGAAAAAATAAACAGAAACAGCTAATTGTCGAGTTCATCTTGGCAACAAGAGTGGTTGCGCCCGTTCCTTGGATGACATTCCGCGGTCTTTATTTTGTGGGATAACATGTGGTTTCTATGGGGTCGTATGGAGCAAGAGTGTATTCTAGGATGTGTTTGTTTGGAAAGCAGTGGTCTTATGGTATACTAGATGCTGTCCATACCCACCTTGCTGTTGGCACGTACACCCCTGCAATTACAATACCAATCCAACCCTACATACAATCTGAATGCGAGGATATGTTTTTAAAAGAGCTCTTGTTGGGGTGCAATGTATAAGACCAGGGCAGTGATCTCTATACAAGTGGATTGTTGGGACGCTCATTGGTCACATATAGAAAAGTGTCTCAACCGACACCATCATAGACGTAGGGGTTGAGAGTTGCTGTAAATGAGCAATGCACAGCAACAACAAACAGTTTCGAAGGTTTTCAAGTTTGCAACACCTCGCAATCTCCGGTCACTTTTTACAGAGTGTACCTCAGTCCTGGTAATTCATCCGTGCGCTGTGGAAAACTGATGCTTCTACGGCAATGCTGTGAAGCCTGTTCAATTGTGTAAAATAATTGCGGGCAGGGCATAGTCTCAATTGCCATGTATATGTAGTATGCAGTGAAGAGGAAACTTTCAAGTAACTTTAACATGTGAAAGTAGTTAGAGATACATGTGTATATAAACACAATCAATGTGCAGAATCTTTACTTCAATTAGATCATGCCAATATCATGAACTATGTGAACGCTGAGAAAGAATCTTGGAAGTAAGCAGGCGACTTGCTCAGTAGGTAGTATAATTGGAAATACGATGCAGCATAACCACAAACTAAGTATCTCACTGCTTCTGTGTTGATAACACCAGAATCTGATATCAGTTTCTGGAAAGCTTTATAAAAGCTTTCCAGAAATTGATGTCAGATTCTGGTGTTATCAACACAGAAGAAGCAGAACACATAGTTTCTAGTGGTTATGCTGCAACTTATACTGTAAATTGTAAGATTAGCAATGCAGTGTTGTGCAACCCATATGGTTTGATTCCTTGTGTAAGCCAGAAGTTGTGCCATTTCTGCCACCTTAAGGCTTTCTGAAGAAGCCATCCTCGGCAGTATTTTTGCTGTGGATTTTTTTCGATTCCTCGGCATTTTCCTCGGCACAGCTGATTGTTGAGGGTGAATTACCAGAGCTGGTATCTTGATGTGTGTGAAAAAGGAACATTGTGTCACATTGTGCCTTTTCACATAAGCACATATAAGCACATATCGGCACGTCCAGCATGTGCCTATGTGCTAGGGCACAATGTGTCACATTGTGCCTTTTCACATAAGCACATATGACAAAAAAGGGATTCTCCAATAGGTATCCTCGATAGGTATCCTCAAATAATACAATGCCATGTCATATGTATCCTCAAATACCCGTATGTGCCTATGTGCTAGGGCACATTGTGTCACATTGTGCCTTTTCACACAAGCACATATAAGCACATATCGGCACATAAAGCATGTGCCTTTGTGCTAGGGCACATTGTGTCACATTGTGCCTTTTCACATAAGCACATGACAAAAAAGGGATTCTCTAGTAGGTATCCTCGAATAATACAATACCAGGTCACAGGTATCCTCAAATACCCGTATGTGCCTTTGTGCTAGGGCACATTGTGTCACATTGTGCCTTTTCACATAAGCACATATAAGCACATATCGGTACATAAAGCATGTGCCTATGTGCTAGGGCAAATTGTGGCACATTGTGCCTTTTCACGTAAGCACATATAAGCACATATCGGCACATAAAGCATGTGCTTGTGTGCTAGGGCACAGTGTGTCACATTGGGACTTTTCACATAAGCACATACGACAAAAAAGGGATTCCCTAGGATATGACCATTGGATATAGAGGCGATGAGAATCGGATACAACTGCGTTGTAATAAAGGGAGATAACTCTGTACGATTAAGTACAGGTCATGGGAAATCAAGCAATCTGATTGGTTAGTTATAATTTATATAAATGATCTAGATAAATGAAACAACAAGCGTACTTGGAATAGGGTAATAACTAACAAGAATAAACCAGAATAGCTAAATATAGTAATAATAAGGTAAGCTGTTCCAACTTATAGGCTATTCTACACTACAAGAGTATACTCTAGAACAAAGGAACATGGCCAGATAGACGAAAACTATTGCATATATAGATAGAAGCAGTGAATTCTGAAAGATTTCGAAATAGTAAAAATTATCGGATTGTTTGTGGTAATTAAACGAGGATTCTGGGAAAATTACTCTTCCACAAAGGAACACACCCAGGTACCCACTTGGTACTATAGCACTACGTGCTACACCGATAAATTTGGGAATCAAGTCAATTTCGGTGATTTGGAGGGATTGTCGGGTTGTCTGTGGTAATTCTACGAATCGGCAAATTACTCTTCTACCAAGGAACACATCCTCCGAATATACCCCTGTCTTGTTAGAAGGTTTTGGGTCACATAGCAACCACATTCTACCATAGAAACCAAGATGGCGGCCTCCAGGATACAAAATGGACGACGGAAACACGTATCACCCTAACAAGATGCGCTGCGCATGCGCACTCATACCGCGTATCACTATGGAGATGACGTCACAAGATGGCCGCTCACGCGGGTTACCATGACAATGCAACATGACGTCACCAGGTCACGTGACTATGACGTCACATATGAGATCCCCATGAGATCCCCGAAACGGGCACGTCCGGGTACATCTCCTACTACTTGCCTGACTCCCCAAACTGCTGTCTCTGCACAAGCAGACTTAGCAGCTGGTGAAGGCGAGTGCACCATTGCCGTGCAGTACGCCTTCGTGTGCAGCGTCATTGTGCCCCACTTGTGCAGTCGGGATTTAGTGACTTGTCCAAGGACACAGTTACCGCAGTTCAGGGTCGAACCCACGAACTTTGGGTTTAAGGTCAAATGCACTAAACACTGAACCAGCGAACAACGGACATCACATTACATCAACAGTAGTATGCGGCGCTCGAACGTCACGAAAAGTTGGTAAACAAAATACAGCACATTACAGCATGGATTTTCTTCCAATATGACTGGTGGCTTGAGAGCTTGGCTTTTCTCGTGAGGTTTCGAAACAATAGAATAACTGACAGACATAAGTGATGCAAAGCAAGACCGCGTGACAGATTTGGTTCAAGACGATACTTTGATTTCTAATTTCGGCTGGACAGGGTTCCTGCAAGGCATGGATTCAAGGACCGGCCTTAAAGCTGACTAAAGGTCTTTCAAGGCCTTGAAATCTTGGAACATGTGCCGGGGGCTTACAAATCCTTGAATATTCAGAAAATGTATGTTCTATCCCTCATATGGGAGGCCAGTATTTTTTGCGAGACGTTAGGTTGAATGTTTTTGCATCGTAATTTTTATTACCCACCCATCCACTCTTTTTTCATTTTTTTTCCGTCGCGCTTTAGACACCCACCGCCCCCCCCCCCCCCCCACCCCTAAAAAAAATAATGATTTGCGGGATTTGTTGCTCTGATACAGTTTCTGACATCTCATAAAAAACAAAACAAAACAACTCAACTGGACCGTGAGTCGTGCTTACAGCCTTTGATGGTGCGTATTCTTTAAGACCAAATTAAATTTACACCATGTGTTGCTGATTGTCACATGATTTTTGTTGTTATTTTTGTAAACTTCAAACAGAGTGAGTGTAGGTGTGTTGTGGGATATGTGGAAAAATAAAACTAAACTCTTTTTAGCTGAATGGTGTCCTCCCGGCGGCCCAGCTTATTTTTAATTTCAAAGCCATGTAGTGCTGAATAGTGATAGTTTCTGAACCGTGTGTTTATTAAGTTCAATTCCCACCATGTCATGATGCATAATTATCAGTCAGAACATATTATCACCCATCATGTATATATTCATTGTTTGATCCTAATACTTGAATCTTGGATTTTTCAAGTTAGTTTAGATAATTCAAACAAAATTTTAAGAATGTTCATGTGGACAAAAACAATGCAAATTCACGCAACGCCCTGCAAGATCTGAAACCTGAATTTAAAAAAACTCATTGCCTTCAACATATTTTTTCTCCGATATTGTTACCTACCCCCATGAGATGCCTCATTTAAACAAATTTTTCTTGAATGAAAAATTAACACATAGGGGGCTAAACTATCAGAATACTGGATGCATTATTGCTTTTCTTATCACATGAAATCAGAAAAAAACAACAAATATGATCAAATAGTTTTGAAGACAGGCTGTTTTGGTGCATTATGAAGTTTTTTCGAAATAGAGCAGTTGTTCTGATTCAGCCCTGTTTTTTTATATTGATATTTTGCAAGGCTTCCACTGGTTCTTACCCGCAAAGGTCCTCGAGGCGAGGAAACAGTTGACAGATCGCCGATATTCATACATATATATGTTGTTTGAGTTTTAAAGTGATTTACCGCCAACTTGAGTGCTAGGCCACCATTTTCTCGAAACCCCTGATTGCAAATGTAAAAGGACTCAATGTCAATATTATTACAATGGCTATAGCGTATCCCTCGATTTACACATTATTTTTATCTAACAATCATATAGATTTTTGCCTGAAAACCACGAGAAACGGTACATATCACATAATATGTTCCGATTCCGTATCAAATAGACGACTCATTCTGATTCCGTATCATATAGACGACTCGTTTTCGGTAGCGCTACGGGCTATCATAACAGGCAAATGGATACATTCTATGTGCGTTTCAGTGATCGACCGAACATTATGTGCCAAAAATGTTTAAAAATAATTTAACCCTTTACTTAGCACGAAAAGCAGACGACACTTGCAAAAAAAATCTTTAATTACTATTTTTTTCATTTTTTGTCTCAAAAACATAGGTTATGACCACTCATTGGAACGAGCTCGATGAGCTCGTTCCAACGAGGGTATAACCTATGTTTTTGAGACAAAAAATGAAAAAATAATGGAATTTAATTGGCAATTTTTTTGAGAATAGTATTGGCCGGTTTTTGCCGTTACGTTGGTTAAAGGGCTAAGATTGAATCTGTTTATGTGAAAGAATTGTTAGATAAATGAATTATCATGATAATGTGCATGTCCTGTGATTTGCATCAGATTCTCGGTGGTGTCCACAAATGGGATCACAACTCGCCGGCTCGTTGACATCTCATTCTGGACACCACATCGACTCTGAAACAAATCACAGGACATGGACATTATCATGATAATCTGTATTTATCATGCGAGTTTACTATTGACTTCGACCACTTAGGGATCACTTTCATGGCTGTCCGCGTGCTACCTAGGCTTCTAAGCAGAACACCAGTTGTAGCCCTGCACCAACCGGACCGATCAAGGTTAGTAGTAGGAGATGTGGTAAACGTGCCTCATTGGGGGACCCCGCAGGGGACCCCGGAAGTGACGTCATGTCACGTGACTCAGTGGCGCCATGTTGTGTTGTCGTGGTAACCCACGTGAGCGGCCATCTCGTGACGTCATCTCCATAGTGATACGTGGTGTGAGTGCGCATGAGCAGCGCGTGTTGTTAGGGTGAAACGTGTTTCCGTCGGGCATTTTGTATACTGGAGGCCGCCGTCTTGGTTTCTATGGTAGCACGTGGTTGCTATGTGACCCAAAACCTAACAAGACAGGGGTATATTCGGAGGATGTGTTCCTTTGTACAGGAGTAATTTCCCGATTCGTAGAATTACCCAAATAAACCCGACAATCCCTCCAAATCACCGAAATTGACTTTATTTACTGCGGATTCCCCAATTTATCGGTGTGGTGCTATAGTACCAAGGGGTACATGGGGTGTGTTCCTTTGTAGAAGAGTAATTTTCTGGCTTAGAATTCTCCCAGAATCCTCGTTTAATTACCCAAATAAACCCGACAAGTAGTACTATTTCGAATTCTTTCAGAATCCTATTTAGGATCGCGAAACATTTGGTTTATAATAGTAGTTCTATAGAACCAAGGGGGTACAAAGGGTGCGTTCCTTTGTAGAAGAGTAATTGAAAAAGAATCCTTTGCTTCTACCATTTATAAAGATTACAAGTAGGGCTCATATGTGTACATGAAAGCCACGAAGCTAACTTCAAATTCCACCATATACTCATGTCAGGATCTACCCATATGTGTCGTGTGAGGTCTAATTTACTATCCCCCTTAGCCTTATTTCAGTGTTTGAGGATACATTTTGGGTTTGTTAAAAAAAAATAAATAACAACACAATTTTTACATTTTAATTTCTTTTATTCAACAACAACAAAAACATACAACTTTTTATGGAATCTTCTATGGTATGTAGATTGTCAAATATTCATAAACAGCCTTTCGGCAGATTGGACATCTTCTCAGTGGTTTACAACAGCCTTTGCACAGGCACAAATGGTTACATGGTCGCGGAGCGACATTGGCTTCAGCTAATAAACACACACTACATTTCGTCCTCCGTGAATCTTCTTCTTGAAAGGATGTGTCCATTTCTTCTTTGATGACCATTTCTTCTTTTTTTTCATTGTCCATGAATTCAGATGGTAAATTATGAATGTAATAACACTCTGGGGAATATTTTCTGTGTTCTTCGATAACATCATCTTCTGTTTCCCAGAAATGAACAATAATACCACAATGAAAACATTGAGTTCTGTCTCCTGTCCCTAAAAAAAAGAATCCGGCTTTTGTCAGTTCATTCGGGGTTTTCACACTTTCACTTTGTAACATGAATTGAAATGTCTTGGGACGATTTTCCTCCAATGCATACTTGATGTGTTTTGGTGGTCTTTGTTCTGGTGTCTTTCTTATTTTCTCTTCTTCACGTAATAACTGCTCCAGTACCGGTGGTGGAACATCACGACAATACGTTTCGAATGAAACGCTCATTCTCTCTACAAAATCTCTTGTATTTCTTATTTCTTGGTTTCGTGATTGATAATCATTCAGTGCCATCTGTATCAACGACGGAATAGTGAACATTCTTCAATATTTTTTATCTTCATTCTTCTTTGGTTTTCTTTCTCTCTTTGGTTTGGGTTCTCCTATTTCAAGGCTTCTCTTTTTTGCAATATCCACTGCTTTGGTCACTTGTTCCCAATCTCTCGTGGTAAACTGGAACCCAACGTTGTTCTTGAACAGTTGAATCTGTAAATCGTTGTTAAGTTTGAAGACGGTCACATTTGTAGACATCCTTCTTCTTTGGCTGTCGAAACAAAAAAATGAGCTGAACACCGAGTGCACTCTTTTTTATAGTTTTTCTTTAATACAGCGACATCTAGTGGCTGGTTTCCTGTATGACGTCATTAACCAACACATCATTATCCATTAGATCAGTCATAAACATGTTGGATATGGTTTCCATCGGTACACCGCGACAGCGATATTTCAAGTAAAATAGGCAGTATTGTCCACACACTAGTAATGGTCCTTGAAGGCGTTTTGTATTATACTTTCAATATCTAGAATTCTTCTTAAGGACATTCTCAAATGGTCTGCGTTGTGGTGGTAATCCATAGGAATCAAAGTATTCTGCGTTGTGGTGACTCACAAAGAGAGCTACCCAATGTTCTCCTTTTCTGTGGTCTGGATCCATGTTGGCTATCAAAGCCACTGGTCTGTGATCTGATAATCTTCTTGGTAATTTGTTTCTTGAAAATACTCCCAAACATTTTCTCTTCAAACAACTATCTGATCGAAGTGCATTCTCTAACTGCAACGTGTTCATGTTGAATAATCGAAGATTACTTGTCTATTCTTATCCACTTCTATGATATTCTGAAATTCAGCATACACCAGTACGTTGATTGTGGTTGGTAGTGGGTTTTCGAAATGGACTTCAAGTCTCAAAGTTCTTCTCTTCACCAGTTCGAAGTGTTGTCCATGTGATAGGTCTGGAGTCATGTCGAATACGAATAAGGTGTATCCATTTATGTACTCTTCTCGGCTGATGTGGTTTCCTTCATTCTCATACATTTATCCAGTTCCTTGGAACAGTGTCGCATAACATCTGACCACTTCTTGTTGTTCGAATCGAGGTTGTAATGGTTTGGCTGGAATCTGTTGGCCATCCACGTACACAGCCAAGTAATTGATTTTGTAGTTCTTGAAATTATGCGGATTCTTTGAAAAGTTTCCATTGAAAGCATCGTTGTCTACAAATCCCACTACGATGCGTTTAGGTAGTTGGCCTAAAAATAAATTTTCTTGTGTAATGCTCAGATTTCCTTTTGGCACTGAAAACATCTTGGTTTCCACACGATCGATAGGATATTTTGCAGTTGCTTTTGTCAGTGCTTTCTCGTGAGCCATTCTCACGAATGATTGGAGTCTCTCTTTGCATACAAACATGGATACATCTAGAATTTTGATCTTGTATGTATAGGCATCGGCCATCAACGCGAAAGCATCTTTGGTTCTATTCATTTTAACATTAACATTAACTCCATTCAGCAAGTAACGAGTTTGGAAAAACATGTCCAAATGTAATCTCCCAGTCATGTCCACGATTTTACTTTTCTCTATAAATTTATTTCGAAGAAGAAATCCCTTGTTATCATCTGTCAAATCTTCCATGTGTCCGGCCGTATCCTTGTACCACAAGGCATTAGTCAGTTGTGACTTCTTGGCAGCTGGTCCATAACTCAACAAAGTTTCTATGAAAGCTCTGTAGTGATAAGTGTTGTTGCAAGGAGATACCAGTTTTTCATTCAAGCTGATGTCGATTTGATTAAATAAGGAATGCATCCATAAATTGACTGGGCCCACATTGGCATCGGGTGCAATCGATGCCCCATTGGAATCTACAACCTTTGCTTTAACATACAAATATGTCTGTGCCAAATTCAAATAATCATCTCCTGAGCCTGCAGTGTGGAATTCGATTGGCCCACTGTTTCCTATGGCCGCCAAAGGCCTGTGTTCTACCCATTGCCCAGGTTCCACGCTAGTCTGTGTTGGTGGTATGGAAAATAAGTCGAGTTCGCTGTTGACACACTCACAAGATTTTTCATTGATGAGAGACATCATGCACCAAGAATGTCTTGGGTCTGTACAGTTCTCCTTCGTTTTGTCGATTTGCCAGTTTTGCGTGGTGCAGGCCTTTTTATACTTTTTCTGCCGGGTGGTTTTGAACCACCAACCACTTCATTCCAAGCTCCTGCACCAGCCTCTTTGGCTCTTTTGATTGCTGACTTTTTAATATTTTTCCCTTCAATGACATCTTCGGCAAAGGCCGCTCCTTTTGTCAAGAACTGTTTTCCCACAGTCCTGGCTGTAGTCTTCAATAATGGTAGCACCATATTCTTCATTCCTCCCAATATACTTCCCAAACCATAACCTTTCTGTATTTGAGCTCCAGAAAAAGCTGGTAGACCGTTCTCAGCTTATTTCGTGTAATATTCTTCATATAATTTGGGCTTACAACAGTAAGTCATGTTTATGTAAAATGAAGAGATCTACGATTTTTGAAATGAAGTTTCAATGTCACTTTCCCGAACTCGAAAGGTACTATGGCACCTGTGTCGTCCCTTATATACACCTGGACGGTACTGAAAGTTTTTCGTTCTACTGGTACATAATACACATTCTCAAACGTTTTAGAGATGATATTCCCATATTTCCACTACAGGTACGATACAAAGAAGGGGTATTCTTGTGTCTCCCGCGACTTGGTCACGAACCAAGTCACAGTATACATAGAGTGAATAAAATCCTTGGTTGACATCAGCAACTCTGGAAGAATTGTAAGTTCCTGATTTAAAAACACACTCATTAAATCCCAAAATATTTTGAAGAGTAGGGCTCAATGTGACCACGACTCCATCACGTACCATGATACGAACTTTACCAGTCACTTCATCCAATTCAAAATCTATCTTATCGTGACGAGGCAAGAGTAATTCCGTAACACCATTGATAGCCCGTATCACATCAGTGGGATCCGAATATCGACCTTCCTTGAGAGTAAGTCGGTAATTCTTTTTGGAAGACCAGAAGACTGTAACGAAACCGTCTTCTCCACGAATATTGAACCAAGTATTTGGATACTGAATCTCTACTAAACCTACTTCCCATTCACCCGTGAGATTGACTGGTTGTGATAACTGAGTGGTGTACGTAGTCAACGTGTTTTCAGGAAACACGTTCATAGAACTATTACTTGGTAGAGTCAAATAAAACATTACTTTTTCTTAACGGTTGGATTAGGTAACAAATATCCTATGCTACTACTCAAGAGAGCAGTCCACAATTTACTGTCTGTGTTCTCGAGAGTGAGATTAACAACACTGGTAATGAAGACGATGTACAAAATGATTATTTGTGAAAAATAAGTGATCTCGCTCCCTGGAATTCTTTTTCCAAACAGAGGCCAAGAACCGTTCGATCCTTCTTCCATTTTGAAGAAACCTCAGAGGTTCACTTCCTTTTATAGGCAAGTTGACTCTGCTTGATCCAGGAATTGAACGAAGCAGGGTATCCTAACCACTTTACGAACAATTCCCTTTTCTTACCAGTACCACGTATCTTGAGTACGTGTTCGATTTTGTAAATAGTTGTATGTGAAACTCGCTGAAGCTCTTCAGTGTAGAACGACCCTTTCAATATTTCCCCATTATCATCTTGTAAGACATATGTGCCTGGATGACCTTTTTTGATGGCTACCACTGTGAATAACTCTTCAGACCAATTGGGCAAATAACCGTTCTCAAACATTTTCTTAACTTTACTGATTCTCACTCTGTCTCCCACTTTGAATTTTGGAGTCTTGTGTTTTATGGATTTGCCATACAACCTTTGCCAAACCTCTTCCCGATTTTCAAAGTTCACGGCAATTGGGGCCATACCTATACTACGATGATGAGAATGATTATATGATTTCACCAACTTTTGAAGTGGAAAAATTAGTGTATCGTTCTTGGTAAAATATTTCCACATTTTGGTTTTCAAAGTTCTATTAAATCTTTCTACTATGGAAAATTTTGTTTCCACATTTTGTGTAGTGAAAAATTCGACTTTGTGATCTTTGAGAAAATTCTGAAATTTTCTGTTAAGAAATTCGTTGCCTTGATCAGTTTGTAATTTTATTGGTTTACGACCTTGTTTAAATATTTTAGTAAAAGCTTTAACGATGGAATCACCAAGTTTGTTTTTGAGGGGTATGACCCAAGCATATTTACTAAACACATCTGTACTTGTCAACAAAAAATTTGTGTTTTTGTTGAATTTATTTATGTTCGAAACATCTACCAAGTCAGCTTGCCATTGTGCATCGATACCACTAACTATCACTTTCCTTCTAGGAAATGTACGACGAACAGGTTTGTGAAGAGTGTTAGTGTCTTGAGTCTCTAACCATTTCACAACTTGTTTAGTCTTTTTCTTGGACGCTGTACGAAGAGCGTCTATACCACCAAAACTACCAGGAGCTTCAGAATCATAGTATAATGCTTCCATGACTGTCTTGTTCAAGTGACAGCTCTATTTATACCTTTTTCGGTCCACCTTGGCGTTTCTGTTTTCTTTGGTTGTTTAGGTTCCGACTTTATCGGTGCCTGTTTCATAAAATCCCAACGTTCTATGACCAATCAATTCTCGGGGTATGTTACTATCTCTCAAAGCTTCAGCCAACACTTACCATCCCTTTGGTTGGAAAGATTTTCGTCTTCTAAGTAAATCGTTTAGAAGATCTGTTACATTCGACCCTACCACGGTTTGATCTTTGTAGATTAATTCACCCTTCTCATTCCAAGATATATTTGGATCACTTCTAATACGATTCAACAACAACTTTCCCTTTCTCTTCATTGTCATTGGTACAGAATCGAGAATGTCTTCATCTTTATTATTTTTCTCGATTTCGACTTTAATCGGTCGAGGAGCCATTACCTTTTTGTTGAAATGTCAAGTATCTTTGTAAAATCTGATTATAATGTGTCATCTTTTCATCAGCTGAAAGAAAAGGGGTATCGAAAATATCTCTCATTTCTCGATCCAATGATGAAACAGCCAGTTCATTCGGTTGTCTTGGAGTCTCTTGTGGACGTTCCAATAACCTTGGTTCTACTAAAGACATCTTCTTTGCATATTCCATCATTATCCAAAAATACCTTTAACAGCACCCAATAGTACAGGAGGTAGCAATGCCCCTAGGAAGCCCCCTTTCTGCAAGATTTGTCTCCTCTTTTTGTCAGAGGTACCTTTATGTGCCACTGCCCTCACTAGTTGTTTCTTACGAACGAGTTTGGTTCTCTGAGCTTTTGTCAGAGGGACTGCCCCTTTCAAGATATTCGAGACACAGGCACACAAACAAGTAATCAATTCTTTGTCTGCATGTTTTAGTATGGACTTGGCGAGTGTGGGTTTCGATTTGTTAAGAATCTTGAGAAGAGCGATGTTGCGCTTGAGACGGTCAGACATACTTCTGACTTGAGACGGACTTGTTGCTCCCCTTTTATACTTTTCGGAGGTACACATATTGGGTTCCCCCCTGGGAAAATTTGACTTCGCAATCTCATGTGTTCAGGAGTATCTTGTTTGAGATCTATTAAAAGGTAACCATATGGGATCGAAGTGGCATCTTCGAAAACTTCTCTCAGAAACTTGGAATGACCAGGATACATCTGTGCTGCCAAATGTGAGATTTGAGAACGATCCCTAGGATTTTTAAACAAGATCATGTAATGACTATTGAGAGCTACAGTCCTATGGACTTTATTTTTGTCGAATAAATTTAGAACAATGTACATCACACTAATCTTACGGTGATGACTACATTTAGTAAATAATCTAGACACTCGAACATCTGCATCGAGCGTCAGGTCATCCAATATTACTAAACTATCAGATTTTAATTCTTGAGGGAGACCCTCTACGAATTCTACTTGGGGTAAAGTATTGTATAACAGTTGCCATTCACCATAACACCAAGTGATGTGATTTGGAACAGGTGATATAATATTTTGAATGTTTTGAATAACCCGATTTACAAAGGATGATTTACCACTACCCGTGAGACCACACAATAAACAAGTGAATGGATGCTTCCAACGAGGATCTTTCTTTGTTGTTTTATGTGGGAACTACTCACCCTTTTATACGTTTTTGGGAAGGGGACAGCAAGTTAAAAATGTGTATGCGTGTACTGTATGCAGGGGAACTAAATTTCATTTTTGTTGAAAGAAAAAGGTTCGTCCTTGCCCAAAAGTAACCTATCGGGCGACTTAAAGACATCCACGACACCTTTTTCTGTGGTTGCCAAAACAAAATTCAGAATAAAATGTTTCGTCCTTGCCCAAGGGAAACTCATCAGGTGGCTTAAGGGCAACCACGACATTTTTTTTTTTATTTATTTTTTATACTTTTTTTTCTTTTTTTTCTTTATTTTATAAAAAAAACATCTATTTACATCTTCATACCGAGTGGTTTCTTGAAAGTCATAAATTCAATCACCAAATCCATAATACAACATCTCATTTGTGTGAGGTTTCTCGAACATATCTTCATACTCTTTCTGTACTGGTGGTGGATTCATTTCAGAAGTATTATGGTGCCATAGTAGATGGACGTCATTCTTGTTAACTCTTTCAAGTGCTTCACTAAAACATGTAGTAATCTTCTCTTCTTCAGACATCATGAGGCATACATTATGCTGAATCTGACTTGGATTATCGACTGTACATCCATAACATTTTTCTTTTACTACAGCGTCAATATTCTCTTCCACATAATGAGCATATGCCAAACAAAGTTAATGTTGCAAGCGAACTTGCCTAAGCTCACTATCAATTTCATCAACGATCAATGGTAGTGGTTTCGTTCTTCTTACTGTGATCTTCTTCTTCTTCAAAGGTGGTTCCCTTGGCTTTTTGAAGTCATGAGAAGGTTTAGTATCTTCCGTTAAAGCGCTGTGTTGGGTGTTGATGGCTGCATCTATTTCATCTATTTGGGATTTCAGTGCATTCCATTCTTCTAAAGATAGTGCAATACCAGTCTTCGTTGGATAAGGTTTCTGGTCTTTACCCTCAAAGTATCTTCGAACATGTATCTTCAGTTCACCCTGGTGCAGGGTGACATTAGTGTAAGTCTGCTTGCTACCAAGTCGGAACATCTTCTCTGGTCAATGGTTCGATCGTGAATGATGCCAAGTACATTCTTCGTCTAATCTTATATATCTTTGACGGACGTGATTGAAAACACCACCACAGTTCAGCGAATTTTGATCGATATTTTCATTCTTGATTGGAGTTTGTGTTTGTTTCCTATAGGATTATAGGTTAAAGTTAGAAACAAATTAGAAAATTAGTATGGAAAGTAATGGAAAAGAAACACAATCTGATTGGTTGATGAACTTCGATCTGATTGGACAATTTGGCGATCAAACTGCAATCTTGATCCTTAAACTGTAGGATATGGCCCTCTGCATTTTTATACTGACTTGGGACAGGTCAAGCTACAAACCTCTGTCCTATGGAGATAAGTCAAATAGCTTAAGTGCATTCCCACCACCTACAGTTCGTACTTTTTTTCTATTTCAATCCTGTAAGAAGTGTCCCTCTGCATTTTGTACTGAACTTGGGGCAGGTCAAGTTTGTCTGATATTTGTCAAGAAGATAAACATCAAATAACTTGAGAGCATTACCACCCCACAACAGGAATTTTTTTTTTTTTTAATTTTTAATTTTTTAAATTTTTTTTTATAAAAAAGGTAGAAGGAAATTTATTCAACAGAGAATGATGATGATGATGAACTGACAACATGAATTACTCCATTGGTAGGGATAACCTAAAACATTTGTTTTAACTAAATATAATTGAGTATCATCCGGTTCCAATAGGGGTAACTGGGTATCATCTGGTTCCAATAGGGGTAACCTAAGGGATACCAGGAATCAACTTTTAAAAAAAAATAAATGGAATGAAACTGAACATAAATGTTTTGAGTATTTTGAAAATAAATATAATTAGATAGCATCCGGTTCCAATAGGGGTAACCTAAAGGATACCAGGAATCAACTTTTGAAACAAAAAAATAAAACTTTTTGGTTACATTTAGCCTACACGAGGAGTGTACAACATGAATGATAATTGTTGAAGAATAAATTTCCTTCCATAAACTATTTACAAATATGTACATGTAATTATTTTCACCCACCCCCATGAGAAAAAAAAGAAAATTTTCATCTTGGATAACCATCTCTGTAAATATAAAAAATAATATTGATTGGGATAATTTGAAAATAAGAATTATGCTTACCTCTGGATTTCTGTAAAGATTGTGGAAGAATATTCACTGGTTGTAGAAAAAATTATATTGTCAATGGTAAAGTCGATACACCGTCATCTTGAACTAGTCGATTTGGATAAAAATAAGATAAGCCGTCTTTCGTCTGTACGTAAGTAAACATGTCATTTCTATTAAGTCTAAAGCCTTTATTTTTTCCTGTTCCTGTTTGTTTGTTTTTGATCACTTTTAAAAATGTTTCTTTTGTTAAATCATTTTGTCTTTTATTTATTCCTTTACAACTCAGTTTGCTTGATGGGCCGAAACAATAGTAGGTTTTGCCGCACAATCCAATAACCCCTTCCCCCTCCCATTCAATTTTAAAAAGACTCGGGGTTCTTTTATCAAAAGCTTTCCTGTCCCTGTAGCATTGAGATTGTATCCAGTTATCTCCCCTTAATTTAGTGTTTAAATAGTCTTCCATATGGGCAATACAGGCTTCTGAGGGTAACCATTTATGGGCTTGGCGATAGAATGATTCTTTTTTCTCTAGTCTGACTACTTCTTCAAGGGAAGATCCAGAAAGGGCTATGTATAAGCTGTCTGTGTCCGATTCACAAAGTTCAAAATCCTTACGATCAACAGAAACATAAAAAAACCATAGTAGAACTGGAGCATACGTAACTTGGCATATTGATACACGAAAAAACCAATGTGGTGGGGCAATTCATGTTTGATTCTGCTTTTATTCATTTCAATTCCAAAAAGTTCTTCAGTGAGGGTGTTCAGTTTCCGAAAGGCCATATTATTGATGAGGTTGGACACATTATCTTCATCACAATACACTACATTCCTATGTTTTGCCTTATTAATGACTGTCTTCCCATAGTCCGAATTACCTAATAGCTTCATCGTGTCAGCTACGATGGCTTTACTTGGGTCAGAGTCCCCTTCCCGTCGGGTCTGTGATACTTGATCACCAAATGTTTGGAAGCACGCCTTGGGCTGGTACTGGATGACTTGATACACCCGAGTGACTACCAGTCCGTGCTCCAAATACCATTTCAATAATGGTGTAGCCAGCAAGATTTTTTCGCCAAAGTAGCAACCAATGAGACTACGGCGAGGTTGGCGCATAATGTTGTTGGCTTCAGAGTAAGCCTTCATGTGTGGCCCGATATCTTCCCGAGAAATATTTGTATTTTTGAAGATTGGTGTCATTTTTTCAAAACAGGGCTTCAGTTGGTCGGGTACAGAAATGTCGCACTCCACTAGGCCAAAGATATTGCCTGTGCGGATCTTCTCGAGAAGTTCGCTGGCTGTCATTGAACCATCCACCGAAGTCCCAAACTTTTCCCGGAGAAAGGTCTTTAAGGCTGCATCGGTCTTCTTCTGCTGATGCCACTCACATTCCCAGATTTCTATTACATCATACCCAAGGCTCTGTAGGTACTGGGTGGTTCCCTTGGTGTTTTCCCAAAGCTCAGACATGGACTTACCCCGTTCTGCATTGTGAGTGGCCAATGTACCGTCCTTCATATTCAGATAACATTCATGACCGTGCCAGAAACATCCGTGAAACCGATAAACAGTTTTGGTGTCTTTACACCAACCATCTACGGGCACTTGACGTCTACCAATCTTCTTTTCAGTATCATTGTATTCGTGCCGGATGTGGACACCGTCCCTGGTAGACATATATTCCAACCACTGATGGGCCATCCTACCGTACTTGTGGGAATATTCTGGTTTAAAGCCCGTCTCTTCCTTGCGTCTAATATAGCAACCTGTTGGCATTTCCTGCATTAATGACCATAAGCACAAGGCGTTGTCACCATAACCCACAACACTCCCACATCCCTTTGCTTCTGCGCCATACTTAAATTCTCTTATGTTGGTAATATTCTACTCGTGATAACGATTGAATATAATAGAAGCCCCCCCCCCCCCCCCTACAATATTGTCCTTGATGAGATGATGTAGATCCTTGTTCTTCTCGTTGATGTTCTCGAAGGATGTACCTTCGTCGACGGTACTGAATAAGTATTTTAGCGTCAGTCCTGGAACGTTAATACCATCCTTAAACATATCGATCCCCCTTTCCAAGTAAAATTGTGATTGTTTCGCAATAGCCTCTAGGAATGGCTGGACATCTCTATTATTATACCAAATCAGGAAGTCCGTAAATGTCCTCATCCCATTTTCCCCCCAAACTTGCTGGCAGTAAGCATATTCTTCTTCGGTAATGTTTTCCTTTTTAAAGAACTATAAAAGGAAACATGGGGAGGTAATTCAGTAGTGTCCAATTTATCAATACAGTCAATCCATTCATAGAGAAAAAATCCTTTAGTAATGGAACACCCAAAAGCCTTGAGAAATTTATCATAACTAAATCCAGGGGCTAAGTAATTGTAAATATCTAAAAATTTTAAATGATCTGCTTTCAAAACCATAAAGTTGTTACTTTTTTCACAACAAAAGACAATGGGTCATACTTTTTCAGATACTCTATCAGTTCTCGTTTAATCACGTTCACATCATATTTTCCAGAATTAAAACCTAAGACGGGCATTTCCTTCATGTAACGATCAAATTCGGCAGCTAATTTTTCAAATGGGTGGGGTTTAGAATCATCTGTACCTTCCTGTGTCAAAGCATCTTGAATCATTTGCCTGAGGGATAATATGGTGGCCATGTGAATCTCCTGCATGAGGGAGTAACTTTCCTGAGAAATTTCCATTAAATAATTCATCATATTTTCAACCAATGTCTGTGTGTCACCATCAGTAATAAAACATTTGGGATTAACAAAACCGGGGACATTACTACATACACTAACACTGAGGGGTTTGTGTTGCGCTTCCCAGACAAGAGTATCAGTTGAAGTGGGGAGAGAAGTTTTATCAAAATAACATTCAAAATCAAATGTAGCTCTATAGGGATATGACCGTAAGTGTTCCGGAATAACAATACCTTCTTCATGTAATTTTTCAAAAATGGTCTTTGGGGTGTGATACATACCACCAACATACTTATAAGACACATCATCAGTACAAGAGAGCTCATGGCGTTGCATCGGCCATGCCGATTTCCACAATTTACCACATTTACGACAAGCAAAGGATCTAGAATATTGATTAATGTCAGTGATGTAACTAAAATGGTTCTCATACAAATTCACATACAGGGTATTCTCAAAATTCCTATTAGACCTATGTACAATTTTAGCCACAACTTCATCATCTTCCAATAAAAGTTCAGAAACTTCAATATTCACTTCAAATACTTTTTTTTATTTTGGGCAGTTCATCTAATTTCACACCAGGAAAGTTATCTTTTGGTTCATTTGTGTTTTTACTATACAGGGTCTGAGTAGTAGTATTCAAAGAATGGTACGTAGAACCGCTCCAAAGGGCTAAACACCGGAATAAACAGAGATTGTCATTATAAATAAAATGGTGGTTCTGATCACTGACAAGGGCAACAATCGAATGATTTTCCAAAATATACTTGGGAAGATTTTCAGGGACCCCACCAATTGGATGATTTTTAATTTTGTTTACATAAAAAGTTACATTGGTTAATTGATGGACAATCCATTTAGAGTTGGGTCTTTGCTGCCGAGCCCATTCCAAAATGTCTTCCTGTTCAAGGTCTTCAAGGAAATTCCCAAAATCTACAGCATTTTCAATAAGAGGTGGCCTATCAAGAACCCGGGCATTATTTTGTGATGGGTGATAAAATTTTAGTTCTTCTGTTTCATTATTTCGTAAAATGAAGCCATAGCTTAAATTAATTTTGAATTTATTTTTGGAGATTGAAAGACTGTTTTATTTAGTTCAAAATTCATGGTGGATAAATCAGTTGTATGAACTTGTATCTAGCCTGTAATTAAAAATATCCTGTATTTTCCTATTAGTTATGTGATGGGTCCGAATAGTATTCCAATTCCTACGATAAATTTCTGAAATTTCATCACTTGTTTCTGCCAAAAGGTCCTGATCAAAATCAATGGGGTCAATATCCAAAACAGTACGGGTTTTTTCAGGGTTGTTGCCGGTTGTTCAGAATTCCGTTTCTTGGGGAGAGTAACAGGGGCATGGGCGGTGTTTTTATGCCTATTAAAATGTAAAAATTGTTTAAATTCCTGTCCACATTCCAAAGATGTATATACATCTAAACAGGTTTTTTATGGTTGTCTAATTTATCTTTCCTAGTAAATGTTTTATAGCAGGTGTTACAGTCAAATGTCTTACCTTGTCCATGAGCTGTCCGTTGATGTCTATTCCTGATCCGTCGATCCGTGAATAGTTTCCCACAATCCTCACATGAAAATCCAGAAGTCTCCATAATCCTTAGAATAATGAATGCACAAAAATAGCACACACAAAAAACAATTGAATAATCTGAGTACACAGAGATGATCCTTTTCCGTCAAAGAGATGAAAATGGAATGAAGCCGACTCCACAGAGACGCGGAATTTATTTAGACGTGACGGACGTTTTTGAAACCGTCATGACGTCACAGCGTTTTTTTTTATCGATATTTTCTTTCTTGATTGGGGTTTGTGTTTGTTTCCCATAGGATTACAGGTTAAACTTGGGAAAATTAGAAAATTAGTATAGAAAGTAATGGGAAAGAAATACAATAGGAATACATTAATCTGATTGGTCGATAATTCTGTTATTTCATTGGTCAGTTTGGAAATCGAAAAAGGAATCTTGATTCTCACATTAAAAAAATATAAAGTTATTAAAAACTTAGTAAAATAGAGATGGGGGTCATTTAAGGATGTTACTAAAAATAGAAACTATATAAAAAAATAAAGGATTCTGAGTAATTTTGTCCTATAGTAATACTCTTATACAATTTATTGGGAGAAAAAAAAACATTATTCTAGTCTAAAGGAACGTACCCACGGGGCTCTCTCGGTACTATAGCACGACGTGCTATACCGATAAAATGGGGCAAATACAAAGCCAGCCAATTACTCTTCTACAAAGGATCGCATCCCCGGTACCCCCTTGGTACTATATCACTACGTGTTACTATTATAAACCCAAAGTTTCGCGATCCTAAATAGGATTCTGAAAGAATTCGAAATAGTACAACGTGTTGGGTTTATTTGGGTAATTAAACGAATCGGGAAATTACTCTTCTACAAAGGAACACATCCCTGGTACCCCCTTGGTACTATAGCACTACACTGATAAATTGGGGAAATAAAGTCAGTAGGTATAAAGGGCCGATTCACGACCACTTGTACATGTACGTGTACAACATACGCACACGATGCGTTCACCAACGTGGAATTCGGTGTTAAATCACACGCTTGTTCACAAAAACTGTACAGTGGTCTTGAATCGGCCCATGTACAGTCAGTGACTCCTAGATCGCGCTTTTAGCGTCAAACACTCGTGGTGAACGCATCGTGTGCGTGTGTTGTACATCTTCAGTTGTATCGTGTACGTGATTTTTGGTCTATGTTCGCATCGCAGATCAGACCCATCGATCCATCGTCGGCGAACGCGATCGAAGGCAAAAGATTCTTGGTGATCATCAAAAAACAACAATTGCGGTTCAAGACCAGCGATCCAGAATCGGCAATTGCGTTGGTACAGATGGTCCAGAAACTCTCCCTCGTTTTTGAGGTGGTGGTTTTTTTTGTTCAAACAGAGTCGATTGTGAATATATAGCCTGTATTATAGACATTGATGTTTTCCGGTGATGGGATGGATAAAAATTGAGTTTTGGGGTTTTTTGGTGAATTGCTCCACTATGAGAAAATTCTCAAAAAAAACACTCAGCTGATCGAGCGATCGAATCTCGTAATAAAAACTCGATCTGAACGAAGAGTGTCTGTGTGTTTGGAAATTTGCAAACCCAGTCACGTCTTTCCTGAAGTAAGCAACTAACACACGTTATCGTAATTGAGGTGTTTTGTTCAAACAGAGTCGATTGTGAATATATAGCCTGTATTATAGACATTGATGTTTTCCGGTGATGGGATGGATAAAAATTGAGTTTTGGGCTTTTTTTGGTAAATTTCCTCCACTATGAGAAATGAGGTTGACTGTTAAGCGTTCCTTGAATAAAAGTCAAGAAACACTTATCAGAATGTTTAAAAACGCATTTTCCGCTCAGTTAGGTTTCGAGTGGTAAAATTTTTAATATATTCACGATAGCAATCGGAGAGAGAGATTTGTTAAATCAGTTTTCCATTATGTGTGTTAAAACTGTCCAACAGTCATCAAAAAAGGATTTTCTCTTAATTCGACACTCGATGAATTGATGTGTGAATGAATGAAATCTTTTGACAAAATGTAAACACCGCTGTCAAAATGCGTTACATCAGAAATCGGTTTGTCATGTACTGTTTAAAACGTATTTTTTTTTAACTTCAATTAACACAGCGAGTTTGAGATGTGAATATTTTTTCAGATATTATATTAAGACGGAAAGAGATTTTAATACTTAAAACATAAAATATAAAAAATATAATTAAACATTTAATTTTGAAAAATAAATAAAAATAATTAAAACGAAAGATGACGTTTTTCCAGATGGATCCAAGACGCCGAGATCGAATTTTAGCCGAGTATTTAAGTGCTAAAAAGGCGATTCAGGCAGCTGATAGGAGCAGACGTCTCGGTGAGATGGAACTCACACGCGAAGCTACAAAAATATTTAAACCCGTGACAGAGGGTCAAGAGCGAAGCAGGAAGGAGATAGTCGAAGAATTGAGACCCATAAAGGAGAGTTCTTTGAGAATGGGTTCGTTGCCTTCTAGTTTTGGAAATCGGTATTCCGTTCAATCTACACCGGATTACGTTCCCACAAGAATCGAAACCGATGTGAGTGAGAGCGATGATACGGCTTCGACTATCACCACTGATAGCATCGCATCGTCCGATGATGATGGTGGCGGTAAGAGAGATCTGTTGTATGGAATTCGCGAGGATTCGAGTGGTAGGAAATTCGTGGGCGACACTGAAGTGGAAATGGACGATGATGAATTGATCGTGGGTTCGAATAAATATAAAGTAACCGATGGTCTGCAGAGATTGCTCCTTTTCGATAAGCCCGGAGATTATACGGAACAGGATTTCCACAATTACGGAGACATTCTGGTTCAAACTCACGCCATGAATAGAAATAACGATGCTAGAGAGACGAGACCAAAAGCCAACAGAGGTTACAAGTGGACGAAAATAGTGAAGCCCATATGGAATGCGAACAAGAAGTTCATCGAATCGATGACTGGCAAAGGGGTGAAAACCACTACTTTTCTTCCGAGCGATCCCGACGCTCTGTCTCAGAGATTGAGTTTGTTGATGGGGAACAGACGGGCTGGTAACACGGGATTAGATAATCAGATAGTTGCCATATCTGACGAATTGTTGAGACAGAAGGTTTTGAATAAAAATCAGTATAAAAGGCTGATGAACGAATTGAAGGATTGATATGAATATAATAATAAGTAGAGAAAGAGAAACAAACAAACAAACAAAACAAACAAACAAAAATAAAACAGTAAATTCTTACACTAGAATAATAAAATTATTTAAAAACGACAAAACGATTTACCAGTGAAACAAAACCCCACAAAATATATCATAAAAAATAAAATATGTTGGTGCTAAAAAACAGGGGATACGCCAGGACTTACGTTCAAGGCGGTTCTGGCATCGTCGATTCTATAATGCGAGCGTTCACGAGCAATGCGGGTAGAAAACTCGCATCGACCGCGTTTGAGGTCGGTAAGAAGACGGCTTTGGATGCTGGTAAGAAAGCCGCTTCCGAAGCTAGTGGTAGGATAGCTTCTGTGGCTGGCAAGAGGGCAGCCGACGCGTTGATCGACAAGTTGATCAGTCCGCCGGCGAAGCGAGCTGCGTTAGAGCGAACGTCGAAAAGTTGGAAAGATTTTAGAGATGCCGTGGTGCCCATACAAGATTTAGCCAAAATGACGAGTGGATCCGGATTGAAGAGAACTCACGACGGTGCGATATAAACAAATAATAATAATAACAACATTAAAAACAGAGTTTGAAAAACATGAAAAATTTTGTGTTTGAAAAGAATCTAAAATAACAGACAAAAAAAAAAATAAAACAAAAAAGATGAACATTAAAGATATGTCTTGGAACGACGCCGCGACCAAGAGGTCGAATAACGAGTACTTTCCCAAGAGCATAAGAGGTTTGATAGTGGGAAAATCGAATTGTGGAAAGACCAATCTGTTGATGAATCTGTTGTCCCGACCCGACTGGTTGGATTACGACAGACTGTTCGTGTTTGGCAAGAGCTTGTTTCAACCCGAATACAGATTGCTTCGAGAGTGCATGGATCGCAGATTGGCCAAGGACGTCATAGCCAGAATCTTTGACAGCAGGGAGGAATTCGACAAGTGTGGAGCTCCGCGTTCGACCATTTTGGACGGCGCGGCGACGGAGTTGACGAAAAGAAATGCATCTTCGAACGTCGAGTGTCGATTTTACGAGAACGCTAGCGACGTTCCGGATCCTAGGGAACTGAAATCGGAAGATAAGAATCTCATGATTTTCGACGATCTGCTTTTGGAGAGACAGAACCGATGCGAATCGTATTACGTTAGGGGTCGACACAGCAACGTGGACTGTTTCTACCTGTCGCAGAATTATTTTCGATTGCCCAGACAGACGATAAGGGAGAACGCTAATTTTCTGTGTCTCTTTCGCCAAGATCTCAATCACATCTACGGCGATCACGTCGCGAACGACATGAGCGCTGTCGAATTCAGGAGATTCTGCAAGAGGGTTTGGGATGGTGGACTTTACAATTTCGTCGTGATCGATTTGACGAGCGAATTTAATTGCGGAAAATATCGGCGCGGATTCGACAAGTTTTATGTTCCCGATGGTGATAATAATAATAAGAATAGAGCGTGAAAAAATAAAAAAATTAGAAAAATAAATAAATCTTCAAATAATTAGTTTTGAATAAAAAAAAAATGAAATTAAGATATAATGTTCCAACATGGAGAATTGTTAGAACGGATAGCCGAGAATACGGCTGCGAAACAATCCATTCAAATCGTGGTGAGTGGCGATTCGACTCGATTCGCTACGAAATTCGAACCTTCCATCGAATTGAACAGAGAGAAAAGTTACGAGATGGCGTTAGTGAATCTGGAGACTTATTATTCCTTTCCCAACGTCACCGAAAAGAATAACTCGTTCAAGTATTCCGACGGAACGGATTGGTTGGAGATTCGAATTCCCAAAGGGAGTTACGACATAGACGATATGAACCATTACATTCAGACGCGAATGAAGACGGATGGAAAGGGAAGCAACAAGGTCAGACTCGCTCCCAATCCTAATACCTTACAGACGATGTTGGATTTGGAAGATAATTTTCGTGTGGATTTCAACACGGACGAGTCTGTAGGCAAGATGTTGGGATTCGATCGAAAGATGTATCGAGGCCACGCGGCATCTGAAAATACGGTCGACATTCTCGCTGTCAATAGCATTCTGGTGAACGTGGACGTGATTGCTGGAAGCTACGTGAATGGTAGCGCTCAGCCGACGATCTATTCCTTCTTTCCAAACGTGTCGCCGGGTTATAAGATCGTGGAGCGACCTCGAAATTCAGTTTATCTACCAGTGATTTTAGACATGTTGTATAGTCTCAAAACCACGTTGACGGATCAAAATGGTGAACTGTTAGATCTTTGCGGAGAGAGAGTGACGATACGATTTCACATAAAAGAAATATAAAAAGCAAAAAAAAAAAAAAAATATTATATATATATAGATAACAAAAATAAAATAAACGGTAATATTAATTTTTTTTACAAAATTATTTTAATATAATTATTAAACAAGAAACAATTGAAGTAAAATATATTTAAAAAAATCAAAACAAAACAGAATTATGACACAATACGTGGTTAAAAACGTGAACATATCCGCAGGACAGAAGAAGAAACTTAAGAGAGCTTTAACAACTCGAGGCGAGGCGGTGAGATTCAAATTCACTCATGAAGATCTGACGAGAGGCGGACAGGATTCGATCGCCTGAACCAGAAGTCAAATCAAAAGGATGGAGAAAGCGATTCGCGATGGAAGAGGGTTGGTGGTGAGATTGAGTCCCGCTCAGTTGAGATACAATTTGAGAATGAAAGGCGGTTTCCTACCGCTATTGGCAGGAATCGCCGCAAAAGCATTACCCTTCGCCGCAAAGGTGATACCCTTTCTCGGAAAGACTCTCGGCGTGGGCGCTCTCACGGGACTCGCTAGTTCGGGAGTTGAGAAATTAATGGGTGGCAACAGACTGTTTTTGAAGAAAGGAGGAGCCGTGTGTCGCGTTCACGTAGACGACAGCGGTAAAGGATTGTATCTAGAACCCGTTAGAGGTGGCAACTCTCTGAGAAGAAACGGTCTCTTTCTGAAGAGTGGACAGAACGTCAAGCGATACGGCAAGGGTTTGTACCTCAGTGACAATTCGCCATTTAAGAACATACCGATTTTGAATATGTTATTATAAAATATAAAAATTATATAAAATATATAAAATCGTAGAAAGTATAAAATAATATATATTTAAAATGGGTGAAGAGGTGGAGAAACAAATTTATCACCTGGATGAATTTGACGATAATGACGAACATGCGGAGCCAGAGAGCGAAGAAATAAAAAAATGGTTAGACGCTAATGATGGATATCTAAGGAAAGAGATAGATAAAGTGTGGGATATACGGTTGGGAATGAGATGATGCTTTCCACGGTCATCACTACCTTCTGAAGCGAGTGTTACCAAGAGATGCACAACATTCGTTCATAATTATGATTCGGATAAACAAAAATGTTACCATGAACGTATCACATCACAAAGAAAAAGAAAAAAAGGAAAAGAAGAAGAATCGACGCTGAAATTTGAGAGAAAAGGAAACATTATTATAATATATCATGATGATAGTGAAGAAGAAGGAAACCAAAAAAAAAAAAAAGTAAATGAGATCTCATTTACTTTTTCTTTTTTTTTCATTTTTTCTTCGTTATAAATCAATCGCTCTGTGGTTTATATTTCCAAGTCCGTTATTAGCACGTTGACGCTCGTGTCTACTCCTTTTTCGAAAATGTGTTGAATGTTTATCTTTACTCTTTTGAGTTTTTTGACATCGGTCAACTCACTCTCACCACCCAATTTCTTCACGAGTTCGAATGAGATGTTTGGAAATATGTAATTTCCATAGGGCAACGACAAATCGTCCTTGTCGAATTCTCTGTCTTTGGCGATGACGATGTTCTGCAGATCGCTTTGGTACTCGTAAATCAAATCGAGCGTGGCTTCGTTCAATTTCAGAGGCATCTTATATTTCTCGTATTTGTGCTCTAAGCCCTTCGTCTCGACATCGTTCAATTCGATGGGATCGTGTTGTTGTAATCTATAGATTTTATGATCGAATTTCTTATACGTTTCGACTCGTTTCAATTTCAATTCGCATCTTTTAGGTTGTTGTCTTCATGATCGATTATTTGTTTTTTTTGTTTTTACGAATTCTTGCAATAATGTATATTTTAAATTTTGTATTTAAATAATAATTTGTTAAAAAAAAAGTTTGTTATTTTTTTGCTCTTTATATTTTTAAAAAAGTTGTTTTTTTAATTTTTAATTTTCTTAAATGTAACAATTTTTTTAGTAAAAGTTTTTTTCTCTTTATATATATATAAAAAGTTTAAATTTTTTTAATTTCAATCCCTCTATTGTTTATATTTCCAAGTCCGTTATTAGCAAGTTGACATTCGTCATTTTTCCACATACGAAAATGGTGTGAATGTTCATCTTTACTCTTTTGAGTTTTTTTTCATAGGCGAATGCGCTCTCACCACCCGATTTCTTCACGAGTTCGGGTGAGATTATTGGATATATGTAACTTCCATAGGACAACAATAAATCACCCCTGTCGAATTCTCTGTCTTCGGCGACAATGGTATTAATCAACAGTTCGCTTTGGTACTCGTAAAACAAATCGAGCGCGGCTTCATCCACTTTCAAACACATTCGATATTTGTTGTAGTAGCACTCTAAGTCTACCATCTCGACCTCATTCAATTCGATGGGATCGTGTGGTTGTAATGTATAGATATTAAAACTGAATTTCTCATACCTTTCGTCTCGTTTCAATTTCAATCCACATCTTTTAGGTGTTGTTGTTGTCATGATCGATTATTTAGTTTTTTATGAATTCTTACAAATAATGTTTATTTTAAATTTTGTATTTAAATAATAATTTGTTAAAAAAAAGTTTCTCTTTATTTCTCTTTATATATAAATGAAAGTTAAAAAAAAAAATTCTTACAAACTCAATTTTGAGGTAAAAACAATGATCAAGTCCAAACATCCGAATTATAGTCTAGAACGTGCAAGACTTCAAACGTTTAAAAATTGGCCTTCGCATCTCGCTCAAAAACCCAAAGATTTAGCCGCCGCGGGTTTCGTTTACGTGGGTAGAGGCGACAAAGTCAAATGTTTTTGTTGTGACATACATTTGATGAAGTGGGAACCTCATGACGTACCTTTACTAGAACACATAAATAATATTAAAAAAGGCGACTGTGATTATTTAAACAAGATCCTAACGTTAGGATTGATCAAAATCCAAGACGAAGAGAGAGATAGAGATAAAAACCAAAAATTATTAATGGATATGTTACAACTCGGATACACCAAGGAACAATTGTACGATGCGTTAAACATCGTGAACAAGACCCTGTCTCAATTCATAACTTTAGAACATCTCATCAAATTCATGGCGGAAGTGGACGAGTTATCGTCACTCGTCGAAAACAAACCGAGTAAAACGTCCACCACCAAGTGTCTGGTCTGCGAAGGTGTCGCAAATGTCTTGTTTCTACCATGCGCACACCTGCGTTACTGTAGAGAATGTCATTCCGAAGACGAGAAAACGTGTTCGGTTTGCGAGCGAGAAATAAAAGCGGTCTTAAATTGTTTTTGAATAAAAACACATTAAAGAAAAAAAAATTGAATTTTAAAATTTAACTTTTTTTTTCTATTACATATATAAAAAGAGTAAAAAAGCAAAACTTTTTTAACAAATTATTTAATACAAAATTCAAAAAAAAAATAAAAATATTCTTACAAATGAAGCAAACAGATAAAACAATGGTAAATTTAAATGAGAAAACTGTACCTCAGTTAAACGAGACTTGTAGTCTATTACAAATTTCAGATTTTAGAAAGCATAGAACTAAAGCAAAAAAAATTGAAGTCATACAAGAATATTTGCGAAATGCTAGAAAGGCAAACGAAATGTCGATAGCAATGACGTCAAAAGATGCGTCGGTTGTGAAAAATAAGAAGACGACTAAACGAAAAGCCGTTGAAAAACATCAAGTTTCCAAAGAAAAGAAAAGAAAAGCTAAAATGAAAATGAGTGATGCACTTCAGATTCGAGACAAACGAGATATATCGAGCGAAATTCAATGAGCAATAGACGAAGAGAAAGGAGAAGAATATGTAAGACGACTCGTTGCAGAACTATTCCAATCGAAACCCGTAGAATGGGAGAGTGCAATCGAAGACATTTTTAAAACTTTCGACGTGTTTCCCTCGTCGAAGAAAGTCGATCCGAAATTGTTCATGGAACGGGTGAAGAAAAAAGTATTGGATTTGTTTCGCGAATACACGAACTTGGGATTAAAAATTAAGATGATACTCCACTGCATAATGAATAAAATCGATGTGAAGTCCGGCGAGAGCATCGTGAAAAATGCATATTTCAGATCTAACGTCGAACCCGTATTTCGTGGTTCAGATCTATCGGACGTTTTCAAAAAGATGAAAGACAAGATGTTGACGTCTCTCGCGAATTATCAAAATGAAGGTAGTAATTGGACGTTCGGCGAGGTGTTGAAACTCGAAATTCACATGACTAAAAACGAACCGTTGAAAGGATCTTCCTACTTGGAATTACCGTATTTCTTTACTAAGAAACATGCCGTGATCAACGTGAGAAATAAAGATGATCAGTTTTTTAAATGGGCAGTCACCTCCGCTTTATACCCTGTCGAAATACACGCCAATAGAGTTTCGCGTTACGAGGAAACTTCTAAAAATCTCGATTGGACAGGAGTGACTTTTCCAACAAACTTAAAACACATCGAACGTTTCGAGGTTCAAAATCCCACCGTAGCGGTGAACGTCTTGGGATACGACGACGAAAATCAAAAGATCTATCCTCTCAGATGGACTTCGTATCGCGGAAGAGAAAAGACGATTATTTTATTATCGATTTCGAATGGTGACAATCATCATTATTGTTGGGTTAAACATCCGACCCGATTACTGTCGAAACAAAATAATAATCATGGACATAAGATATCTTTATGTTGACCGAAAAATCATTAGCGAAACATCAGGAATATTGCAACGAAAATCAAGGTGTCGCCGTCGAAATGCCCAAACCCAACACCATCGTGAAGTTTGAAAATCACAACAGAAGGTTAAAAGTACCATTCGTCGTGTACGCCGATTTCGAATGTTTCACCACGAAAATGAGTTCCTGTCAACCCAACGCTCTTCAAAGTTACGTTGAAAGATATCAAAAACACATACCTTCAGGCTATTGCATTTACGTGAAATGCGCTTTCAACTCACAACATGACATGGGTCCCTTCACCTACACGAAACAGCGCGAAGACGACGACGTGGCTCAAAGGTTCGTGGAAGAGTTAGAATCGAAAATTCAAATGTTATACGACAAATTCAAAACTCCGGCGAAAATGATCATCACGCGAGAGCAGCAAGACGAAAATAACAGAGCCACCGAATGTCACATATGCAGACAATCGTTCGAGGAGAATTCAGAGGAAAATAAGAAGGTCAGAGACCACGATCATTACACTGGTCTGTATCGCGGTCCGGCTCACAGCAAGTGTAATTTAAAATATCGAGACACCACTTTCTATCCGGTGATGTTTCACAATGTCTCGGGTTACGACAGTCATCTGTTCGTGAAAAATCTTGGCACCTCGCACGAAGAATTAAATTGCATCGCAAACAGCGAAGAAAGATACATTTCCTTCATGAAATGGAAGCTCATGGAGAGGGAAAGAGTAATCGACAGAAATACGTTGAAAGAAAAAACGAAATCCATTCGTAGATGCATACGTTTCATCGACACTTTTAAATTCATGTCGACCGCTCTAGAAAAATTAGTCGATAACATGAGCAAGGATAAATTTAAAATCACGAGCGAACATTTCGGAGAATGAGTAGACGTCATGTTGAGGAAAGGAGTCTATCCTTACGATTACATGAACGATCTAAAGAGATTCAAAGACACCGCACTACCTTCGAAAGATGATTTTTATTCGAAATTATACGAATCGGACATTTCCGACGAGAATTACGAACATGCCAAAAACGTGTGGAAATCATTCGATATGAAAACCATGAGAGATTATCACGATCTCTATCTGAAGACCGACGTTCTGCTCTTGGCAGACGTGTTCAAAAATTTTCGAGACGTCTGTCGTCGAAATTGTGACCTGGATCCCACTTGGTATTTCACCGCACCCGGTCTGGCATGGGACGCTCTGTTGAAGACCACCGAAGTCCAATTGGAATTATTATCCGACGTGGACATGTTGCTCATGTTCGGAAGAGCTGCGAGAGGTGGCGTCTCGATGATCTCTCACAGACATTCCGAGGCTAACAATCCCTACATGAAAGAAGGTTTTGATTCGAAACGGTCGACTAAATACATACAGTATTGGGACGCCAATAATCTGTATGGTTGAGCTATGAGTCATCCTTTACCAATTGGAAATTTCGAATGGGTGAAGGAACCGGAAGAGATCCAAAAATGGAGAGACTATCCTTGCATTTTAGAAGTCGATTTGAACTATCCGGAAGAATTACACGATCTGCACAATGATTATCTGCTGGCTCACAAACGAATGGAACCGAACGAAGGAGACGAGGAAAAACTCATTCCCAATTTATTTAACAAATGTAACTACGTCGTCTACAGCGAGAATTTGAAACAGTACGTCGATTACGGGATGAAATTAGTCGACATACATCGCATCATTCGATTCGACGAAGAGCCTTGGATGAAAAAATACATCGATCTCAACACGAATCTCAGAACCCGAGCCGAGAACGATTTCGAAAAAGATTTCTTCAAACTCATGAACAACTGCGTGTACGGCAAATCGATGGAAAACATCAGGAAGAGAACCGACGTTCGACTCGTCACGTCTGAGAAAAGAGCTAAAAAATTGGTGGCGAAACCCAATTACAAACACCGAACCATATTCGGCGAAAATCTAGTGGCCGTTCACATGCAAAAGACGCACCTGAAGTTCGACAAACCGTATTTTCTCGGACCGATCATCTTAGATGTCAGCAAGTGATTGAGGTACGAGTTTCACTACGATTACATCAAACGAAAATTTGGCGACAAAGCCAAACTACTGTTCACCGACATGGACAGTTTAGTTTACGAGATAGAGACGAAAGACATCTACCAAGACATATCTCCGGACGTGGCCGAGTGGTTCGACACGAGCAATTATCCCGTCGATCACCCGTCCAACATTCAATCGAACAACAACAAGAAGGAGTTGGGTAAATTTAAGGACGAGATCGGCGGTAAACAGATCGTCGAATTCGTGGGCTTGAGACCCAAACTCTATGCTTATCGTCTAGAAGATGATGAAGAGATCAAGAAGTGCAAAGGAGTTAAAGCGTGCGTGGTGAAGAAAAACATCTCTTTCCAAGAGTATAAAGATTGTCTGTTAGGAAGTGGTCCGGTGTATAAGACTATGAAATCGATTCGAATCGAAAATCACGAGCTGTATACCGAAATAGTCAACAAGATTTCGCTGACGGCCAACGACGACAAGAGATTCGTGTTAGACGATAAAATAAGCACTTTGGCACTCGGACATTGGACTGTGGATCTAATTAGAGACGATATGAATGGGGATGATTGGATTCCAGATGCGCTTGCGGATGATAAGATTCCAGATACGATTGTGGATGATAGGATTCCAGAAAATCAAGAAGAATTAGATGAACACAAAATTATGGAAATCGATAGTGACATCGAGAAAGTTAGTAGGATTCCAGAAAATCAAGAAGAATTAGATGAATCCAAGATTATAGAAGTCAAGGAATTCGACGGATTCAAGATTGTGGAAGTCGATAGAGTTAGTTTAAAAAGAAAAAGAAAAAAAATAGAAAAAAAATAACATCATTTTTAGTGAATTATAATAAAATAAATAAAAAAAAAAATATATACGCATCTATGAATAAGAAAATAAAGATATCCATAGAAGGTGTCGTCTTACCCAACGAACCTCTATCCAACATCGATCTGTTGAATGCGGCAAAAGATTTGAAAATCGAAGATTTTCTAGGAGTGTTTTCCAGAGATGCCTTGCCGAAGAGAAGACCTCGACAATCGGAATGCGGAATTTTAAATCTAGACGATTCATCGGGTGAAGGCACTCATTGGGTGGCGTGGTTCAAGAACGGGAAGAAGAAGAAGAATTATTATTTCGACAGCTACGGAATCTCGCTGCCGAAAGAAATAAAGAACTATTTCAACAAATCGATGGTTCTTTACAACACAGATCAAGTGCAATCACCAGATCAAGTGTTTTACGGTCACCTGTGTCTCTATGTTCTCAAGAGATGGTCTGAAGAAGGAGATGAATTTCAAGACATTGTCAATGACTTACATTAGAGAGAAAAAATTTTTTTTTATAGTATATATATAAAGATAAAAAATTATTTTAAAAAAATTTTAATCGCATAAAAAACGAAAAATAAAATAACATAGTTCATTTTTTAATAAACTGTGTTTTGAACACATTTTTTTTCTAAACAACAACAAACAAAAAAATCCCACAACAACATGACAGTCAATAAATTTGGTAGAAGTGACGATGAAAAAGTGAACCCGAGAAAGAAGAGGAAGACGTTCGAAGTCGACGATGGGTACGACGTTGTCAACTTGGACGAGCGTTACGTTCGGAGATACGAACCTCAAGAAGAACCTTTGAACATGAACGATAAGAAGCTCTACAATCTTCCTGAGCCGATAGATCTCGCAGATGCTGTGACTAAAAAGTATGTCGATGGGGGAACGCCGATTTCGAACGAATCCTGCTGGATAATTACGTGGATAAAACCATGACCGACGATCTCGATCTGAAATCCAAACGTTTGGTGAACGTTGCAAATCCCGTAGATCCCACCGATGCCACGACAAAGAGATACGCGGACAACACTCATGCGAGATTCAGCCAACACCTGAGAAATAGATACGTTCAGAAAACGATGCATTCAGAATTGAACGCCAATTCCAACAAGATAACGAACGTGGCCACTCCCACGAATCCCAAGGACGTGGTGACCAACACTACATAGATCTGGAACAGAGAAAGTCTGACAGACGAGAAATGAAATCGGATCTGAATGCAGGATTCAACAAGATATTGAATCTGTCGAAGATCGACGACACGCATGCGGACTCAACTGCAGTCAACAAGGGCTACATAGATTCTGCCGTGATACAATCGCAAGAATACCTAGAATCGCAAGTGGACGATCTCTACCTGAACAAACAATCTTGCGGAACCATGGAGGGTGGCATCAACATGAACGGTGAGAATTTATTCGGTCTCGGTCACGATCCCGAATTTGATTCCAGCACAGTAAGCAGGAAGTACGTGGATGACAACTCAGTCTGGAGAAAGGGCGACATCATGGAAGGTAAACTAGACATGGGCGGACACACGCTCACGAATCTACCGGAACCCATGCACATGACAGACGCCTGCACCCTGATTTCGGTGGTGGAGAAAGTCAAATATGCCAGACAATTGATCACCATGTGGGCCGAAGAGTCCGATGCCTTAGAGGAGGGAAAAGCCGAGTGGTCTTTCGGAAATGGAGGTAGCAGATCGAAACACGGTCAGGTGGGATATCCCATGCCGCTGGGAGGTGAAATCCTTCGAATGAGTCTGGCTTCCTCGGATTTGAATAACAGAGCGGTCATCAATCTCATGGTGAATGGTGTGGAGAGCGATAAGAGATACAGCGTCGAAAAGACCGAGAATCAACGCGCGAATGTCAGCACGTTCGGCACGCCTCTCAAAGTGAACGCCGGAGACAGGATTAATTTCGTCACGAAAACCAATAATCCCGGAGCCGCCACTTCCGTGGTGAGTCTACTGATCGAACTGGATCCTTTGAACAAACAGTGAACGCGTGGAAAAAATAATAAATTAAAAAAAAAATAATGAGTAATGTGTGATTATTAAAAAAAAAAAACAATACATTATTTCTCATAATGTTTCATCTCGTGAAATTGGATCACCTATCTTGAAACACGCATCAACATCTATTTTAGCATTTCAAAGAGCTTTTATAAATTCTCGAAAAGCAGTCGGTCCTCTGTACGTCAACGTGTCTAAAAGTTTTCTGGTTTTATCTTCTATTAAGATGTTACTTTCGATTTCACGTCTCATATAATCAGTCAATATCAAAGGTTCTGTTTCGACTAAAGTGTCTAGAATTATTGCTAATGAATCTTGTGAAATATTTTTAATCAAAACACGTCTGTTTCTTCTTAAGTATTCTCTTTCTTTATCATTCATTTTTATAATAATTTTTTAATTTTTATTTATATATATATTTTTTTTTCCACACACTCGTCTCTCATCGAATGATCGACATCTTATTTCCGTCCGATTCGAATTGTAATTCTCTGTCTGACAGGACCAGGGCGAAGGCTTGGGTTTTTCTCGGCACGTTCCTATCGAATTGCATCTTGATCTGAATGTCTAACACGCTACTCTTGAGTCGTTCACTCTGTTTACTGACGTCGAACACGAGCATGGAATACATCGACTTGTATTCGCTGGGAGATATGTTGGGATTGCTCATCAATTCGTCTAGACCATGATACTTCTTTCTAAAATCGGCGGCGTCGCCGTACAGCCTGCAAAAATCGTTCTTGTCGAACGATGCGTTGTAATCGATTGCCGGATATCTCGTGGCGTTCAGAAACACTTGCATGTTTCTGAAATGGCAGTGATCGAACAGTGACGCATTCTTTTCCTGAGACCCGTCTCTATCGGTCTGAAACGCGACCACGATGAAACGCGGTCTCTCGGAAGCGGATTTCACCGTCAATCTCCAATCGAAGTGATTTGTGGAGGGAGGAATGCTAGCCGTGTTGCACTGTCTCATTCTAAATCCCACGGGTAATTTACTCTTGGATTGTATGATCTTGCAGAGATGTGTTTTCTCATCCGTCGTAGGTTCCATGTGCGGAACGAACCACGAAATCTTGTGTAGAGTTATCTTACCCACATTGGTCGCGGCAAGTTTCACTATTGCATCGTCGTTTCCTTTTCGAATCAATGTCAGATTGTGTTTGAATCCGTACATGATCTTGTTGTAATCGTCCGTGAATCCGAAGATGTGTTTCAAAGGTATCCTGAACGAAAACGTTCCTTTAGGTCTGGACGTCTTGACGACGTAGTCGAATATCGTGGCGGCGCCGGCGCTAGCAGGGCCGACGGTGTCTTTCACCCACAACTGATTAAGTCCTCTAGATTTCGAAAAATCGTCAGGATACGTCAAGAGTCCGAACATCGTGGTGGCTTGACCGGGATGAAAAACAGATTCTATCTCTTGTCCGGATAGCATGTATTTTATGTTACTGAATAGATGCATGATGCCATTATTGGCAAGGGTAACCGTGTCATCGTCAGCGTAGTCGCTCCCATCTTCCTTGGTGAGACGTCCCTGCACCACTATATAACTCTCGCTAGGATGTACGAATAGATCTTGAGTTTCGACGTTGATTCTTATCTCTCCCGCATTGTTCAAACTCGTTCCGGTTACCGGTTCGTATTCGTGAACCTCATATTCTTGAATACTTACATCTTTCACTATGCTTTGTGTTATATCTAGTATATTTGTCATTTTAAAGGATTTTTAGGTTTTTTTTGTTTATTAATTCACTTGCTTCTCTTTATCTAAAAAAAATAGTTTTTAATTATTTTTTATTATTATTTATTTTTTTTTCTCTCTTATATATATGTGTGTGTAAACAAGAAAATGTCAAAGAGAGTAAATAAATTTTTTTTTTTTTGCGTTCTTCATCAAAACTTTGTCTTCTGTAATTGTTGTTCGTAAAACTTTCCGATGATCTCTTCTCCATCCAAAGCTTCGATTTCATAAGTCACCGGATCGGTGTGAAATATTTTGATGATCACGAAGATTTCCGAGGTCCATCGAGGAGTATAACCCTTTTCGAAGTGCTTCTTATAAGCGTAGATTCTCACTGGATCGCCGACCGCAAATTTCGTCGTTCTAGACTTCTTCTTCCCGATCTTAGATCTCTCGGGATATAGATTCGCGTAGACCCGTTTTTCGTTTCGAGGATCGCTAGCTTCCACGGGAGTCATCTTGATCGATCTGTGTCGCGTGTCGTTGTAATCTTTCACCAAACCATTCAGAGCGTATATGTATTTCTTGGTCGAATTCGCCGTGAAGTATCTGTACATCTTCTCCTTCATCATTCGATTCCAACATTCCATTCTTTCTCTTCGTTTTCGATCGAGTAGAGGTCTACCAATCGACGAACGTCCTTGTTGTAGAATTCCATTCCCTTGTCCACCCACAATTTACTCGGTTTTCGAGAGGACGAGTCGAACACGCTCTTCAGAGCCTCGGCGACGCAAGGTCCCGATTTATTCTTCAAAGCTCTGATCCAACCGTATTTGGAAAACACGTCGATGACCATCAACAGATATTTGACGCCCTCGTTCCACCTCGAAAACGATCTCATGTAGACCAAGTCGGCAGACCAAATATCGTCCAGACCCTTCACGAACACCCTTCTCTTTCGAAATTTACGCACTATGGGTTTGTGTAACTCCTCGGCCAATTCGCTCGTCAATAATCCTTTCTTCTTCTTCTCTTTTTCAGATGCGCTTTTTTTTTTGAATGCCCCATCCGAATCGACGTTTCGCACCGATCAGATTGCCGACCAGCGAACGTTCCATCTTCTCTCTCCTGGTCGGATTCGATATGCCTTTCAATCTCGTCAACATGTTTTTGTTGCAGACGTCGTTGCGAGTCTTGGTGTCGGGATGTCCGGCGTAGCACAGATCGTGATCGTATGCAGCCGCGTCCACCCTATTCACGGGTTAGCTCCAAGATTTGGGTGTCAGATCGGTGTTGAGTCTCTTGTTCAATTTCGTTCCTGGTCCCGTGAAACTGTGACCGGGCAGATGCATTTCGAAAGGTAGATTGTTGATCATTTTATTCACGATGCCTTTGCCTTTGCTCGCATTCTTTTGTTTGACGAATCGAGTCTTTATAGAACCACACACGTCGCAAATTCCGCAAAGCATCCGTCTGTCGTTTTTAGTTCGCACTTCTCGAGAATTTCTCGTCTCGGTAACTCTCTTACACTTTACGCAATACATTTTTTTTGAAGAGTTAATTTAAATTAATTTCGTTTTTTTTATTTTATATATGAATTTAATATTTTTTTTTTTAAAATTCTGTTCTTATTATATATGAAACTGAAACGGACATTGAGTGCATTTTTCAGAATTGATGGAAATCACATTTTTTGACCCCGTAAAGTATTCCTGACGTACACACATGCATTTTGACGTAAAAAAGTGGGCGTGGCCAAAATTTTTGAAAGTGGGTCACGCTCATATCTCAAGCATGATATGATGAATGGACATGGGACTAACACCAAATGAGTCGACACTTGACGGAGATACAAAATATGGGTCAAGGTTACGGAGGTCACCTAGGGGTCATTGAGTGCATTTCTCATAATTTCTAGAAATCACATTTTTTGACCCCAAAGCACTCCTGAGGTTCATACATGCATTTTTACGTTAAAAAAGTGGGCGTGGCCAAAAGTTTTGAAGTGGGTCATGCTCATATCTCAACCATGGTATGATGAATGGACCTGGGACTGAAACCAAATGAGTCGACACTTGATGAAGATTCAAAATATGGGTCAGTGTCACGGAGGTCACCTTGGGGTCATTAAGTTCATTTTTCATAATTGCTGGAAATCACATTTTTTGACCCCCCCCCCCCCCACCCCCAAAGCATTCCTGAGGTCCATACATGCATTTTTACGTTAAAAAGTGGGCGTGGCCAACATTTTTGAAAGTGGATCACGCTCATATCTCAATCATGGTATGATGAATGGACCTGACACTAACACCAAATGAGTCGACACTTGATGGAGAATATGGGTCATGGTCACGGAGGTCACCTCGGGGTCCGCCTGAAAGAGGTCACCAAAATCATCAAATGCATATTATTCAGAAATACTGGGAAATGCATTTTATTACACCTTAATGCATTTCTAAAGTTCATGAACGTATTTCATCACTCAAATTAGCGGGCAGAGACAAAAATGTCCATTTCTGATTCGTGTATCGAACCCTTTGAATGCTAGTCACATATATGCCTTTTCTGGTTTCTTATAAAAAAATGTTCTGATTCCAGTATGAATATCTGTAAATACTATTAACGAAAATCCATTTCTGATTTGTTTAAAAATATTTTACTCCTGAAAATAAGCCTCCATGAATTCTCTTTCTGTATAGTTTATTTCTGATACTTTAACCCTTTTCACACAGCCTTGAATTTACTGGTTGCAGTAAATTCTGTTTCTCTAGTTATTCTTCTTATTATTATTCCATTATTCTTAAGGGGACGTCCAAACTAACTTCGGTCAAATGTCATGTAATTTTCTTCCAAGTCTAAAAAAGACCCAAAAATGAATAACCCCAATAAATTATATACTAAAATGCTTGAACTGAAACATAGAACGTGTGGAAACTGAAATTTGGCATGGAACTGCTGCCATGTGTAGATAGCACCACCTGAAAGTCTGCTATGGCATAAATAAGAGAACAAATTTTTTACAATAAAATACCTCAAAATAAAATAACAGCTGTATTCTATAAACATTGAAGTACATACGCGAAGAGATTTTTTCCTAATTCTTGAAAGTAATGAAGATTGAGACCAAATATTATAAGTGGAGTGCTCACTGATTGAAGGCAGACATTTTCTTTTGTTTATGTTTTGATTTGGGGGAGTTCAACAAAGGTCGACTTGAAGGAGTCCACTAGAAGAAGTGTGGAAGGACAAAAGAGTGTCTCCCAATGTAAAGATGTATGTGTCACTGTGGTGGTTTGGAAAGAAACTGTGATATTCTCCTATGTAGAATGCACTGCAAAGTCATACATTGTAGTTGAATAAATATATTTACAAACCCCTTGCATTGTAACCCCTTTTATCCCATGCATCAATTTGATAGTGATTAAATTGTTAAATTTGTTTGGTTTATCAATAAGTAACATAGCTCCGTTTACTCTTGGACACCAATACACTCATGATATCTGTTGGAGAAGAAATAAGAGTAACTGTAACCTGTCACTGCAATAAACCATCAAATGTACATAAAAGTACATTGTTATTCAAAACACATCAAATCGACCCTACATAACCATTATTGCATGTACTTTCCCAAAAGAGGCTTATTGGCATATTGAGATCAGGGGGCACATCTAGTAGGTCTCACATTCATAGGTGTTCAAATATTTTTTCAAGAACGCAGTGCGCAACGTAATCCCCAAAAGGTGACAAGTGAGGTCCATTTGATAAAAAATGTCCCAGGTGGAGGGGGGGGGGGTGTGGAGGGTCCCTTCCTTGTATGTCTCTACCTCCGGCACTCATGGCGTATGCCCTTTTCATCAAAGTTCAACTCTTTTGTCTTTTTGAAGATTCTGGCCTGGCGACACACATGTTCCAAACACTATCAGACAGGTAACCCTGCAAATAAGTGTATCTGCAAGAATCATATTACATTGCAAAACATTCTTTTTAGACTTTAAGTTCTGGACCTTTCATGCTCCTTACTTCCAACTATAACACTTCATTTATCGATTAATGGGTGAATAGAAAAACCCTGCCATAATCAACATGTTGAGTTCCAGAAACCTCCATAACAGCTCCGATAAAAGTGTCAAACTTCAGATTGGTGGCTTTACAGAATATTCATTAGCTTGTTGAGTAATAGAAACAAAATATTCACAAAAATATTTTGTTGCAATTAATTTGAGGGTGTCAGCAGGCACTTTCCAACAAATTGTAACAAATCAACTAGTTATAAACAAAATTTTCTAACTCGAAAGAGTGAAAGAGGACCATAACTCTGGAAAAAATGTGTGGAAGACACACTTGCTACAGCAGCTACACGGGCATCGTTTCCCCATGATGATTGATAACAACACCAAATGTCCTTCAAATTGTAGTAGCAGTGGTTGAGATACAAGGGAGAATGATAGTATGGGTTAGTGGACAGAGGTCTCCGCGGCACTAGATGCGCCTTTGACTTTCCCACTTCCAAGTCCGGGTCATAATAATCACAACACGCCCACCTTATCAATTCATAATTTCAGTAAAATAAACAGAATTATCAATTTTAATTAATTTATAGATGATGGGAAAATCTTTGGCTTCTTTCGCCTTCTCGTACTATTACCACAAACATCTGCAGGTAGTATGATGGTGACAAACGAAACTGAACGCATGTGGTCTGGTGTGTCAGGTTAAAAAGTAACTCGGCACGGATAATGAAGAAATTGTGAATATTTCGTGTATTTCATTTGTTTAAATGTTCATTGCGGCTAATTTTGACCGTGGAATCGTTAATTCGTTTGGGTTTTGACCATCACGGTCACGCTGACAGCGGTTATGTTTATTATGATATGCAAATTGGGAGATAGTTTCCAGTAAAGGAGATTTGTCACATTTGGCAGTGTAAAACGATGACAAAAGACACTGATCGACGCTTGTGTTGGTATGGTTGATTGCAAGAAAAAACTAAATTCACAGCATCGTCCAATCGCACCTTATTTAAAGGAGCGAATGCATCATTTTCAACCCATCTTCAATCGGTCCTTTGCGGACATCAACACAGTCGCGGCAAAGATCCATGGTTACTAGGAAGTAAATAACTTCACAACATCAGGGGACATCAACACGCTCAATATAGTTCCAGGTCACTTGGAATATACTTCGAGAAAAAAGTTTATGAATATTACCTTATTTTATGTGTATCGCCCCGATTTTATACACTCGGTTATTTTTTTTACAAGTGGTTCTTGTTGTCTTTTTAGTGCGCAATAATACAGATTTTTTGTCAACAAAAAAGTTCAGACGTCCTGTAAACACTGCATGTCACTGGAGGGAATTTCAAACCATATTTTACAGTTATGACATTAACAGCTCAAGTATTTGCTGTAACCTGTTTGCAAATTCGCTGATACATCGTCTTGAACAAATACAGGGCGTGATCACGTCCTTTCATTCTTACGATCGCCCAAAATGAGTATTCCTGTAAGAACCGCATTGTAATCACATGACCGGAATAAACATCATAGAAACATGGCCACATCCGGAACATCCAACATTTGTGTTGGAATGTATCACCAGAGTGTGTGTCATAAAAATGCTTTCTCCGAGTCTGTAGAACGTTATCACTGCATTGAGGAAAAGATTTTCATATTACCGATCATTTTGTGATTTTACGGGTTCGTTACCTATGCCATTGGCAAATTAATGTTCTTCAAAATCATCAAATTCACTTTTTTCTGAAAAAAATTATATGTACCTTTTCTATGCACTTTACTCATTATTTTGATATATAATTTGCCTTTCCTTACTTCTCTTATCTGTTTCTGGGGCATTGGGGAAAATGTCAACAAATTGACCAAAGTTACGTTGGACGACCCCTTAAATTTAGGCCAATATTGAAATTTCAGTCACGAAATTTCGTGACAGATCATCGGCGTTCATTACTTTTTTTTCAAATGTTCACATTTTTTCCTGATATGTTTCACCAGTTAGAGCTGGAGGTCAATGTTTTAATACTCTTTTCTTTAGAAAATTGTGGCAATTAATGAAATATTTTTGGATTATTTTTAATTTTAATTTTGATATAGAAATGTTTTTCCTTGTTTATATCCACAGGTGTTCGACGTGATTGTGCCAGCGATCATGAAAAATGGTGTATTTGAAGGTTTTTTGACAAATTATGTATTGTCCCATGATTCTGCATGAAAAGAGAGACAGGGTACTGAGCTTGCCGGCTTAGGAGATATCCACCTGCCTTTTTCAAACTCTCAGAAAACCCAAACGCGCGAATTTGTTGTCGTATTGATGTCATCCGACAGTTAAGATATTAAGCTCTACATCGGTATTCCACTTGCCCAATTAAAATCGTAATGCCAAAACGGGTCGAATATATCTCGGGAACGACTTCCGAACGAGTTATTTGTTTTGGGTCGGACAAGGCTATAGATAGGAAGTTGACTGGGCCGATCAAAACAATTCACCAAATCTATCAAACAGAACGTCCCATTTTCTAACTACGATTATCGTTCTGTCCACACTTCACCGCGCTAATCATACAGTACGGTACTGGGGTTTTAGTACCTCTTGAACGTAATAAAATTGGAAACTTGTATTTGTAATTCTCTTCAATACAAAGAGAAATTTCCTTCCGTCGCCATAATTGTACGACAACGCAATAAATTTGATCGCGCCATCCCATTGGTAGATAGGTGAAAATAAAACAAAAGATTCTAGTATTTTCCTGTGACAAATATAGCAACCAATGGGAAGTAAATTCGCTGTCTACAGTCGTGTCCGACCTAAAAAGTGACTCGTCCCCGAGAAATATTCGACCCGTTTCAGTGTAAAAAAGCATTTAATTGGTCAAGTGATATATGGTAACGCAAGGATGTCTTAGCTGTCCAGTGACATCAATATCTCGACTACAAATTCACACGTTTGTTTTTTCTGTGAGTTCGAATAAGGCAGTGGATATCTTCCAAGCCAGAGAGTTCAGTACCTTAGTAGTTGGGGGAGGCATTATAGCCCCAAGCATTTTTAACACTGATTTTTCCATAGGGTCCATTGCCTTAGTGTTAAATTGTGTAACTTATAGCCCCAAGAACTTATAGACTCAAGAACTTATAGCCCCAAGAACTTATAGACCCAACATGTATGCACTGGTGGCACAGTGCATACATGTTGGGTCTATAAGTTCTTGGGGCTATAAGTTCTTGAGTCTATAAGTTCTTGGGGCTATAAGTTACACAATTTAACACTAAGGCAATGGACCCTATGGAAAAATCAGTGTTAAAAATGCTTGGGGCTATAATGCCTCCGCATCATGCTTTATGACCAGATCCTATAGTACATTTCTGGCTTATAAGTTTCCACTGTACATTAATTTATTTTTTGTAGTTTGCAAATTAATTTTTTGTTTAGCTTAAATGTTTTTGTGGTTTGCAATATAATTTTTGTTTAGCTTAAATATTTTTTGTTTTTTTGTGTTTCGCAAAATAGAAAAATAATTTGCAAACACAAAAAATATTTTCTAAGAAAATATATTTTGTGTTTGCAAATTATTTTTACAAAAAGCTTTTTCATAATTTTATGAAAAAGTTTTTTGTGAAAATAAATTTGCAAACACAAAATATATTTTCTAAGAAAATATTTTTTGTGTTTGCAAATTATTTTTCTATTTTGCAAGTTTTTATTTTATAAGGAAATATTTTATGTACCCCAGACCTGGATTTTTTTCTCTGGCAAACCAATGTCTCTGGGAGTTTTCACTGTTAAATCTGTGTTTGTCACCACTGTTTTTCCCCATAGACAATCCTGGAGGGGTAATTGCAACATTTTTTTATTCCAAACTTGTTTTAGGATATCTCTCATTGATACAACTCTCATTATCAACAGTCACTCACAGAATGGGTAATGGAACTGTGTCTCTCTTTCTGAGACTTTTATTTGTTTAGAAAGAAAAAATCTCTTTCCAATATTTTGTAGCCTTGAAAAAGGCTGTTCAATTCTGTATCAGATAAGATGTAGAAATTGTCATTTCTCCCTTCCTTCCCGTCTTGTTAAATATCCACTCAAGTTACATTTGTTTGTCCCATGGGTATCTCTCCGATTTTAAAAAATGACACAATAGCGCCGGTACTTTGAGTTTTTCTGAATGCTTATCAACTTACAATATCAAGTCGATAGTCCCTAGTTGTAATGTAAATTCATATTCACACAAATCATATTTCATATATTTGTACGAATACGAATTTGCAAATACAAGAACACTATCTGTTATTTGAGTTGTAAAAAATTTACTGTCAATCCTATTACAAATGTAGTGAAGAAAATACACCAATACCTTCAAAATGATTCAAGTAAAATATCCAATATAAGCGATGAATTAATTGTAATCTAAAAGTTATCCGAACAATTATACTCCTATGATAAAACAAAATGCGTATTGAATTGTAATGTTAGGTATTCGAGTCGATTTTTCCTGGAAAATAAACATCACGAAACACAACGTCATTTTCTGGGAAGTGGTTTAAATATAGCGCGGCTTCACTGAAAATAATCACTGCTTTGCAAATCAATACTGACTTAACATTGCGTGTTATATCGACACCAGAATAACTCCCGAAATATTACTTTCCATCAATGAAATGTGATCGACCAACTTAATGTTTTAAATGAATGAGTTTCCCCACGACTTATACCATGCATTTAACAAGCAGAACAATTGATTATTTTTGTAGAACAACGGGTCAAGCACTCCCAACATATCCGTACTTTTACATATTTATTCGAATATCTTCGCTCATAATTATTCTATCTGGACATATTACATACCATCGTAAAGCTTGTCAACTGCAGTTTAAGATTGTATCTTAACCGATACAATCGGTTCGGAACTTAAAATGTTATCGACTGTTATCTGCCAAAAGAAACACAAAACCATATTCAACACAGGTATCCCATAAAATGCACTGACACACTATTTAAATGTACATCCATTTGGTTACAAACAGTCTTGCTATCTATTGCACTCAATAACCTCTGGATACTATACACCAGTTGTTAAATGTGTTCAGTGTTAGAGTCGATTTTTCCTGGAAAATAAACATCACGAAACACAACGTCATTTTCTGGGAAGTGGTTTAAATATAGCGCGGCTTCACTGAAAATAATCACTGCTTTGCAAATCAATACTGACTTAACATTGCGTGTTATATCGACACCAGAATAACTCCCGAAATATTACTTTCCATCAATGAAATGTGATCGACCAACTTAATGTTTTAAATAAATGAGTTTCCCCACGACTTATACCATGCATTTAACAAGCAGAACAATTTATTATTTTTGTAGAACAACGGGTCAAGCACTCCCAACATATCCGTACTTTTACATATTTATTCGAATATCTTCGCTCATAATTATTCTATCTGGACATATTATATACCATCGTAAAGCTTGTCAACTGCAGTTTAAGATGGTATCTTAAGCGATACAATCGGTTCGGAACTTAAAATGTTATCGACTGTTATCTGCCAAAAGAAACACAAAACCATAAAATGCACTGACACACTATTTAAATGTACATCCATTTGGTTACAAACAGTCTTGCTATCTATTGCACTCAATAACCTCTGGATACTATATTGCTGTTGTTAAATATTGACTGAAAGATACACTAACAAATAAAATATTTACCATAGGAATTGTCCCATAGAGTGAATGGATTACATTTTATGACTTTTCAAAAGTGTATAAGAAACATTTATTAACAGTATAATTCATTGGGTATTAAATGTACATTTAAATGCACATTTAAATGTACATTCAAAAAGTATAAAAGGAGGAAGAATCTTAGGTTGATTCACACTTGGGTTTTTGACTTCAAGAAGACAAGACATATTTTCAAAAGCTAGAAGACGATAGAAGAAAAAGATGAAGAGAGCCATTGAAGAATATAGTGAGACAGAGAGTGAAGTAGATAACAAGAAGCAGAGAGTAGAGTCAGCTAAAGATATGTACACCATTCACCCACTTCTACAAAGAACATCAAGAAAATTCCGTTCCAAATGCCATGTATGCAGAATAACATTCAAACAATTTAATCAGAAGAATCCATTTGACATCCTTGGAAAAGTCTTTGACAGTTTGGTAGACGATATATTAAAGAAGAATGTGGTGTAGAAGACAACGATCCAATGAGAATATCAGTTAACCACCCAGGATTAGAAATAGGTATATTTATTCCATTTACTAAGGCTTCGGCTATCACTGGTAACACCATATTAGATGAAATAGAAAAAGTTGTACAATCAAATGATAACTTTACTATCCATGATGGGCAATTATCTTTGGAAATAACACACACTTCTCTACCACAAGGGTCTGGGCGACACGCACCAATTTCATTTTCATCTGTTGATAAAATGGTGGGAAACAAGAAAAGTATTATTGAAATTAAAAATGTTAATGATTCAATGTGTCTCGCACGGGCCATTGTAGTGGGAAAGTGTCATGTTGATAGAGATAATTCTGATCTTTGGCAAAAGAAATGGAAAAATATTAGAAATTCTGATAGACCGACACAAGAGTTGGAAGCTAAGGCATTGATGGACAAAGCAGGTCTTGATTATAATATTCCTTGTGGATATGAAGAATATTATAAAATACAAGACCTGCTTTACCCAGAGTATGTCATCAAAATTCATCCACAGTATGCAAAAAGTGAATTTTTATTCAAACCTCCAGTTACCACCACTGATAGTAAAGTTATTCATATTTACCACCATGACCAGCATTTTGATACTATCACAACAATTAAAGGGTTTTTAGGATGCTCCTACTATTGTGAACTTTGCAGTAAAGGGGTCCAACAGAGAGAACGTCACATGTACCCTTTTGGTTGTATTTGCTATGCTCCAACAAAATGTATTCCTGAACATCCCACTACCTGTTACAGTTGCAATAGACAATTTAGAAGTTTATCATGCTATAATAACCATATCACTAGAAAGGGAAAAGAAGAAAAAACAATTTGTCAATTAGTTCAAAAATGTAAAACATGCAATTCACCAATATATCCAACAAAAGGAAAGCACATCTGTGAAGGATTCAAAAAATGCAAATATTGTCAACAAGTAGTTAATTCTGACCACCAATGTTTCATTCCAAAATACACTTCACCCGAGGATGAAAAATTACCAAACATTCCATTTGTATTTTTTGATTTTGAAACCACACAAGACTCAGGAGTTCATATCCCAAATTTCTGTGTTGCTCATCGTGCATGTGGGGGGTGTATTTGCAAATCTATAGATCAAGAATGTATTTCCTGTGACAAATTTGGATATAGGCAATCAATATTTAAAGGGGAATCTACTTTATCAGATTTTTGTGATTGGCTTTTCAGTAAGGAACATAAAGGGACAACAGCTATTGCTCACAATTTAAGAGGTTTTGATGGACAATTTATTTTAAGACACCTCATTGAAACTGGTACAACAACTCCTGATGTAATTATGAATGGGAACAAAATTCTTTCACTTAAAGCTTGTGGTATTAGACTTATAGATTCTTTAAATTTTCTTTCAATGAGATTGGCACAATTTCCCAAAACATTTGGCTTGACAGAATTAGCAAAAGGTTATTTCCCCCATTTGGCAAACACACAAGCTTATCAAAATTATATTGGTCCTTATTTAGATTCAACATTGTATATGCCAGATTCAATGTCTCCATCAGATAGGGAAGATTTTATCAAGTGGTACAACCAAAAATTTACTAGTAATGCCAGATTTGATTTTCAAAAAGAAATGGAATTATACTGTAAATCAGATGTAGATATCTTGCGTAGGGGGTGTGGGGAATTCAGACAAAAATTTATAGATAGTGATGGCATAGACCCCTTGAGAGAAGCATTTACCTTAGCCGATGCATGTACAAAAGCTTGGAGAAAAAATTCACTTCCAGAAAACAAAATGGCAATCATTTCAGACATAGGTTACCCAGCTAAAGTCAAATACTCCATTAAAGCCATTAGATTTTTACAGACACTTGCACAGGAAAAAAACATACATATTCAACATGCACTTAATGGTGGGGAGGTTAAAATAGGGGGATATTATGTTGATGGGTTTCACAAAGACACAAATACAATCTTTGAATTTTATGGATGTATGTGGCATGGGTGCATAACATGTTACAAAGACAACAGACATGAGAAAAATCCAGTCAATTTGTTAAATTACCAAACTCTCTACAACAATACACAGGAACGCATACACCATTTGAAATCATTAGGGTATAACATGAGAATAACATGGGAACATGAACTTGATGATTTTTGCAAATCAAATCCTGAAGTAAAATCAACATTAAATTCATTTTTTCCAAACATGGATCCTATTAAACCACGTGAAGCATTATTTGGGGGGAGAACAAATGCCATTAAATTACATCATAAAATAGACCAAAACACAGACAATGAAATAAAATACATAGATATCTGTTCACTCTATCCTTATGTCAATAAACACAGAGAATATCCAGTAGGTCATCCAAATATACTCACAAAAGAAAACATAGACATGAATAATATAAGACAGTACAGGGGACTTATCAAATGTAAAGTTTTACCACCACAATCTCTACACATGCCAGTATTACCAATTCATTGCAACAAGAAAATGGTTTTTACACTTTGCAATACATGTGCAGAACAAGAATTAGACAAATGTGAACACACACCAGATCAACACAGTATTACAGGTACATGGACATCTATTGAACTTTTTAAAGCATTGGGAATGGGATACACATTACTTGACACTTATCAGATTTGGCATTGGGAAGAATGGTCTTCAGAAATTTACAAACATTATGTGAACAAATATTTAAAAATGAAACAAGAAGCCAGTGGATATCCAGATTGGGTGAAAACAGAAACAGACAAAGATACATTTAAGAAAGACTATGCACAAATTGAAAACATACATTTGGAAAATATTGAAAAAAATCCAGGACAAAGATCATTTGCTAAAACCATGTTAAACTGTTTATGGGGGAAAAGTGCACAAAACAATTTAAAAACAAAAACAGAATACATACAAGACCCATCCAAATATTTTTACCTGATACAAGATAAAGACATCATTATTAAAAATGTTGAATTGTTTGATCATGATAAATGTATTTTAGTCAATTACACAAAATCTACAGATGTTTATGAACCTCACAAATCAGCTAATGTTGCAGTTGCATCTTTTGTCACAGCTTATGCACGAATGGAATTATATAAAGTAATAGGACGTTTGGGTAGACGAGTATTATACTTTGACACAGACAGTTGTATTTACATCCATAACCCCTCACTTTGGAATCCACAAATTATAAACAGTAGGTTAGGTCAGTGGACAGATGAACATCCAGATGCAAAAATTATTGAATATGTAGGTTTAGGTCCAAAAAATTATGGTTACAAATACATTAAAGATGGTAAAATACACACTTCATGTAAAGTTAAAGGAATCACATTAGACTACAATACATCACAGAAAGTCAATTTTGAATCCATGGTGGAATGTGTACAAGACAGACACAATTATAAAATGAACATTGAATACACACATAGAATTAAACGCAACAAGAACAGACAAGTCACAAGTGAAAGACAAACCAAAACATTCAGATCTGTGTACACAAAACGTTTTGTAGTGGATAAATATGATACAAGACCTTATGGGTTTAAGGTATAAAAATTACTCTTTAGAATTCTCATTTCAAGTTTGAACAAGACCAGACATGTCACAATTGAATTACAAACCAAAACATTCAGATCTGTGTACACAAACCATTTTGTAGTGGATAAATATGACACAAAACCTTATGGGCCTAAGGTATAAAAGAACCCTTCAGATTTCTCATTTCAACTTTGAACACTGAGCAGGCAAGATGTCTCTACCACTCAATCCTACTTATCCCATATACTTGTCAGAGTTAAGAAGACTTTCAAGTTTTAGTATGACTACAAACCCTATTTTAAAATCCAAGAAAGAAGACTTAGCTAAAGCTGGATTTTTCTATGTGGGAGATGGTAAAGTAAAATGTTTTGTATGTGGACAAGGTTTAATGAATTGGGAAGAAAAAGATATTCCTTTGCAAGAACATGTTAAGTGGTCACCAAATTGTTCTTATATTCAACTGATAAGAAATTGTCAATTATACAATCCACCAACAAGTATGCAAACACCCCCAGATAAAATATTATCAGTGATGGATTATGGATTCACTTTAAATCAAATATTTTCAACAATGAAAAAATATGACAAGTGTTTAGATGATTTTCCAGATTCTAAGTCTTTATTTGCACTCATGGTGCTAAATGATCAAAGTACATCATTTAGTACCATAATTGCAAGACAAGCTGCAGGACAATTCAAAACTAAGTTTGATAAAATGTTTTCAGATAATGCAGGAAATGATTTTCCTGACCGTCCTGATGTATTTTGTGCATCAGGTAATATAGTACCTGATGGACAAAATACATCAGAAGAGACAAAAGAAACATCACTTTGATTTCAACCATGGAACCAGTAAGACGTATCTTAGACAACAAGATTACACGTAAGGCATTATTATATGCATTTCAATTGATCACTCCTGGTTATCTAACAATAACAAAAGAGTTTATTCATAATCAATTGGGAAAAGATGAAATGTATGGGGAATTTTGTAATGCATTACAAATCATGAATGCTTTTTACAAAGATAATATAGAAAATATTTGGACAAGAGTTGTGTGGGGTAATATAATTTATGATAAAGAAATCATTAATTACTTGTATAGACAATGTGTACCACAAATAGATAGAAGAATAGATTCTTCAGAAACTGTATTTGAGTTAAAAGCACCCTTAAAACGAATACCTACTAAAAGACATGAACAAGGTATGGAATCAGAAAGTATATAAGTGAGTGATTTGACAAAAACTTTTTCACACACAAAATACAATTATGGCATCAAGTGAATGTTTATTGTTTCAACACCCTTGTAATATCTTTATTTCGGGACCTAGTGGTTCAGGAAAAACAGAATTTGTCAAAAAGCTTATTGATATGAAACATGACTTATTTCAAATTCCCCCACAAAAAATCATTTGGTGTTATAAAGAATGGCAAAATACATATACTTTACTTAAAGAAAGTGAAGATATTAAATTCATAGATGGTATCCCTGATGATGAATATGAAATTGTCAGTGATGTCACTATTCGCCATCTTGTAGTTTTTGCTGATATGTTAGGAGATAAAGATGAAGAAAAAATTAAATTATGGTTCACACGAAAAGGACATCATAGAAATGCAAGTGTCATTTACATTACACAAAATATGTTTCAACAATCTAAATCTAGTCGTACCATAAGTTTAAATGCACATTATATGATTTTATTTCAAAATACCAGAGATAAAGGGCAAATTAAAGTATTGGCAAATCAAGTTCAATTACCACATTTAAATGCATGTTATCAAGATGCAACAAGTATTGATCATGGTTATTTATTAATTGATTTTCATCCTAGAACTCCTGAGTCTTTGAGATTAAGAACTGATATTTTTCATCCTTGGGTAACACAAAATGAACGTGGTCCCATCATTTATACAAAACTATAAATTCCCCATGTTCTAATGAGTTGATGTTAGTTAGTCAAAGTTTGTCAACGACTACACATCATCATGGTATCATTCATACAATCTTTGGAACAACTTGGTCAAGAAACAAGTCCATTTGCAAGACAAAAATTACTTAAGAAAGGTTTTAAGAAAATTTTAAAATGGTTTACATTAGCAAGTAGAATCATACTTAATAAGAAAATTAAATTGCCAAAACAAACTTTAACCTATATGGATAAACATAAACAAGATCTTGAACAACTTGCAAATCCCAGAGTTGATCTTGCAACAAAACGAAACATTATTTTAAAACCAGGAGGTGGTGGATTTTTTGGTGGTGTTACCATTCGTAATTTAATTCGATGGGATGGTCATAAGACAAGTAGATCATTCTATTCACCATTCAAAAAAACAAAGAGTAAGAAACAAAAGTCACCTAAAAGGAAACGAAAATCCCCCAAGAAAAGATCAAATAATTCATCAAGCTCTAGAGAGATAAAAAATCAATGAAAGGTAGGACCTAAATATATGTACACAAATTTTGAAATTGCACCTCATAGATCTCCATCTATAAAAACAAAAGCATTACTTGTGAAAAATCTTCAAAGACAAAGAAAAGTATCACCACTTAAGTTAACACGTGTAGTGTCAATAACAAAAGATGGTGTTAAAAAAAATCATGAACCAATGTATTCTGTAATAAAACCAAGTCAAAATGTACTGCATGACCCAATGGGTTCTAGACAAAATACAGACCATGTACCATTAAAAGAAAAGATTCCCACAATGGCACGTTTTACAGCTTTAAATACACCTAAACCTGTTAAAGGGATAAGGTCTTACTTTAAATAATATAAAGTTTTTTTGCACATGTATAAATAGCATTACATTTTTATATTTGTTTCATTTAATCATTAGATTCTATAAGAGCAAGATGGTGAGACAAAATAAGAAACAAAAAATTCCTTTAGTTAAAAAATATGGTGGTATGTTAATAGGTTTAAGTCAAACTCCTCCAGCATTTCAAAAACAAATTATGAAAAATGCACCTAAAGAATTAATTAATTGTGTGTCAGAATGCTGTCATAATCTTTTAAAAGGCAACATACATCTAACAAAAAGTCAGAAACAAAAATTACATCCAAAGCGTCAACAACTACGAGCACTCGCTAGTAAATCAATAACTCTTAAAAAGAAAAAACAAATTTTAAATCAAAAAGGTGGTTTTTTACCATTACTTGGTTTACTTGGACCTGCTATAGGAGTTGCAACAAATCTTGCAAATAAATTAGTCGATAAAATATGAAAAAGATGGCTATTGTACCTTATCAAATGTTAGAAGATATGCAACGTTTTAGAAATGAAAAAGCTCAAAGACCAAGATTACCCCCTAACCCACAAGTTACAAATACTGCACAACTTCAAAATGATTTATCATCTGTGTTAGGAAATTCAGAGTTGTCTGAAAGTGAGAAAGAACAAAAGTATGGGGAAACTTTACAAAAATTTCAAATGTCACATAAGAAAGCATTACAACCAACATTGGTTCCATTGCCTGAGTCAGGAGAAAAATCATTATTTTTACGAGATCGTATTATAGAAAGTGTCCCTGTTACAATGAGACGTAAAGCAACTTCATTATTATCTGCTTTATCATCTCATCCACATATGAGTTGGGATGAACAGGGTGTATTAAGTTACGATGGAGAAGTCATAAAAGGTTCAAATATCATAGATTTAGTCAATGATGTTCTTAGACACCGAAAAGGTTTTAAACCGAGTGGATGGGAAATGTTTATCGTGGATTAAAAGATATAAATATCCCTCAAGATTTTGTTGGTAATCGTGAACGTTGGTTATGGATGAATAGACAACCTATACCCAAACCCAGTAAATATCAAAGTTCTCCAGAAGATAGTTGGTCTGAAACTCCTCAATCCTCCCCTCCAAAACGTAAAGTTCGTCGAGGTCATAGAGTGCAGTGGAGTGAAGACACACCAAAGTCAGCACTAAAGCATAAATTGACAAAACGTAGATTATCTGAAAAATGGGAAGCTTATTGAATGATTTATTAACTGAAATATATTACAATACAAAACATCCTGCTGGTTATGGTGGTATACAAAAATTGTACAAAGCAGCTCATAGTAAAGATAATTCCATCACAATTGATCAAGTGAAAAAATGGTTGAAAGGAGAAAGAACTTATACTTTACATAAACCCATCCGTAAAAAATTTTCAAGACGTAAGACTATAGTGGGTGGTATTGATCATCAATGGCAGATTGATTTAGCAGACTTACAAAGTTTACAATCTTACAATGACCAATTTCGTTATTTAGTTTGTGTTATTGATGTATTTTCCAAATATGCATGGGTAATACCCATTCACAATAAAACAGGAGAGACATTAACAAAATCTTTTCAGAGTATTTTGAAAACTTCTGGACGTAAACCATTATCATTACAATCTGATAAAGGTTCTGAATTTAAAAATAAAGACGTGCAAAATTTTTTAAAGAAACAAAACATTCATTTCTTCACAACAGAAAATCCTGAAACCAAAGCTAGTATTGTTGAACGTTTTCAACGTACATTGAAAACACGAATGTGGAAATATTTTACACACAAACGTACATTAAGGTACATTGATGTGTTGGAAAATTTAGTTGATGGATATAATCATAGTTTTCATCGAAGTATTCAGAGAACTCCTGCTTCAGTATCATTAGAAAATGAAGTAGAAGTATCTCAACATTTGTATGGTAAAAAAAAATCTAAAAAGAAAAAAATACAATTTAAAGTTGGTGATATAGTACGTATTAATAAAACCAAACGTACATTTGAAAAAGGGTATTTACCAAATTGGACAAAAGAGTTATTTAAAATTACTCATGTAAAACATACAATACCACCCACTTATAAACTTGAAGATATGGGTGGTGAAAATATACAAGGGACATTTTATCCACAAGAAATTCAAAGTATAAAAGATGATAAAAAATATATAATTGAATCAATTCTTAATAGACGGTTAAGACGTGTGGGAAAGAAAATTATCAAAGAACTTAAAGTACATTGGGAAGGTTATCCAAAGAAATTTGATAGTTGGATAGCAGAATCAGATTTGATATAAAAAGAATATGTCATTAAATGAAACTTCATTACCTAATGAAACCACAAGTGTTGATGTACAAAGTCAACAAACTCAACAATTTAAAATTTGTGGAAATCGTGTTGCAAAAAATCAAGTCACTTATTTCACACAGATTATTATCATTTATGGTATTATAATTACTGCCATTGCACATTTGAGTTTACAAAGCCCTGATAAAGAATTGTGGTTAGTGTTATTAAGTAGTTCATTAGGATATATTCTTCCAAGTCCAGGTTTAAAATATTTGAAACAACCACAAGATAAGAAAAATGAATTCATTTTACGTAACACTTCTGAGTGATAGTTCTATGGATATGTTTCCAAATAATAGCCAATGTTGTTTTCAAACACAATTATCTAAACCCATTCATGTTGATAAAGAACATTGGGAGGTGGGATTAGTTGAAGTAATTTTACCTTCGGAAGCAAAAAATATTACAGATGAAGAATCTGTTTTTAAAATCTTTGTGACAGATAGCAACATCTCAAATCGTATTAATAAAACGAAATTGAAACATACATTTCACAAAGGTGTTGCTGCTGTTGAATTAAATATTTTATCAGGTGCATATTTAAATGGCACTCATGTCATAGATGCAATGCAAACAGAAATTCAAGAAAAACTTGGAGACATATTTAAATCATTTGATGTATTATTTCATGTTGGATTTTCAACTCTCCAAGGGCATGTAAAAATAGTAGGAAATAGTATTGGGAAAGTGGGTATTAAAATGTCAGAAAGTTTATTACAAAAATTGGGATGTAAAGATAGTTATTCTGTCATTTTTCCTAACACATCAAAAGATGCATTTAAATATAATGTGGACTTAAATGTGGATTTCAATCAAATCTTTATTTATTCTGACATAGCAGATTATACATTTTTAGGTGATATTGAAGCACCTATTTTACGTGTGATTCCATTTGAATCACATAAAGAATCTCTACATACTCATATAGAATTTGATAATGTACATTATGTACCAGTATCAAAATCTTATTTTGATCAGATTAGTATAAATATAAATGGGAACACTGGTAAACCCATTCAGTTTGCAAGTGGCAAGACAGTTGTCAAGTTGCATTTTAGACAGAGACATAAATTAAATTTGTAAAAAATGATGCCGGTGTATCAAGGTGTACCACGGCAATATGGATATGGATTAGGGTCTATTTTTCGCACAGCAATAAGAACAGCTGCACCATTTATAAAACCAATTGCAAAAAATGCATTTCAAACCTTAAAGAGAGATGGATTAAGACATGGTTTAGAAATAGCAAATGAATTGATAAAAAAACGTAAAGCACCTAAAGACATTTTATTAACTCATGGAAAAGATCTTTTGAAATCAGTTGGTGAATCTGCTTTAGGTATAAAAAGACAAAAACAAGAACGAAAACGTTAGTCTGTGGTTCGTTCTCGTAGAGGTAAGACACGTCAAAGACAAGCTTATTCAAAACGAAAATCAAGACCACTTGATATATTTGATTGAAAAAAATCATGATGTTACATGGATCTTGCGAACATTTTGGTAGTAGTTTTGATCCAGATAATGTATCACCAACATCAAGTGGTATAGAAAATATTGGTGAAATTGAACAATTTCCTATTGCATCTTTAAATAATTCTTCACCAATAGAATTTTTAATTCCAAGACAAACAACCAAGTGGTTAGATCTTGCAGCATCTACACTTGAAGTTCAATTTAAAATTACAAAACAAGATGGGAGTGTTTTGGCTGGAGATACACAAATTGCTCCTATCAATAATTTTTTTCATAGCATGTTCAGTAAAATTGATGTTACACTGAATGGCAATCTTATCACCACCAATACAGATCTTTATCCTTATAGAGCATATTTTGAGAATTTTCTTAGTTATTCAAGAGATGTGAAAAAAACACATCTAGCTGCTAGTGAGATGTGGTATACAGATACTCCTGGACACCACGCAGAAACAAGTAAAGCTTCGTCTAACAAAGGTTTGACTGAGCGAGCTAAAATAATTGGTGGTAGCAAAAATGTACAACTAAGAGGAAAACTGCATTTAGATCTGTTTGTGCAAGATAAGTATTTACCAAATGGAGTTGAGATGAGAATTAAATTGCATCGTGCTCCAACTAAATTTTGTTTGATTGGTAGTGAACATGGAAAAATAGAAATTCAAAAAGCCATATTCAGAATACCGGCATTGGATTTATTTCCAAAATTTGCGAATGATCTTAATGCACAAATAGATCGAACAAATTATAAAATGCCCATAAGACGTAGTGAAATTAAAACTTTTACTATTGGAAGTGGTCTTCGTTCAAAAATAGAAGACTATCTGTTTCATAAACAGATGCCAAAACGAATTATTCTTGGTTTAGTTAGTAATAGAGATATAAATGGAGATATTGGCAGTAATCCATTTAATTTTCAACATTTCGATTTAAATAAGTTGGAAATCACAATAGATGGACATTCCATTAAAGCACGTCCCTTTGAACCGAATTTTGAAGGTGGACTTTATCTAAATTCATATTTATCATTGTTTGAAGCTATGGGCTATTTTGGACAAAATCAATCATTTAATTTATCTTTGCAGGATTATGCAAAAGGGTATACCCTTTGGGGTATTGATTTGACACCTGATCAGAGTAGTAGTGGGCCCTTGGCTCACCCAATAAAGTCTGGCAATCTTAGGTTTGAACTTCAGTTTGCTCAAGCTCTTCCAGAGGTGATCAACGTTGTTGTCTATGCAGAATTTGATAGTGAGATAGAAATCAACAAATTCAGAGAAGTGATATTTGACTATTAAACAAGATGAGTCAGTGTGAACATTGCAAGATGTGTAAAGAAAAAATACAAACATTATTTCAAGAATGTGTAGTGATAGAACTGACAAAATTCATTCAACAGAAAATGAAAAATATCTGTGAAGAAGAAAATCGAACCAACACAACAACATTAATAGATATGAACATTGCAGAGTGTTTACAGAAAGTGTGTCCAGTGACTATACTATATAATCTACACAAGAGAGCAAGAAAAATAAACTTATTAGAATATTGTGCTCATATAGACTTTGAAATAGACTGCCAAAAAGACATTCAAAAGTGGGCAGATTTAGTTAAAAGAGACTGGTCATATTATACAGGATATCTTGATTAATGGCTCCGTGCCAGCCTTTTTCAAGGCTAAGAAGATGGAAACCATACAATTACAAACTATACTTGACAGTTCTCAAAGGTTATCATCCTTAAAAGGAAAAGTGTGTTCAAAAGACTTGTTACCAAAACGAAAACCTAAACACAGACAAGCATATATTGTGAACACAGATTCATCAAAAGAACCAGGAGAACATTGGATAGCAATATATTTTAAAGACAATCATTCTGCTATCTACTTTGATTCATATGGTTTACCACCATTAGATAGAGACATATACAATTTCATAGTGAAAAATACAGATTCCTGGACAATAAATACAATGAGACTACAGAGTGAATTTACTGTTGTGTGTGGAATGTACTGTATATTTGCTTTAGATCATCTTGCAAGAGGATATGATTTAGAGACAGTTCTTACTATCAAATTTGATCCAAGAAATTTTCAAGAGAATGATAGAGATGTTCGACGATGGTTTGAGCAAACTTATAGACATTATTTGAAATAACTGTAATAAATATCAGGTGTCAAAACAATCCCACAGAGGTAATTTTTTACATCTTTTAGTTTTTTAAGTTTTTTATTAAAAGTCAATCATCTATTATATAATTTTCGCCAGACATTTGTGTAACAGAGAGATAGGGTTTTTAGTTATTTTTTATATTTGTTTCAAGATCAGATCACTTGAGTGATATCAGTTCTTTATTTGATACCCAAGATTGTTTTCAAAAAACAATCTTGGGTATCAAATAAAAAAGCTAGCATAAAAAAGAATCTTGATGTAAATAGGTTTTCTCATGGATAGGCAAACTCAGATCTCGGTGTATATATGTTCAGAGTTCATTTCAATATAATGATTCAACTTTAAATACAGTTTTGTCTTTTGTTAAAACCTTTGTGATAGTTTAGTCGATTTTTGTTAGGTTAGTCCTATAATCCCTTTTTTATCACCGTGTCCCTATTATCTCCCACCAGTAAAAAAGAGTTAAGAGTCACTTCTCTTTTTCACTGTGAGTATTAGGTTTTAATATTGTATGCATACTTATCGAAAACTTTTATAGTGTAACCTGATATACAGTTTATACTGTAGAGATAATTTTGATTGCTAAACATACAATGAATACTATTCTTACTATAGAAAAAACAACTATCACAGAGAGTTCGACCACAACGCGAATCACTAAGTTTTTTTATTTTGTGCATGTGTTCTTGTGTTTTATTGTAAGCATAATTTCCTTATACTTACAACAAAACACAAGAAGACACACAAAATTTCCCCATTTATAGAAGTTGTATACACAGGGTGGAGAGATGACAAAACCCAAAACCATATGGATAACCCCTAATATAAAATGATTTTAAATTAATATAGACATTGGGTCACACTCTAGGGAGGGAACTGTTTTTTGTCTTTTCATAACAAAGACTTGATTGTGTACATGAGAAGATCTCTTTCTAATAGTGTGGGTTGGCCCTGAAAAGGGCCGTTTTTAAAACATCTTCAGTTCCGTAGAGAGCTGTTTGGTAAAGCCATCTCTGCTTCGGTGAAGAATTCACCTTCCCACACGCCTATGGTTGTTGCTAGCATCTCTTCATCTGTAAAGCAATCTTGTTCCCATGCATAGCTTCGTCCTACAAGAGCTTCCTCCTGCAAATGTACGGGGAGATCAAACCAGTGTTTAGGTCGATTCTTGTACTGGATCTCCCCGAACGGACGTGTGGCGGCTTTGACGAAAGGGTGGTCTTCAATCTTCTTAAGTTGTTCTTCCATCGAAAGTGTTGCCGACCACCACTTTCTCAAAGCCAAGGCGAATTCTTCATCGGCTCTCTGTTTCTTGGTTCTCTCATAACTCTCTACGGAACTGTAATTGATCTTCGTTGGCTCCATGTCTTTTTCCTCTCTGTCAAAAGATGATTTTCTTTAGTCAGACGATGAAATGTATCCAAACCCTCAACTCACCTTCTTTCTATAGACAATCTGAGGATCGAAAATGCACTGAAGAACTCTCATGCGACAATTCGATCGAGTGTGGGAAAAAATCCAGGTCTGGGGTACATAAAATATTTCCTTATAAAATAAAAACTTGCAAAATAGAAAAATAATTTGCAAACACAAAAAATATTTTCTTAGAAAATATATTTTGTGTTTGCAAATTTATTTTCACAAAAAACTTTTTCATAAAATTATGAAAAAGCTTTTTGTAAAAATAATTTGCAAACACAAAATATATTTTCTTAGAAAATATTTTTTGTGTTTGCAAATTATTTTTCTATTTTGCGAAACACAAAAAAACAAAAAATATTTAAGCTAAACAAAAATTATATTGCAAACCACAAAAACATTTAAGCTAAACAAAAAATTAATTTGCAAACTACAAAAAATAAATTAATGTACAGTGGAAACTTATAAGCCAGAAATGTACTATAGGATCTGGTCATAAAGCATGATGCGGAGGCATTATAGCCCCAAGCATTTTTAACACTGAGTTTTCCATAGGGTCCATTGCCTTAGTGTTAAATTGTGTAACTTATAGCCCCAAGAACTTATAGACTCAAGAACTTATAGCCCCAAGAACTTATAGACCCAACATGTATGCACTGTGCCACCAGTGCATACATGTTGGGTCTATAAGTTCTTGGGGCTATAAGTTCTTGAGTCTATAAGTTCTTGGGGCTATAAGTTACACAATTTAACACTAAGGCAATGGACCCTATGGAAAAATCAGTGTTAAAAATGCTTGGGGCTATAATGCCTCCCCCAACTACTTACCTTGTATGTATCTCTTTGCATACTTAATCATGGGAAAATACATAATTTGTCAAAAAACCTTCAAATACATCATTTTTCATGATCTTTGGGGCATGTCGAACACCTGTGTTTATATCGATAACGTGTAATAGGTATGGGAGATTATCGCACCGAAATTTACTCCAACATGCTTACCATGAAGTAAATACACAGATATGGCACTATGAAATAGGAATACCTGTTTTCACTATTTGCCGCACACAATGAGTATACTGAGTATTCTTTTAATTTGACAATGCCATTACATGTATTTCTGACAAAATCTTGCAACTTTTGAAAGTTTCAAAATATTGTACATGTACAAATAATACTCAGTGTTTCCAAAACTGAACTTGTTGTTACATACACTCTTTCTCTCAAACAGTATATGCACAATAATTTGTAATTTAATGCATGCACAGCAGGTTATTGTTTAACTTGCCATTGTCTATTCAGGCTGTCCTTGTAGCCTGAGATCAACCCACTTTATTCACTATTGTTTGGCTGGCAGTAACCTTTTTCAGCAAAAATCGCTTGTCACTGTAAATTAAGATGCGGTTATTGCCGAAACCCAATTGTGCATCTGCAGAAAAATACACATTTAAATATGAGCCAAATAAATATTCAGAACGCAACTTCAGAAGATATCCAGAACCTGATACCTATGGTGAAAGAGCGGCACATAAGTTGTTGAACATCATCGATTTCGGGTGAGACAAAGAACGAATCTGAACAACTTGTTACATCATCAACAAGCAGCAGCCAAATATGCAGTCTTCCAGAAAATAACCTTATGGCGGATTTAATTCTTTGTGATACCAGAAGGGAGACTTCCGTGTCAAGATCTGGAAACTTCACCGAGGTTTCAGTTACTCAGCAGACGGACAAACCTAATTACATAAGTCAGAAAGAAATTCCCAAGAATGATAACACCGAGGACTCGTTTGTCTTGTGTGAGAAAATCTTAACAACCATGGAGCTGCTTCAAAGCATGTCACTTGATGAACATTTTGATCATAGTGAACTGTCACACAATGAAGAAGGTTCTAGAGCATCTACTCTGAATGAAACGTCATGTTCTTTTCTATTTGCTTCTTATTGAAGGAGAAAGATTAAAAAGTCCCACCGGAAACGCCCGAGAAGAAATAGATGTCTGCATAAGGTCGGTCCAATACAATCTGACCGGGAAATACCAACCAGTACAGCGCCTAGTGATTTTCCCACTCCATATGATACTAGATACGAATCCGTTTCCCGGTGTAGAAACGGCAACTGCCAACCGACCCTCATCGTTTCTGTTGCTATTAGAGGGGGTGGGGGTGGGGGTGGTACCTCCGTATCCACCGGAACAATTCAGAGATGACACCAAACGCAGTACTAGAGGGATTGTCGTCAACAGTCCGACTCTGCCTACAACTACAAAACATTTACCATAAGGTAATCTTAGGCAGCCATGTGCAAGTCAAGTTCGAAAATTACATGAAATGCATATGGCTTCAACCAACAGAATCCACTCCAGTCCAAAATAGCCGATGTCACCAGTTGATAAATACCTCCCTGTATTTGGTGCCTATATTATTTCCGATCCCTGTTATTGGACCACAACTCCAACGGACACCTAGTTCGTCGTCATTGTTGTATTTTGTAAATGCTCCGGATCATTTAAAAATAACCAATTTCATGACATATTAGCTGCAAAGATAGACCGATACTCATCATTGTACAGTGTACATTAGATTAGATTAGATGTTTCATTCAACGATAGATATGATATGACTGATTACAAATATTAAATAAAACAGGCAATAGCCAGATTGGTTGTTTACCCGCCATTCCCAACAAATATTTCTATCAACTCTGCATTCGGAAACAGGTTTTTGTGTACGGCTAATTAATATTCACTTGTGAGCGATTCGTAGTTGTTATTCACAACGGTTGGTACCTATCTGGATTGATATGACTTGGCAGTTGAGACAACATAAGAAGCAGATGATCAGACAAAATACGAAATATAGATAGACCTATGCTCTAATGTGGGGCAGTCTAATGAAGATTTACTGGATGAGCACGCTTGGGTGATTTGTTCATTAAAAGGCGTTGTTTTGGCACTCATGGGTTATTACAATGAATTTAATCGGAGTATGTAGATAAGAATTTCAACGTTAGAGTCTTTTTGAAAAGGTCATTTTGAATGTTTCTTATTTCCTATTCCAAACCAGTCCGTAATCTGGGGAGTGCAAAAAGGAGCAGTTTATCTAGGCATGTTTACATGTTCTATTAATTGTAATTACTTCTGATGTCTGGTGGTTACGTTGGAAGAGTTATGGGTTGTCGTGAAAACTTATCGACGCAGTGAGAATTTTTACTTTCCAATCTTGAATAAACAGACACGCATGGACTTTGTAAAGATCGTTTACTTTAAGTATTTTATCTTTCTTAAATAGAGGATCAGTATGTGCTTTAAAATGAGCATTATTAATTTTTGGCATTGAGCGTTTTTGTAACATTAAAAATTTGTTGATATGTTTTGAGTTACCCCATGTTTGAATTCCGTATATCAAGTGACTTTGGATAATTGCGTAGTATAGGGTTTCCATAGCTGTGTGTGGTAGAATCTTTTCCACTTTGTTTAGGGCATAGTTTGCACGCCTAATTTTGGCGCATATTTGTGATATGTGAGCTTGATAAGAGTGATTTTCATCTTTAGTGATTCCAAGAAATTTTAATGTTTTTTCACTTTCGCTGGAGCTGATCCTCTGAAGATTTTTATTTTTTTATATATAAATATTTATTTGTCCGGAATTTCTTGATTTGCGCGTGTGATTGATTAAATAATACTTTGTTTTATTTGCATTTAGGGCAAGTTCATTTTCAGAACACCAATCATGTAGTTTATCAAGTTCTTGGTTTACATTTCTAACCAAAATTACTGAATTCGGTGCCGATGCATATACTGTTATATCACCTGCGAACGAAAAGTATTAAGTGAAGTTGAACAGCTAATGTCGTTTATATACAATAAAAATAAAATAGGGCCCAAAATGGAACCTTGTGGACCACCATGGTTTATCTGAGTCCGGTTTGATTGATGCCCTGCATACCTAACGTATTGAGTCTGTTCTGGAGGTAGTTTCTGAACCAATCGTTAATAATACCCATGAAACCATATCTTTCCAATTTGAGTAGTAATATTTCGTGTTTTATAGTATCAAATGCCTTGGAGAAATCAATGAATACTGATTGAGTGATATCCTTTCTAGTCTTGTTGTTTTCAAAAGCTATGTCTTTCAAGAGTTGAAATATGGGATGAATGGTTCTGTGATTTTTTCTGAAGCCGTATTGGTGAGGATATAGGATGTAGAAACTAACAACCCTATTCGGCATTGGTTTTTCTAAAACTTTTGAGAATGATGGTGAATTGGTAAACAAGTTTATATCGCTTGTTTTAAATACCGGTATCACTATGGCTAGTTTCATTGCACCAGGGGCCATTCCCTTTGAAAATGACTTGTTTATAATATCAGAGAGGGGTGGGCTAATGATCTACTGAACTTTTCAGAACTCTCGTGGTAATATCATTACGGTCTTCATTTAGTTTGAGTTTCATCAGTTTAGTTACATTCACAACTTCAGATGGGGTTGTGGGTGCTATGAAGATATCGTGTAACGGATTTGGTAACAGCAGTCGAAAAATAATATACAATCAAATTTTTAAATTACTCTGTTATAATACGCCTGCTCATAACAGAGGATTAATTCTGCTTTTGTTGGTTTTTTGTCAACTGTTGCTGTTGCTTCATTTGTCGAGATGAAAGCGAGGGATCATCAGATTCCAGTATTCAAAATCTTTCCCCGCGAAATTGTCCTATTTAAGAGCGGTCTCGCTCATAATTCGTCGTCCACTTTATGTTTGGGTAAAGCTTTGATCTGGCTGTCCAAACTTAAACCTATACACTAGTTTAGTTATGGTACACTTTGTAACCTGTAAAAAGGTTAACTATAAAGGGTACCGCCATTTTTGGATCCACTCATCTCGGCCCTGGTGAGAATCAACGTTTCTGACAACGGTTCTCTCAAGGTCCGAGTTCTGTGGGAACCATTCAAGTCAATAGACTTGCTAGGTGCAACTTAAACCTCTTTTGGGTAAAAAGTGTAGTGGGCCCGTGGTTTTTGAACCACCATTCACAATCATGTCTATTTCATATCATCCTATTTTTTGGCTTCTTTATTAACCACGATTTAACTGTTTTCCTATTTTATTGTGTATTCATCCAGACCACAACACATAACTTAATGTTTATTCTACCTCTAGAGTTGAGTTATATTTTATCCATGGTTTGCTAGTTGACCCAAGTCCTCACGAATCTGATGAACAACAGGAAGATTTAGGTCAAGGTTCTAGCCCCTGGGGAGTCGTTCACCCCACCTCTGTTACAAATTGGCGAGGCTACCAGGATCAGCTTGTTACAGCTAATTACATCATGGACCATTTTCTCAACAAGGTCTGCATTCTTTGAACGATTAAGATGAATTTAATTCCTGGGAAAATTAGGGCTCGATTGTTGGTATGCATAATTTTGATAGCTTTTGTTGTATTATTACCAATGCCATTGCTTCTCCCCAGATGAATGGAATTGTAAACCTTTGGAATCCTACTTTGCGGTTTTAAGTGGCACAATTAGCCCACGTATACCACTGCTGGTGAAGTGGAAGCTGACAAGCTTGGTGTAATTAAGGTTTTAAGACAAAGTCATTACATGAGTGAGTTGATGTCTGAGTTTATAGATTGTTCATTATGTTGTCTTATTTTACTCTGCACCAAACACCCCCAAGATGTCACTAAACTGGGATTAACAGGAGCCGAAATCTCTCCCCACCCCACCACATACACACACAATACATATTTTGTATTCTCGTTGGCGATCGGAGTAATTTGAGCAAAAGAATTTGAGAGATGGATTTATTTTGAGACTGGTAAAGGGATTGAAAGTTAAATGTTCAGCTATATTATTGGAAATTTAAAAGCGCCAATGTAGCTGAAGAAGCTTATTCGTAAAAACTGTGAGCGGTATTGTTGTAAAAAATGTCTGCAGTTGAACTACAATTTTTCTGAAATTCTTCCACTTCCCACGTTCATTATGAAGATGACCCATGTGGTGAATCAATCTATGGGGCTTATGAGGCAACTCATCCATGGGTAAATAGGAACTGAAGTGGAGTTATATGTTCTTCAGTACAAAGTAGCATTGCGTGTTTGCGGGATTTAACCTCACAATTTTCCTTTCAACTTCTAGAAATATTTAATGTCAACATTAATCTAATAAACAGGTCCAAGTTAGAGGTTCGTTAAGGTATTGACTATCAGGTAAACTTGATTCAAGGAAGAATCTTTTAGTAAGTGTATAGTGAAAGCTAAAATGCTGGATGATTACATTGCTCATTAGTTTGGATGTATTTTGTGTTACTGTAGGTAACACTCGGTAGTGACCAGAAAAAAGGATGTTTTCCTAGGAAGCGAAATAAGACATCGTCGTCTGCTTATTTAAAGTAGGTAGTACACAGTGTGTTGGTATGTCGATTTTCTATTGGCAATAGGCGTTGACGTTTGTGCAACCTTTCCTATTAAATAGTAATCGCGACGTGTAGGAGTTTGTAAATATTTGTATATTTCTCTTTTAAGTTATGCTGCCGGCGTCTTGGGTTATGATAATAATAGGTGGTTTGTCTTCCTTCAGTAGTCTGGGTGCTATTTTAATTTTACGTAGACAATACTTGTGGATGTCATTGCGATACATCATTTAACTCTGGCGAAAACTGAATCTGTTACTGATATGTCAAATTGAACTAACCTTAGAGGTGTACATTTGGAGTGTCTTATATAGGGCAAGTAATTTACAGTAGAGGAAATATTGCAATCCTGAGACTTGTTGTTTTGTGGGCAGTGGCAATCTCTCGTTCGTTTACTAAAATGTAAAAACTTTCTTGAATGTTGGTGTAAAATAGCTGGTTGTTGAGAATTATGTTCTTCATGGACAGCCTAAAATATAATTCCAAATTGACCATTAAATCTAAAATGGGACACAATTGTGAGCAGTCTATATATATCAAAAGGCTATATTCAGCTGCTTATTCTGCACGAATATTGATATGCCCCATTGATAGTAATATATGGTTGATAGTGGAAGAGCCAGGGAGCTATCACATGTGCTAGATGAGTGGAATCCACGTGGCCTTGTTGACCTTTAGAACGTTACAATTAAAGTTTGAATAGTTTTCGAATTATTGGCGGAATTGTAAAATCTAGAGAAATAGTTTTATCCAGAATTTTATCTACATTAATTGTATTCTGGATATTTCATCTATCTTATTGGGAAATTAACCAGCATATCCAGTATTTTGTAGTTTGGAATTTCTGTGAAAGCATAAAACAGGAAAGCAATTAGAATTGCTGTTGCTGCTGTACATTGAATTTGTATGCTTCTCTCTGTAAAAATGGAATGCCTGTTTCACATTAATGGAGTATACACCATCACAAGAAGCTGGCAACGGACTAAGGCGATATAGCATGCAGTGTGCCAGGAAAGAATTCTTGATTCTGCTGACGCACTTTTGCTATTGTTGTAAAATGTGGTTAAAATGTGTATCCAAATGATTCAATGAGGTATTTTGACACTACGTGATGCATTAAGCTAATCCATAACAGACGTCTTGCCAGTTCTTATCAATGAATGACAACAAAGGGAGATTGTCCACCAGTGAGCGTATCAGGGGAGATAATATGTTACTACTACACATTAACCCAACAGATGTCTATGTACATACTTGAGGGAGACCTGCCAACACTCCTCTCCTGCCTATTTAGAGCTCTTTACATTTTGAATCAAACAGATTGAGATCATGATGCCCAATCAGATGGACATACAAACTATCTACAAACAATCTACAAAGAATAGATTATTTACAAACAGTCAATGTAGCACTGTTAATCTATTGATAAAACTGTTGGGAAATGACAATAATCACCCCTTAACACGTCTACGTACAAATCGTGCAGTCAGAAATGGATATTCGCGAAAGCTCATACTCCAAAAGGATGTGCAACTAAACAGTGAGTAATCAACGACAGATTTACCAACTGGAGCATAACAAGGTAGCAGAAATCACCTCCCTGTCAGATCTGTCCAGTTACTAAAACTGTCGACAATTCTAATCAATGTTGAGCCATGAATAACCATTTTTTACAATGTTCTTCAGCCGGAGAACAATCATCACCTAAAATCAGAGTGCAAAAATAAAATAGACTTCCAGTTGGAACCCCTCCTATTTCTCAAATGAAAAATATCCGAATGTCAACAAATCTGATGAGTGGATTGACGAAAGAAAGCAAAAAGGCCTTCCCTAAAATGGCACCACCCACCAAAAATGTTCCCTATCATAAGAAAAGTTTACACTGGATAGTTAATACGATAGTTAATAGTATCTTTAAATTTTGCACACTAGTTTAAATGAACTGACACAATGGTATAACAGTTTTAAAACACGTCATTTAAAAGTGCTGGTGATGTGAGTAAAGTTGAAGATTTAAAAGAAAACGAAAGACGTACGTTAAAAATAACTGAGTATGAGTATGTTTGAGTGAAAGTTTCAAGGCGTAATGTGAGTGTAAATGTCCACGAGAGGAAGCGATTAAGACCTCTCGGTTGAAAACAGCTTATGTGTGTTATGCAATGTGTTTGCATTTATTGTGTGTGTCATTTGTGGACAATGTGAATGTTTTCTAGACAGGATACCATGTAGAGCCTTCCTGCACTGAAAGGTGTGACGAATGCAGATGTATGAGTATGGTAATTACATGTATTCACATTTGTATGAATACATCGTAATGTGCTGCGCGCTGTCCAGACTTGTGCCTGAATTATCCACTCCGCTGTATGTCATCAAGGTAGCATAAATTGCCTCCCATCCAACATACACAGTGTTAGTGTAATTTATGTGACATTGCGAGGTGCAATGTGAATATAATACAACACATTTCATATAATTATGAACTCCCAACGTCTCATATGAGGAATACAGGTGCTGTGAATATGGGTACAGGCACAGCTCCTCTGAATGCTGGTTTTTGTCGCGCATCAAGTACATGGTCAGTATTTTGGATCTGTCCAGCCCAGCGGGAGACATGGATACAGGTGAGATTATATGTTGATATGGACCCATCATCACACTCTGCAGTGGGGTGGTGTTGCTTGTTCTCTGAAGATTTTCTGGAACCAAGATCGGCAATGCAATTGGCAGTGGCGTGCAGCCGCCAGTTTGGAGGTGTACCGTGTGGACAGGGTTTCCGTTTGAAGCCATTGGAAAATTGAGATGATGTGCCATCCCCAGTGCGTATGAAACATTATTAGTGGGAGAGGTTGTACTAGTTGTTGGGTCTGGTCTCGCTTGTGTATTTAGCCTATTTCTCCTGTATTGCTCACATACACCAAGAAAGGGGTGAATACTATTGCGTCTGTTGTGATGTATATTTCCGGTTAGCGAGTTCGAGTTGTTTTGGAGACCACTGGAATTGACATGTGGGTTACTTTGTGGTTTAGATCTATTTTGCATAGCCAGATTTCTGTTTCCGCGGTTTCTTCTTTTGATGTGCATGTCTTCAGATGCAAGTAGACGGTTCTTTGGTGGTGTACTGACAGACTGGCCAGTAAGCATCGTTTCACTCGATGAGGAGTTATTGCGCTGCATGTTACACACTGGACGTCCATCAGATAATGCAGGATCGGGCAGAAGTGCTTTTGCATCTTCTGCTGAAAGCATTTGAATTTCAGTACTTGGATTCGAAACGCTGCATGTGTCGACTGGACCACTGTCTCTTGCATCTGCGAGAAATGTGTTGTGTCGCAAAATTGTGACAGTTTCCATTACGGGCTCAACAACACAGCCTTGAGATAAAATTGAATCACTGCCCAAGTAACTTTGATACTCTTTTGTAAAATTGTCAGCGCCATTGCCTTTTTGCGTTGCTTTAGGCTGCATTTCCTGTACCATTGCAGTGCAGCTTTCAGTGACTGGATTTTCGTCAAGTGGCGAGTCTCCCATCCTACATAACTCATCTAAACCAGGTGTTTTCAGTTTAGACACAGGTGCGGCTGTGATCTCTCCACTAAGTCTGTCGCATCGCTCAAGGTGTTATCTATAAGCCTGGCATTCATTTTCTAGGTTTTTCGTTTTCTTTTCCCAGTGACTGAGAATTGTCTGTTTTTTTTCTTTTTCTCTTCAATTTCTTTTTGCAAACTGTCTTGTTCTATATTGAAGATTTCCCATGTTGTGTTCCCACTCTTTGGTCATGCTGCAGATCTTTTCCATATGTTTTTTTCCAGCGAAATGTAGTTTTGTGCAACAAAAACTTCCCAGTTTCTATTTGCATCTTCCATAGCTATCTTGTAGTTTTTCTCATACAGTTGTTCCTTCCTTTCTGTTTCAGTCTTCAGGTTTTCAGTTTCCTCTTTGAGCATTTTTACGAGACCACGCCAATAGTCATTCTCAAAGTCCACTCTTCTCTCGTTCCGTGATCGCGTGTCATTTAGATCCATGTCTTTGTCCGACGAGTGTCTCCTAGCTTGCTTTATTTTAATTTTTCCTTCCATCAACCAGTTTGACCAGATTTCGAGTGGAATGCCCGTTTATCATTCCAAGTCTTCTTGCTCTAACCGCTCGCTTCTCTTTCTGCATTTCACTAACTTATGCGCTTTCCGGTCATCAATATATTTTAGTTTTTGAAATTCTTCTGAACTGGCTGTTTGAACTTTTACGACGCCCATTTTTGAAAAGTAAACTTATCAATCGAACAAAATGTAACAATCGAGGTTACGGTACGATGCGAAAACCTATTTTAATACAGAGAATTATTTTACAAAGTTTAAAAATGACTGGAGAATATATGGGACAAATGAATACAAATTTCATCTGCTGAGTAAAGGGAGCTGCAGAATACACTCAATACAGGCGATCTATTTTCAACAAGACCTGTACAATACAATAATACTGGACAGTCAGCAACTTGAATGAATATTTACACACGACTGTTCAGTCATTGAACAGCAGAGCTTCCAGTGAGCTGTACTCATTATTAATCGGTCACAATGACAATATATACAAACAACGACTGACAAACATAGGCATCCGAAACAATGGCTCGCTGAACATAGAATAAATTACAATCTTGAATCTAACATTTGAGAATGCACACAAACTGAAGAAAATGAAACCCTCATCCTTTTCTATACATTTGGCGTAAATAATACACCCTGCTGATCAACAGAAAACCCCAAAGATAATGCTTTCAAAACGTAAATTATTCTACAAACATATTTAGACGGCTAAACAAACCGGCTTCCGCTCCATCGGCGTTGAAAAATAATTTACAAAAAAATTCTCCGATTCTTCTAAAATTACAATATACAAATCAAGTGACGATGGCAAAATTTATGAATCAGGCAGAGATGAGATACCGCCCGATACAGGTATGCGCTCGAACTGTTCCTTTAGGATTCATTTTGAGAAAAACAGAAAAAAATCAACAATAAGCCGAGAGAAATTTGATAAAAAACACAAACGTTATTCCTCGCATCCAATTGGTCGCGGCGTCGCTAGTGTTGAAAAATGTGGTTAACCCTTTACCCAATATAACGGCCAAAACCGGCCAGCGCTATTCTCAAAAATCGCCAATTAATTTTCATTATTTTTTTCATTTTTTGTCTCAAAAACATAGGTTATGACCCCTCGTTGGAACGAGCTCGTCGAGCTCGTTCCAACGAGGGGTCATAACCTATGTTTTTGAGACAAAAAATGAAAAAAATTAGTTACTCAAGAATTATTTTTGCAAGTGTCGTCTGCTTTTCAGGTTAGGTAAAGGGTTAAAATGTATATCCAAACGATTTATTGAAGTATTTTGACACTACGTGGAGCATTAAACTAAACCATAACAGACGTCTTGTCAGTACCAGTTTTGACCAATGAATGACAACAAAGGGAGATTGTCTAGAAGTGAGTGTATCAGGGGAGATAATATGTTACAACTATTCATTAACCCAACAGATGTCTATGTACATACCTGAGGGAGACCTCCAATACAACACTATGCCTTTCGGTGCTAGCGGAGAGAACAGAATCTGATGAACGTGTTGCAGCAGATCTGAGATGAGTGGGGGTAGTGCAAGAGAACTTCACTTCTCCAGAACAGAACGGCGTGTGGTTTAGCATACCGTGAAGAACAAGGGGGGTATCTTGTTATCGAGTAGTGAAAAGAAATTGGAAGCATTCCAGCAGTGAACACCAGAGGACTACTTCAGAAAAAGCAGAGAGACAAGATCAAGACTTTACAGAATTTCTTAAAAGAGACAATAACTTAAACTATATAATAGTCGATAGAGGAATCGTGTGTGATTTTGTAACACCTTGTTCATCTACTTCATATCATCAGTTTAAATTTTGCACATAATGTTTTCGGGGAAATTGGCTTTGCACGCCTGGTCTCGTGAAAGTTTATAGAGAAATGTTTTATGTGGAATGCCACATTTTAAATGAAAATCATAGAATATTAAAGATTTATTGGAAATCTATTTAACAACTGCTGTATGGTTCTAAAAATGTTACACATTTTTTCTTTTAAGGAGGGGGTGTAATTTGGTAACAGCAGTTGGAAAATAATATACAATAAAAGTTCTAAATTACTTTTAATTCGTCTGCTCATAACAGAGGTTTAATTCTGTTTTTGTTGGCTTTCAGTCATTTCCATCTTTAAAATGAATGTAACTTATTGGTTCACGCCGTAGTGCATTTTGCTGTTGTTTCATTGGTCGAGGTTAAAGCGCGGGATCAATCAGATTCCAGTATTCCAAATCTTTCCCCGCGAAATTATCCTATATAAGAGCGGTCTCGCTCATATAATTCGTCGTCCACTTTATGTTTGGGTAAAGCTTTGATCTAGCTGTCCAAACCTAAACCTATACACTAGCTTAATTATGGGGACACTTTGTAACCTGTAAAAAGGTTAACCATAATTGGTACCGCCATTTTTGGACCCATTCATCTCGGCCCTGGTGAGAATCAACGTTTCTGACAATGGTTCTCTCCAGATCCGAGTTTTGTGGGAACCATTCAAGTTAATAGACTTGCTGGCTGCAACTTAAACCTCTTTTGGGTAAAAAGTGTAGTGGGCCCGTGTTTTTTGAACCACCATTCACAATCATGTCCATTTCATATCATCCTATTTTTGGCTTCTTAATAAACCACGTATAAACTGTTTTCATATTTTATTGTGTATTCATCCAGACCACAACACATAACTTAATGTTTATTCTTCCTCTAGAGTTGAGTTATATTTTATCCATGGTTTGCTAGATGACGCAGATCCCACGAATCAGAAGAACAACAGGGCGATTTCAGCCAGAGTTCTAGCCCCTGGGAAGTTGTTCACTTCACCCCTGTTACAACTGTTTCGTATATTCGAATTTATGAAGCCTTGAAAAGTTTTATTTAGCTTAATCATTATGCCACTAATATGTTTGCCATTGTTTGCGAAGAAAGTGTTGCACTCTCGTGCAATTTCAGGGGAATTATTTATGACCTCGTTATTACATTTGGTGAAGGCAGTAGGCATATTGCATATGCGCTTAGCTTTTTCAATAGTTTCATTTAAATTTCTAAAAGTACATTGCCTTAGTTTATTTTTTAATTTTATTAAATACTTTACAATAGTTTCTGTAATTTGTTTTATTTTGTTCACTTGGCGATTTCAGATTCTTATTATAAAATTTTGCTTTATTGATGGGCGAGGTCAGAAGTCCCTTGGACATCCAGGGTTGTTTTCAAATTATGTTTTTCTTCTCTTCAGTCCATTTAAATGGAAATGATCTTTCAAATGTTGTAGAAAGATGTTCATGAATGTTTCATACGCATGGTTCGGGAAATGTGAGTTAAACACTGGCGAGAAGTCACTTTCCGATAAGATCCGTTTGCAAGAGTTAATGTTGCGTTGACTGAAGCTGCGGATATAACTAGCTTCATGGTAATCTATGTTTTTGCTGTTCTTCTCCATGTGGAAGGAACCAAAGTGGCCGGAGACATCGGTAATAATTATTCCAGAGAAGGAATCGGATACAATATTGTTTGAGTAAATATGATCAATTAATGTTTCTGAGTGGCTTGTCACACGAGTTGGTTTAGTTGTATATGGTAAATGCCCTGACTGGTCATTAAATCTAAGAAGAATTCGGTTTGGCAATGTGAGGACGATTTAAGAAGGTCAATGTTGAAATCTTCCATAATGTAAGCGTTCTTGTTCTCATGGTCAATTTTGTCACTTATGTCATTCGGTTTGGTTATAAAAAGGTCGATGTCAGCTTTGGGTGGAGTATTTGGGCGGTAGATGACTCCTATTATTGTCCGACCCCACCCTTCCCGTCGTCTCCCTCGGGTCGCATATTCCTAAGTGGATAATAGCCGTCTAAGGAATAAGAGATGTTGGGTGGTACATTAAAGGTTTCAGTTAGGCCTATAATGATGAAGATATTTTTGGACCCTTGCAGACTTGTTAGTAACTCGTTTAACGCGTCCCAATGGGCTCCGATGCTCTGGCAGTTTAAATGGAATACTGAAAATTGTTCTTGATGGTTAATATGTTTTGACTCAAAGTCGACGGTTAATAGGTATTTACACTCAGGGCTCGCGTTTCTAAAGAGTGAATCTTCTTCGGAATTTACTTCGCATGTTCTTTGGTTATATAATTCTACCAGATCATATTCTAATTTACACTACCCGCCACTATTTCTATAATTACTACCAGGAGCCAAAACTATAAAACTTTTACAACTGTATTTTCGGGAATTGGATTGTCAACCTATTAATATTACTGACTAAAATGAATCATAAGCATTTTAAAAGATGTGACAATTGCCAACTGGCATCTTTGAAAATGCTAATGGTTCATTTCTACCCATTTAAAGTCATAACTAGAAAATACAATTGTAGAAAATGCAATTGTGAAAGTTTTATAGTATTGGCCCCTGCAAGTCGCAAGAGTTGGAGACAGTTCTTGATTATTAGCGGAGAGTTTAGTGACAAGTGATTTCGTCCTGTTTTTCCTATTTGGCAGAAGCACATTACATTAAATTTCTGAAGTATGAAGGTAATTATGAACCCATTCACCTCAATCGTTTCCGTCTGCAGTGTTGAAAAAGTGAAATATAGAGGGTATAACACACTGAACATATATATGTACAATTTTTTTTTATAAAGTTTCCATTGTTAAACGTGGATTGTCCAGAAGAGAGGTGTTGAGATGTTGAGGTTGGCGGGATTTCAACAGATTATTTATCATTTGTCAACCATACACACAAATATGAAAAGTACAAATGGGATGCGGGAGACTGCTAGACTAACATTCTACTTCCAGGTATATAAGGTTAGTCAACTTAATTCATCGTCACTTGATTTACCCATACTGCCCATAGCAACATCAGCGCCTCAACCAGCCTTCACGAATCTTCGCCAAGGTCTGTTTAATCCCTTACTCATTGTGAGCAGTTTTATCTATTTTCCCGACAAATCCTGATAAATCCAGAAGAAATTTTCTCTCAGTCCACAACCTATGATGCCTCGTTAGAACGGTCTCGAAGAGCTCGCTCCAACGAGTGGTCACAGGCCAAGGATCAAGGGAAAGGAATGAAGAAAATAAAATATGCACGGCAATTTTGTATCTATGGTCGATTCGTTGGGTACAGGGAAAACGCACCACGGTGTGTGCAATCTTGTCAGTTTTATAATATAATCAGGGCAGGCAGGAATCAGTGCTGCATGCATTAGATAAGCAACCCAAATATGGGCCTATGGTTTTTCACACGGAATGTGCAGTCAAACATTCCGAGACTTTCCAGTTGTTTTAGTTAAGGTTGGGATGTATGTCTGGCAGGCCTATAACATTCGGCTGAGAATTCGAATAGATTGATTTAATGAGGAATATATACATTGTTCAAATGATCATCAGTTAAATAAAAATATTAGTATGATTGCATGGCTACGGCGCCTATTGCGATTTGAGGTCAGGTATTTGGATCACTTTTATCATCACTGTTTTAGTTAAGTTAAAAAAATAGGAACCAGTTGGGAGCGCGGTGGCTCAGTAGGTGGAGATGCAGACTGCAGGTCGAGAGGCAGTGCTGCATTAACCCAAGACCGGACCTCTAGGCTTTTAGGTACTTCGGGGCCCCTTCCGGCACTTCAGTCTTTCACTCCACTACAGCCGACAGCCTGACCCTGGTACGGTAGGCACTATGCCGCAGAACATAGCCCTATATCCATTTTACGGGTCTCCTGAAGAATTCTACTCACAATGGTTTGTTCAATATTTTTTATTGCGTGAGTAGAATTCTTCAGGAAATTTTGGGGGTATAATTGTTCAATGCTCTAATATTTTGAAGTTAGTAAAATTGTTTTTATTTAAAATGTACTGTATATAAATATATATATAGTAAATTTATGAGAGTAAATATATGGATAAAATACATATGTACATGTATCGTTATGGCACAGAGTGCAAAATGCCTTTAAGCATTGTGATGAAATTTAACTGTGCCTCAGCAAAAAAAAAAAAAAATGGCGGTCCCCCTGTCCCTACGGCCCCCTAGGCTTCTGCCTAATCGGCCTTATGAATAATACGGCCCGACCGAGATGTCCTCAGTTCGAATCCAACCTGCAGCAACCGCGTTGAGTTCTTTACACTTTCGAAAATACATACATGCCGTGTATAATAAGTTAGACAAATTGCATTTAGCCAGCTATATTATCCAGTGATACTGTGGTGTTTATAATGATGGGGTAATGTGATGCATGCCAATTTCATCACAAATACAGTTGATTTCAAATGTATCTGGAAGTGTGTTGATTTCGAAACAATATTACATGGGGTGGTTATAAGGTTGGGTACTATGATGCATGTCAATTTCATCTCAAATACAGTTGATTTCGAATGTATTTGGATGTATGTTGATTTTGAAACAATTACATGATGGTGATTATATAGTGGGGGTAACATATGCATGACAATTTCATCACAAATACAGTTGATTTCGAATGTATTCCGATGTACGTTGATTTCGAAACAATTACATGGGGTGGTTATAAAGTGGGGTAATATATTCATGTCAAATCTATCACAAATACAGTTGATTTAGAATGTATTTGGATGTATGCTGTTTTAGGACAAATACATGGGTATGGTAAGGTGGGGTAGTATGATACATGTCACTTGCATCATAAATACAGTTGATGTTCATGGACGGGGTGTACATGGGGTGGTTATGAAGTAGGGTAATATATGCAAGTAAATTTATTCACCAATACAGTTGATTTTGAACGTATTTTGATGTAGTTTGTTTTGGAAACAATTACATAGGGGTGTTTATAAGGTTAGGTAATATGATGCATGTCGATTTAGAATGTACTTGGTTGTATGTTGATTGCAAAACAAATACTTCAGGGATTGGTTATGCAGTGGGTTAGTATGATACATTTCCAAACACATCATAAAGACAGCTAGTTTCGAATGTATTTGGATGGGGTTGCGTAGGGTAGTATGATATATGTCAATTACATCATAAATACAGTCCATTTCGAATGTATTTGGACGGGGTGTTCACGGTTATGAAGTGGGGTAATATATGCATGTCAATTTCATCAGAAATACAGATGGTTTAGAATGTATTTGGATGTATGCTGTTTTCGAAACAATTACATGGGAGTGGTTATAAAATGGGGTAATATATCGTCGCCTGAGTGCTAGAATGTTCTATGTCCCCTATGGGACATAGAACATTCTAGCACTCGGGCGTCGATATGCAGATCAGTTTCATCACACATTATGCAGGTCAATTTCATCACACATACAGATAATTTAGAATATATTTGGATGTATGTTGATTTCAGAACATAGGGTGGTTATATAGTGGAGTAAAAAACATGTCAATTTCATCACAACTATAGATAATTTTTAAATACATGGGATGGTTGGAGGTGAGAGATTAGTTCGAATGTATTTGGACGGGGTGTACATGGGGTTTTATGATACATGCCAATTACATCGTAAATACAACTGATTTCGAACATATTTGGATGGGATGTACATGGGGGATATGAAGTGGAGGAACATATGCATGTCAATTTCATCACAAATGGAGTGGATTTCGAATGTATTTGGACATATGTTGGGGGTAGTTATAAGGTGGGGTAATATATGCATGTCAACTTCATTACAAATACAGTCGATTAAGAATGCACTTGGATGTACGTTTATTTCAGAACAAATACATGGTGGGGGAGTTGATAAGGTGGGGTAATATATGCTTGTCAATTTCATTACAGATGTAGTCAGTTAAGAATGCAGTTGGATGTATTTCGATTTCAGAATAAAGACATGGGGATTATAAGGTGGGATAATATATGCATGTATATTTCATCACAAATACAGTTGATTTCGAATATATTTGGACGTATGTTAGAGGTGGTTATTATGTAGAGTAATGTATGCATATCAATTCCATCACAGATGCAAATATGTCATAAATACAGATGATTTCGAATGTATTTCGATGTATGTTGGGGGTGGTTATATGGTGGGGTAATATATGCATGTCAATTTCATCACAGATACAGTCGATTAAGAATGTATTTGGATGTATGTTGATTTCAGAACAAATCCATGGGGCTGTTTATAAAATGGGGTAATATATGCACGTCAATGTCATCACAAATACAGTTGATTTCGAACATATTTGGAAGTATGGTGGAGGTGGTTATAAGGTAGTGTGATATATGCATGTCAATTTCATCACAAATGCAGTCGATCAAAACTGTATTTGGAAGTATGTTGATTTCAGAACAATTAGATGGGGGTGGTTATAAGTATGAGGTCGGGAAATATATGCAAGTCAATTTCACCACAAATGCAAATACAGTAGATTAAGAATGTATTTGGATGTATGTTGATTTCACAACAAATGCAGGAGGGTGGGGGGGGGGATTAGGTGGGGTAATATATGCATGTCAATTTCATCGCAAATGCAATCGATTAAGAATGTATTTTGATGTATGTTGATTTCAGAAACAATGCAGGGGGGGGGGGGGAGGGGGTATAAGGTGGAGTAATATATGCATGTCAATTTTATCTCAAATACAGTTGTTTTAGAATATATTTGGATGTATATTGATTTCAGTACAAATTCATGGGAGTGGGTATAAGGTGGGATAGTATGATGCATGTCAATTACATCATATATACAGTTAATTTCGAAAGTATTTGGATGTGTGTTGATTTCAAGACAATTACATCGGAGTGGTTATAAAGTGGGGTAGTATGGTACATGCCAATTACACCATAACACATATTTCGATAGTATCTTGACAGGGTGTACATGAGGGTAGTTATGAAGTGGGGTAAATTACATCACAAATACAGTTACTTTAGAATGTATTTGGGTGTTTGTTGATTTCAGAGCAATTATATGGGGTGGTTATAAATACATGCATGTCAATTCCATTACCTATACAGACGACTTAGAATGCTTTTGGATGTATGATGGTTTCAGAACAATTACAAGAAGGGGGAGGGGGGGGGGGTAGAAAGTGGGGTAATATATGCATGTCAATTTTATCAGAAATAGTGTATTGAATCGGAATGTACATAAGCTGTACAAACCGCCGAGAAATTAAATTGCGACGATTTTTATATTTTGTACCTTTGTACATATTTAAATCATTGTTAATTGGAGGTAAGAGCTTTAAGTTAACCGTGTTTTTATTATTCATTCATATCGATTTTTCATCAGTGAAAACTGGAGGTTACAGCTTTGGATTTTCTTTGATTTCATATGGACGGTATTTTCTGACTTCTTAAAGAAAACTACACTGTGCAATGTACCACGGCATTTAGTAAGTTGCTTATTTAGTGATGCATGAATATCTACAAAAGTATCCCAGCATCTGGACATAAAAAGTCCCTTCTTTTATTTTTGTTCCTTAACTTCACAGTACACGTTTTGTTTGTTTGTGCATGCAATAGTGCAAAGATTTTACAAATCTTCTTGCTCATAAGAATATCTATGCAGCTCAACTTTGATTAATTGCATATGCATGCTTAAGATTAGAGTAATATGTGGGTGCTTTGCATCAGATGAATTAATGATATTGGTGACTGTATTAAGACCAGTCTCTAACATACCTGTAGTTTTACAAATTGAATATTGCCGTTCATGAATGGGAACCAAAGAGATATAATCCATGGAAAACCATTTATACAGATTTTAACATGCTAGTAAATGTCAGTTTGCAACAACGAGTACTGGCGTTTTAATTGTAATTATCAAAATGTAAAAATGTAAATAGACTTCTAAGTCCCTTAACAATTTTAATTATTTTGTCAAAACCTTCTAAACACTTGTCCTAAACATCAACATTTACAAGTAGAGAAATAACACCATTGTGTCCAGTGTCCACATTTTACAGAGTAACCAAAATGTACCCAATTTGTAATGATATTTTTCAAACCTGACATTCTGCTTTTAGTGGTGTTGCAAGAAGTCCACTTGTAAATATTTCCATCTGTTGGGATTGGAGGTTGTAGCTTTAGTTCACCACTGACCTTATACCCTTTTGCAATATCAGATAAAAAATGTATCTTATTGAATACATATATCAGTGGCTATTATATATACACTGTTTTCTTTGTGAAAGATGATTTTAGTATATTGCAAATTTTATTCTGACTAAATGTTGGATACAAAGGCTGGTTTTAGATTATTTTTGGCCTCTTGACTGTTTTTTTCTTTTAAAGCTCCACTTTTTATTCTTCAAGATAGGGAGGAATGTGGTACCAGGCGGTCTTCAGTAGACAACCTTAATGTTCCTCAAGCGCCTTGGAGAATGTCTTCAGTACCACTTTGCCAATAGCAGCAGAAATCAAGATTCACTTGATTTTCTAACAGGTTCCACAATGTAATATTCTGAAATAGTTTTTTATCTAATTTTACCTTAACAGTAGCAATCGAACTTGATGGAATGGTAACAACCCTCTTTACAACAACTTTGGACACTAATAAAGTTCGGGGGTGGGGGGGGATGGGGGGTGCCAAAATATTTTTTTTGCAGGCTGCTTTAACAATTTCCTCCCCTATTGTTTTAAAGGTCACCACTTCTGTGGGAAATTTATTTAGCGAAATAGATTGATGTACTGTTTCATCCATTAAGATTCACCATTGCAGTAATAGTAACTATAGCTGTATATGTTTTGTCTTGAATACCAAGCAGAATAAGAATATTTTAGCCATCTTATGATCTACTAAATCTACTGAAATTTCTGGTATGGAACTTTTAAGTGTTTGATTATTTACTAGTTCTGTAAAGGGGATGAGTCTTTATATAAAGCCAGACCTATTTCGTTTTGGACCAAGCGTTGGCCTATACACAAAGTCCTGTCAATTTTAAATCTGACTTGGTTGTTTGAGTTGTAAATGTGTTCTCATGAATAGATAGACATTCGATTACTAGCTTGATTTATCGCCTGTTGATCTATCCAGGAGAGGTACCATAATGTGTGAATTGATGCTGAGACCGATTTGCTTCTCAAACTGATGTCTGAATGTTGTGGTGATTGCACTGGTTTCTTGAATGTTGACTGATTTATTGTAAGCTGGCGAAGAAATCTTGGATAATTTCTCGACTGCTGTGGCTTGAACTGTTTTTGGCATGTTCTGTGCTCGAGGTGTTAACAGTTGTCTCATTCCAACTTACATGGTCTTTAGCCCTTTGAACCCCATCTGCCGCTTTACCGGCCCAGGGACGTGACACGTTATACTTCCATTAAGTAGGATGCCTGCTATGTTTAGGGTGGGGTAGACCAATTAATAGTTTCAACGACCAGCCGCAAGGCTGCACGTTGACAATATTGATTGGTATACCCCCAAACAATGAATGTGGACTCTTCTAATTGCTGTATTTGAACTGACATGGGAGATACCACCAGTGTTGAAAGGGTTAAATCTCTGACTTCCCTTTCTAACTAAGTCATCTTGGAATCAACAGAGACTGTATTTATAGCATCATCATTTTCGGAGTCAAACGAAATGTGATCTGGAAAGGAATACTGACGGTCATGAAATGTGGATGGACGCTCAACGCCAACTGTAACCGGTCTCAAGAAACCCACACCTCCTGCCATTATGCCACCTTTCATCAGAAAATGAAACTTGTCGTTGTTGATAGGCTTGCGTCCAGTTATAAGCAATAATGGCTCGCTGATTAGCCAGGGGCGGACGTTCTCATATATTTGAGAGATTTCCTAATTGCTGAGGGCTCTTTTTCCACAACTGATCACACAGCGTCTTTGTAGCGACACCTTCTGAGGAAGGACTCCGTAGAAATTTGTTCCACGGTTTTTCTATCTTACTGTGGGTTACCGTCTGTCGCCAAACAATAAACCCGTTGTAACAAATCTTCCAAACTGTCACCTTCTTGCTACTTAACAAACCACAAAATGTCTACGTGCTGATACTGGAGCATCTCTTGGGGTGAATCTCCGTTTCAATTCTCTTGTTAAATCTTTAAAACAGAGATTTTTTTTCAAATAAATTTGCATACTCTAATGCAGCGTCTGATAAGCAGTCGTACAATCTATCCAGTTTCTTCCTCCTACCCTAATTTCTCCGACGAGCTATTCTTTCAATTTTTTTTTTAAATACTGTGTTAGGTGAAGGGTTAATGTCATCAAAGATTTAATCAAATAAAGCCTGGATTGAGGAATAATCGTGCGATGAGTCAAAGAAAATGAATGCTGATCGCATTTTGTTGATTGAGTCGTATGAAATATTTTAGTTGGGCGGAAAAGCGAACAGTGGGTAAGCTTTTTCGTACAACTTAAATATGTCCGCCGATTGAATCTAAACAATGCTGATGGAGTTTTCCAGGCCCTGACGGTCTCGAATGCCTTCCATAATATGACGTATGGCCTGAGAGCTTGGGTACGTGGTATATTTTTCACCGAAAAAATAATAGTTGTGATAAACGGACTGGTAAGATTGTCACGGAATTTTGCGTACCAACAGGTGTTGGGCTGCATCAATTTTTCGAACCCCAGGGGGAACCAAATAGAGGTGCCCACCGGGAATTGTCCCGGTGGTCCATACGGTCAGTCCGCCTCTGAAGAATAGTGGTCAACACTGTGCTTATTGCATCATTTCAATGAAGCCCCTCGTCGAGGATTTTACGGCGTAATTACGGGTTCTCTCGTCCACAAACATTTGTGGTTATATGAGTATCGAAAAACATTGCAGCATTTACGAAAGTCCCCGACTCTCTGATATTAAAATGCGTATGGAAATATTAAATTGCCCCCTACCCTCTCTTTTATCTCCACCCTGTTGACAATGCTTACGTTAACCCATAGACCAGGGAGCCATTGGCTGGTTTCGTCTTCATCCACAAAGCTTAGGGATGTTATTTAGAGCAGATTGCTGCACTGGTACCCATCTGCCGAGAGGGCGCAGAGAGCTGTACATTTCTCTAACGTCTTTTGTCAATGGTTTCTCCTAAAATGTTACCACCAAATCTCAAGGCTGAACTGGCCATAAGGCCCATAACAATCAACATAACAGCCAGTTCGACAAACAGGCGTCAAGATGTTGGACAAGGTTGCTTCCATAAATCGTTCATTGGCAGGTGAGAAATTTTTCTTTTCTACAATTTAGTTTTGACAGATTCATTGCGCCAAGGTCAGGTAGGTGCTTCACGCAACTCCCATGATGTAACAACAAATTTTGAAAAAATCTCCGTTGTTTCATTATTTTTGTGTGATTTATTCCTACATTCATTTCGCATATGCTTAACTTAGCTATACAGGTCCAACAATAAAGTTCGGAGGCCCCCAGTGAAAAGGAAGAATTTCTAGATTAATTCGATAGTAGCATTGTGGATGATGATTTTTTACACGCCCATGCCATAATAGATTCGTGAAAATATGTGGTCATAGTTAGATAATACATAGGCATGCTAACGGTGGAGGGCCTCCAAACTTTATTGTTGGACCTGTATAGCACAAAACATGGATATTAGGATAGAGCACCTACCACACAGAATACTACAAAAATGGCTCATTGCAACCTGTAGGTAATGACGTCCATAATGTTACAGTGTGTAATTAATTAATCATTTCACGTAAACACCTAAATTTGATTCGTTATTTCACGCGACGACTGTGACCTCCAGTCATTACATGGTCTAACTAAAATTTCTAGCCCTAACTTAAAAATGTGATTTTGTTCTACTCAAATTCCCAACATGGCAACAGGCCCGCTGCTAAGGTGAAGTTTAAGGGTGGAGTGTGAGACCCCCTCCAATAATTTTTCCAGTTGGAACATTTTCGTCAGGGGTACGCTCTCAAATCAGTTGGGTTAACATCAACCCAAATTAACTGGGTTGAGTAAATATGAACCCCATTTGAGTTCATATTCACTCAATCCAGTTGATGTGGGTTCATGATTAACCCAACTGCTTTTAGAGTATAGGACCTAAGATATCTCTTACTGGTAATCATGTACTTTCCGACAGGATTATATGTGATACTTGGACTTGTATCGCACACACAAATCGTTGTGACCTTAGGAAAGTCACTTCACCCACACTGCCCACGTGGGGGCACGGTGGCGTTGTGTACTAAGGCATACTGCTCGTCAATGGTGTGCTTGTCTTCAACCAATGTTAACCCTGCTTGTGTGGAATTTGTATTTTGAGGAGCTGACAGCTGCTCGCCGTTGCTTGGTGGTTCTTTCCGGGTACTCCGGCTTCCTCTACCCGTAAAACTGTCGTGGTCATGATAAGATACTACCACAACACGCCCGACTCTCCTAATCCTGGTTCTGTGTAATTCCGAGCTCCATGACTTCAGTTTCCCCATGACTTCAGTTTTCAAGGTGGGAAAGCTTTGACTATCAAATTTCTAAACTGTCAAAAGAATGAGTTAGACGTAGAATTATGGCGATATAGTGCCAAATTAACTGTTTTTAGTAGTACTAATCGTGCCAATAAGACACATCCCCGTATAATCTACATAAAATCCGCCATTTTGTTTTGTGGAAGGAATTTTTTTAGAGGACTTCCCTATATACTGATTCGCCATCTTGGTTTTGCGGAGGGATTTTTTACAGGGTTTCCCTAAAATCTCTATATAAATCCGCCATTCTCGTTTTTAAGAAGGGGATTTTTATTTTTTGAAATGATTTCCATCTATATATCTCAACAAATCCGCCATTACGGTGTTTGAGGAGGGAGTTTCCCTTTTCTGTAAGGAAATATTTGTTTGGACTTATATTCTCCCAAAGATCATTGCATTCCCCAAGGACCAGGCTTGGATATTATAAGTTATCTCCGCCATCATGTATGGTATATGGAGATTTAATACCTGGATGTCGGTTTTTAAACACCGAGTCGCAGGCGAGGTGTTTAAATGAGACATCCAGGTATTAAATCTCCATATACCATACTTGTTGGCGGAGATAACGTTTTTATCCCGTTTGAAACACAATACAAACATAATGGAAATAAATTGGTGGACACATTTCTCAGCTCCACAATCATTTGGACAAAATTCGTGATAATAATTTTGTTTTTATAATCGCAGAAGACAACAGATAGAGTTACATCCCTAGGAAACGAATAAACAGTATTTTGTTGACATATCGTCCCCTGAGTTCCAATGTGTTCTCTGTGCCTACTGACACATAGAACACATTGGTACGCAGGGGACGAATTATTTGCTCATATTTTATTTTTATGATTGTATTGTCGGAAATCTGATGGTATTTGCGACTATTTTCGGGTTTTTTGGTTCGAGTTTTATAATGAGGGAAGCGAAAAGCTTTCATTGAAACCATATACCCGATTTGTTTCGTGTGCACTTATACCCTGGATGTTGCCCGCTCTCATATGCTTTGGATGTTGGGCGCACCCTTTGCCATGGCTATTTATCCAAGGCATTCTGACCAATCAAAAAAAAACAGAATTTATCGGGATATCGGGACAATAACTTATAGACATAAATATTTCTGGCATAAGCGTTTTAAGGCCATTTCATATCATCGATAACAAACACATAAGATCAGTTTGATTTTTATTCACTCTTGGGTATGTGTATTACCTAAACATTTTATACACAAATACACTGAGAAAATATTTACAATTTTCTGGTTATATTTCAGAAGTTTTATACGACGTGCCCAACACGGATCGCTCTAAGTTCGCCAGACGCGACCTAAGAGCGTCAGTGGCTCGTACGATGCATTTATGTTTTAAATACGTCGCTACAGCTAACACGTTCCACGCGGGCGGTGTTCTGTAATTTCATTATTTCTTCGTGACAACTTATCGAATCCCCCCTCCATATGGCCTCCTCTATCAAAAATGTTTGCCCCTTTTGTTTTATTCGAATTTGAATGCATTTTTCCTACAGAATGGAGGTGTTTTGGTCAACTTGTGTTTTTCCCAAATTCTTTTCTGAAATTCTCAAAAGTTTCCCATCCTAACCCCCTTCAGCGTCGATCGTTGGAAACAGCCTGGCTTCTGGGCTGTGTTTCATATTCTTATAATGGGGTTGAAGGGTCAATGGACTGACTGGTGGGTCGAGAAGATGGTGTGTTTGGATCACTTTGACAGGATTTTTGTTATGGGGTCATCGTTATTATAGTTGGGTCGTCGGTTCGACTATTGGGTGGATGGAGCTTCTTGGTCGGGTCAAGCACATGGAAAGGATGGCAGGGTCCTGTCGGGTCTATATGGTGAGAAGGCTGCGCTGTTGGGCCACAGGATAGATAGGGTTGTGTTTTCAGATCACTGCGTCGAAGAGAAGGCTCTCTGGGTTGAACCACCTGCAAGGGCCACTGGGTCGGGTGGGAGGAAGTGACAGGACAGGAACAACGAGTTGGAAAGATGATGTGTTGGGTGCTTAGGCCATCGTAATTTGTGGACTGGATCACCCTCGAAATGCGCGCTGAGGTAGAGGTTTTTGGTCGAACGGTAGGGCTGTTAGGCCACCGGTTCGTGAGAATAATGTAGAACTGACATTTGGCGGCCAGTATTTCTCTTGACGCCACAAGATTTTATCTTACCGCGGCGACATAAATATTGGCAATTTGACAGCCAAATATTTCTTCCACACTTCCGTAGATAGCTAACTGTCAAAATTTATCTCTGGACCATACGTATAAAATGCTTTCCTTGCAGTCCATAGCTTATGGGCACTAAATATATGGTTGTATCAAATACATATAACTGCTATTATGTAAATATTAACAAATAAATTACATTTAATTGTTGAATTTAATGCTTGCTTTAAAATAACTTAGTACGCCTAATATAATTACCAAGTGACCAAGTATCTTTTGAGTTTTATTTGTGTTTGAAGCAATTATTTCAGCAGTCGTGTTGAAAAAGGACAGTACAGAACTGTTCAAACGAAGGCGACTTCGAGTTTAAATTCCTTTCTACATCGCTTGCGAATGTTTACCACGTACTGGAAATGAAATACTTTCTCTGAAAACACCACGCAAGTGTAATTTAGAGGGATGTTTTGGAAGCTTCTGGGTGGTTAGGAGAACCGCTTCACAGTCACGTGGAAGTAAACTGGCGCATGCGCAAATGTATCGGCAAATGTTTCGACGAACTGGGTTATAAGAGGACAAATTATTCGAAAAACACGGCCCTGTTCTACGAGTATATTGTAGCGTATGCCTACTTCTCTTTCCCATCAGCTGCCGCGTCATTTTAATTACGAATGACACCGATTGGCGTTTGTTTAATGTGGGCTTTCGTTACTTTCAACAACTTTTATAAACCTATATCATCAGCGTGACAATGAACTCGAATAGTAGTTTCAATTTACCAAAAAATAAACTATCGAAATTTCAACCAACCGCTTCCGATAACATAATTGCAAGTAATCCATTTATGGTTTTGTGTCCAAATAGAGTTATCACTCCTGTTACAAAATGACGTCTACTTTTAATCTTCGACATCTACTTTTCGCCCGAATAAATAAATTGCGATTGGAAAGAGTGCGGAAATATGCTGTGATAGCTATCCTGCGACAGGGCGCTTTGAAGAGGTCCTTCCTCGCTTCTTTAATTCTCCCACGGTCAAGTTTGAAGAAAGGCAGAGTTCGATCCTGATAGTTAGTTGGTTAGGAATAAAGGGTGGTTCAAAGTGACTGAACGTTTCGATGAGAAACAATTTCAGAAAACATTTCGTATGAGTAGAGGAACATTCTCGTATATACTTGACAGGATTTGACCCTACCTTATACGCAATATTGTAACAGAAGAGCCGATATCGCCCGAAGAAAACTGGCGATGTGCATATATAGGTTGGCGAGAGGGGATTATTTCTATACCATATCCCAAATGTCAGGTTTAGGTTTGACAACAGTCAGAAACATTGCCACAGAAGTGTCCGATGTTGGAGGACTGGAAGCCCAAAAAGAGTATCATAACTTTAAGAACTTCCATTCCATTGTTCTGATGGCCATGGTATACGCTCGGTATCGATTTGTTTGGGCGTCTTGTTGATTTCCTGGAAATTCCCACGATTCTGCTATTCTGGGGCGGGGGGGAGGGGGGGGGGCGACGCCATTGCACAGCGATGACCGACGCGGAATGCGCAGGTGAGGAGGGGATGAGTGAGCAGGGACGTAAGAAAGAGGAACTTGTGGGGCCCTTGTTCCTTACAATCTAAAGTATGGGTGGTCCATGGAGCTCGGTCCCTTCACAAGGCACACACATACTTTGTAATTTTACATTCACCTATGGAAACCATACCACAAAACATCCATTTTCAGCTAAACGGATCGTTGTATCTTTTTTTTTACTTTACTCTCTGAGCCCAGGTGGGCATTGAGTGATGTGAAGTCTTACAGAGAATGTGCTACTGACAAGACTCCGACTCTGATGAGGCGCGCGTTGGTTTAGTATCAATTTGAGTCTGGACCATGGGTTGATAATGTTTGGAAATTTCTTCTTTTTTGGGGAGGGGGATTACCCCCCGCCCCTGCCCACGCCACCGGTTTCGTAACTACACCCTCGCCTCTGTATAACGGTTATATACTGTTCGTGCTCACCCCCTGGGCATGGGCTCCGATCTGGGGAGGGTCAGTAGATAACAGTTTTACAGAGTAATATATAACTAGCCCCTACCCACCCCCATGTTGTGGAACTCTCCTTTTTTGTAAGGGTTCTAGGGCACAACAAAGGTTCTGTAAGACGGCTTGAGTTTCCGGGTGGAGGAGGGGAAGTATATAAATGTCTAGCAGACTAGTATGTACCTAGACCCCCTGCCGGGGAGGTCAGTCCCTACTGTTGGGGAAATGATTTCTCCATCACTGATGGAGGGCATGAAATAAAAACCAGATATGACAAGGTAATCATGTTAGTAGTAGTGTATGTTCCCCTACACCCCACATTTGGATGACCCCGGTGAATGACACCGGATGTGACGCCATGTCACGTGACCCAGTGGCGTCATGTTTGGTTGACGTGGTAGCCCTCATGAGTGGCCATGTTGTGACGTTATCCCCATAGTGATACGTGGTGTTAGTGCGCATGCGCAGCGCGTGTTGTTAGGGTGATACGTGTTTCCGTCGTCCATTTTGTATACTGGAGGCCTCCATCTTGGTTTCTGTGGTAGCACGTGGTTGCTATGTGACCCAAAGGGCTACAACAAGACAGGGGTATGTTCGGGGGTATGTTCGATTGAATAGGAGTAAATCTAATTACCCAAAAAAACCCGACAAGTTGTACTATTTTGAATTCTTTCAGAATTCTCTGCTTCTATCTATCTATGCAATAGTTTTCGTTTACCTGACCATGTTATTTTGTCCTGGAGTATACTCCAGTAGAGAAGAGGAGCCTTTCGGTTGGAACAGTTCTGCTTATTATTACTATATTTAGCTTTTCTGATCTATTCTTGTTAGTTCTGACCCTAGTTCGTGCACTCTTGTTGTTTCATTTATCTGGATCATTTATATAGATTATAACTAACTAATCAGATTGCTTGATTTCCTATAATCTGTATGCAGAGTTATCTCCCCTTATTACAATGAAGTCCTATCCGAGTCTCAAAACCTCTATATCCAATGGATACGTCCCATGGAATCTTTTTTTTGTGAAACGTCTCTGGTTATGGAATCCCTTTTTAGTCGTATGAGGGCCATGAAAAAAGCCCCCAATGAGGTCTAATTTACTATCCCTTTTAGCCTCTTTCAGAATTTAACAGCCATATCCCCAGGCACCCCAATTTCGGCACCCCTTTTTGGGAAACATATGGCCTTCGGCGCCCCTTTTTTGTCGTATGAGGCCATGAGGGCTATGTGAAAAGCCCGCAATGAGGCCTCATTTACTATCCCTCATAGCCTCATTTCTTTTGAGGCCATGGGTGCTATGTGAAAAGCCCTCAAAGTGGCCTAATTTACTATCCCTCTTAGCCTCATTTCAGTATTTAACAGCCATATCCCCAGACACCCCAATTTCGGCACCCCTGTTTGGAAAACATATGGGCCTTCGAAACCCCTTTTTGTCGTATGAGGCCACGAGTGCTATGTGGAAAGCCCTCAATGGGGCCTCATTTATTATCCCTCATAGCCTCATTTTCTTTTAAGGCCATAAGGGCTATGTGAAAAGCCCTCAATGATGTCTAATTTACTATCCCTCTTAGCCTCATTTCAGTATTTAACAGCCATATCCCCAGGCACCCCAATTTCGGCACCCCTTTTTGGGAGACGTATGGCCTTCGGCACCCCTTTTTTGTCGTATGAGGCCATACAATATAGCCGATTTTGAAAGAATGAATATTATGATAGTTGAAACATATTGGGAAAATCTAATATGTAAAGCCCCCACAGTAAACGATTCTGTATCCAATTTTATCAGTACCTACCAACACTGAGGCCCACTTGTGGCTAGAACATTATATTCATGAGCAAATCGGAAGATTACAACTCAGTGATCCTGATATAAATTCAGTATTACTGTGGACTGAACGTTGAAAATATCATGAAAAACATGAACTCTATCTGTCCAGTCCAAGTATTAAGGCTTTGCGGTTATGCAAAGACCAGTTGAAAGTAAAACATAGAATTCTACATTACCAATGGGAAAAAAAAGAAGAGATTTTGCATGACGTCAGTTTCAATTCATAGAACATGTCCATTGCCTTTTCTTCCGATAAACTACGTCGACCGAGATACATGACGTTATACATTCGAAATGGAGACGTGAAATTATATTGTTAATGGAAATTCCACCCGTTGTGTCTTAATGTATGCTAGATTTCCGTTATCTGACGGGAAGCAATTGCTTCCCTTGTCGATGACAAAGCACAAGTCTGACACCCATCAACCCCAGACACAACGACAGATGTAGACTCATCAACCAAAGTTAGACAAAGTACAAAAGTTGTGCTCATCATGGACTGGATCTTACTTGGGTGTTGAAGCCAAAGCACCACTTTATAAGGTATAAGATAGGAAGAGAACCTATTATATTTGAAGATGTGTCATGACCGTCAACTTCCCATATAGCTACGTAGACATCCATCTACACATTTTGAAAATAGGAATATTGATGTCGACACAGCAGGTAGCTCAGATTCCAACACCCATAGCTTGACCATTTGCGAGGCGATGAATGTTTCAGGCTCTGATAGTCGCTTACCTATTGTGGATTCACAGACTAATCAATTCCCCTCTGGTACAAGCTTAGATTCCTAATCAAATAAAACACCCCCAGGGCGGTTAACATTGCAGGCTCTAACCATGTTACCGTCAGGGTGAAATCAGGGGTTAATATCCTGATGCAGGGGCAGGGAGAATTTAAAATTAAAGCCTCAGGTTTCAAACTTGTTCAAAGACTTGATGCGTGTTTTTAAGAGGCCCAACACAGAGCCCAATGTTACTGTCCGAGGGCGGAAAATTAAACGTCCTGAAAGACTTCAGGACTATGATTTGGAGTAAGTTCACATTACTCTGCACTCACAGTTTGTTACTTTTAACCCTTAGGTACTTTCCTACGTCTTATGACGTATGGAATCAAACGGCGCGTTGGAACTTTGGTTCAGCTTTTCACATACTTTCTGTATTATTACTTTGTCAGTTGTCATCTGTGCGGTGGTTTAACATACCTAAGGACTTTCAGCTGCAGTCATAAAATAGCTTTTGAATATGTTTATATAAAATACCGATTGAAAATGTATAATTTCATTCTGTATGAACAAAACAGTGCGAAAATACACCAATATTTACACCAGTTTGGAACAGCATTCAATGTACGGTGAAAGCGAAGGTATTTTTAGATACGTAAACAACGACCTTCCCTGGCGATTGAATAAACAGTGAAATTTCTGATATTGGTGATTCTGATAACATTCCAATCAGTCGTTGCGTAGAAGACCTAGTGTCGATGAACTTAGTGGGGATGGTAAAAATTCTAAGTCTTCCGATGATGAGAGCCTATTTGACAGCGATGTCGAAAAAACATTCTGTTTTTTCAGTGCTGGTAAGTAAATTCTGATTCTGACGATCTGGATGAAATAATACCATTGAGTTCATGTACCCGACCAGAAAAATAATAATTATAATAACTATGTCGAATCCGAAATTAATACAATATTTTGTGAAAAGATAAACAATGAAAAAATCAGGCAATAAAGAGTGGTGTTATAAGATTCGGGCCGTTACGTTGGGTAAAGGGTTAACTAAAAGCTCTAAGTGCAAAAAGAAAACTTGTCCAGAGTGTGGAGGCAATTCCAACCACTTAAAACATCATGCCATCCGTAGTCATTTCCCCCTGTATCTTGATGATCAGGCTGCTTGTTGGCACATGACTGCATAAAAAGACAAATGTCAGAAAACAAAGCTATTCTTGACATTAATACTTGGTTAGTTTTTTTTTTTGATAAATGGAATATTTCATTTTTTTGGTCATAAGCTTGGATTATCCAGTTTTATTAACCTTTTTTAATTTGTATTGAAAAAAAAATCTTTTTCCAAGATTTGATATGTGTGCGCTTGAATTTACTCGGGGGGGGGGGGGGGGGGGAGATATGTCATGCATATGTATAAGAAAGATCTTGGTTGTTTGAAGGCAGTCGACGAGGTCAGTTTCAAATTATTACCACCAAACTATCTTAGCTGTATGCTCATTGGAGAATTTTTTGTGGTCTACTCACCTACTTCAAACCAATTCAGGCTGATATCTTAACAGATTTTAAAGACCTTTATTCTGCAATAACATCGTCTGGCGTTACTTTCGTGTTGAAAACTGCTGTTCCAGCAATGACTTTTGAATTTGCCGATTCACATTTCCATGCTAATCAGATATTAAAAAAGAAGTTCATTCAAATCATTTCTCGAGTTAGGGATAGTCTTAAATAACCCAAGTTGTCAACTTTTCTATGTGATTACTGATTTGGTCTTCCCTAGAAGATGGGAGCTGTGTTTGTGAAGTACAAGTCAACCCCGTCTTCATTAAAAATTTTGAGTCCATCCACATTTTGCCATATTAATATACACTTGGAAATTAATTAAGCCCCCACTGAAATGTTTCATGACAGTGAAGTTGCTGTTACTGATTATCATGTCGTAATGATTGCTGTATCTTGCAGTAAATGTCAAATGTGAAACATGGTGTTTCTGGTTGATAGCGTACCTGAAGCACATCCCCTAGTCCACGTGAAACATGGAGTTGTCCAAGCCTTGGTCGGTTCTTAACATTGTTAGATTATTGATGTTTTCCGACAAGTCTGCTGATGACAGAATGACTATAGCTAAGTTGCCTTCCAATAACTTTGATTGACATGCCTGTTGCATGTATGCCAACGATTTGCCATCTTAGTGCCTCTGACAGTCTCCTCCTTGCCATGTCCACATTTATTGATAAAATAAGTGAAAAATGTTCTTGTTTTATACCCAGATACTTCAGGTGGATAATAGTGTTTTTGTGGCATTCGTCGAAGCATGCTTCGCGTAGACGGGCGGATGTGTTTGGGGTATGCTATTAACAAGAAACATTCATGTTTCACTAGATGAAATGTACAGCAAAACATAGCAATCATAAAAACATAATAATCAGTAACAACAACTTCACTGTCATGAAACATTCAGTGGATACTTAATTAAATTGCAGGTGTATACATGGTAATTCCATTCTTCTTATCACCTCCAGGAACAAATAGTTCCCGAATGGAGAAAGCTGATACCGATTAACTTGCGTTGATGTGGCCGGGGGACGTCTCGTGTCTTCACTTACAATTTGTTCTGTATGTGCTAGTGGGATGTTACTATGCCGAGTGGTGACGGCAATTAAGTTATTTGTCAAAACGTTTACATTTCTTGTATAATATAGGTTATTATCAACAAGTGGGTTTCCGAAATGGCGTATTGAAGTCTAGATCTGGTGTCTGAGGATATATCGACGAGTCCGATATAACGAGTTGACATATGACTCAGATGCAAGGTCGAGTCTTCAATACACCATCTCGGAAACCCACTGACTGGTAATAACCAATTTTCTTGCAATATTTTGCCCTTTCGGGCTTGTTCGTATGTATTTTGACAATCATTCAACGTCTATAAATTGTTTTTTGTGAATGAAGATCATGTCGCATGGGACTGCGTTCTTGCACTGAGCATGACGCAATTCCCTTTCTATATTCCACTTGTACTGTAACCGCCGTTTAACCCTTTACCTAACATGAAAAGCAGACGACACTTGCAAAAAAAAATCTTGAATAACTAATTTTTTTCATATTTTGTCTCAAAAACCTAGGTTTTGACCCCTCGTTGGAACGAGCTCGTCGAGCTCGTTCCAACGAGGGGTCAAAACCTAGGTTTTTGAGACAAAAAATGAAAAAAATAATAAAAATTAATTGGCGATTTTTGAGAATAGCGCTGGCCGGTTTTGGCCGTTACGTTGGGTAAAGGGTTAATGTCGATTGCCCATGTGTGTGAACATTGATGATGTGTTTTAAGCCGTACTAGACGTCGATGGTGCACTTGCCATCAACCAATGCGCAAACAAGTCTGACATTACTCCCCACTGCACGGTGGCTCTACCGGGTACTCCGTCTTCCTCAACCCTTAAAACTATCCGACACGAGCTGACTCTGGCTGTGGAAAGTTTCATAAACCCCCAGAATAAATAAATACAGGCCCCGTCAGACGACATACACAAGCTATAAGGTTTCGATCGAGTCCCCTTTTTTCTCAGTAACTTGACCATCGTCATACTCATTATATTAATAGTTAAAATAACATGTACGTATCAGTAAAACACCACCCATAGCACAAAACCCACATTGTGAAATGAACAAGCCCACTCGAATGAACAAGGCAATTTTAACGGTAACACATTTATTAAATAAATCTCTCTTGTACCGCACGATATCACTGGACAACAAAAAATCATTAACTTTAATGAGAAAGGTCGAGGTTACTGCATCCCTTCATGAACTTAAAAGTAGATCGTGAGTACACATCCATAGAATGATTCTTGAAATATTCGACTTTCTGGTCAGTGAGAACTGTGAATCACCTCCCATTGTTATCATCTTTCCAAATATTTCACTGGTGACGTCAGACGGTAATATATGTCATCGGAGCTGTAAAAATAAAAACAAAACTAAGCGAGCTCTCGTCCAGTCAGCGGTTGATGATTTTCGTCTCATGCAACATTGTATACTGTTGATAATTGATAATGTATTTGCAATATATAGAGTACGAACAAACAATTAATACAAGCATGGTAATAATATATATACCGCATGGGAATGGCGTAACCCGACAGACTGTCTTCCTGCCATTCCCATAAGAAGAACACAGATAGATGTTCTGACAGCAGAGTTACCAAATACTCTGATGATTTGCTCCTTTTAAATGGTGAGGTTGCTTCACTCCTACGTTTAGAGAAACGACAGGTCCTGTATGCGGTGCGATCAAGTTATTATCGTCTTTCACGATCCTCAACAATGGCTACGGACTCCAGAGCGAACATCCAGGTGAAACGACTCGGGCAGACGGGCTGCTGTGCTAGAGTGGTGCCCAACGAATGTGCGCTTCACCCTGAACATCCGATACAGTCAAATCATCTGCTCGACCTGAGGCGCCATACCCCGGCAAGACCCATGGTTGAGAAGAAAATACATCTAACAACCTACATCGCACCGCGCACGGCAACTGTTCCGGTTCAAACATACTACGGGCTTTAAATTTGTAAGAAAGAACTTTGATTTTTAGAATTGCTGATTTTAAATAATGCTGCTTCTTTGTCAGGATCGTGTCTACGGGTGTAAGGGAAATGCAAGTAATAACTCGATTTGTTGATTTGTTATATCTTGAATTTTTATATTTCGTTTGTTTTGTGACCTGCTTATTATGTATTGTACACAGATAAGGCCCCACAAAGTAGATCTTCTGCTTCTCAGGCCATTATTTGTAAAATTGCATGCGATCGAGTGTTTTTTTTATTTTATTTTTTATTTCTGTAATTATTTCTTTGCCATAAGTTCATGTTCTTGGTTTATGATTTAGGCCTCATAATCTATAGAACAGCAGGGGTGATGGTATATTTCGTCCCTTGAGTGCAAGTAGGCTTTGGAATGCTAAGGCGTGGCAATGCCTTCTTGCACTAAAGGTATAAATTTATATCAATGTTTTTAACTTGGGTAAAATATCAGACATAAACTATTTAATTTTTTTAATTTTTTTTTTAATTTTACATTGGTTATGAAAATGAAAACATTCCGCAGCCAAAAGGACCATGCGGGAGGGACTGAGAAACATATTTTAAATTTTGTAAGGCCTAACACAATTTTCAAATTAATGTTGTTTAAATAAAGAGTACATGGCGTATTAGTTTACACCTAAGTTTGAAAGTTTTATTTCTGGAGGAAAATAAAGAGACATCACAAGAATTGGATACTGGAAATATTTCACTCGTTCAACACAAACGTCTACTGATTGTGGCGTGCGGGCGAGTTGGAGTGTACAGTCCTTACCTCTCTCAACACCGATGTATAAGTAACAAAATTTCAATATGTATTGTTTTTATTTAACCCTTTACCCAACGCAGGCGATATCAACATTTATTATTTTAAATATCATTTTTTCATATTTTTCAAAAGATTTAAAAAAAAACACATCATGTGACCCCTCGTTGGAACGAGCTCGACGAGCTCGTTCCAACGAGGAGTCACATGATATGGTTTTGTTGAAATTGTTTGAAAAATAATATTTTTTTAACTGCTGAATTTACATTCATTGGGTAAAGGGTTAATGTATCTTGTCATTTAACCAATTGGATATTGTTTGATAGGGCCCAATGAGTTCCGTAAAACAAGATGGAATCGAATAAATTCCCAGTGGCATTATGGGAAAAATCGTAACTTTAATTTAGGTACTTTGGGATCAGTGTGAGGAGGGTTAATGTATTGATTTCACGACTGACATGAAAGATCGCCAGAAACGGACGTTAAGATAAGAATTCACCAAGAAACTTTGAAACTGTAATAGAAAAGTAAAACTTGGTATAATTACAGTGCGTGCTGTACAGGGTAAAAGTAGTCTTTTTCCCGATCGGACCTCGATCTGGAAACATTCTGGTCGCGATAAACTTTCAGATGTGGAGGTCTTTATTTCCTAAATGAGATATCGCGAAACGAAGAAATAATGGACAGAAACAAAGGAAAATAGCACATTGGTTTCAATATACTCGTATTTTGTTAACATGTTGTAAGAAAAAGGGACAGTTAATTTCGATTGGATCGCGACCAGGTCGCGATCCGATCGAATTTCTCTGTCCGTTTTTGTAGTCATAGTACTATACTTTATTTTTTAAATTGCATATGATTAAAAATTTATGATTGTCTGAAGGTCATCGTGAAGTTTGTTCAGCTTTTTCATGACTGTTTGATTGGAAGAAATTTTCACAGAAGTTAAAATACAAGTTTATTTTTCTTCTTTTCAGTCAGCTTTCAGGACATCATATGAATGTACCGGTCGACAACAAATTCATTGTTAGGTTGAAAAATCAGTGACGCATTTGAATCCATTACCACGTCAATAGTCTCGTTTTCGACAACATGAGACTAACGATTTTATTCAATTTCATCTCAATATTAGTGCTCCTGCAACAAATACTAGTGGGCAAAACTGCAGAGTTAACGAATGCGTTCACATTGTATCAAGATCTCTTGAAAAATTACAGCCCCACGTTGAGGCCTGTGCGACGGAGAGATAATACTGTGAATGTGAGTGTGACATTATACATGGAATCTATTTTGAATGTTGACGAGATACATCAATGTATGACAACCTACGCTTATTTCCATGTTCGATGGAAGGATGAGTTGCTTTTTTGGAACAGTAGTTTGTATGGTGGTGATGACCTGCTGGTTGTTGATCAAAAATACGTGTGGCTACCGGATATCACCATCGTTAACATTGCAGACGAAACGAAACCTATTACCAGTGATGGAGTTAAGACAGAGGTTTCCAACGATGGTTTTGTGGAATGGTATCCGGGAAATGTGTATACAACTTGGTGCAGATTGGATATTACATTTTTCCTTTTCGATGCTCAGAGTTGTAAGATTGTTGTTGAATCTTGGAGCTATTCAGCAGACGATGTCTATCTCACTCGGACCCAAAACACCATCAATCTTCATAATTATCAGGAACATGGAGAATGGGAATTTATAGGAACGGAGGTTAATGTCGTCGAACATGCAGATGAAACTGAATTTTATAGACAATTACATTTTGTCATTCATATAAAAAGAAGACCGCTCTTCTACATCATGAATATTATTCTACCGGCAATTATTTTGTCTGTTCTCAATGTTATTGTTTTCAAGGTGCCCGTCGAAGCCGGGGAAAGACTCTCCTACAGCATAACAGTACTGTTGGCGTTTGCTGTATTTCTCAGTTTTATGACAAATTTTATTCCTCGAACTGGACAGCAGATTTCTATATTTGCACTGTATATAGCAGTCATGACTGTAATCAGCTCTGTTGTCGTTCTTTCCACAGCCTTAAATCTCAATTTATACTCCAAGACTACAGCACCACCTAAATATTTGAGCTCTTGTTTTCACGCATGTCAGTCAATACAGCGTTGTTATGGGAAACACGGAAAACCCGAAGTGTATGCATCGAACAACAATGGTAATGAAGCACAGTCTTTTGAGCGACAGAAACTGACGTGGACCGTAATAAGTGCTGTCGTGGACAAAATATTATTTTGGGTTTTATTTGGTTTGCTGATTGCTTTCACAACAACTTGCATGCTCATGTTAAGCAAATAACGTTTCGCCACAACAAATGAAATTTTCGGAGAAAATAAACCCAATCGTCTTACCAGTGAGACACTGCACTCTCAGATATGATCCATGTCATTTTGGTGCTGGCACATACCCCCTTACAATTACTGTTGTAAGTTGTAATCAATCAGTGCATACACTACAGTCGCTGAGTGGGCAGTGATGTCCACGCATCCTGGTTTGTACCCGGTGCATCGTTAATTACAGTTTGCTCATTATTCCTATAATTAGTGTTTGGAATCTAACATTATTGTGTCCGTAGAAATATTGCCCACCCGTGGAATGCGACCAACCCCCGGTGGCCGTCCGTAAATGTCTCAATGGGATAAGCTTGCCACGATCCGTTCGGTGGCTCCATAGCCACAGCTGCTGATATGCTTTACGACCTTTGTTTAATTTCAGTCAGCTGGAATATTTCAGTTAGTAGGAAGCGCGAGCATGCGGTTCGCTTTTCCGATGAAAGGAAATATTTTATCCGACTGAATCTGCAAAATTCGCCAAACATTCATTTTCTCTGAATCAACACAAGGGAAATGAATCTCCAATATGAATAAATACAAGAAACGATTCTCCAACAAGATACAATTTGGTAGAATCTTTGATGATTATTTAATTGATGGCCATTATCAATGAAAACTCACCACTAGAGATGGGCGGTGTTGGAATTTTGAGTTCGGTGTCGGTTTCGGTACTTTTAGGGGGTATACCTCGATATCGGTTCGATATTCGGTATCTGACTTTAGAGAGATTTGAAAAAGAAATTACCAAAGAGGAATTCTCATTAACCCTATACCCAACGTAACGGAATAAACCGGCCAGCGTTATTTTCTCAAAACTCTCCAATTAATTTTTATTATTTTTTCATTTTTTGTTTCAAAAACATAGGTTATGACCCCTCGTTGGAACAAGCTCGTTCCAACGAGGGGTCATAACCCATGTTTCTGAGCTAAAAAATGAAAAAAATTAGTTATTCAAGAATTTTTTTGCAAGTGTCGTCTGCTTTTCATGTTTGGTAAAGGGTTAAGAAAAACAGTACAAGTTGTTATAGTATCCTTACTCCATCAACTGCCAATGAACTCAATTGACTTGTTCCAAACGCACCTTAACGTTTAAAGACCTACTTCTGGCTTTTGCGATACCAGAGCATGTGCCCTGATCATGCCACCCTTTGTACATCCAGCTGACAATAAACAAAACACAAAGGCAGTGATTTCTATTCAGACATTGATTGCCTAACCATACTGGACTCGAAATTACTGCTGAGCTATCAGATGTGTACTGTCAGTAGTGTAGTGGGAATTTGGGACACTTGTCCAGTTCATTTAGGGTTAACAGAACTGAATAATAAATCAGTCACCCCTTTCATGAAATTGAACCTTTCAATTGTTATTAAGCCTCAACAGAGAAATATCGAATGCAGGAAAACAAGAAAATGAAAACTCAGACGGTTTCGTTATTCAACGATCGATTTGGTTCGATTTTTCGGTATACCTATGATATCGAGTTCGATTTTTTCGGTATATTGCAGATCACTACTCACCACAGCTGTAATTTGGATTTTCCTAAAGGGAAAATCTATTTGTTATTGCATTGATTATTTTTTTTATTCTTCCACACTTTTATTTTCACTATTTCTCGAAAACGCTCTGAACGATGTTTTTTAAAGTTTCTGTACTCATAAAGGATCATAAGTTGTAAGTCCTCGTCATATTCCCATTTTTCTGAAAATGTTTTTGTTAACCCTTTAATAAAAATTGTCGGCAGCTCATATCTTTGGATTGGAAAGGGCGATTGACTTGAAATTTTCGCAGACATGTCAGTAATACACCCCTCTATCAGCATATGGTACAAAAGTGTATGTAGGTAACACCTGCCAAAACATTTTTCGAAACGAAAAAAAAATTCAACATTTGACCATTATTGAACTCAATCTCGGGACAGGGATATGCTGAACCATCCAAAATGGCTTAGAAATGAAGTCTGTATCACCGAATTGTAAACACCATCGAAACAATTTCGATTCGAATTTCCGACAATCCAAAATGGCGGCCGAAAAAATCGTATTTTTATTTTCGGTTTTTTATGCGTTTCAGGCCATTTGGAGACGAAAAAAAAAATATTTTTTGCACCAGAAAAATTTTCGGTTTGGACAAAAGTCGGAAATTTTTTATTCGACCTGGCTACTTTGCCGTCACAGTACTCAACAAGGGGGACGATTTGAAAGCTTCTAAGGTTAGAAATGTTGAAGTCACAGTGCACACGAACAGTTATCATCTTTTGGAAATGGAGTTGTTCTTAATTTGGCTTCTGCTAGAAGTCAAACATGGCTTCGGGACACTGTGACCAAAAATTGAAAAAAAATTTCTTGTGTTTTTTTTACTTTACTATGTCTAGATTCATTAGTTCTCATAAATAAAACTATCTGCATATTGCGGAAAATGTTTTTCCAGCCAAAACCGCCCCAAAACGCCCAAATGTGCGGGAGCCGATATCTTTGGACTGGAAAGGGCGATTGACTTGAACTTTTCACAGGAATGACTGTAATACACTTCTCTATTAATCAAGGGCACAAAATGGTAGTTTGTTAACACCTTTCTGCCAAAACATTTCACGAAACCGAAAAAAAATTCAAATTTTTATTTGGTATCGAGCTCCCTTAGGTCTTGCTGAGAAGAACAGTGAGTAAAACCACTAAGGAAAATCCTGTGTATTGTTCCGAAGGTACAATCGCTTCCTCTAGTTTTATGATTAGATTCCGTAGTTCCATTAATTGTTTTAATATCTTGATGCGTTCAAGGTGAATTTAGTGAATGGAATATCTGTAAATTGAGCACAAAAGAATGTTTATATATCTTTGTGAGTAAATGGATATCACATTGTATTAACGGTCGCCTGCGCGCAAAATCCATGAAAGGTGGGTAAATAAACCGCTCCTAACTGTGTTGAATTCCGACAGAATTAGTCTGGTGGCCTGAGAGCTTGATTCAAATCTTGATCGGCCCGGTTGGTGCAGGGTCACAACTGGTGCTCTGTTTACAAGCCTATGGGGTAGCCCTGTATCCACGGAAATGAACCCTCTATGGAATAAGTCAATAATATAAATACATGATCGATCTAGAGATGCCGTATACCTCATGTAGATATTATTATTAATTTATTTTATCTTTGCAACAAAAACCCTTCCCCAAAATGTGGGTCGGGGTCTGTATAACTGTGGTGGTACCCTTGCCAGGAGTAAGACGGTCAACCTCCCAAAAGAGCTTCATCATCGCACCTCCTTTTACCTCACCAACACATACCCGGCGTTGCTTTTGCGAACATAAATAACTCCTTTCGGGGTATAAAAAGCCAACACACGGCCAATTTTCTGGAGTTTACGCGAACACAGTGCCTATACAGAGATCACTGACTGGAGTCATTCTGGATAAGTTCGTAGCTCCTCCACGGGGCTGAGCCTTCCAGATTCAAACCACGCAGCTCGGTAAATGTAGCTTGTTGCGGTTGTCCCCGTTCCGAAGGAACAACAACGGTCAGCTCTTTTCTCTTGTATAGCCCCTCGGAGAGCTGAAATACATACAATTTGTCCGTCATCACTGGTTCTCCAAAGCCCTACGTGTCTCCGAGATCAGCTAGCTGAAGAGTCGTGCAAGGCAATGCATCATGTGATCCTGGTCCTCAGCTATTCACCGTGAATTTACGCTTTTTTGCAGCTGTTGCTGTTGTTCCGTAGGAACAGGTATATTTCGAATATGTTATGTTACGAATAGGTGCTGCAATTCAATAGGGCCACTCATGCTATCTAAATCGTGGACTGTAACATTGCCTATAGGGCCTGGGACAAACCTTTTGTATTGCAAATGAGAGAAAGCTGCTGTTCTGCCACTGGTACATTTTTCATTTGTTACAGGTACTGTTCTGAGTAGTGTGCTGGGTAGCCCCTGTAAACATTGTCCGTGGTGCTGACTTCTGACAGATGAACGTAGAGCTCACGGTGGGTCGCAAGTTCAGGTAACTCCCCATCAGCGGTTTCTTTCCCCGAGGGATTTTGTTTGTTGCAAATCCCAAGGTGCGTGACAACCCTCCCAGTTTCAGGGACTTATCTGTCTTGAGTCGCAGACGACCCGAAGGTTTGTGAAGATCCAATATAGCCCCAACCTGACTAAACACCTCATCATTTAGTTCGCATACATTGTAATAGCCATCTGGCACACTTGTCTTCCGCTCAACTGGGTCATTTTTCTCATCCACGACGCGAATATAATTGTTGCCTAGCCTCGAGCTAATGTTGTACCAAGGAGGGTAATAGGTTACTTCAGCAAGGGCACACTCAAATTGCTCTCTGGCAGGGAGCGCCCTTGGTAGGTTCACGGTTTGAACGTCGGATAGTGTCCCGTACTTAGTTGCATATTATCGTTATAAAACTCCTCTAATATGGCTTTTATAGGTCCAAATCCCTCAGGGAGAGAAACTGGAATACTCAAGAATGGACAGCAAGCCTGCAACAAAGTTGGCTTCAATCTACTACAGCCCCAAGGGGTACTGGAAGGGACTCACGGCCATCAAAAACTTTGCTTCCACGGCCAAGGTCTCTGAAGATTTGGCTCGAGCATGACTTAAGAAGAAGGCCATCTGGCAGATATACCACATACCACGATCGAAGTACGATGTGCGGGCGCCGAATCAAGTCCACCAGGCCGACCTGCTCTTTCTACCACACGACCGGGTGGCCCGCAAAACCTGCAAGTATACGCTTACAGTCGTTGAAGTAGCCTCCCGCTATAAAGAGGCAGAGCCCCTGGCCACAAAAGAGGCCAAAGAGGTCGCGGCCGTCCTAGAAAAGATATACAAGCGCGGACCACTGCCGTGGCCCAAGCTCCATCAGGTCGATCCCGGGCGCGAGTTCATGGGCGCCGTGAATCAGCTGATGGCGAACACGGGACAGAAGCCCGGCGTGGCCGTGTGGACGTCCACCGGGACAAGGGAATTGTGGAGCGGTTCAACCGTACCCTGGCAGAGCGACCTTTCGGGCACCAATACGCCCAGAAGATGAGGTTACCGTCAGGTGAGAGGTCAAGTGAATGGGTCGCTCGGCTGCCTGTCGTTGTTGTGGCGCTGAATGGTGAGGTGACTCGCTTACCTAAACATAGTCCATCTGACGCCTTCAAGGCCAAGGTTGTGACTCTAAGCCTTCCTCTGTGGTTTCTGGCCGCCCTGTTGGCTTCATGGAGCAGAAGCTCCCCTCCAATGTGGGTGTTCACTATCTCTACCAGGCAGGCGAGCTGGAAGGGGTCGCCGTCGCGCAACTGATCCTGTGTGGTCCTTCCAAGTGTACCGACTTGGACGCTCGGTCACCAAGCCCGGCGAACCTGTTCTCTACTCTTTGCTGGATGGACCAGCCCGTGTCTTCGTCCGGGAAGAGCTGTCTGTAGTGCCTCCCGACACCCAGCAAACTCCAGTAGTAGATGTTGAGATCGCCGTCAAGCACTGGGGCCAAGTTGGCAGGGTCTGGGTCTCTGAGAGGGTAGAGCCCGTAAACGCCTGCTGTGACAAGGTAAGCATTCTGGTAGAACACCTGGTCGATCCCGGTCAGCGCGCCCAGCTTAGTTTCTGGAAAGATCTCAACGATGCCCCACCCCTTCTTCCTCTCGGCACGGACAGGGTTGAACTTATCTTCGACGACCCAATCTCCTTCGTCATGCTCGCGCAGTAACTTGATTGTCAGGGTGAACGCGTCCACTGAAAAGGCTGCTTGCAGTCGTGCTGCCCTCTCGTCCGCCATGCGAGCATCCAGGGCCAGTCGGCCGGCCCTTGCATGCATACCATCAGCGATCTCAACGTCGCCGATGTCAAGGGGTCCTCTACCTCTACCCTCCATGTAGAGAAAACCGCGGCGGCGCCATCAACTTCAAACTCATCTCTGGCGTCGTTCAGAAGATCGACCCATGGCCCATCATCTGACAGCCTCACCGGATGAGGGACTTCGATATCTAAGTCGAGTTGTCGCCGTTGTTTGGCTGGGTCAAACTCCTCAACAGTTGCCTTCCTTTTTTCTCTCACGTGCCTTTCAAGGTGAAGGGGGAGGGTGGGGGGGGGGGGGGAGGGCAGTCGTGCAGCATCCGAAAGCAGAGGCCTCAGCAATCGCCTCTTTGTTGCTTCTGAAATGGGTTCATCCAGTATGTTCCGGACAACACTCTGAACTGGCCCCGGTGTTTGCATTTCAGCCAGCAGCTGGTCAATTTATTCGTCCATACTTATTATGCTGAATCACTATGCCTGTTGCCACCGTATATCTAACTGGAAATTTCAATGGGCGCCAGCCGGGAAAATTCCTTTGCAGTCGTCCTTTGCTCACGGTGCAGTAATTTCATATGTTCGTTCTTATAACCAAACCTCAGGCAGAGCGATAATTGGTTCGTTACCCCCATATCACAAAAATGGCAAGGTTTTGTACACGATCCATTTCTCAGTTTGACCAGATGTATCCCACAGTACGCCCCCCCCCCCCCCAGCCCATACAGTGCCGGCCACAGAACACCGTAGAGCTCAAAGTAAGCCACTGACATGTGTTTTTACCTGTCCGCATTGGGCACCTGATCGGGTATATCCATTGTCACGGATATGTCTAATAGGCTTCACCACCGGAAGGGGCTTATCTCAATGAAAGGTCTGGGCCGGCGAGGGCGTGGGTCGTTCCTTATGGCTCTCTGGGGTGGCCCATTCTTTATCTACGTGGTGTTGGGTAGAAAGTGAATCTACGCTGGTGCCCCAAGTGGTATGGTGGCCTCTCAGCCGGCGAGGGTGTTGGGCCGTCGAGGGTGGTGGACCGTCCCCGGGGCCCTACAGAGTAGTCTATTCACCCCCTGCTGCTCCTTTGGTGAACTTCATAAAAGGTAAACAAACATAAGAAAAATGGCAGCCATTTTGAAATGTAGGCATCCTAATTACAATTAGCCTCGCAGTCCGTTCCTTGCAAGAATGAGAAAAAAAATTCTCCGAGTCTGTACAAGAAGGATTGCAGTATTTAACTATTCAGTAAATTTAAGGTATTTTATTGTATAAAATCTGATATGTAACTTATGCCATAGCAGACTTTCAGGCAGTGCTTTCTGCCACATGGTAACGGTTCCATGGCAAATATTAGTTTCCATAAAATCTATGTTTCATTCCAAACAAATTGAGAAATAATTTATGGGGGTAATTCCCTTCTGACCTTCTCTGGACTTTGAAGAAAATTACTTAAAATTTTAGCAAAGTTAGGTTGGACGTCACCTTGAGCCCAATATATAGAAAAGGAAAATGATTGCACAGCCTTCATTTTATGTACATTCCCCAAATGCAGGATTCGAGTTTGTAATTTTCTATGTTCAGCGAGCCATTGTTTAAGTTGCCCTTGTTTTGTCAGTCACTGCTGGTCACTGTTGGAAAAATTGTCATTGTGACCAATTAATAATGAGTATAGCTCACTGGAAGCTCTGCTGTTCAATGACTGATTAGATGTATGTAAATGTTCATTCAAGTTGCTGACTGTCCAGCATTATTGTATTGTGCAGTTCTTGTTTGAAAAAAGTTCACCTGTATTCTGTCGCTCCCTTCACTTTGCAGATAAAATTTGTATTCATGTGTTCAACACATTTTCCAATCATTTTTAACCTTTGTGATTTTAATCTCTGTATTCAAATAGTTTTTCACATTGAAACGTAACCTCAACTGTCACATTTTGTTCTGTTGATACATTTTTTTGTCAAAAATGGGCATTTAAATGTTCAAGCAGCCAGTTCAGAAGAGTCCCAAAAACTAAAATATATTGATGACCGGTGTAACAGGAATGGAAGTCCGTAGGAAAATTAGTCCCTCTGGACTATTATTCCGCGGAATTATAGTCCTAGGTCTAACATTCTAGGAATAGTAGTCCGCCGGACTAATAATAATAGTCCAGAGGGACTAACGTTCCTACGGACTTCCATTCATTTTACACCGGCAAGCGCATATGTTTGTGAAATGCAGAAGGAGAAACGCACGATTAGACCAAGAAGTCTTGGGAAGAGAAACGGGCGTTCCACTCTAAATTTTGTCAAACTGGGTATGGAAGTGGCGCCCCTGAACCAGACGGCTATAAAGAGCTTGGAAAGCCTGCAGAAGGATGCAGGCCGATGGATAACGGGGTCGAGTTATGACGCAGCCCTAGAAGCAATCAGGGGTGAGCTTGTGTGGATGAGGATCAAGGACAGGATAGACTTACTGAAACTCGGGGTTATCTTAATTATTTGGCAAATCTCCCCGACAGCCGATTGTGTAAAGTAATGTTCCAGAGAATTTTCAACTCAAATATCAAGACAGGATGGATGGTTCAAGTGAGGGCTTTAATGGAGAACTCGGACCTAGACGTTGGGGCAAACCAGGGTAAAACATCGTCTGAGAAAGGGTCATGGAGGATGATAACGTCAATTGGCGAGAGGGGGTCAAATCAAAGAGGTCTTTGGGTGGTCTGCGTGATAAAGAGAAGCCTGGTTTTGAAGAGTACCTTGATGGCACCTTTGGGGGATCACTGTTGTTCAAGCTGAGGTCGCGGTCCCTGGAGCTGAGAGGAAACTTGGGAAAAACAGTGAAAAGGAGTGCCAGATGTTTAATTTCTGCGTGGTGGAGACCCTGGAACACTTTCTTCTAGAATGCTCTAAATACCAGTCGAAAAGGATAAGATTCACTGGGAGTATAATGGGGAAGTGGGATGGGAGATTGAAGGACATGTGGTTAGTGAGAGACTCAAAGGAGGGGGTTAATATGCTAATCGGAGAGATTGGGAAGAATGGGGAAAGGGATGTCATCAAACAGTTCGTCTCCGAGTGCTGGGATGAGAGAAGCGTGGGAATAGGGAGGCAGTTGGTAGTCCAGGGGTAACCAAGGCCTTCTCACGCAAGAACCGCGACAAATCAGCGGCCGGCCAAAGTGTTAATATTATTATTACTGGATGATGGAAGAAAAAATAAAATAAAGCAACCTAGGACACATTCTTCAGACAAAGACATGGAACTAAATGAGACTCGATCACGGAACGAGAGAAGAGTGGACTTGGAGAATGACTATTGGCGTGGTCTCGTAAAAATGCTCAAAGAGGAAATTGTAAACTTCCAGACTGAAACAGAAAGGAAGAAACAACTGTATGAGAAAAACTACTCGAATAACCCTTTACCTAACGCAGACGATATCAAATTTTTTTTTTTTTAAATATTAATTAGTTTATCGAATTTTTCAAAATATTCTACTAAATTATATCAAGTGACCCCTCATTGGAACGAGCTGGTCGAGCTCGTTCCAATGAGGGGGGCACTTGATACGGTTAAGTTGACATTTTTGAAAAATAATATTTGTCCAACAGCACAATTTATGTATTTCCTGGGCGGATGCGGCTTATTCGTTAGGTAGAGGGATAATATTCGTTTGGGACTACAGTTGAAAAACTTAAGACATTGAAAATTAAATTGTGGTTAAATAAATAATGACAATAAACCGATATCTTCTTAATTACGCCGGTATTCTATCGATACTGGTTTGAATACCGGCAGTATCTGTAGATTTATCGATATACCGTGCAGCCTTTACCTGATGATAGGACAAGAGTTCAAGAGGAAACTCTTGGTAGTATTTTAAGAACATCTTACCGATTTCGGAAATTTCGGAATCGCCCCCCATGTGGAATTGAATGCAACCAACGGAAAAATTTCGAATCGAATCGAATTTCGATGCTATGGAAGGCCCTCGAAAAGAACAGCAGGGATATCAGTACCGGTCCTGGTAGTATAGGCAGCTTTGCAAATAATCGGTACGATTGATTGCGGTAACAATTGCAGCAGCAGTAACAATATTTCTTTGGCCTTCGGCTGATTTGTCGCGGTCCTCTTATCACGAGTCAACCAGTCCACCGCCGTGTTAAAGATAACGTTATCCCCCTTGGAATATAAGATTAGTGAGTTTTCTTTTCTTACTTTCTTTTTTTTGTTCTTACTTTTGATAAACAAAAACTAAAATATATTGTCTGTTGTTTTTCTTTTTTAACCCTTTACCTAACGTAACGGACAAAACCGGCCAGCGCTATTCTCAAAAATCGCAAATTAATTTTCACTATTTTTTTCATTTTTTGTCTCAAACACATAGGTTATGACCCCTCGTTGGAACGAGCTCGCCGAGCTCGTTCCAACGAGGGGTCATAACCTATGTTTTTGAGACAAAAAATGAAAAAAATTAGTTATTCAAGAATTATTTTTGCAAGTGTCGTCTGCTTTTCACGTTAGGTAAAGGGTTAAAAGTAACAAAAAGGAAACTTCGCTTTGTATCGCAGGCTAATTAGAAGCAACTAGTTCACAGATAACCCGTCATAAGGTATATCTATGAGTATCACACCTACCAACACTAAGCGTCCAGTTTGGCTCTTTGTTTGGCGAATGTGGATTAAGAATAAATCGTAAAACGCAGTTTCTGTATTCTTATACTACTCTACAGCAAAATGTCGGAAGTTTGTGAAATGATGCGCACATCGACGAGACAAATTCGCTAACATTTCGAAATTTCAAGTTTTATGTGAAATGTCCATACCCTTAGTGTTAAATTTATTGACATATTAAAAGACAAAAAAATAAAGGGAGCTAACATGTCCGTCGGGGCGCGGTGGCTCAGTAGGTAGGGGTGTAGACTGCAAGCCGAGAGGTCCTCGGTTCGAATCCCTCCTGCGGCAACCGCGTTGTGTCCTTGGGCAAGACACTTCTATCTCGTTGCCCACGCGGGGCACGGTGACTCTGTGTCTTCAACCAATGATAACCCTGCTTGTGTGTTGAGAAGCTGACAGTTGCTCGACGTTGTTCGGAGTTCTCTCCAGGCACTCTGGCTTCCTCCACCCGTAAAACTGTCGTGGTCATGATTAGCCATTATGCAGAAATATGTGACCTTAAACACCAATAAATAAATAAATAACATGTCCGTAACATGTCCGTACATATGTTCCAGTTACGAAAAGTGTCAGACATGGTTGTTGTTGTATCTTTTGTTGTTGCTGTTGGAGGCTACTGTTGATCTTGCTATGTCCACCAATTCAATCTTGTTTGACAGACCAGAATGCGCTTAGTCAGAGGAAATTGAATTTGTTAATCCTAGTTTTATTATGGGAAATACTGCCACTTGAATTTTTATATTTCTACATCAGTGTGCGGTGTGTGTGTGTGTGTGTGTGGGGGGGGGGGGGGGGGGGGGGGCTGTTAACTCTTTGGATGCTACTGGCGGGTATTCCCGCCCAGTACATGGGTCCTCTTGTCACTGAAATAAGTGTAAGTTGGACACATTTAATCGTATTTGCCCCAGGTAAATTGAAAGAATTTTTTTCCAGAATTGATATTGAAAACCTAAAGGCTGAAACAGAAAGGAAGGAACAACTGTATGAGACAAACTACAAGATGGCTCTGGGAGGTGCAAATGGAAACTGGAAGTTTTTGTGGAACAACACTGTATTTCGCTGGAAAAACATAGGGAAAAAATATGTAGCATCAACATAGAATGGGAACACAAATGGGAAATTTTCAACAAAGAACATGTCAGTTTGCAAAAGCAAATTGAAGAGAGAAACCAGAAAATTCTTTGTCACTGGCAAAATAAAACTAAAAACGCAGAGAATGAATGCCAAGCTTATAGACAACAACCTGTGCGATGCACTAGACTTAATGGAGAGATTACAGCTGTGCCTGGGACTACACTGGAGAAAACTGGTTCAGATTTGTTGTGTAGCAGGGAAGAGTCGCTATCTTCCGAAAACTCAGTCGCTGAAAGCCGCACTGTAATAGTAAAGGAAATACAGCCTCATGATATGTAGAATGACCATGATGATGTAGAATTTACAAAAAGGATCAAATGGACTTCGGCAGTGATTCAATTGTATCTGAAGACTGTGTTGTCGGGCCCGTAATGGAAACTCACACATTTTTGCGATACAACATCGCAGATGTAGGAGACAGTGATACAGTCGACACATACATTGTTTCGAATCAAACCCTAAATACTGATGTTCAAATGCTCTCTGTAGAAAATACAAAAAACAATTCTGCGCGATTCTGTAGTATTTGATAAACTTCCAGACTGTGACATGCAGTGCAATGACTCGTCAACGAATAAATTAATACTTATTGGCCAATCTGGCAAAATGTCACCAAGCAACCGCCAACCTCCATCTGACGTCATGCATCTCAAAAGAAAACGCCAATGGAAAAGAAATCGTGGTGGGCCGAAAAGATCTAAGCCACAAAGTAATACACATATCAATTCCAGTGTTTCGCAAAACAACTCCAAATCGAAAACTGGAATTATAAATCACAACAGACGCAATGGTATTCAACCCTTTCTTGGCGTACCTGAGCAATTCAGGAGAAACAGATTATATACGCAAGCTAGACCAGACGCCACAGCAAGTGAAACCTCTTCTGATAATGTTCTATATACACCGAGGATGCCACATCAACTCAGTTTTTAAATGACCTCAAACGAGAACTCTGTCCACGTAGTAAACCTCCTACCTGACTGCTGCATGGCACTGCCAATTTCATCACCGACCTTGGTTCTAGAAACACTTCAGAGAATAAACAGCACAACCCCACTGCAGAGTATGGTGATGGGTCCATATCAGCATACAATCGCACCTGTATCCATGCTTTCCGCTGGCCAGATGCAAAATACAGGTCATGTACTTGGTGCACGACTACATCCAGCTTTCAGTGGAACTGGGCTTGTACCCACATTTCCAGCACCTGTGGTCATCATATAAGACGTTGGAAGTACATAAAAAGTGTTGAATTATTATATTCATATTGCTTTTGAAACCGTCCCACAAATTACACTACCACCATTGACGTTAGATAGGATGCAATTTATACTACCTTGAAGACACACAACGGTGTAGATAATTCATGAAACATGTCTGGACAATATGCAACATATTACGGTACGATCACACAATTTTGAATATACCAAATAACTACCATACTCACACAACTACAAACAGCATACCTTTCAGTGCAGGAAGGATCTATAAGCTTTCTTGCCTGGACTGCATGCAATACATTTCAGAACATTCGCGAAGATATATCCACTTTGATATACACAAAACAACTGCATACACATTATAAAACAGACATAAGAACACACACCGTTTTCCATAGGGAGGTATTAATCGCTTCCGTACGAGGACAGCATTTATAATCAATTGACTTTATAAATTTTTCTTACAAGTACAAACTTCGGTATTTTAAACGTCCATTTATATATATCTTCTTAAAGTCTGCAGTAATATTTTACAGAACTCTTTTAATCACAGCAACAATTCTCTTAACAAACTATGTTAAATATTTTAAACTAATCTATCAGTTTATTTTCCACAGAGTGCAATTTAATTTCAATAGTATTGTCCCTATCTCCCGATAAATTCTGTCTTTTGATTCGTCAGAATCCCTTGAACAAATAGCCACGACAAAGGGTGCACCCAACATCTGAGGTATATGAGAACGTGCAACATCCAGGATCCATGGGTATATGGGCACTCGAAACATCGGGGTATATAGTTTAAATGAAAGCCTTTCGCTTTCGGTCGCCTCGATATAAAAACAGAACTAAAAAATCTGAAAGTGGTCACAAATATTATATTTCCGGCAATTCGATCATATTTTGCCGTTATAAATTAAATAGTCGAATAATTGAATGAAACAACTTGAGAAAAATAAAATAAGAGCAAATATCGTACATTGAGTACCAATGACTTCGATGTGCCAGTGGGCACATAGAACACATTGCAACTCAGGTGACGATATTTCAACAAAATACTGTTTACTCGTTTCCTTAACGACCCAAGGGATGTAACTCTATCTGTTGCCTTCTGCGTTTATAAAAACAAAACAATTATTCACGTATTTGGTCCAAGTGATTGCGGAGCGTAAGAAATGAGTCTACAAATTTATTTCCACTATGTCTGTAATGTATTTCAAACGGGACAAAAACGTTATCTCCGCCAACATGTATGATATATGGAGATTTAATACCTGAATGTCTCATGGAAACACCTCACCTGTTTAAAAAACGACATCCAGGTATTAAATCTCCATATACCATACATGTTTGCGGAGATAACTTATATTAACCATCCTGCATAAACCTCTCTAATGAAGGTCAACATTTTTGAGGAGTGGTGCTATTACAGGGAAGACCTTTGTTGCCTTCTCGATTTTATCCATTCATCAGATCTGTTGACATTTGGCTACTTTCTATTCGACAAGTAAGAGAGCTTTCCTCATGGAAGTCTGTATTACGTTGCACTCTGCTTTTAAGGGTTGATATTCCGTTGTCTGCCATTCTACATGGTGCAGATCGTTATTTGTCAGTAATGGCTATTCATGGCTCAGAATTGATCATAATTGTTGACAGTTTTAGTAACTGGACAGGTCTGACAGGGAGGTGATTTCTGTTACCAGACGTTTTAAGGGATGATGGTTGTCATTTCCCAACAGGTTTGTAAATGAGTTACCAGCACAACACTGACTTTTTTGTAAATAACCCGATGTTTGTACTTAATTTGTATGTCCACCTGTTTTGGCATCATGCACTCTGTTTGATTCAAAATGTAAATAGCTCTAACAGGCAGGGGAGGAGTGTTGTACTGGAGGTCTCCCTCAAGAATGAACATAGGCATATGTTGCATCAATGCGTTGTTGTAACATATTATCTCCCTTGATACGCTCACTGACGGACAATCTCCCTTTCTTGTCATTCATTGACACGATGTTTTACTGACAAGACGTCTGTTATGGATTAGCTTCTTGCGCCACGTCGTGTCACTAACCCCCATGAATCATTTGGATTTATGATTTTATTACACCCCTGTTCTATGAAATCCTCATCTACAGCAACACTAAACCATGCGGAAAATGAAAATCTATTCCGCACATATGTGCAAAACGGAAATCGTTGACGGACTATTTTTAAATAGAAGCGAAATTTTACTGGAATTTTCTACAAATCGTGCAACACAATTACAATTTGAATCGCTAACGATAGCTGAAAATCGTCCACTGAGTTCCAATGTGTTCTATGTGCCAGTAGGCACATAGAACATATTATTAGAACTCAGAGGACGAAATAGTAACACGGATTCCCTCGCAAATTTGGTTGGTGATATAATGTGTTTTTTTGTTGATAGCTGTCAATTGAATTGCTGCGTATCCTTCTAATAATTGTTTGTATAGACGCGAAGGCGTGTAATAAACACAGAACGACACACGCGTGTTGATGGATTAATCGATATGGTACTTGTGCCATCGCGGAATGATAAAAAAATAAAGTATCATATCGATTAATCCATTCACACGCGTGTATCGTTCTGTGTATTTTTCTACCTTACAAAAATAGTAGAATGCACATCTCCGTTATACTAGATGAATAGGACATTCTGTCCCTCAATTGATTACCCATCAGAGCTCCTATTCACCCCCAATAAGCGCATCCGTAATTTTTTTTAGCTTTACCCACCCTTCAATTTTCATCATCTTCGAATATTCATTTTACGAAACCATTTCGGTTTGACAATTTCCGCTGGCACTGATACTGCACTGTGTAAGTCCCATTTAACATTTTTACCGGTTGGATACTTTAGCTTAATTCATTCTTTCATTTTCCCGTTCACCAAATGATAAATGAGAGGTATGTTGAGATCATTAATTAGCTGTACAACCACGACTTATTCAACCCATCCACTTAAGCCCCGGCCATACACCGACATCATATTCCAGCATATGCGCCTTGTCAAATTAAACTCAAATCACGCTCTACTAGACAGCAAGGTAGAATACTTGTGTAATTATAACCCTTTGTTTCCTCCATTGTCTGTCAGATTTTCTGATGACTAACGCATTCTCATTTGACCAACTTCAGAATGATGCTGCTTTGACTTTGTTACTCAATTCCTTCAGGAAATTTACCGTATTTCTGAGGTGTTCCTATTGCCCAACTACCGGTCGACATGAACAATTGCAAATACTCCACATCGAAAACTTTTTCTTCGGCTGCAAGTACGTGTACGAAATCTTTTGCTTCACTTTATATTAAATGCAGGAGCTTGAATGCCAGCTTTGAATATCTATCAAACCTGATTTGTGATATCCAAACTAATGAAAATATCTTTGACATCATAGGCATGACCGAAACATTCAGTGTAAAAAAAACCCTCCTACACCTTGGACGGCTGTCATCCGCTTGTCCTGCGTTTTCGTCCTGTCGGTGATGATGGTGTGGGGGGTGGGGGCGTTGGTGTCTTCGTTAAAGACTATATACCTTTCAAAATAAGAAACGAATTAAGCATTTTCGTTCCCGATGTGTTTGAATCACTGTTCATAGAACTTACAGGAAAACAGAAATCAATGATAGGAATTATTTACCTCAAAGCTGATCTGGACTTGTCCTTATGGCAAATCAATACAGAGAAAAAAGCAACTTACCTGATGTGAGATTTCAATATAGATCTACTCAAACCAACACCATAAAACTAATCAATACTTAGAATCTCTGTTCAGGGCTGGATTCATGCCCTTGATAACCAAACCAACGAGAGTAACTAGCCATTCAGCCACTCTAATTGATTACATATTCTGCAATAAACTAATCCCTTATACTTCTGGAATAATTATTGCAGATGTGAGCGATCACCCCGCTACATTTTACATCGAAAATAACAAAACTACCCCCCCCCCCCCCCAATCAACAGTACATGCTAACCTAAAAGATTCTTCAAAACAAGGAATATCAACTTATTTAAACAGCTGCTATCTGTATCCGACTTCAGTAATGCATGCCTTGAGGCTCATGCCAATGAAGCTTACGAATTTTTTTTTTCCAAGCCTTTCCGTCGATGATAATGGAGATCCCGAAAAATACGTAAAACGAGAACCATGGATCACTTCGGTCTTCTCCAGTCCTCCTTAAACAAGCACACACTACTTGAAAAACAGTACAGGTCCCCGACCAACGACAATATTACAAGATACAAAACATATTGTGAGATCTTTAATCAACTAAAACGTCAACATAAGAATAATTATAATCAAATAATATTAGAAAATAAGGGAAACATTAAGAAAACCTGGGAAATTCTCCGCAAGACAATAAATAAGTCAACCCGTCCTTCTCAACCATCAGCGTTCAATGTTGGCAGTGCCGAGTCCACTGACCCGGTCGAGATTGCTGAGCAATTTAATGAGTACTTTACTAATATTGGAAATCGAGTAACCAACAACATGGCAATCCCCACAGATCGATTCGCTGATTACCCAAACAACAATGTCCCCAGGTCATTTTTCATATCACCTACAAGCACCGAAGAAGTCGTATCTTAAATAAAAAGTCTCCCCCCTAAAACTTCTGTTGGTCGGGACAACATTCATCGAAAATACTACAAGACATTATAAATGCGATAGCTGTTCCTTTAATCATATCATAAATACCCCATTCTCAACTAGAAATGTAAACCCTTACAGAAAAACTAATTTTCAAATCCGCGGATAAACAGTCAATAATCAATTATCGTCCATTAAGTATTCGTTCCTCGTTCTCTGAAATTCTAGAAAAGTTAATGCGTAAAAGACGTCCCGCGTTGTGTCCATGGACAGGGAACTTTACCCCGGATGCCTACATGGAGCACGATGACGCCGTGTACTAAGGCGTACTGCATGTCGACGTTGCACATGTCTTCAACCGCTGTAACCCTGCTTGAGCGGAGCTTAAACAGAGTTAGAATCTTGAGGAGCTGACAGTTGCTCGTCGATGCTCGGTGGTTCGCTCCGCATACTCCGGCATCCGCCACCCGAAATACTGTTACGGTCACGATTAGCCATTGTGCATAAGTATGTGACTTTAAACCCCAATAAATAAATAAATGAATAATGCATAAAAGACTAAGGAATTTCTTGGACTCAAATAACGTTATCTATAACTATAAGAATGGAGCAGAATGGAACGTTCAACATTTCATCCAATAATGCATCTTATCTCGTTTCCATAATGAATAATGTTCAAAGCAACGAAAGATGGCACATTTTTTAGACTTTTCGAAAGCAGTCGACACAATTGATCATGAAATACTCGTCAATAAACTTGAACACTATGGTATTAGACTTATAGCAAATTCTTGGTTTCAGAACTATCTCTCTGAGAGATCCCAATATGTGCAATTCACGAATGAACCTTCGGATATACTAAATGTTACCACGGGTGTACCACAGGGCTCTCTACTTGGTCCTGTTTTGTTTCTACTATTTACCAACGACATCTGTGAGTGAACTGAGATGAACATTCTATCCTTCGCGGATGACACAACACGCCTACACATCAATGAATGACCTCACCCTCCTAACGGAAACGACAAACAATGAATTATCGATAATTAATGACTGGTATTTAGCAAACAAGTTACTACTAAATGCTAATAAAACAAAAGCCACACCTCTCCACCGCCAAAATGACAATTACAATTTCAACAACGTATGAACCCAAATTTAATTGAATTCAACCTTCATAATAGCAGGTAATAATCGTCAGAACAAATCCATGAAATTCTTAGAAAATAAAAAGGACGAGAATCTTAAATTTAACCACCATGTATCCGCACTCTGTACGGAACTATCCAGGGCAATCTATATTCTGAATGTAGCTAAATAATTGTTACCGCTCAAGACATTACGTATAGTCTATTTTATTGTATTTCAAAGCCACTTAATTTATGGGATTCAAATATGGGGCAACACATCGACTACTAAACAAATTCTGAATCTCAAAAAATGCTGTGTGCATCATAGTTAACAGAAAGTTCAACTCACACACGGACCCTCTTTTCAAATGTTTGAAAGTTCTTAAATTTAGCGATTTGTACAAGTTTCAATCACTTCTATTCATGTTTAACTGGTCTAAAGACAAACTCCCCGTCAGTTTTGATAGTGCATTCCAAGAGTACTCCAACCTTTCCGGGATGAATACACGGCAATCTGGAAACTTAAACATGCATCAGCCTAGAACTCAGTTCTCAGCCGCTCTTCCAAATTTTTCTTTTCCCAAATTGTGGAACAGCTTAAAAACAACGATGAGAACCCTCACCCAAACGTCATTAAAAAAAGTTAATCGATCAATTTCTAAACACCTATTGCGACAATATTAGCTGTTCCAACCCAAGATGCCCGACTGTCCCACCTCTCCGGTCCCTCTTTTCTTCCCACTAGCTCATAAACAGATTGCCCTGCCATTTACGGCTTTCCTATTATACATCATCCCTATTACCCTACGGCCAGTTGCACTGCTTTACTTAATACAAAATTAATTATCCCATGTACTCGGAAATTTTGGTAAGACAACGGGTCAAATCAACTAGAGTTAGAACATTGGGAGTTTGATCCACGAAGAGGAAACAATACACAATTCCAATCAATATAATTTTAACACAAACGCAATAACTACCTGCTGTCGAGATTTATTTTCTTCAAATACAGCGGGTGCCAATTGCCATTCTGATTTATTCAATATTTGTGTTGTCTTGGGGATGACAGGAAGACATCACAAGACTATGTTATTCTCCACAGGGTATATTTATACATCTATCTGTGAATTTGTAGCTTTGTTTCGTTTTCTCATCCTTTACATGTATTTGTATGATATGAAATAAACTGAACTGAACTATTGATTTACATCAGGCGTGTCCGGAGAAACTGAATACAAGTGTAATATACATAGATCCTTGTTCACGATAAACGGTTTGATTGTTTTCTTCTTTTTAATGCATGGCAATATTGGTTGATGACATCGCACTTCCAAAGTGTAGTAGAGGATGCAGCGGCAAACGCCGTTTGTGTTGTGAACAGGTGGGTTTTTTCGATTCCTGTATCAGCAAACAATGATTTATTCAGTTATTCGGGACACTTCCTTCCGATCAAGTTGAAATATGAGGAATTATAAGAAGGTAACTTACTCATATAACGTTTTTTCAAGGCAGTTTATGTGAAATTATAATGGAATCGTGTATCGGTGCTGTTTCGTTGGAAAACTGTTCTTGAATAGCGTATCATATCTGAAGAGGAACATAAGACCTAACAAGGTTCAAAATCTGTTTGACAGACCTTCCGCATGGTCCTCTTGGCTGCCTCATGCTCTCCTTTTTATAACGTATGTAAACTTGAAAAAAATAAAAATGAAATGGTTTTTGACTTACATTTTACCCAAGTTAACAATGTTGATCCATTTGTCCCTTGAGGGCAACAAGGTTTGCAATGTTTCAGCGTTACAAAGCCTTATTGAACACAATGGACGAAATACTCCACCACCCATGGTATAGATTATGTAGCCTAAAGCATAAAACAAACCAAGAACATGAACTTTTGATGCCAAAAAAATAATTACAAAAATTAAAAATAAAATGAAAAACTGCACACCCACATGGAATTTTACAAAACATGGCCTGAGAAACAGAACATCTACATTGCGGGGGCCTAATTTATTTTTTTTTTCTTTTGTCCATCGCAAAAAGGAAGGGGTAATGCGAAGGGAAGCCGCTGGGTGAAGACGAATTGTAGTTTCGTTTCAAGTGTTTTCACTTTTCATTCTAAAATGTAACATAAAACGATCTGAAAGTTTTTTCAAGAATCATCCTTCTCGCACGTTACATCGGTTTTCAAGAGAGGGAAACAGATGCACTATGGCTACATGCTATACGGTTACCACAACACGGCCGACTCTCCTAATCCGAGTTCTGTGTAATTCAGATGACATCAGTTTCCCCATGACTTCAATTTTCAAGGCGGCAAAACATTGACTATCAGATTTTTAAATTATTAAACGAATGAGTTAGCCCTAGAATTGTGGCGATATAGCGTCAAATTAACTGTTTTGGTCTCATGTTCTTTGGCAGGCTGCGAGGTAAAACAACATGATAGTTAAAAACATATTTTGATCGAGTGTAGTGTTCCTATGAACACCTGAAGGGGAACTGTACAATTGATAAATTATGGAGGAGTTAAGGTTATCCACAACAGAAATCCCGTGATAGAGCATCAACAGCAACACAACGCTTGGAAAACGAAAACGCTAAATTTATTTGGATCAAATCTTGGCCACAGCTTTATTGGACATAAACAATACAAATTAAGTGAATGCACAAACAAATGAAACACGCATTGTCCGGGCGATACATATATTGAGTCACAAAAGAAAGTATAACAAACTTTGAGAAGCAATTTTTTAGTATTATCGACTTTAATCCCAAACAAATTATTGTAGATTCGTATTTCGAGTCTAGCTGTATGGATTTACATAATTTCATGTTCTTACCGTTGCCAGCGTCACGTCAGGACGTCGAAGTTCAGACGTGGGGTGAAGTGAAAAGTTCACACATGCAGTCAATAGCGTGCATGTCCACCGTTTGCCTCTTGGATGGCAAGACATCGACGGCGCATGGACCTGATAAGTCTCTGGATGTAACCCCGTGGTATTGCGTTCCACTCCTGCCTTAGAACATTGCGTAAATCGCCTAACATCTGAAGATCATGAAGTCGTATCCGACGGTCCAATTGATCTCAAAGATGCTCGATTGGTGACAAATCTGGCGAAAGTGGGGGCCAGGGAAGAAGTTCGATGCTCTCCTCCCCAAGAGAGTCACGACAGATACGCGCCACGTGACATCGGGCATTGTCTTGCTGGAATAACTGCAATCCGATGTTAGCGTTGAACAACGGGACGACAACATCGCTGAGAATTTCGTCCCTATATCGCTGTCCATTCAGATTACCATCGATAAAGATCAACTGCGTTCGATGGTGCAAGGAAATTCCTGCCCAAACCATTACACCCCCCCCCCCCCTCCCCGCCGAAACGGTCGCATTCCCCCACTCAAGCATCAGAAAACCGTTCTCCTCGTCGGCGATACACTCTTGCCCTACCATCAGCATGCCGTAGACAAAATAATCGTGATTCATCACTGAAAAGAACTGTGCTCCAACGCCGCTGAGTCCAGCGAAGACGCCGACGTACCCATTCCATTCTGACGGTACGATGACGTTGGGTAAGGATTGGTCCGTGGTATGGACGCCTACTTCGGATACCGTATTCGGCGAGTTTGTTGCGGACAGTTTGTGCACTGATTGTATTGTTAGTTCTACCAGGAGTAACAGCTGCTGTCCTCGTCATCGGAAGGAAGCGATCCCGCATGTGAGACGTCCTGATGTGTCGGTCTTGTGCACGGGTCGTTACTCTTGGTCGACCTGAACGCGGTCGGTCGGCAGTAGATAAAGCGGTTCTGTACATTCCAATGAGACGGTAAATAGTGGCCAGAGTGACGACGAACTCAGCAGCGAGCTCATCTGGAGGTATTCCACCCTCATGCATAACAATGGCACGAACCTCTGATTTTCGGTTAACCTTGGCATGTTTTAAAATGTCGGAAGACAAAAACTAGCGGTCACCCATTCAATTTGACATTCTCGGGTAGCACGTGCTATTTTGAAATCCGTATCAAAATTGTATACGGTTGGGTGAACAACAACATGTCATTGAACTCTTTGCACGACTTCTTGTCCACAAACGTGCAACATTAGAACTATTATATTTCAACCTTTATGCTATTTTTTCACATTTGTTTCTATTATACTTTTTTTGACTCAGTATAGTTCTTTTTAAACCTGACGAACCAACAGGTGTCCATGTTCGACACACGTGAACCACTAAGCAAAGCGTGGTAACCCAGCTACTGGAGATAAGACCTTCATCACCCTTCTCCGCGGAAAGCATATACATTGTAAATATTCAGAATTCATGTAATTTGTGTTTAGTCTTTTGTGTGCTGGTGAATAAATTATTTAAGGAATAGTGCATGGCTTGGAGTTGACTACGCCTATATAGTGCCCAGTGAGGTGGTGTAGTTCCCGCCGCGAAGCGGAGGGAACTACACCATCTCACTGGGCACTATATGGGCGTAGTCAACGACAAGACATGCACTAATCCTTATATTATATCGAACACCCATCAAGAAAAACATCTGTCCGATTTGTTAATCTATTACCAAGGTAGCAGCCCTACCAACCAGCGTTATATAGAAAAAAATACCATGTAGTTTTTAAAAAAACATTTTCTTCTTCCAAAACACAGCTAACTTGGATTATTGATATGAGCAGAAGACAGATTTTGAATCGGTCGGCAAGGGTAAACAAAACATTTCCCCCAAACGGAACTGTGTATTCTAGAATCGCGCAACTCGCGAATGAAAGCTAAAATTTTCGAAATTTGACAACGCAGTTTGATAATTTCTACACATTTGTCACACATATACATTACCGAATGAGTCAGTACGGGATACCAAACGCCGAAGATTCAAATGAATTCCATTATTTATTCGTTTACTGCCCAAAACATACAACTGAATAGCGAAATAATATGAGCAGGGAAACAAACGATTTTTGATATCCGGACGCGTTCATATGAAAGTTGTACCCAGGTATGGATCATTCTCTTCGAAACGAGATATGGATCATCTTCTCAAGGAATAAAATGAACGCCTCGGAAAATGTGACCTCAGCAATGGAAAAGCGATACATTTTTCCACAATGATTTCTTTCCGGGTCGTTTTGTGGATGCTGTGCCTCTGTGAATCGATATTTAAATTTAGCCTGATTAGTTTTATTCGCCCAATATGAAAAGAAAACTGATATAGTAGTGTGCTAAAAACAGAAAACGTGTAGTGCCTGGGTGTAGTGCCTGGTCAGTTCTGTGGATGCAAACTACACGAAATAGGGTATCATCTTTCAGCCAATCAGAATGCAAGGAAGTCACGTGAGATATAATATATATCATATATATCATATCACTAAATATTTGAATTAGAGTTACCCGCATTGAAATGTGTCGCTCGGAAATGATGCAATCTCTAAAAATAAACAGCCTTGGGAAATATGTTGTTTCAATAAACCTTTGAAACATTCTATTGACATCTTGCATTATTGAATATTCCTGATAAAAAGAGGGTGATTTGATGATGTTGGACCTAAAAAATACAGTTTACCTTTTGTGTGTTTTTTTTGTAGGGAATTCCATGAAAAATATGTGCACGTGACCGGTACTTCCCTTCGTGTCTCTCTTATTTGTTACATGACCCCCTGTTTTCGGGTCATGAAAAGTTGTCTAAAGATCAATACCAGACAAAGATATTTGAATTCCAAAATTAAAGTCATGCGATGATATTTTTTTCGCCAGAATGTTATAATGGTGGCCTTTAGGAATATATTTAGTTCTCTGATACCTAATATAGGAAATATGTTTTTTTGGCTTCCAAACCAGATTCAGTTATTATTTTGGGACATTATTTCAATTTAAATGTTAATTGGGAGACCACACACCTTACAAAATTATTTTATTGTTTTGAAAAGTTACATTTGTGACACAGTCAGCAAATATGTGTCTGGTATAGTCCCTTTGTTTACAAACATGTAATCAATACATATACGGAGATCGCCATACCTTTTTTCTCACAAGAACCATATCTGAAGGAAAAGGACTGTGTGATCTATGTATAATTCCAGCAGCTAATAGTTGCTGGAAGTGATTTCTCACTTCATCTAACATACCAGGAGGCGTGCTCCTAAACCACTGTTTAACCCTTTACCTAACGTGAAAAGCAGACGACACTTGCAAAAAAAATTCTTGAATAACTAATTGTTTTCATTTTTTGTCTCAAAAACATAGGTTATGACCCCTCGTTGGAACGAGCTCGACGAGCTCGTTCCAACGAGGGGTCATAACCTATGTTTTTGAGACAAAAAATGAAAAAAATAGTGAAAATTAATTGGCGATTTTTGAGAATAGCGCTGGCCGGTTTTGGCCGTTACGTTGGGTAAAGGGTTAAAAGGCTTTTCGTTAACTAACTCAATTGTGTGTATTACCTTATTATAAAACTCAATATCCTGATCATGTTGAGAAAAATATCAGAAAATATCTGATTCATCTCTCAAATGATCTAGTGATAAACTATCAGATTTCACATCAAATTTATCTGACATTGTTCGACTAGGAACTAAACAAGAATAATGCACATCACACTCAAACGATACAGGTTGGATTTCACACGAAGCTGACTAAGGTTGGACGGTAATGGTTCAACGGTTCTAGTTGAATTATTTGATACGTGTACCTGTATAACACCTTTAAGCTAGGTTCTCACTTTCACCGTTTGGGGTGCCGGAAGCCCACGGTTTTAAACCGTGATTGTCCGTGGTAAATCCGTCCCGGGACCGTAGACATGATCGTGGTGTTCTGGGATAAACCTTCGCGCTTCCGCCGGAGGTTCATTGGCTGAAACTCTGCTTGTTCTGCTTGTACACAGGCCATATTTACAGAATTTGATAGCCTTACTATGGTCATAATGCGTTGATTAACGCGCAGATCAACGTGCTATCTGTGGGCATTACATGACAGGACTTCTAGTTTTAACTGTAGCAGGGAATTGTTAAATTAGCAACTTGTAAAGTTCGAAAATCATGTTTTAAGTCCTGAAAATTTGAAGCAGAAGGCTGAGCATCTTTAACAGACATGTCTTTATTACTTGTTCCATTCGGCATGTCATAATGCACACACTCTGTTTTTCTTAAAGCCACTTCCTACTCATCAAATGTCGTGGTCTGATCAAACATTTATCTTTCAAATCCCGACGAAGACCAGACCAAAACATTGGTTTGAACACACGTTCACCTTGATCTGGGTTTACTTTACCTATCATAACTGTTCGGGACACCAATCTTCAAACCTACAACCCCAGGCAGCTACCCTGTTGTTAAGTTTCCGAAGGTCAATGTCTAATTCGTTCCATAATTTAAGGAATGCAAAGACTGGGAAGGTATCAAGCGTTTTGGTTCTCGTTCTATGGGCACGAATCTGACCTGTTTGGTGAGTATTCATAAAAGTTTCGTTGTTCACGGTTGAATAAAATTCATCTAATGATCCTGGCAGATTTCCTATATAAATCCTTAATCTTCAGAATATTATCTTTGATAAATAAAGGGTCAGTATGGGCATTATATTTTTGGTTGTTTATAATTCTTATTGATTGCTTCTGTAATTTAGAGAGACGATTACAGGCTTTTGAGCCCCCCCCCCCCCCCCCCCAATAATGGAATTCCATAAATCAAATGTCTTTGTATAAGTAAGAAATATAAAGTTTTCATAACTTTTTGTGGGAGAACTTTCTTTACTTTATTGAGGGCGTAGTTAGCGAGAGCGACTTTCGAGCAAATATGCGATATATGAGCCTTATAGGAAAGATTCTCATCAAGATTTATACCAAGGAATTTGAGATATTTTTCAGTCTCATTATAGCCATCTCCATCAATAACTTGATTGCTTATCCCTATTTGATGGGATATGACGTTCTTGTCCTTGTGACAAGGGTGGTATAGTGTATTTCGTTTTCTTAGTGTTTTGTACTAAGGTGTTAGCCGCACACCAATCAAATATTCTTTGAAGTTCTTCATTGAAGTCCAAGACTAGAGGGTTTATATCCGCACCGGATTTGTATACCGAGGTGTCATCTGCAAAAGCTTGTAGGTTCAGCTTTGTTGACTTGTGTATATCGTTTATATATATGAGAAAGAGCATAGGGTCAAGAATAGAACCTTGAGGAACTCCACATGTTAGTTCAGCTAGACCAGATTTACTATCTCCAAGAGAGACATATTGGGTCCTATTATGGAGATAGCTCTTAAACCAGTTATTTGCATGACCTCTTATCACATAACAGTCTAGTTTTTTAATTAATATTTCATGACTTATGGTATCGAAGGCTTTAGAGAGATCCAGAAACAGGGCTATCGTACTATCTTTACTGTCTTTATTGTTCTCGAGAGCCATATATTTTAGCAGGTGCATAGTCGGATGTAAAGTGCTATGCCCTTTCCTGAACCCGTATTGGTGTTGGTAAAGAACATCATATTTATTTAGAAATTTTACAAGTCTTACAGACATGAGTTTTTCAAGGATTTTGGAAAATACGAGAAGAATGCTGATCGGCCTGTAGTTTGTAAACTCCTTCTCGCCTCCCGATTTAGAGACAGGTATTACTTTAAAAATTTCCATCGTATCCGGAACTTTCCCCTTACTGACAGAAGAATTCATAATATCTGAAAGTGGAGCCGCAACCATGTTTATTGAGTGTTTAAGGATGGTGGACGTAAGGTTTTCACAGTCTTGACTTAACTTAGGCCCCAGGGCATTTACTATCCTTGTGATTTCAAAGGACGATGTTGGTGTGATGAATGGAGTATCGTGGTGTGGATTATTCAGGAACTCAGTAAATAAATTACGCGGTTTGGTTATTAGCTTGGAGGTTTGACTTCTTATATTGGCAAATAAAAGTATTAAACTCCTGTGCAATCGTATTTGGATCATATGTTACCCTGTCACCGTGATGGAATAGTGAAGACATAGTGCGTTTGCTTTTGTTTATGTTTAATGCTTTATTTAAGACTTCCCATGTTCTCCGCATGTTATTCTTATTTTCCAGAAGAGTTTTTTCATGATACTTAGCTTTACTTTGTTTTTTAATCTTGTTGAATAACTTACAGTAATTTTTGTAATTCTCAATATTCAATTCTGTGGGAGATCTTATTTTTTTGTGGAAAATTTTGCTTTTATTATTGGCAGAGATAAGAAGTTCTTTTGTCATCCAGGGCTTTTGCTTAATAAATTTCTTGTTTGGCTTTGTTTTTTGCAGGGGAATTGCTGTTTCGAAGGCATTCATGTAAGTGTTGATGAAGATTTCTTAACTTTCATCGGGACAATCTGATTCCAAATCTCCAGAAAAATCACATTGGGACAACAACAGTTTTTAAAGTATTCAATAGTAGTGGAATTAATTTTCCTAGTCAAAGCCGGTTTTATCCAATCCTGTTTGGTGTTTGTTGGTTCAATATAAAAAATGCCAAAGTGGTCAGATACATCCGTAAGGATTATTCCCGATGTAAAAGGATTTGCGATATTACTGGAGAAAATAAGGTCTATGAGTGTAGCGGACTGAGGTGTTACTCTAGTGGGTTTGGTAATAACAGGCACAAATCCTTCACTAAACATCTGCTCCATAAACAAACCAGTCTTGGGATGAGAAGGTGATTTTAATGGGTCAATATTAAGGTCGCCCATGATTAATGATGATTTCCTTTCTTTATTTAGTGCATCAGTTAAGTAGTTGATTTTTAGGGGTAGTATTGGGTCTATAGATTACACCAACTATTCTCGACGAATCTATATAGCTCAGTGCGACAAACAGTGACTCAAAAACATGTGGTATGACGATGGAAAGGTCATGCCGAGCACTGAATATTATATCAGCTTTAATGGAGAGCCCAACACCCCCACGTCCATCATCGTCACAGGGTCTTGTTTGTTTTGTATTTGGTGATAACCTTCTAGACAATAAGATATATTGTCAGGGATCTGAAATACCTCTGTGAGGCCGATGAAGTCGAATGAGTTCTTGGGACTATTAGTTGCAACAAGTAGATGATGTAGGGAGTCCCAGTGGGCTTGTAGGCTTTGGCAGTTGATATGAAATGCCGAGAATTATCAATTTGTACCATTAAGCTCAGCACGCACCTCACAAGGAGTGAAATACTTGATATTTACAGTGTTGTATACCGGTAGAGAGTTATTATCCTCAGCCAACTTACCAGTTATTTAGTATGTGACTAAGTTCATATTCAGGTTTTGTCTGGATCTCGTCCAGTCTTTTCTACCCGCCATGACTAACAGTCCAACCATCAGTAGCATCATCGCATGTGCATGTGATAGGAGTTGTCGTTCTTGTACATGTGGATTATCAATTGTTACATTGTTGTTGGTGAATTTTGCTGAGAAGTTAGACGCTAGTTGTATAGTGACACATGAATTATGAAGTGGTGAATCCAAGTACAACATTGCACAATAAAAATAGAGATTTAAAATAGAAAATAATATACATGTGAAATATAATTTCCAATACACGGCCTTGGCGGGTGGAGAAAAGTTGTCTCTGGTTCTACAGATTATTGTCTGTAATATATCATTAGGTTCATTACAATTTCGGTAATTTCCCACTTCAATTTAGGTAAATGACATTTTTCTCTCACAAACACAAATAATGACTGTTCATTTACTCTTAAAGATTTGCAATTTCATTCATAGTAGATAATAGTGAGGATGTCGATAGTCCCTCCACCATGTAGATGTGATCAATAATTATTTGGATGTAATAAATCTTTATGAACTCTTTATTCCATTTGTTTGCCAGTTGGAGGTCACCCCGGTTAACCCTTTACCTAACATGAAAAGCAGACGACACTTGGAAAACAAATTTTTTGAATAACTATTTTCATGTTTTGTCTCAAAAACATAGGTTATGACCCCTCATTAGAACGAGCTCGACGAGCTCGTTCCAATGAGGGGTCATAACCTATGTTTTAGAGACAAAAAATGAAAAAAATAATAAATAAATTGGCGATTTTTGTGAATAGCGCTGGCCAGTTTTTAGCCGTTACGTTGGGTAATGGCTTAAAAATGTGAAACAATGAAACAAACAGTTTGTAGTAGTTTGTAGTAGTAAACAGTTGGAGATCACTCCGGGTTAAATATATAAGGCCGTATCTTGACGATGTGCCCTTATAAACAAGAGCGAGTCTCTTTTATAACATTTTGTACATAAACATTCTGGTGATGATAGATTTATCTTACAATTCTTAACTGTAATAACGTGATTACCATTTTAGTACCTGACAAATCGGTTGCATCCTCCCACGTAATTTACAAACTGAGTAGTTGAAAAAACATTTTTTCTAAAAATTTCAACAAAATCATATCATGTGACCCATCATGGGAACGAACTCGTTTGAATGAGGGGGTTACATGATATGGTCTTGTTGGAGGTTTTTGGAAAAGAATTTGATTTTCAGACTGATAAAAAAGTTTGTCGTTTCGATTGAAACTGTCGGTCGCTGCCTTGAACTTTTGCGATCCTCGGATAAACGTACCGCACGTGAACAGATCAGACAGAATAAATAAGTCGCCGTGTTTGATCTGGGTTGATCTTATTTCGTCAATCAGACGGAATATGAGAAGCAAAACCGATTGACTGTTTTAATAATTTGTTTAATATATTGTACTCACATTTTAGTAAAGATCACACCTACCTATGTATATGTTTGTACGTTAAAGGTTAAACGTGTACATTTTTATGTTTGTCTGTGTGTCCATTGTGAATTTACGGCACTTTTAACAATCCGAGTCGTAAGGTGTCGGGCAATTCGGGTCGTGATAGATGTCGTGGTCCTCGGAAAAATCCGCTGAGCAACAGCAAATGACTGTTGAACTCCCTTATTTTCTACCCCGACACAAGAGGGTTAGAATTGGTTGAAGATATGTGTAGCGTCGGCGTGTTGTACTTCTGCGGTCGACGTTCTGTGTACCTACGATAAGTTAGATGCGTATCCAGATATCCATATGAGTTGGGGAAATGTATAAGGTGATGTCCCCCTCGCGTTTGTAGGGCCGGTTAGGAAGTATGGTTTTCACAAATGTCTCTGGGAAATGTCCTGGACTGGGCCTCACCCGGGGAATGTTTGAGTATTGCCCCCCAGTGTTGCTATTTTGAGGTTCGAAAGACGCCAAGCGTGGTATATCATATATTATTTCACTAGGTGACGCCCCATGCTGATGGTAGAATTCAGAATTTTTAGGAAGGGGCCGGTGGGGATTTTGAGTGGAGGGGCGATACTCCTGCCTGCGACTAATGCTAAGCCTGCTTGTGCCGGTACTGTAAAATGGAGTCTAGCGGGTCCGACACTTACTCTTTATTTATGGTTCGCTCTGGGTACTGCGGCCTCCTCCACCCGTAAAATTGCACAACACTATATGACCAGGCTGTTGAAAGTGTCATTAAACCAAATAAACAAACAAACTTATAATGTACGCATTTACCTTTTACTCACAAATATGTCATGAGATGGGATGATCCTAAGCAATCCATGAGTAGTATAAGGCTGTGAATGTTTAGAAAGTGAAAACGACGCCTGAGAAATAAATAAAACTTATTTAATCAGATAAAACATGTAATTCCAGAAACTGGAAATTTTCTTCTCGTAATTATATCTAACAATGCCGGAAGATCTAAAATCATCTTCATTTTGAATCACTTCTAAAAATGCAAAGTTCAGCCCCTCCACTTTTTTGCCGTGCCATGTTTTTCTGTATGCATAAATTTTAAGACAACCAATGATTGGTGAAACAAGGGGCGGATCCAGAGCCTCCCCCCATATTTTCGCCAGCTATGTTTCTCTCGTACTGGTTCAGTTTCGATGGATTTCGGATCATTTTTTGCAGTAAGTGAGAACAAACGCTAAAATGTATACAGTCTGTTAAAAATTCGGTTAACTTTAATAGATCGTAATCTTACAGACAAACAGGTACCAAATCTACCCCCAGACAAGGTAATCCACAGACAGTATACTTGCTGTTAATGTCTGGTAAAGCGTGCAGGTGAGGTCTATTTGTTACCTTTGGTCGTTACGACAAAAGCTGATAAATAGATCTCACAAGTATGCTATATCGACGTTTTTTAACGGCTCTCAAAGTGTGAAACCTTTCAAATACATCTGAAAAATCTCAACTTATCCGCTCAGACGCATGGACATGGGGGTTTTGGGACCCTGAAATTTAAAATGTTCGTACCACGTGCCGAACCATGGTCGGCCCGTCATACCGACGACCATCCATCGCCCAATCCAGCCCGCTCACTTTGAAAATCGTTCCGCTGCCCCTGATCGTGAAGTATGTTCAGGTTTTTTATACTCTTCTGTTCGGAAGAAATTTTCGAAATACTTAGTTACAAGTTTATTTATTTTCTTTTCAGTCAACTTTCAGGACATCATAATGTACTTGTCGACTACAAATTCCATCACTGTCTAAATCTCTGACACATTTGAATCCATTACGACGTCTCAAGTCTCGTTTTCGACAACATGAGAATAACGGGTTTTTTCAATTCCGTCATAATATTAATGCTCGTGCAACAAATACAACTGAGCAAAACTGTCGAGCTAACGCATGCTTTCACATTGTATCAAAATCTCATAAAAAATTACAGCCCCAAGTTGAGGCCTGTGCGATGGAGAGATAATACTGTAAATGTGAGTGTGACATTATACCTTGAAGGTATTCTGAAGGTTGACGAGATACACCAACATATGACAACCTTCGGCTATTTCCATATTCGATGGAGGGATGAGTTGCTTTCTTGGAACAGTAGCTTGTATGGTGGTGAAGATATGCTGGTAGTTGATCAAAAAGACGTGTGGACGCCGGATATTGCAGTCATTAACTTTGCAGACGAATTAAAATCCATTACCAGTGACGTAGTTAGGATAGAGGTTCACAACGATGGTTTCGTGGAATGGTATCCGGGAAATATTTATACAACTAGGTGTAAATTGGATATAACATATTTCCCTTTCGATACCCAGAGATGCCAGATAGTCGTTGAATCTTGGAGCTATTCAGCGGACGATGTCTATCTCGTTCGGGCTCAGAATACCATCAATAGTCATAATTATCAGGAAAATGGAGAATGGGAGTTGATAAAAACGGAGGTAAATGTTGCTGAAAGTATTGAAGAAAGTTATATTTTTAGAGAATTACAGTTTGTCATTCATATAAAAAGAAGACCACTTTTCTACGCTATGAATATTATTCTACCGGTAATGCTTTTGTCTTTTCTGAATGTTATAGTTTTCACGGTGCCTGTCGAAGCCGGAGAAAGACTTTCCTACAGCATAACAGTACTGTTAGCGTTTGCGGTATTTCTCAGTTTTATGACAAATTTTATGCCTCGAACTGGCCAGCGCGCTTCTATATTTGCCGTGTAGCAGTGATGACTGTAATCAGCTCTATTGTGGTCTTTTTTACAGCCTTAAATCTCAATTTTTACTACAGGCCAACAGCTCCACCTAAACATTTGAGCTCTTGTTTTCACGCATGTCAGTCAGTACGGTTTTGTTATGGGAAACATGGAAAACCCGAAGCGAATGCATCGGACGACAAGGACAATGAAATACAGTCTTTTGAGCGACAGAAACCGACGTGGACTGCAATAAGTGCTGTCGTGGACAAAATATTATTTTGGGTTTTATTTGGTTTGCTGTTTGCTTTCACAACAACTTGCATGCTCATGTTAAGCAATTAACTTTTCACCACATCAAACGAAGAGAAAATAAACCCAATCTTCTTACTAGTGAGTCACAGCACTCCGAGATACGGTCCATACAATTTTGGTATCGGCACGTACACCCTTACAATTAAGGCCCGTACATCCTTACAATTAAGGCCCACCTTCACATTCGCGGTATAAAGCGCGTCTGATGCACAACGGTTCAACTATCCAAACCTCAGCAGAAAAGAGAGCGTGTTTACTCACGCTATCAGTCGACTTTTGAACATAGACTTATCACTTTCAACAACATGACTGACTCAGACAGTAACATTAAAGAATTATTTCTGTTATATGGAAATTAATATTAAAGGAACTTGAAATGTATGTGATTTTTGTACCCGAATTTTGTCAAGTACGCGATGAGGTAACTGAGATGCAGGATTTCGACTGACCGAATACTGAGATCATCTGATTGCACGCTGTGCGTGATACGCTCAAAAGACCTCTTGGAACATTTTTAGCATTTCACGTGGCGGTGACAAAGCGTTCTCTTTTAAATGCCGCGTGGAAGTGTAGACACGTTTACTTTAATTCAATATTAGAAAACGAAGCGATTTTATTCAGCGTGTTACGCGACGTGATCACGCTGGGTATACCGCGAATCTGTAGCTAGGCCTTTACTGTTGCAGTCGTGCTGTGCATAAAGGTCTGAATGCGATGCGCTTGCCATGATCAGTTTGGTGGTTGCATGGTAACGTTTGGTGGTCTGCTACTTCAACCTTTGTTTAAATTCAATCAAGTGGAATATTTCAGTTAGTAGAAAGAGCGAACCTGTGGTCAGAGGCGGACTGGCCATATGGTTTAGCGGGAAAATTCTCGGTGGGCCCCATATTGGAAGTCCCCTTGGGACCACAAATATGATGCAGCCCAACACGTGTTTAGTGCGTGGAATTTTGTAAAAGTGATCAACTGGCGAAATGGATTTGATTGCATAGACCGCCGGTATACGGAAATGCTCTCTATGTGGACAACCAATGCCACTCCACATAGAGACATTTCGATATACCAGCAGTCTAGTCTGCATTTGAGCGCTCAGATGCCAAGAAACCGTGTTCTCTCAAAATCAAAATTTTCGCCCAACAGGTCGAACTATGGTCGGCTCGATAGATCCAACCACCCTATCTACCTCGTTGCAACCATTTCTTTTCGAATGAATGATCAAGATGACATAAAGTGAGCGCGGTGTCTCAGTGGTTACGGCATTGACCTTCAAACCGAGAGGTTCACGATTCGATCCCCGCCAGGGGTAACCTCGTTGTGTTCTTGGGCAAGGCTATTAATCCCGATTGCCCACGTGGGAGCAGTCTACTAAGGCGTACTGCACGTCGATGATGCACTTGTCGTCAACCAATGCAAACCTGCTTCTGTGTGGTTAGTACGCTGGAGAGTCTGACAGTTGCTCGCAGTTGCTCGGTAGTTCTCTCCCGGAACTCCGGCTTCCTCCACCCATAAAACGGTCCGACACAAGGTGACCCTTGCTGTCAAAAGTGTCGTTAAATAAATAAATAAATAAATAAATAAATAAATAAATAAATAAATAAATAAATAAATAAACTCTACGATGATTGCAACTGATCGCTCAGATGTAGGGAAGCAGCATTCTTTCAGTTCGTACAAAATATTCTCCGCCGCCCCATAATGCATTTCCCGGAAACGTTTCTTGGGCCAGTACGCCCCTGCCTGCGATTCGCTTTCAACTGAAATACTTTTTCCAACTGAATTTACCAAATTCGACAGACATTCTTTATCTTTGAATCAACATAACAAAGGGTAATCAAACAAGACAGGACTTGATAGAATCCTTGATGACTTACCATTAGCAATGAAACTCACCATTAGAGACTGGCGGTATTACAGGTTTGATTTCGGTATCGGTTTCGGTATTTGTTATGGGGTATACCTCGGTATAGTTCGGTATTCGGTATCTGACTTGACTGAGATTTGCTGACAGTATTGAAGGGGAATTCACATTGAGAAGAACAGAATAAGTTGAGTATCATTCTACCACAACGCTATAAATGCACTAACAATGTGCCTGCTTAACAGTGGCATTCTTTTACGACCGCAAATCATTTCTACATTAATTTTTGAGACTTGTTCTAAACGCACCTTAATGTTTAAAGCCATATTTCAGGCTTTTTGCGATCACAGAGCATCTGCCAATACCATGCCATCTTTAGGGTGGCCTACTGACAACAGACAAAACATCCGAGCAGTGAGGTCTATTCAGGCAACCAAGACTTGACTAGATATCACTGTCAACTAATTAGACATGTACAGGTTGTAGTCCAATGTTACTTTAGGACATTTGATCAACCCTTTACCCAATGCAGACGATATCAAAATTTATTATTTTAATATTTGTTTTTTCAATTTTTTTCAAAAACATTCAACGAAACCAGATCATGTGACCCCTCAATGGAACGAGCTCGACGAGCTCGTTCCAATGAGTGGTCACATGATATGGTTTCGTTGAATTTGTTTTTTAAATATATATATTTTTTTAACTACTTAATTTGTATATCACGCGGGCGGATGCGGCCGATTCGTTAGGTAAACAGTTAATCCATTGAGGTTAACACAACTGAAAAGAAAATCAGTCACTTATGAACCTTTCAACTGTTATCAAGCATCAACATGGACGTATAAGTAGCGAATGTAGGAAAATAAAAAAAATCAGACAATATTCAATATTCCCGTGATATCGTTATCTGTGTGATATTTCGCAATATTGCTCATCTCTACTTACCACAGCTGTAGTTTTATGATTGGACAAATTGTGTTAATATATTGATGCGTTCATGGTGAGTTAAATATTTATTGAATGGAATATCTATAAACTGAGCACAAAAGAATGTCTCTATATTTTTGTGAGTAACGGGATATCACATTGTATTAACGGTTGTTTGCGCACAAATTCTATAAAAACTGGGTGAACAAACAGCCCCTAACTACGTTGAATTCCGACAGAATTAGACTGGTGACCTGAGAGCTTGATTCAAACCTTGATCAGTCCGGTTGGCGCAGGGTCACAACTGGTGCTCTGCTTAAAGTTTATCGGGTACGTGTTCATTCATTCCAGTAGGATGTCCAGATGTGCCTAAACGTTATGGATTTTTATTCGTAGCGCCACTTTTATCGTTAGAGGATCGGTTTCCGGCGAAAGCTCATATGGGTTTTAATTCGAAATGTTGACATGTTGTTCATATGCTCCGGTAGGGTGTCTAGATGTGCATGAATGGTTCAGAATTTTGATTCGGCCCCACGCGGCACCCGTAGCACCACGTTTGTCATTAGAGAATCAGTTTGTGGCAAAATGCTCATAGAGGTTTCAAATCGAAACGCTTAAAGTGTGTTCATATGTTCAGGTAGGGACTGTAGGTGTGCATAAAGATTTTGGTGTGGCCCCATGTGGCTCCCGTCGTGCCACTTTTGTCGTTAGACAATCGGTTTGCGACAAAATGCTTCTAGTGGTTTTAATTCGAAATTTTGAAAGTGTGCTCTTATGTTCCAGTAGGGTCTCTAGATGCGCATAAAGATTTCAGATATTTGATTTGGCACCATGTGGCATCCGTAGCGAATTATTTGTCATTAGAGAATCAGTTTCCCGCGAAAGGCTTCGAGGAGGTTTAATTCAAAACATAGAACGCATGTTGATATGTTCAGGAAGAGTCTCTAGGTGTGCATAAGAGGTTCAGATTTTATATAATACCTTTTCACACCTGTCTGTATCAAGCACTAACCAATAATCAAAAATGCAAATGCGGGCATATACTATTGTGCGCTTTGAACGCAAATGACGCCATATAGTTTTATCTTTGCAACCAGGGCTTCCCGAAAATGTGGGTCGGGGTCTAGAGTGGAAGGCAAAATTACTTTGAATCTCAGACACGATGCACACGAATATAAGGGAACTGTCCAGAGTACTCTCTAGGGCCTTAATGGGTAAGAACCGTACAAAACACCAGTATCATAAACAGGTCTCTGGACAGCTAGAATGATCATTGATCACCTATAGAAAAGTATCGCACCGGCAGGGTGTGGCTGGGGTGGGGTGGTGGGGGGAGGCGATTGTTGCTATTAATGAACAATGCTCAACAAACGAAAAAACTTCTCGAAGGCTTTTGATTTTCCGACGCCTCGCAAACGCCAATCCCTTTTTGAAGAACATATTTTGATGTTTGTAAAAAATGAATATATTGATGGTGCGCAACTTTTTCGCGGCAATAAAAATGCAAAGTTGATAATGTGTTACCAGTTTTCGCGTCAGGTAAACACGACGACGTTTTTGTAGCGAAAGCCGTTACGCTGTGGCTACCGTAACAACGTATCAGTCTTTACGTCATCAAACCTCATCGTTGGGAGGAGGTATTCCGCTGATATATTTGACGTCATATTAGAGAGTTTGTTGCAAAGTTTTTCATTCGCTAGCCATCCAGGAAGCCATTTGTAGAGATGAGTGGTCATTTCACGTAATGCCTAAATTTGTTTGGTTATTTCAGGCAAGGGCTAGAACGTCCAGTCATTACATGCATTGGCTAAACTTCCGGTTATCCTTGACATATGTGATGTTATTCTACCCCAAAAATGCATTACGGCAGCATTTCATATATGTTTAAGCATTTCATGGAATAGTTAGCAACTTTTTGTCAAATCACGAAACGGCTAGATTTTGCAGATATACTACACTCTTATTCCTCCACTCTTTTACTGCTTACTTTTGTATGACTTCAACATGAATGTTTCTTTTGGTACTGTTTTTTTTTCTGGTGTGTTTTTCTCACCACTTGTTGTTTCATATGAAATCAGAACTTTCATGTAATGATGGGGCACACATGATGATAACATGGACTGTGTTGATAAAATTGAAAACATTGACGTTGTAAATATCTGTGATAAATAGAGGATATGGAATGAGTGTTTTTCTCATATAATATTTATGAAACGAGTCTAAGAATTATCCGTTTTGGCGAGCCTCTTTATCATATGACACACACACGCACAAATTAGCCACTTAGTATGGCCCTTTTAACCCATCACATAACTTGAGTTGCAAACGCCACTTGGAAAAAAACATCCTCGTATAACTAAAAATTTTCATTTTTTGCTTCCAAAACATAGGTTATGACCCCTCATTGGAACGAGCTCGTCGAGCTCGTTCCAATAAGGGGTCATAACCTATGTTTTGGAAGCAAAAAGTGAAAATATAAAAAAAATGAATGGCGTTTTTCTTGTAGGTAAAAGATTAATACAATATAACCCACCCTAAATAGGACAGATAACGTAAATTATCCCTACTGAAATTAAGCAAATGTCACCCAGTTGTATTTTGTTTAGCCAATCAAATTGTCCAGTTTCGAAATTGACCAATGAAAGCTCCTTACTCTAATTATGCAAATTATGAAAATCTGGCCCAGTTTTATTTTGTTCAGCCAATCAAATTGTCTAGTTTTGAAATTGACCAATGCAATTGACGGAAGGCTTTATTTATCACTGATTCATATGAAAGGAAAAAATCAAATGTTTTAAAATGAACAATGAAATTGACGGAAGGCTTTATTTTTCACTGATTAATATGAAAGCAAAATATCAAATGTTTTAAAGTGAACAAAACGGAAGAGTCATATGATAAATGATAATATATAGATAATGATGTTGATGAAATGTTTTTTTAGCTGATAACAATGAGAACAATGCTCCTCCTTGCAACATACTAGAGACAGACTTACGTCAATTACCAGCACCCTGATAATCTCATACTTCACGGTAGAGTCGAATTCGGCAGAGGATTTCGAATCGAATCGAATCTCCAGGATTTTCAAACTGTAAATATAGCACCTTCTTACACCAGTATATACCACCACATAGTATTCAACGGTGTCTCGACAAGCCAATCAAAGAACGGAATATTCCCGGGCGGAATCGAAGTAGTTCCGAAAGTGGGAACTCTTTTGAACTCTTCTAATCTCAACAGGTCTCCTATACATGAGGCATGCTAAGAAAAGAAGAGTCCAAGAGGAGACACTTGGTATGATTTTCAGAGAATTTTTACGAAATTCCCGAATCAGCACGTCTTTGTGACGAATTTGAATTGAATTAAATTTTGAAAGTCCACAGTGCCCAATCAGTTACCGTTGGAAGACACAACCGAAAACAGTGAAAGCAATCGTCTTCTGTGTGGCAGTCTAGTAGAGACACACTAACTTCAGTTACGTCAGGAAAATAGAAGACATAAAACGGGATAGCACATCTATTGTGCAGCTGAAACTGGCTAAGCGCATGCCGACGGGAAGTGGCTTTTGAACATTCTGTTATTTTATGTTTATTTAATCTTATTTGTTTTACAAGGATTGGCGAACAAGTTATGCAACTTATATTAACACCTCTCCTTGGATCAATGGAGTAAGTGTGTGGGATAACCTTCGTGGCGGTAACTTCGTGGCCTAGCTCTTCTCGAATGCTACGAAGGGACCTTTCGCCTGCAGATTAAAGCCAACGTGACAGCACCTATTCCTCGTCTGCACAGGACTGAATCAACTCAAATGTTAACATGACACAAAGTATTTCACATATTTTTACGTAAGAATTAACATGTAGTGGAAGAGGATAGGTTCGATGTTACTGTACCGGAATGAAAGGATGCCAGTTTAATAGATGTAAATGCTATATAAAAATGAAATGAAATGTTCAAGTCGTTGGCACAATAGTCTTTCATGTTAGAAATATATAAAACAATTCCTTCTCAGGTTTGAAAATAACGAGCCTACATCGTAACCCGTTAACAGGTTATACTGTATATTACGCTGGTAACCTGTATGACACAAGAGTTATGATGCTTTCTCGTCTTCACTGTCTTTACAACGACATCCATTCTATTTACGCTTTAACAGAAAATCCGCAAAAATGAATCACAAAAACTAACGCGCGATCTCGCTTTAGTGGGATCGCGCGTTAGTTTTTGCTATTCATTTGGGCGGAAATTCTGTTAAGATAAGATTCATGCCACTCTATTCAAACGTGGATACAATGAGCAACCCAAAATCTGACTGGTAAAGCATGCGACATTAAGAATTTGATTTTATACTGTATTATTCTATCGTAACCCGTAGTGCGTTCGCGTATTTTGCAATCGGCGTAACCCCAACCATCGTTCTCGGGTTATTTTCAGGCCTGTTTTGTATGATGAATGTGATATACGTAAAAAATAACATGTTTAATTTGAATATTTCCTTTCTGTAAATTTACCATAGCTGGTAGTAATTGAATAAAAAACATTCATGTTGTATTCACCTCCTTATATTTCAATTTAACCACAATATTAATTTTGCTGACATTTCGAGTATTGGCTACATCATTTTTCCGTCAATTCAGGAAATAGCTAGACATTTGAGGCTTTGCGTTAGAGGCTAGAACTCACAGTCATTACGTGTATATCTAACCATATAAGGCATTGCGTGAAATGACTGATGACTGATTACGCAGTTTCACTGTAACATATATACCCCATCAGCTCTGTATTTACAGTACGGTTGCTAGTTCAGTCACTCACTTTTGAAAACATCAACTTCAAATCGTTTTGTTTTTTTTTTATAAATGATGGATTCCCAATGAGTCAAGTGAAGAGAGAAATTCAAGCTTTTTTCTCGGTCTAGACCAAATTTACCGGATGAGTCTCGTTACTTCACAATACATGTAGAACAGGTTGAAGTTTTATTTATCGCATAGTTTGGGAGCGCATTGAAGTTCAAAGCGAAATGTCCACGATTCAATCCTCGCCAGCCGCCCTGTGTCCTTTGGAAAGGCTCTTGATCCCGATTGCCCATGTGGGAACACGGTGGCGGCGTGTCATAAGGCTTTCTGGACGTCGATGGTGGACAATGGTGCACGATGCTGCACTTGTCTTCCACCAATGCTAACACTGCTTGTGTAGAGTTTGTACGCTGGGGAATTTCACAGTTGCTCGCCGCTGCTCAGTGGTTCTCTCCGGATAATCCGGCTTCCTCTACCCGTAAAACTGTCTGGCACGAAGTTACCCGGGTTGTCGAAAGGGCAGTTAAACCCGAATAAATAGATAAATAAATATCGCGCGCTTGTTTGTTTATTCTGGGCTGTTTGTTTACTTGTTTATCGGCGTTTAACGGCACTTTCAACAACCAAGGCCAGATCGTGTTGGAAAGTTTTACGAGTGGAGGAAGCCAGAATTCCACCGAGCAGCGGCGAGCAACTCTCCAACCTACTGATCAGCGTAAGCAAAGTTAGCAGCTGTTGAAGGCAATTTCACCATCGGCGTGCGGTACTCGTTAGTTCACAGCAACACTGTGCCCTCACATTGGCAATTGGGTTTGGCTGCCTTGTCCAAGGGCAGGGTGCAGATGGGGCAGGCCAGGGTCTAACAGTCGACCTTTTGGTTAAACATTAAGTCCTCACATATTTTTGCACCAATAACTTCTGTATATACATGTGAACAGTGCAGATGATTTAACAGTGTTTCTACATTATTGTTGGTTGCCTGTGATGGCAACCAGCAATGATGTAAAATCACAGTTAAAATAAATGTGTCCTACTAGTAAATCCTACAGGAAGAATACACTCGGGCCAACTGTTGTTTCAGAGCAATATAAAAAGAGCGGTTTGTGGCAGCTGTATGGGGACTTAGGGAGTAAAAGTCATAGCCACAGTGCTCCCTTTTATCGCGTGAAACAAAAACACGATAAGAAATTTTTAAATGAATAGACAGAAAACACTCTCCATTAGGCTTAAAAGCAATGTTTTTTTGCAAAGAAAACGTTCCAAACAACTGTCCGAAATGACATTGACATTTTTAAATCAATCAGTTATAAATCTAGTTGAAACAGTCCTAAAATCGTTAAATGATGTTACTGGATATTCTTTTGTTTATTTCCTACCTCTTGAGTCACAGTCAAGTGTCGCGTACGAATACTAGTTGGTAAACCTGGTCTTATTTCCGGAATGTTATTGAATGACCGCGCTTTACTGCTTTTAAGGTAATTAAAGTTCAATGTTCGGTAAGATGGTTAAATCAAACGATACACTCTATTTTTGAAATCACACCTTTTTGCAAGAGTTTTTGAGTCATATATGACAAGTTCAGCAGACTACTTCCTGACATTGTACTCATTTGTATCCCAAACTCCCGTCCGTACCTGTCCCGCTACTTTGGTAAGAACACAAATTGCATATTTTGAGAAAACACGTCAAGGCATTGGAGTTAATCTGGGGGTCACTCTGTCCTTGGTGTCGCTAGAAAGGATTGGAATTATATCCAGTCTTTAATCGGGGTTGCAGTGTTGTCAATGTACATTTCCGCATATCCGTTTTTCGATCGGGGGTATGGAGAATATTCTTCACTATCAGGAGAAAGTCGTTAGAGAAGGTTAGAAGCACAGCCACGCGATTTGACTTTCGTTTCGTATTATATTGCTCAGTGATATGTTTGGATTTCTGTTTTGTCCCTTTCAATGCACTTACTGTACAACCCAGCGGAGTGTTGGAAGTTCGAATCTATTCGATTCGAAATTATCCCAATCATTCGTTTTGATTCCATTCGAGTCGCGCCAATTTGGAAATTTTCGAATCGTCGAGATGGTCTCAGAAACTTATAAAGTATCTCTCTTGAACTCTTCTTCTGTACAGGAGACCCCATGATAGAAGAAGAATTCCAGAATTTTCCGCTCCCGAAACACTCTGTGTTGGAATATTCCGCTTTTTGATTAACTTGCCCAGACAGACATGTCGCTATTGAATGCAATGCCTGAGTGGAGAATGCAATATTTACGGATGTAAGACAGAGCAACATTTACAACTTGCGAAGGCGTGATGCTCGCTTCGACATTTCATTCGACTCGAAATCCTCTGCCTTATGCGATTTGGGTACGACTCGACTTGAAATTTGAGATTAGAATAGCCTAATTATTTCTGCACATGAAAGTTCCAGAGAAACAGGTGATGCCATGCATAATTTTATCGGCCAGCTAATAAAATTTCAAACTGTTTCATGTAAATATGCATATATTTTAAAACATGAACACTGCAACATCCGGTCGTGCCAAAGTAATGAAGTTACTAGTTTTATATTAATTCTTTAAACATCATCAAGCATGCACAACTAGCAAGGGATTAGTTAAATTCATCCGTCGTTCCACACCAACAAAAATGGTAGTTTCTTATTTTCAACTCATATAAAATATATTTGTTGATTGCACATTCCCAGAATTCAGTCAGTCTCCCTGTACCGAGAATTAAAAACCTATGTCACAGCTAAATATCTTTTAGATATCCTTGTTTAGGAACTGTTGCCCGATATCGCGAATGTTATAGGGACAATAAACTGAGATTTTGAAAAACACGAGTTGATCATTCAACAAAACTGCGATGTCCGTTATGTAAAAGTACCCTTTCGTTTCATATATCTTTTGTATAAAAGCGTTCGATTCCATTAAATAGATTAACTTGAAGGCGAGAATTTATCTGATGTTTAAACAAGAGAACCGCCTTGCATTGAACAATGCGCCCAGCAGGCTTTTTCGAATTGTACATAACTACTGTTCTGATCCATAGACAATAACAACGAACAGGACCTCAATACGAACTAAACTTGTATTTTAGTATGATTGAGATACAAAACAAGTTTGGTGGCGATCAACAAATTCAAACAGAAGTTACCGTCCAAAAACCGAAATGTTGACAAAAATGTGAAATTTGGAAAGTCGCAAAGGAGCGTGACCCTGGAGAGAATACTCCCACCAAAATTATAATCACAGGCGCCCTGGTTCCCATAGTGGTGAACATGGATACCACGTTCCAAAAACTTCCGAGAAATCCTCTGGAAAAAATCAGACTTATGCCACAGACCGTTCCATGTCAAAAAGGCGCATAATTCTGGAAACAAAATAGTCTCACCAGAACTATAATCGCAGGTACAATGGTTCCAATGGCGGTGATCATTCATACTAAGTTTCGAAATAATTAGTTTACAAACTTCCGAGGAAATCTCCGAACAAAATTCAACCAATGTGATAAATTATTCAAAGACAAAAAGGGACATATCTCTGGCAAAATTAGTCCGACCGAGAATATAATCGCAGGCGCACAGATTCACGTGAACATGCACACAATGTGTCGAAAGAATTGGTTTATAAACCTCCAGGAAAATCTCCAGACAAAATTCAAACCGAGGAGGCAAATTATTCTAAGTCAAAAAGGAGCATAACTCTGGTACAAATAGTCCCACCGAAACTATAATCGAACACACACAGTTACCCATGGTGGTGAACATTCGTGCCTAGTTGCGAAAGAAGTAGTCCATAAAACTTCAAGAAAATTTCCGGACAATATTCAGACCGATGAGGTATATTATTCGACGTCAAAAGGGGGCATAACACTGACATACATGTGCAGGTTCCCATGGTTTTGGACATTCATGCCAAGTTGCAAAAGAATTGGTCCATAAACCTCCAAGAAAATTTCCGAACAAAAAAAGTCGAAAAGTGGCTTTGGCAAAATAGTCTCACTGAAACTATAATTGCACGTGCACAAGTTCCCATGGTCGTGAATATGCATACCAAGTTTAGAAGGGAATGGCCCTCGAACAGCTAAGAAAATCTCCGGACAAAAAACGGACGGACGACAGACGCCGGATGATGGACAACTGACTTACATAATAAGACCGTTTTCTTTCAAACGGACGTATAAAAACCACAGGCAGTAATTTTTTACCCGAAATAATTAGCCCATCGCTAACGGAAAATTCCATGCAATGCCATTTTCCATTTGTTGAAATTATCATCCTCAAAAGGAGAAAAGTTTGTGTTTACATATATATATTTATAGCGTTCGCGTGCTTCCATACATTCTATTTCAAGTGAACGTGCTGTGGGTTTTGGTGGAAGTGTAACTGCAATTTATTCAACTGCCTGTGTGCTAGAAGCTGCAATCAGCACTTTCAAAAAAAGAGGGTACCGGAGCAAAGGCCAACATTTTCCTTGCTCGAGTTTCATGTTCAGTCAAACACAAATAATATTTTGTTTATATTATTTTATTTTATTACAAATTATTAGAGAATGCCCATGGACCCTCTCCAATAAACTGTAATAAAACAAATATTGAATAAATTCAGTCCACTGAAAATAATCTTGTTCTCAATCATTTAAAATAATACAAAGTATTTCATCTAATAATGCCCAATTATTGCTAAAACAATTCACATTTGTTGTTCGCGATGGTCATTAGTTCAAGCAACGGCAAAGCTAAAACTAGAAACTGCGTATATTCAGAAATGATGTCGCGATAATCTGTTTGCAGAACAGTCGCCTTGGATTGGTCGTAAACCACGCGTGGGCAGTGATGTCCACGCATGCGTTTACAAGGCAGTAAAAGGTTGTATCCGGTACTTCATTAATTAACTTTTCTGGTGATTATTCCTATAATCTGTGTTTAGAATCTAATATTATTATGCCCGTGGGCATGTTGCCCACCCGTGGAAAGTAACCAGTTCACGGCGGCCATAGTGTACTCCTGATAACTTTCAGGAAACTTCGTTTATATCTTCGAAATGGCGAGACCTTTGGAATTTCGCCTCCATTAAAGGTTTTTAATGACATGATCAAGTGATGTCGTGCTACTTCTGATGTCTTACACTTTGAATACATTGTATTTTTTTTTGCATGATTTTTGACATAGAAGCAAAATTTGAGAGTCGATATTTTTTTAAACAAATTAGCGGCTTGTTGTCTTTTTAAAGGTCAATAAAAGGTTAAAGAAACGTATCCCATTGAACTTTAAGTCCTTGATGTGTTTCAACAAAATATAATACTCCATATAATACTTTATTAATTAGATACTAAGATTTTGCCTGGAGTCCCAAGATATCTGCTTACTTGATACAGACGTCAGTATCGGCTGATATCCCCCCCCCCCCCCCCCCCCGAACTCGGCTGTGATTGTCACGTCCACTTTTTTCAAAACTGACGAGTTTCGTAAGAGCTCCCACTTTTGTAATACAAATCGCTAGATTTTGTCATAGCTTACCAGAATTGTAATAAAGTCGCCATGCTTTGTCTTTGTTTTGTAATAAAAATAGACAGGTTTTGTCATGAATAAAACTGTCTCGCCATTTTTGCCATAGAAATCAACAGGTTTTGTATAACATTACTGTTTTAATTCGCATAAAACCGCCCCCCACCCCCCCCCCCCCCAAAAAAAACAAAACAAAAAAAAAACCGACAACCCACTTGCCTTGCCACCGGTATTATGCGATTCTGGTAATGAGATATTATTGCGTGTGCGTGGTTGTCTGGTATGTATAATGGGCGGTCTTTACTCTTATTAGTGTACTGCTAGCCCTTGGTAATACTTACTCAGCAAACGTCTTTTTTTCTCTGGTTGCTATTGGTGGTACGTAATGGTATGCCATGGTACGCCATGTGGTGTTGTGTGTTGCGTTTGGTTTTCAGGGTTGGTAGCATAGTATATGTTGTCTATACACATTTGGTATATTTTCGTCTTGAGGACATCAGTTAGTCCATCTAGAACCAAATACTGTACTACCTCGTGACTTTCATATTGTCTCACCATGATTCATTTGTTACGAGGGTGTACGACAGTACAGTAGAAGACTCTGAGTGGTGTAGTATACTTTGATGTAGTAGTAGTTTTTTGGTCATGGTGATTGTGTAACTGTGCTTGTTGAGGTAGTTGCTGGTGCAGTAGTTGTTGTAATTGATATTGTTGGAGTGGAAGTTGTTGGTGTATTTCTGTCGGTGCTGTATATATTAGTGTAGTTGTTGGTGTAGTAGTTATTGTTTGATGTTGTAGGTTTAGTGACAGATATAGAAGAACCAATCCCCAAACATCCTCAACAATCGTTATAGCACAACTCTAATCAGATACAAAAGTCCCAAAAGCACTGTCCTCATGAAGCCTATAGCCTAGGAGCTATAAGGCCCCAGAAAGCTATGTCCTCGGAGCGTATAACTGCAAGGACAGGAGCCATATATATAGGAGCTAGGAATCGTGAAGGCTCCTCTACGCTGCTGGAGCATTGTTGAGAAGTTTCGAATTGTACAGAAATAGCACAACGTACACAGGGTGGTACAATATACGGTTTCAAATAGATAAATGATGTCCCAAGGCTAAAAATACCAAAATGGGTACAAACCACCAATACTATGCTGCCATATTATTTTTATTGCAAAAGTTGGAGCTATGACAAAATTCGAGAGGTATAACAAAAGTGGGTGTAGTACGTCGTAACACAGGTGAAATACGGCTGAAAAAAACGTTACCCGGACGTATTGAGCGCGATTTCGCTTTTCAAGGCATCGTCACCAAGGCACGCTCGTTTAACTTGCCAACGAAATTTTTGCGCTTCGCCTTGTGATTCTTTACCTTTCGAGGCGAAAAATGTAAACGAATATCCAGCTTTAAAAAGGTATTCAGTAAAAGAAAAGATTCTGTAGATTATTCTTTGTGTAATCAGATGAATGGATCAGTGAGAGTCTATTGAAAGTCTGAAAGCGCCAAATGCTAAGAAACTTTTTGTCACTCCGAGAGGTGTTTTTGTTTATAACTCAATGACAGTATCGATCTTTGACAATGACAAACACATTAATACAAAGTGCAGGCAGAAATTGCCAAAATACTAAATTACCCCTTAAACACGCAAGACCGATTTTTCGGTCTTAGACATAATTTCGTTCCATCTTTGTCTTATTAGAGTAGGTCTATACACGGGACATTAATGATAAAATAATATACACCGGATGGCTGCAGATTGCAGTTATTATTTTTATCCTCAGTGTATATTGATATTAGACTGATCCATCTTACTATAAGTGTACACAAAGACGATACCATTCCAGGAAATAAGGTTCCAAAGGGTTAATTCCCCAAAGTGGACAGGGGATTAATATTGATTGTTGTCTGGTGATGAAAGAATAAATACTGTGAAATGTGAACATATAGACAAACAGGAATAAGGAAGGGTATGGTTGAACTGAATGTGACCGAACTGATAGTGATGGATTTTTTGCTTTGTGTTACAAGTCTAACTGTAGCGCATGCCTGTTGGGTACAGGTAAATAATATCTTGATATAGTCTCGGCCTGATCGGCACTTTTGCGGCTTTACATATTAATCATCAGCCTTGATATCAGCCCTCGGTAACGTTATCAGACCTCGATATTTGGTCTCTGGCTCATAGCGCGTTACCTCGATCTGATATCAAGGCTAATATATCAGCCTCGATATCAGCCCTCGGTAACGTTATCAGACTTCGATTTTCGGTTTCAGGCTGATATCAAGGCTGATATATCAGCCTTGATATCAGACATCGGTAACGTTATCAGCCTTCTATCTTCGGTCTTAGGCTGATACCGTGCTACCGCGAGCTGATATCAAGACTGATAAATCAGCCTTGATATCAGCCCTCGGTAATGTTATCAGCCTTCGAACTTCTGTCTCAGTCTGATACCGTGTTACCTCAAGATGATATCAAGGCTTATAAAAAGTTGAACAAGTACTAACCTCTTACTATATTGTAAGAAAACGGACCTGTATTTTAATTAGTATTCGGATTAAATTTTTACTCAACCCACTTATCGACCGGATGTTCACTGTGTCGTCTGCAAATCTAATCGCCTGCCATATTTCAAAGAGTTAATGAGCGTATGATATTGATCTAGGTCTTTCTGGCTATATTGAATATATTTTTATGTATACTATTTACTTAGTTCCTTTGACCCATGATGAATGGTTTAGTTGTATTCTTGATTTTAATGCCTGATAGTTTAGCTTGCAGAAAGCGCCCTTTCAAAAGTGTAATGGAGGATGCAACAGAAAACTGTTGGTGCAATAAATGGATATTTGTTCGCCTATTGCGCTATCGAATGGTCTGTTAGGTTATCACGTGCGCTTTTGTTACATCAAGTTGCAACATGAAGACTTATATGAAGGTAACTCATACAAACAACATTTTGCCAAGGCAATATATGTGACATTCTGAGATCATGTGTTGGTAACTTTCTCTGCGCCGAAACGACATAAGAATAGGCTTTTCGTTTGCAATCTGTTATTGTATAATGCACCTGTATCGTAACTGTGGAGGAACATAATACAAGGTAACGCCATTTTCATTTTCTTTTAAATTTTCCTTTACCCATCGCAAAGAAGAGAGGGAATCTAAGAAGTCAGTGGACGAAGTGAAAGTTTATTTTTGATCAAAATGCTTTCACTTTTCATTTAAACATTGTACAGAAATGTCACCGGGGATTGGTAGTAATATACGCGTAAGGAAGGGATGTCCACTCATGCGTTTACCAGATAATGAAAATCAACAGCAGTAAATTTGAATTAATGAAGCACAGGGTTGTAAGCCGGTGCTTCTTTAAATTTGTGATGATTATTCCAAAAATTAGTGACTGGAATCTTATTACGTGCGTGGAAATATTGCCCACCCATGGAAAGTGACCAGTCCACGGAGGCCGGATTTTGATAGGATCTAAAGTTTTCTTTTCTTTTCGAGAATGATCTTCTTTGCACTTTTTGGTGTTTACGACAGACAGAATTGGCACACCACGGCTATAGCCAGCTGTACTCTTTACTACCGACACAAAACATGCGACTCTCCTAACCCGCGTTCTGAGTAAGTTAGCGGTCCAGATAACATCTTGATCCACATACATTCTCCATGACTCCAGTTTTCCAAATGTATCGCACGCTGGGAACATTGGACAATCAAATTTTAAAATGACGAAAAGAATAAATAAGCCGTGGTATTGTGACAATATAGTGTCAAATTAACTCTTCTCACCCCAAGAGGGACAAGCTGTGAGGTAAAAAAAAGTGACACTTAAAAACATATTTTGATTGAATTTGTAGAATATGAATATGGATTTTCGTGAGTTTCATTATCAGCGATAAATTTTATTGCAAATTTGAGAAATGCACAACATGTTTATGCTTGCTTCAAAGATTAGGCCTCAGGTTTTGAAACTCAGTTTGGTGCACCACTAAACCTTCTGAACGTTCTTCCTGGTACTCTGACACACACTCTTGTTGTACAACAAGTCGTTCATAGGCTTACGGGTAATCGTTATGTGCAGAATGTAGTTCAGAAGGATATTTTAAATCTGATTCTAGAATTGATGCATTTTGATTTTCCAGACATTTTGGCTCCAGCGATCTAAAATTACATGTGGGCAAATGTTCACCTAAACCCCAACCATACAGATTTTGAGCATCTAAATATTGAATTTTTATTGTAGGCTTTTGAAGCGTCATAATCAATATCCTCTGTATTGTTTGCCTTTGCATAGCGACATGATGACATTGATATCCGCGAAGCCCTTTTTCAAGAACAAATACCGATCACAATCTGTTAATACTGGGGAGATAAACGTTTCTTGTTGAGTTGGACATTCGGAATTTGACTATGGGAAACCATTTGGAAATGAGCCCCTTCGGTCTGTTTGCCATGATCGAATTTACAGGTTGTGTTTGATCTGTGATAGGAGCGGTTTAACGCCGTTGCTTGTGCGTAGCGTGGATACAGACATGTTCTCATTGACCTGCTCCCAGCAATTAGAGCACAATAAAATTGAATTTACCGAAGATTAGTGCATGGAGCCGATCGGCTCTCAGCCAATCAAATTACGGTTTCAGAAAAAACAACGACGTCAAATTTAAGTGATGCATTACGATTCAAGTTTGATTTCTGTCTTTTTGGGGTAATGACTATTCCAGCTTAATCCAGGACTTGTGTAATGGTGCTCAGGATCTGACTTAGCGTGTTTAGCAAGCTTGTCCGATTTCTTTCAATGCACCTGCTGATAAAAAACATAAGTTTTGAGATAAAGATCACGTCAATCTGTCAGCAGTGGCGGCGCCAGAGTTACAAAAGTGAGGGGGTACAGTTGGGGATTGTGCAGCGCCGAGCTGGGTGGGTTTCGGGGGGGGGGGTCCTCTCCCTAAGCTGAGAAAATTTTTTAACTGTTTTGCAACAAAATCGTACGAATATGGATATCATTGGAACCGGCTGAACAAGCCGGTTCCAATGATATTCATATTTGCATGATTTCATTGAGTTATACCTTTGAGAATTTTTCTAAAATATTAAATTTTATTTATTTTTTAAAATTGCTGTGGGCTGAATTCCAAACGGATGCCTTGCACGCTCTCGATTCTAGCATTCGTCGAATACTCTTAAGCAGTATGTTTCAGTCCGTTTAAACGCGGCATGCCTTGTTGCAATTTGGACCCTCGACTCTTGTTTGTTGTTTGCAGCTAGCGTGTGTGTGTTTGTGTAGGGGGGGGGGGGGGGGGGGGCAAACATAATTTCAAAACTTCTCTGATTTAGTGCACTTGGGAATATGGGATTAAGCATACCGACCATTACATCGCAACGTTCAATACAACAAAAGTTAAACAGATAGTATTGTTTTACTACGCTTTGCGAAAAAAGTGGAGGGGTAAGTACCCCCACATACTCCTCCATGGGGCCGCCACTATCTGTCTGAGGTTTACATCAGAAGACTATCTAAACATTTTTGCATGTTTACAATCTTTGTCTGATATATTTTCATCCGTTAACTAACTACAAAATTCCTCTTTCGGTGAAAGTTTCTTGTTAAATGTATCCCAACTATCCATATATTCTTAGGATCTATATCAGTAATTGTAGTTTTGAAGGCTTATATTTAGCGGTTATTTTGAAAGATTCTGTTTATTTGTTTTCACAAGCATATCTAGTGAATCAATCATATGCTGATAGCTTTCAATAAATCGTAACTGACCCAATGAAAATGATATATTTTTCCATAATTTGGTATACAACATATTTTACCCTCAATCTTCGAGGTCGATTTCATTATCAAACGACTGCCATAAAAACGTAGATTGTGTATAACACAGGTATGGTAGGCATAAAGCTTAATTTAAAATTTCATAAGTTATGAGCATTAAATCTATTTTTTATCAGTCCTGACACTGATTCTAGGAACAAAAGAACCATTCTTTTAGCCGATGACATTGATAGCTAATTTATGTTTTTTTTTTCTTTTTTGTCAATCTGTGATAGAGGTATTGGTGTCTTTATACCGTTTACACTAAGTCCGTCTTCTATAGGATATTAAGATGGTCTTTGTGGACCTTTTAAAACGGGAATAAACCAGGAACGCAAAGACCATCTTAAACAATCATTGTCTTCTCATTTTTCACATTTATGATCACACGCTTCCAGGGACGTGGCTAGAGATTTCCGATTGGGGTGGTAGTGAATTTCCAACTAGGGGGAGGGACGGGTGAGGGGACCCCCACCCCCGGTCCCTCCCCGTTGTTGGAAATTCACTACCGAAAAACATTTTGAAAATTAAGCCATGAAAGGGGGCATAAAATTGATTCTAGTAACTGAAATGCCAACACATTTATGATAGAATTAACAGGTTGTTATTATTATTTTGTATTATTCTGGGAATTGAATATGTGCTAAACAAATGCTCAAGCCGAGAACTTTGAGCAATTCACAGTCTCCTAACATTAAATAAGATCTTAAGCGGGAATGATCAATTTTCGATGTTTCATCATTTTGTAACTGTGAATGATGGAATTAACTCAGAATAACGATTTTACATGATACGATTTTCTTGAAGTGCATTTCGAGGATTTTGTTTCATTACGATAAGTAAACGTACTATAGAAATCTCGTATTGATTGACATCATGCATACTTATGAAGCGCGATGTTGCGTACACTGTAGTTATGAATAGTGACAGTTGGAATGTTTGCTGATTTGAAACCGAGTTGGGATTTTGGGAAGTAAAGGAGACACCAGCATCACCAAAGAAGCTCTATCTAAAATCCAGACAAATGGAATTTCCAACTACAGATGACTTGCCCTCCGACTTTCAAACTGTACGAAAGTTTGGGTAGGATTGGGGGAGGGGGAATTGGGGGGGGGACCCCTCCCCCTGTCACACTGCGCGATTTTTTCCAAATTCAGTCGGAATGGGAATAATTGAACCACCTCGTCACGGTTATACTTAGCAATATCTAACCAAAGAGTTTCAACTCTTTTTACAGTGAAACCCGAACCTTGGTCTGTCCATGTATCTGGCCATTCTTGAATTCGAGGAATTACATTATTTAGGGCTTTGGCTATTCATTGCCTTTCATAACAACCCCTTGTTTTCTGGTAATACTGGCTGGATCAGGTCCTTGAAAATTATTCCAAGAGCAAGTTGAAATTTTATTTTCTTTAAATTGATAATTACTTTTGTTATTTGTTCATGAATCGCATAACGTACACTCTGTAATATACATTGGAATCGTTATTTAGTTTATTATTTCTGGCGTAGGGGCGCGGTGGCTCAGTTGGCAGAGGTGCAGGCTGCAAGCCGAGAGGTCCTCGGTTCGAATCCCACCTGCGGCAACCGCGTTGTGTCCTTGGGCAAGACACATCACCCCCATTGCCCACGTGGGGGCACGGCGACGCTGTGTACTAAGGCGTACTGCACGTCGATGGTGCACCTGCCTTCAACCAATGCTAACACTACTTGTGTGGAGTTGGTATGTTGGGGAGCTGACAGTTGCTCGCCGTTGCTCGGTGGTTCTCTCCGGGTACTCAGGCTTCCTCCAATGGTAAAACTGCCACGGTCATGATTAGCCATTGTGCAGAAATATGTGACCTTAAACACCAGAAAATAAATAACTAAATTTCTGGTGTATCCATCCGCCATTCTCTCAAACAATCATTGAACTTACAACAACCTTCTTTGAATGTTAATCGTTTTATTTTTCTTCGTTGACTGAGCAGTAACAACTTAGCAAATAATAATTTTGCTATATACTGTAACTAAAAAATATTTTTTCTTTAATTTTTGTTCCTTATGCCATTCTTCGCTGGTTTTCTTTTTATGGCCGCAATGTCAACAAAGTGCAAATTCATGCTTAAAACCCTTACTTACTGAAACCTGCGCAGGGCTGATTTATTGAAACTCTTTCAGTTTATTTGTAAGTTTATTTACGCAGGCCTGTTCCCATTACCATACAGAATATAGAATAGTTATTTTGTTCTTAAATGAATGTGCTATTCGTTGTGTTCAATGAAATGCAAAATTAATTTTACATTCCTAAATGAAATAAGAGTGTTTACATTCTCCTGTGCTCGTTTTTTCACTTTCAGGGCGTGTCCAAAGGAGGGGGGGGGGTGACAAAGTTTAGCTCTACAGTTTCGTGCTATTGCACATGGTAAACATTCTAAACATAGGGTCTATGTTGTAACTAATGCCATGCAATTTGGAGATATATTTTTAGTATTAGATATATGATTACATTTAGCTAATTGTTGGACAAGAGAATTTGAAGTTTTGGTCACAGAGTTGGAGTGTGTTGCATAGGGAGAAATTTATGAGAAACAGAGGCTTCTAAAAATTGACTATTTTTTAAAATGTCATTTTTACACGGAGTTATTAACAGGCAATTTTTGTTCACATTTTAGAAACAGGGGGTTATATGCCCCAGGGTTAGGTAAGTGGGATAGAGGGAAAATTCTGCTTTTAAGGCTGCTGGGTGGCTGAAAATGACTGTTATCAGCATTTTTTATGCAATTTTGCAGGTTGAAGTCTTGCATTTTACAATAAATTATTTCACCCACATTCAGATTGTTTATTTCTACTTAGTCGGATAGTGATATATGTTTTTGGTGGATTTATAAAATGTAATATACATGTTATGGGTTAAATAAGTAAGTTAAGGAATATTCGCATTTGAAGAGAGTTGATGGCATGTCATTTACGAAAATGCCTGGGAAACTTTGGAGCGGAATCTATTATGATTATAAATGTGTGTGTTTGCAGGGTGGGGTGAGGTGAGGGGCGCAAGTTTTTGAGGGCGAAAAGTGCACTGAAACCCCCATTTTATAATCATCAAAATAATAAAAAATAAGATACATCCCCTCCACCCCAATTTAAAAAAGAATCAATGATAATCCAGACATTGATATGATATGGCTGTATATTTGTATATTTTAATGAAGCTTTTATATATATTGTACTTATTAAAACTAGACTATAACAGTTATACGTCTTCATCGTCCCCCAACAGATGTTATTTTAACAATCAGTATGCATTCCTGACTCCTACTTATAGATATCGGAACGAGCTCGTTGGGAGCTCGTTCCGATATTTATAAGTAGGAGTCAGCAATTACATTATTGTTGGGTTCATTTGCTATGAGCTTGAAACATGCTGTTAGCAAATGAACCCAGCAATAATGTAATTTCGTGAACAATGCAGGTTCATTTGCTATGAGCTTGAAACAAGAAATGAAAACGTTATTCAGCTTATTTAAGAATTTATAGGTATTCAAGAATTTTTCACATTTTTGAAGAATTGTTAGTTATTCAAAAATTTTTCTGTAAGTTTCGTCTGCTATCTAAGTTAGGTAAATTATCATCAGATTATCTGGTAACATGCGGATTCTGGTAAAACTACATGTTTGGTATACTGTTCGTTTTCTGGGTAATTCTAAGTTCATGTTTGACAGTTGCTTCCTGCTGTTCAGTTGTTCCCTCCGGGTACTCAGGCTCTCTTTACTCGTAAAACATTGCGACACGGAGAGACCCTGGCTGTTGAAGGTATCGTCAAATAAATAAATAAATAAATAAATAAATAAATAAATAAATAAATTTGTCCCTATATCCGGATAAATTCTGTCTTTTGATTGGTCAGAATGCCTTGGACAAATAGCCATGACAAAGGGTGCACCCAACATCCAAGGTATAAGCACACGCGAAACACCGAGGGTATATGGTTTAAACGAAAGCTTTCCACTTTTGCTCGTCTCGAAATAAAAATCAAACCAAAAACCCAAGTATATTGTTGACATAGCGTCCCCTGAGTTCCAATGTGTTCTATGTGCCTACTGGCACATAGAACACATTGGTACTTTGGGGACGCCATGTCAACAATATACTTGGGTTTTTGGTTTGATTTTTATTTCGAGACGAGCAAAAGTGGAAAGCTTTCGTTTAAACCATATACATATAGAACACATTGGTACTTTGGGGACAAATTATTTGCTCTCATTTTATTTTCATGATTGAATGGTCGGAAATCTGATGATATTTGTGAATATGTTTATTTATTGGGGGTTTAACCCTTTACTCAACGTAACGGCCAAAACCGGCCAGCGCTATTCTCAAAAATCGCCAATTAATTTTCAAAATATTTTCATTTTTTGTCTCAAAAACATAGGTTATGACCCCTCGTTGGAACGAGCTCGTCGAGCTCGTTCCAACGAGGGGTCATAACCTATGTTTTTGAGACAAAAAATGAAAAAAATTAGTTATTCAAGAATTTTTTTTACAAGTGTCGTCTGCTTTTCATGTTAGGTAAAGGGTTAACGAAACTATCAACGGCCGAGTCGAATTGTGTCAGACGGGCGGAGCAAGACGGAGTGCTAGGAAGGAACCACTGTGCAGCTGTATGCAACTGTCAGACTCCCTAACCTTCTAACCCGGCACAAGAAGAGTTAGCTGAAGTTGAAATCAAGTACTCAATCGACGTGCAGTACGCCTACATTCTCGTGACGTAGCACCACTGTGCTCTCCTACGTAGGAAAGAGGGATTAAGAATCGTGCTCAAGGAAATGACCTAGTCAGGATCGAACCGTCGAACTTTCGGTTTTACGCCCAATGCATTAACTAATGAACCACTGTACACCATCTGGGTTCACTAATTGCCGAATACACATATAGTCACTATAGAACTTTTCACGATACATATACTGACGGAAAAAGAAACGCAATCCCAATTTTGGTAAGATAATTTTTTATCCGAAGACCAAATGTAGTACAATCTGACACATAACTACCCATCGCAGTGTAATGTCTAAAGAGACATTGTTTAAATTCAGGCAACTATGACCACATGCGACAATACATACGTTCAACAGATTTTTCGACAAAGCGCGCATCCGGGGCACTCACAGGTGCTATGGGCTTAAAAAACTATACCAAATCGAAGTTTTGAACAGTACACATCGATAGCGTAACATTCATTTCAGCTCAGTCGAAAAGCAAAATGCCGCGAATGTCCGAAGTTGATAGAGCTAGGGCTATTGCTCTAATTATGCAGGGCCAATCGCAACGCCTCGTCACCCTGAAATTATGGTTCATGGGTCAACGATAGCTCGTTTATTTGGGAGTCTCAGAGCCGCAGGAAGATTAGCTGACCGACCCGGGAGGGTACGTCCGCGCGTGACGTCGCCACGTCAAGATAGAGGCATACGTCTCTCACAGCTCCGTGGCAGATTTCAGAGGGCGACGGAGACATCGAATCAGAATGTAGGCACACATGGCCGCTGAGTATGTCCACGAACAGTTAGGAATCGGTTGCGGTGTTTCAATTTAAGGCCATAACGTCCCTATATTGGTCCGTAATTTACACCCAGGCGACGTAAACGTCGATTGCAATGGCTTCCGGCACATGCACCAAGTCAGGTTGTAGGCACTCATGGTTGCTGAGTGTGTTCACGAACAGTTAGGAATCGGTTGCGGGGTGTCAATTTAAGGCCATAACGTCCCTATATTGGTCCGTAATTTATACCCAGGCGACGTAAACGTCGATTGCAATGGCTTCGGGCACATGCACCAAGTCAGTTTCACTGCCGAGTCTTGGTTCACGCTTTGCAGGTCAGATGGACGACAACGTTGCTATCGAAGTCGAGGTGAGCGATATTCCGACGCTTGCGTTAAGAAAAACGACAGATTCGGGGGAGGGTCTGTTATGGCTGGTTGGAGAAAAGGGATTCTCATAGCGTGAAAACACCTCTCGGGATCATCCAGGGCAATCTTACAGCCGTAAGATATCGGGAGCAGGTCCTCATGTCTCACGTTGTTTCACTTATCCATGCGCGTAACCTTCTGTTACTGCAGGATAGTGCGAGGCCGCATTTTGCCAGGATTTGTCATGACTTCTTCAACCAAACAATGTCCTAGTTTTCGATTGGCCACTCTACAGTCCCCAATCGAGTATTTGTGAGACGAACTGGATAGGAGGGTCGGGAAGGGCACCAACGTCCCAAACGACGTCGCTAAGCTCACGCAAGTCCTTTTTCAGAAGTCGAATAACATCCCACAAAGAGCAACAAACAACCTGCTGGGGTCAATGATAAGGGGAGTTACAACAGCGACCGAAGACCAGGATGGGCACATCTACTATTGATTTTGATGAGGAAATTGCGTTGGGTACCCATGTTTGAACGTTATCCATGCAAACGCCGTCCGTGTTAAGACAACAAAATTCGTCCAAATGTTGTCTGTAATGAAGAGATAACATCAAAATTCAAACATTGAAATAATCATCTATAATACATTTGAAATATTTACCACAGAAAAAGACTTTCGTTTCATTTTTTCAGCTACTATAGTATAATAGAAGCATAACAGCGTACCAGAAAATTGTGCCTCGTACGTGGTTTGAAAACAGTGCGTTTTGGTCTACTGTAAGTGGAGAGTGGATTGTAACAAAATCACCCGCGGGGTGGAGTTATCACCCAAAATGTCACTTTCAAATTCTGTGCATGTGGGCAAAAAGCATTAACAATGTTTCAACCAATGGACCTCCGGGTTTGCTATGCTTTGCAACAAATTCGCAATTATTACTTGAGTGGAATCTCCACTCTGTGGGTGATTTAGTGGTAATACACTCTCCACGCACTGTACTTCCGCTGGACACTTTTCAATGTATTTATTGACAAAATATTTCCCGTACTCCACTATTACTCGCCCAACATATTCATAAGATTAATTTCCATTTTCCTTTATGTCGGCGAAGATTCTTGAATCTTAGTTTTATGTTCCTTTTTGTCGGCGAAGATGCTTAAACCTTAGTTTTATGTGGATAACTTTTAGAGAGATTAATGTTCGCTAAAGCTATCCCCATAAAACCTATCTTCAGACCCAGGGCTGGAAATTTACTCTCCATGATAGACGATTGACACTGAAAGCCTATTCGTCCTATAAGACGATTGACTTATCGTACCAAAAGATATAAGAATCAACAGTCTATTCAAACCATACCATCTCAATATTGTTCTGATATATACATATATGTTTTAAAATGCAATGTATTTAAAACTAATTTTAATTTAATTTTCGACCCTGCTCTGCATATTTTATTTCTTTGGTTTTATTATATTTTTTTTTTGTTTTATCTGGGGTTTAACGAATCTTTGGGCACCCATGTCACATTGTATCGAAGAGTGTTACGTGTGCAGGAAGCTGGAGTACCAGAGAAGTGAGGCACAGAACAGCTGCGATCAACTGTTAGATTCCCCAACCCACTGTTCTCTGCACAAGCAGGGTTGATAACTGTTGAAGGCAAGTGCACCACCGGCCTGCAAAACGCCTTAGTTCTCAGCATCGCTATGTTCAAACATGGACACTCGGGAATTAACCCTTTACCCAACGTAACGGCCAAAACCGGCCAGCGCTATTCTCAAAAATCGCCAATTAATTTTCAAAATATTTTCATTTTTTGTCTCAAAAACATAGGTTATGACCCCTCGTTGGAACGAGCTCGTCGAGCTCGTTCCAACGAGGGGTCATAACCTATGTTTTTGAGACAAAAAATGAAAAAATTTAGTTATTCAAGAATTTTTTTTGCAAGTGTCGTCTGCTTTTCATGTTAGGTAAAGGGTTAAGTGTCTTCCCCCAAAGAGACATTATAAGTTATCTCCACGTCAATGTTCTATGTGCCTACTACTACTACAAATTATTTCCTCTTATTTTATTTTTATGATTGAATGGTCGGAAATCTGATGATATTTGTGAATATTTTTGGGGTTTTGGTTTGATTTTTATTTCGAGACGAGCAAAAGTGGAAAGCTTTCGTTTAAACCATATCCCCTCGGTGTTTCCCGTGTGCTTATACCTTGGATATTGGGTGCACCCTTTGTCATGGTTATTTGTCCAAGGTATTCTGACCAATCAAAAGACAGAATTTATCCGGATATAGGGACAAATTTATTTATTTATTTATTTATTTATTTGACGATACCTTCAACAGCCAGGGTCCCTCCGTGTCGCAATGTTTTACGAATAAAGAGAGCCTGAGTACCCGGAGGGAACAACTGAACAGCAGGAAGCAACTGTCAAACTCACAAAGGTACCGACTTCCCACACGAAGGCTTAGTCTTGGTGAAGGCGACTGCAACATCGACGAGCAGTACGTCTTAGTACGCAGCACCGCTGTGCCTCCATGTGGGCAATCGGGATTAAATGCCGTGTCCAAAGACACAGCGCAGTTACCGTTGATTAAGATCAAGCCATGGATGGCAGGCAATTGTCGTTATAGGAACAGATTTATGAGAAAATCAGTGCCCATTAATTTACAAAAGCGGTCAATAAATTTAACACGAAGGGTATAGGAATTTTTTATGAAAATTGAAATCTCGAAGTGTTAGAGATCGATGTACGCATCATTTCACAAACTTGCGCCTTTTTCCTGTAGAGTAGTGTAAAAATACAGAAGCTGGCATTTTACATTTTTTCTCAATTAGTTTGAAAGTTTCACTATAATACTCTGTTGAAACCCATTTAAAAATAAGAAACCGACATTTCCACCATCTCTTGATGTTGTATAAATATTTTGTCTGTTAATTGTATTAACAGTATCGTGAAAAGGAGTGTGTAAAAGAGATTTCTGACACATCTAATTTTGTCCAGATCTTGAGAAAACTTTGACTGGGCACGAATAAAAACAAAACAAAATAGACAGAGATGTTTAATGTGTGAGTTAGGATTAACATGGAAGTTCCATAGACTTTTTATAACTCACGAATTTTTTGTTTAATTTCTGGACAAAATTAGGTGATTCAGAACTCTGTTTTACGCACTCCTGTGACATATACATACAGACACCGTCCTTTCAATTAAAATATAAGTCTAGGAGGTGAGATTTTCTATTTTTTCCTGGGAGGAATACAAAATTACAAATTACTGTAAACATACATACAGATTACTACAACAGTCAATTGATCTGTGTTGTCGTATTCCGTCGAGTTGATGAGATGAGATCCGTCAGATCAGAGGGGACGCCACGGGCGGCGAGATTGATCTGGCCGACCTCATCTCGTCAACGAGACGGAATACAACACAGACCAATTGACTGTTGTAGTAATTTGTTTATTATATGACAATTAGTATTTTAGACTGACCACAATACCCGAAAAATCAAATACAAAAAGATTTATATTAGCCAAATAACCAGTAACAGTTTATGAAATTGGGGAATCCCAAACGCGTAGAAATATCGAACATTCCTGTCCAACATGAAACTTGAAAGTCAAAACAACGGAGGCAAGACTTAAATTTCAATCGGAATCGCTTTCGATAACACAGTTTCTCCAACGTTTTGTTGGATTGGCATCTTGGAAATAGTTGTTAATTGTTATGTTGTAATTGTTTAGCACGGCATTTTCAAATAGACCTCGACTCGAATGTTTGTCAACGGAGTTAGTGAGGAGACGCAATCTATATTTGTCACTTGGCAACGGGCAGACGCAATATCAACAAAAAATCGAGTACGTTCGATTTGCTATAATATTGTAACCAATTTTCATTTCTCTCCCAATCGCATGTCTTGACAAAGTCAAGAAAAGCTATTTCCATCACGCGTGCGGACGTCTGTTAGACTGTGGGTCTGTCAGTCTGTGAGTCTCTCAGTCTGTTTACATTTTCCTTTAGCACAGGCTACATACACCTCGTAATTCTTGTCCGACCATCACGAACTTTGATATGCAGGTTTAAGGTCATGCCTAGAAGAGAACGTCCCCCTTTTGGTCGAGATCAGCCGACCTAGATGATTGGCCGAGCCCAAAACCCGAAAACCTTCAGCACAGTCTACAGACCGTATTTATGAAGGGATTCCATTGCACCTTGGTAGGGTGACTCTGTATAACGTCTAGATGCGACTGTCCTCTTTTGATCATGATGTGTCAACCGTGACGACTGCCCATACCCGAAACCCAGAAACTTTTAGCACAGTCTACGGGTCATATTTAATATGAGGGAATTTTATTGTTACTTGATAGGATGACTCCATATGATGTCTTGATGAGAACTTCCCCATTTGATCGCGATCTGTCAACCGCGATGGCTGCCTGATCCCGAACCCAAAACCCGAAAACCTTTAGCACAGTCTACAGGTAGTATGTATGAAGGGATTTCATTGTCTTGGTAGGATGACTCCATATAATGTCTAGATGCGAACGTCCCCTTTTGGTCACGATCGACCAACTGTGACGGCTACAAGGGCCCGAAGTTCTAAAACCTTTAGCACAGTTTGCAGGTCGTATTTATGAAGGGATTTCATTGTAATTTGGTAGGATCACTCCAGATAATGTCTAAATGAGAACGTCCCCTTTCGGTCGCGAGCGTTCCACCCTGACGACTGCTCGAGCCTGAAACCCGAAAACGTTTAGCACAGACTACAGGTCGTTCTTATGAAGAGATTTCATTGTAACTTTGTAGGATGACTAAGTATAATATCTAAATGTGCACGTCCTCTTTTAGCTGCGGTGGGTCAACCGTAATGGCTACACAGGCCCGATGCCCGAAAACCTTTAGCAAAGTCTATAGGCCATAGTTATAAAGGGATTTCAATGTAACTTGACAGGATGACTCGTTCTGGAATAATTTCATTGTACTTTGGTAACTTTGGCCAGATTAACCCACCCCTCACTTTTTAGTATAGTCTACACCTCAAATTATTTTTATTGAAAACATAGCACACAGGGATCAGAAATTAACATATTCTCAATTATCACAATACTTGTCGTATTTCATAGTCCATTCATTAACGTTGAACATTATCCTCTTTATCAAACACAAGACACAGTCAAGTTAAGCTGCAGTGTCATTGACACTTTCATTGATTTCTGTAACTGGTCATAGAAAAGCAGTGTTTTCTCATACAGTATTAATCAACGCCTCAAGATCGAATGCACTAATTACGGAATTCCCTCATGTATTTGTGGAATTTACCGATTTATTTACAGGTAACAGATAGATATAGTCCGTTCAGGTGCGCCTCATTTGAGACAGGCATGATAACGATCCGAAAACTTGACACTCTTATTTTTTCGGAGAACTGGATTTGATGGGCAAACTGCAGTGGTCCTGAGGGGCTTTTTGTGGTAGTCATACAATTATTCGCCAAACAAAGACCAAAAGTAGACACTTAGTGTTGGTAGTGATACGGATAGATATTCTTAATGACGGATTATATGTGAACTGCAGTACGTGGAGAGTGGATTGCAACTAAATCACCCGCGGAGTGGAGTTATCACCCAAGCTATACCGTTCAAATTTTGTACATATCGACAAAAAAAACACAAGCAATGTTTCAGCCAATGGACCTCCGGGTTTAACCTGGAGGTCCATTGGCTGAAACTTTGCCTGTGCTTGTTATGCTTTGCAAGAAATTTGCAATTATCGCTTGGGTGGAATCTCCACTCTGCGGGTGATTTAGTGATAATACACTCTCCACGTACTGTAGTTGCTTTTAATTAGTTCCCCACAAAAGTCAAGTTCCTTTTTGTTACTTTTAATGAACGGAAACAACAAGTAACAAAATGAAATTTGGCTTTATGTTCTATTGCTGGCCCGCGTGTTTTCCCAACAATCAATTGCTTTTTATTTGGCTAACCTCGCACGTATAATAATTTCAAGGGAGACAGCTTTATACAAAGTCGATTTTCATGACGAAATAAGTCAGGGATGGAGCTTCCCTTTATGAAGTCTAATGGTCTCACCACCAATACACCGCGCATCCTGCTTCGCATATTAATTTATGAGGACAAGGCAATTAAACTAACAAAATTGTAATTTAGCCCAGACTTACTGGTTGGAAAATAACAATATATTTTATTTTGCCACGTAACTGGTCAATGTTTTAGAGGATTTTAGTGTATACTTTACGTAAGAAAGCTCAACTCTTTCAGGGTTTGAAGGTTTTTATTTCAGGAGGAAAATAAAGGAACGTCACAGGCATTGATACTGTGAGTAGTCACTCGTCTGACAGGATGATCGAATGTCATTTTTTACTCCCAAACTCGTCCTTTCGTGGCTTAAATCAGCAAGAAAAGTGACTTTGGTAAAGTTATCTCCCCTGAAATTATTAGAGGAGTGAGGAAGGTCCAATTGAGCAGCAAGTAATTCTTGAGAAATACCTGTGACATCAGTAGAAAATAAAGCAAAATTTCTGTTTGTTACTTTCGATAAACAAAACCATCAGACAGCTCTGGGAGCAGTCTGTTGTGTTTATGCTTCCCAGGAAATATAGCAAATCTCACCTCCTAGACTTTTACTCTAATGGAAAATACAGAGTATCATGATAATGTGCATGTCCTGTGATTTGTATCAGATTCGAGGTGATGTCTAGAATGCGACCTCAACGAGCCGGCTTTGCCGGTGAGTTGTGATCCCATTTTTGGACACCACCGAGAATCTGATACAAATCACAGGACATGCACATTATCATGATAATTAATTTATCTAACAATTCTATCACATAAACAGATTAAATCTTAACCCTTTACCTAACGTAACAACCAATACCGGCCAACGCTGATCTCAAAAATCGCCAATTAATTTTCATTATTTTTTCATTTTTTGTCTCACAAACATAGGTCATGACCCGTCGTTGGAACGAGCTCGTCGAGCTTGCTCCAATGAGTGGTCATGACCTATGTTTTTGAGACAAAAAAATGAAAACAAAATAGTTATTTAAGAATTGTTTTTGCAAGTGTCGTCTGCTTTTCATGTTAGGTAAAGGGTTAAATTATTTTTAAACATTTTTGGGACAATGTTCGGTCGATCACTGAAACGCACATATAATGTATCCATGCACCTGTTATGATGGCCCGTAGCGCTACCGGAAACGAGTCGTCTCTTTGATACGGAATGAGAATGAGTCGTCTATATGATACAGAATCGGAACACATTATGTGATATGTACCGTTTCTCGTAGTTTTCAGGCCAAAATCTATATGATTGTTAGATAATATACATTAACATGACCATGTGCATGTCCTGTAATTTGTATCAGATTCGAGGTCGTGTTTATAATCAGATCACAACGAGCCCGTCAGCGCGAGTTGTGATCCGATTGTAAACTCGACCTCGAATCTGATACAAATTATAGGACATGAATTTGGTCATGATAAAACATGTATCTAACAATGCCGTTACATAAAGCCCGTTTTTCAGTTTAAATTGGGTTGGAATTGTAAAAATTTTGAATTTCATATTTTAGTGGGTAATAACAATGCATATAATGATATTATTTGTCATAGCACGGTGTTTACCTGAAGTTGGATCTATGTGACAGGGAATGAGAATGAGCCGTCTATGTGATACAGAATCGGAACACATTACGTGATACGTGCCGTTTCGCGTGGTTTTCAGGCCAAAATCTGCATGATTGTTAGATAAAGAACGGTTTCTATATCATATGTCACGATGCGCACACCGTCTGAACAGAACAAAAGTTACAGAATATCCAAAGATGGTGAAAACGCTATCTTCTTATTTTAACCCTTTACCTAACGTGAAAAGCAGACGACACTTGCAAAAAAAATTCTTGAATAACTCATTTTTTTCATTTTTTGTCTCAAAAACATAGGTTATGACCCCTCGTTGGAACGAGCTCATCGAGCTCGTTCCAACGAGTGGTCATAACCTATGTTTTTGAGACAAAAAATGAAAAATAGTGAAAATTAATTGGCGATTTTTTAGAATAGCGCTGGCCGGTTTTGGCCGTTACGTTGGGTAAAGGGTTTTAAATGGGTTTCAACAGCGAACAATAGTCACACGTTCAAACTGACTGGAAAACATTGTGAAAAGCCCACATATGTATTTGTATACTACTGTACAGGAAACTGTCTGAAGGTTGTGAAATGATGCGCACACGATGTAGCCTTATGCAAATGGCAAACCCTCCAATGATAGAACTCTGACAGTCTTCCTTGATTTTGTTCAAATTAAAGCTTTTGATACTATAGATCATTCCATACTCTAAAGTAATACTAGAGATCTAAGGTATTAGAGGAACGCTCAGTTTGTGGTCATGGAGGTATTTTCCGCAAGGAAGCAATATTTTCAGTACAAACTACTCTGCGTCAACCTTTGAAAATATAACATGTGGCTAAGCACAAAGCGCAATTCTAGGACGGTGTCTTTTTCTGTTGTATGTTAATGATCTCAGTGAGTGGACTACGTTAAATCTCTTGTCTTTCGCCGACAACTCTGCAACATACACAGAGAACCATATCTTAGATGCCCTTGTGGAAACGAAACACACACAATTTGGTAAAGTCACTCTCACCCACCCTTCTGTAATGGCTCCCTGGAAAACACTTATTCTGGATGACATAGAAATTTTGGGATGTTACAAAATTTGGCGTGTGCACAGACATGGGTTACAGAAAATAGGAAAAAAATTAAATCAATTTTGGACACCTCAAATTCTTCTAAACTTTTCGGACGAAATATCTTCTTCAACGACCAGATAAAAATTCTCAATGAACTCTTCTTTAACAAACAATGGTGCAGAAAGAGCATTTATTTTGTTAACGGTCTTTTGACTGAGAACAAAGGCTTCCTTAGCTTTACTGACTTTACAAATAAGTACAGGGTTAAAACTCCATTTACAGTTTATCAGGGCGTAATAACACTTTGGCCGGCCGCTGATTTGTGGCGAAATTAACGAAATTCCCAAATCTTGGAAAGCTGTGATAAAAGAACAGGCGAAGATTTCCGAAGTAACAAACAAAAACATTAATATGTTGAAATCGACAAAAAAGGTTTGTCGAACATATTAGTTTAAACAATATTTATGCATGAAAGAATATGATATAATACATACAAGTAATTGGTTATCACATAATAATTGCAAACACTGTATGGTACAATAATATGCAAAATAGCAAGGCGCACAAGATAAAAAACAGAGTAGATGCACAGAATTCAACAGTAAGCAATAAGCTTATATACGCCGTCTCCCAAGGGAGTTGATACATCAATGAACTATCCAGGCGCGTTGCAAGCACGACGTAAAACATTGTTTAAACATAACGTCATAGAAGGACAAGAGTAAGAGTCAAGGAAAACGGTGAGAAGATAGAGTAGAGGAAGGTAGAATATGTGGAATAGAAAGGATAGAAACCAACCAGAATTCGAAATGCCATACCAATTGCTACTAACAAGTGCAGTTGGTATCTATAATAAGACGACCCCTTTGTAATCTGTCATGCTCTTATATAGGAGCCAGAAGAAATACCAATTACGTTAGTATTAATTGAATTTTAATGCTTGCTGCTGACTCGGGGTCTTGTACTGAAACAACGAATCGGGACTGGCAGCAACTGATGGTAACTGTAGGGGGATCAACGTTGGTGTAATATTGGGATACTAAGTAAATGATGGATTTGTGCGATAAAACTACTGGCACACGAGCTCACTGAAAGCGTCCAATAAGTACGCTGAATTCCTGCTCCACACTGAAGACAAAATAATTTTCTGTGTTGTCCAATCGTTCTGATCCATACAGTAGCCCAAGAACATTAGGTTTCACTAGGGAAAAAAATCGGAGAAAGCTGATTTTTTCAGGGAATGTCGAGTACATGTCACTGAACGATTAGACAAAAGTCCCCTAAAATCCCAGTTGAGCTTTTTTTTCTACAGCCTTTTTTCGAAAACGCGATTGAAAAAAATAAAAAAAAATCGCACGAACTTTGTAATCTCGAATTGATCCAACTGTATTTTTTGTTTACGCGTATTTCGAGCTACATAATGTCTAATATACATTTACCTAGAGGAAAATGTGCATTCTGTGACAATTTCTGCGAAAAATTATTGAAAATTCACAAAAAAGTATCGGATTTACGCAAAAAATGACGATTTTCCTCACGGATTTGCCCACAGGGTCGTAGTACAGAACGGGATGTTAGTTGGACAGACGATAAAAAATCCACCACCATTTGAAGACTTTTATCATTGCTTACAAAATAGACATTATGGAAGACCCCCTCTGCTTCTGGCCGAGTTCCCCTTTTGGCATTAAAATTCGTCAGCATGAGAACTCAACTATTTTCGGGCTTGGGACCGAACAGACACGTCTGTGTCTGGCAGCATTAGATCAATAAATAATATTTACAGAATGTACAAAAATCAATAAATAATATTTACAGAATGTACAAATCAATCAACATGGATTAAGTTACACTGACTATTATCAACGCTATATACAGAAATGACATGACCTATATACATATTATTCATCGAACTCAGAAATTTCCGACAGGACAGTGTTTCTGTGGTTGTTACAAGAATCCGAACTGCAATTACACAAACCTGAGCAAGAGAGTCCTGCCTTCTTACACCCACACCTTTTTGTACAAGCACTCTTGCAACCACAACTGATCAGATTCAGTAGGTTATCGGGGGCACATGGCTTTGTGGCTGCAGTCGGTACAAGAAGTCCATTGTCTAGCGACCACCCCCAATCCGTCGGAGGAAGCGAAGTGCCCAGCCATTGTTGGACCTGGAGATAACATCTGCAGACATGTTGTTGTGCAGCATCGCTGTTTGGTGGGAGTGAGGCTAGGTCGATGGGTTTATTCAGTTTAGATTTTGCTACATAACGCTTGTAAGTGACATATCTATATTGGTCGAGAGAGGAAACAGTTTTACTCCCGTATAAGATCAGGAGAAGTTGTTCCCCGGCAGCGGCTACTGCACTTGGTGTACTGTCATCCGCCAAAATTGTGTTGACATACTGTTGTGAGTCGCTAGTAACATCGGAGACAATTGTACTGAATACTTTCTTCTTACCAACTCGAAAGAGTGCAGAAGTAGTGTCACAACCACTTATAGAATGTGCTACAAGGAGGTTGCTTCTATGGTCACCCATTTTGGTTGCGATTTCACTAACTGAAACTAGTAAGTTTGGGGTAATGGAATACATCATGTGAATATTACATCCCGGTTGAACTCGAGAGGTAAGAATGACTAACAAGTCTGTGTCTGTTCCCACAACGACAACATTGTTGTCATCTTGAGCGATGTCAAGTGCAGTTTCGGCTATCAGTACATCAGCATTAGCCTCGGCCTGCTTGGACTGAATATTGATAGCAGATAGCTCCTGCATTAGAAGATCGATCAGTTGGGTTTTGTTCTTGGCATTTGCAAGGAAATCGGATTGGGGTGTGGTGGCTGGTAACTCGGGTAAGATATTGATATCAATGGAATACCTGTCTTTAGATCTACGGGCTTGTTCCATGCCCTTTGTCGACATTGTACAAGCATAACCATCAAAAACAACCACGACGTTCGCCCCAAAATGTCTCACTAGATAATTGGAATATGATGTACATATGTCCTTATATGACGACTGTTTAGGCCATACAACTGCCCTCAATAAAAATCCACCATCTACAACAAACAGAGAATGTTCTGGGATTTTAGTTTGCTCGGAACCGTATGTTTTGAGGATCTTACCGAGCGTGCTTTTCTGCGTCTTCCTCATTCCAGCAGAATCAAACAATGCTGGTGGTTTCGGGGCGAGTTCATATTTGAGATACTCTTCCATCTCTGCTTGTGACTGAATAACACCTGTGATGCGGTTGAACAGAATTGTGGGGTCAATCACTACCTTACTTCCACGGACTTTGATGCTATTTGCCATCGATGCGAAAGACTTCACAGTGTCAACACGTCGTAGTTTGATGCTGCTGAATGTTTTGCTTACAACATTCGATACGCAACATTCACCAATTTTGCGAACTTGGTCACAGTTCACAGTTTCGTCGGCCACAAGCCCGGTCGCTATAGAGACTAATTGTAGTGGATCTCTATTCTGAAAGGGGGAATGCACTCTGCGCCAGTTCAATAATTTGGTGATATCATTGGCATCAGTCAATTGTGAACTTTGACGGAGATCCCGATGTTGTTCGCCATGACCAGTGTGAACATGAACAAAATTTTCGAGAGCATTACATATCGGAAGGCAAAGAGGTAGTCCACGTACCCATTTCGCAACAGTGCTATCGGTTATTCCCCTGCCATGTGTGAGACCACCAGGGAGCTTGAACATTCTCATTAAACACTGCTCTATGGTCTGATCAGAATATATCCCGTCCCAGAATTTATCTGAGCGCCTTATGGTAAAGTAACCTTTCTCAGTGAACAACTTCAAATCATCCTGTTGCATTATTTCTGTTAGCTCATTCATCTGCTGCAAATAGAGATGAGAACTTTTTGCGTATGCAAAATGACCACCTGCGTGAAATACTGGAATCATATTGCGAACACAATATGTGTGGAGTTCCCAGTCGCCTGTGCGCTCTGCTCTCAAGAACAACTGGAGAAGACCTATTTGCTCGTAGTATTGTACCCAACGCTTTCCTGTGCGTCCTACGGACGCATTCTGGAGCAGTTCGTGTAATTTTGACAGTAGATGGTTAACACTTTCTTGATTGACAGCGTCAGCTGTTGTACAGTCACCTCTGGCAAGTCCACAGAATATTTCATTGACTTCTGTGCAGTCTATGTTATCTAGTGTTCGGCTTTCTGCAAACACAAGTTTTGTAATGGCAATTTCTGTTAGCAAATGGGCACGAACTGCTCTTGAATATGCATGACCACTGATCAAATGATGGATTGACCCACCAGCATAAACAGTCCCCCAAAGTTCATCCAAGCCGCTACCAGCCATGATCGAACCAATTGCCCCTAAATATGACATAATCATGTGGAAGACGCCGAGTCTAACGAAAACTTTTGTCAACTTATCTGACGAAGACACAATCTCCACTGCTTTGATATGATTTATGTGATTTAATCGAACATGGAAATTGAAACAATGATGCTATAATACGGTATTTGAATGAGAAAAGTCGATGCCGTTTGAATTTGAGTTTAGGGGGTATGGTTAATATTTCACACGTTTCACCAGTTCATTATGGAATAAATGACTATTGTTATATATCATTATAAAGCCACTGCTTTTCTGCAATTTTTGATATATAATTTAACTCCCAAAGTAGTCGTAGATTTGATTTAATGGACGTTGTGTACCGTTGTGTGTATGAAAACAATAAATTTTTTTTCGTAATTTTGTACATTTTCGTGAATATTTCACCATTGAGTGTGAGGATTGGTACAAAGTTGGCATTTTCTGTTGGGGATATGTATTCTCAATATAATTCAGCACGATATTTATGATTCTCACCCTACTAAGGCGAATAAGAATGAGAAATATGGAGCTGGGTCGAATTTTTTTTTAAATGTTTTTTTTTTCATCAAAAAAACGCTATAACCAAAAAAGCTCAACTCGGATTCGCGGGGACTTTTCACACTTTATCCGCAATGTGTGTCCCGGAAACAGATAAAAAAATCAGCTTTCTCCGATTTTTTTCCTTACTTTCTCATTTTTATGTCTAATGTGCCTGGACTACAGTAGCGTTAAGGGGTCGAGAGTAAACGACAGTGCGCTGATCGTAGAAGCGCGTACATCTGTATAGATAGGAAAGTGCAGGAGAAAATGCACAGTTGTCTCCAGCTCACCACATTGACAAATCGGGGATCCAGAGAGGTGGTTATCGAATAGGTGGCTTTTGATACCACTGCAATTTAAACGTAACCTACAGTGATAAATTTGAGCTGCACGGGATTTGGCCCCAAAGTAAACTAATGGTGGGCGTTGGTTCGTACTGTTTAAAAACCTCCTGAAATTTATGAGGGAAGAGTTTTCTCTTACTGAGAAGGGTAATCTATTCCACTCGTTCGTAACATCCGTGATAAAAGATGACTGATATAAATTAGTGTGGCAGACTGGAACGCGGAGGTTGATTTCCGATCGTAGGATGTGCCTTTGGTTGACAGAAGAGGTAATTGGGGGCACCTTAATGGAAATATATGGGAGTGTTAGTTAATGGTATATCATGAAAAACTGAATAAGCTTATGCTTACGGCGTCTTTCCGGCAGTGGTTCCCATTGTGTTTCGGAATAGAGAAGACTTTTGCTGGCGCTCACAGTGGCACCAGTAACTATTCTTGCTGCAACTATTTGAATCTTCTCTAGTTCAGCTGCTTGTGTTGCTGAGCAGTTATCCCAGACTCTGTCCGCGTATTCTAAGAAAGACGAAGTAGATTTTTTCAAGGACTTTACGATCAAGTGTACATTTGTGAACCCTAAGCATGTCAACACGTGTCCAGGCATTAGAGCACACGTGATCAATGTGATCATTTCATGTATATCCTTTATGTAATATTACACCAAGGTGCTTGTGGTTGTTAACATCGGAGATTTGAGTTCCACTTAGATATAAAGGTGGATGTACTGGAATGTTAGCTTTGCGTGATATTAGCATAGTTTATGTGTTTGGAGATTGAACTCAACAAGCCAGGTGTTTGCACAGTGCTCGATTGTGGCTTAATCACGGTTGGTTATGAGTGCAGCTTGATCAGGATTTTCGACTATTAGATACAGAGATGTGTCATCTGCGAATATGCGTATACTACTGAGTAAGTTTTCAGTTATGTCGTTGATATATATTAAGAATAACAGTGACCCTTGTTGTACACCAGAAGCTATTGGTTTCCAAGGAGGTGCCACCGATGCCACTAAAACCCGCTGATACCGGTCTGGAAGATAAGATTCAATGAACAGAAGTAGGCCACCAGAAATTCCTATCCCTTTAAGATTGTGAATAAGACCAACATGCCAGACCTTGTCAAATGTCTTGCTGAAGTCGCAAAACACAACTCTAATTTCTTTCCTTTGTCAATAGCACGACAAAATTCATCAGAAAGGTCCTTCAGTTGTAAAACCGTTGAGTCACCTGGGGTAAAGACAGACTGGAACTGGCTTAGTATATTAGTATCAGATAAAAAATGCCATAACCGTTTGATTACACATTTTTCAAATAACTTGCCAGCACAACCAATCAATGATACTGGGCGATAATTGTCGACTACGTTAGAGGGATTCTTTTTCAATACTGGGATCACGTTAGCTTTTTTCCTTCATTGTGGAAAGTGGTGGTTGTTCAGTAATTTATCAAAAAGGGTCGTTGATCAGTCCGAGGGGCACCGCAAACGCCGCCTAACTCTTTTGGAAGTAGTGTTTGCAAACCTTATATCTGCCTTTGGCTTGAGGGGAGTAACCATGATGGTCTTCATTCACAACGTTCTTCACAAACATTCATACATGACCCAGTTAATCCCTGTCCCATGGGCACAATAACCAATCTTTAAACAACTCATAAGGGACGAGTCTCATCACATTTTATCAAATGTGTTTTGCGCTATTCTGACTTTATGGGTCTTTCTTCTTTTACTCCTCTCCGTCGACATTGAATTCATGCCAATCCTCAGATAATATTACTGACTTCGATGATAAGTGTGCATCAAAGACTAAGGGATTAATACTATTTCATCTTAATATCCAAAGCCTAAAACCAAAACTTGATATTCTTCGGGCGGAGTTATTAAACTATGAGATTTGTGTTTTTACAGAGTCATGGCTTAATGTTTCTGACTCAAATTCGGACCTAGAAATACCAGGTTTTTACGAACCTATCAGAAAAGACCGCCTCCTAAGAGGTGGAGGTATAGCTATTTACCTAAAAAATACAATTTCTTTCAAACATCGACTAGACCTGGAAGTTGACAATGTTGAATGCATTTGGCTCGAAATTACATTTGGTAACAAACATTTTCTCCTCGGGTCCTTCTACCGACCCCAAACTCAGAAACAACCACCTGGGATTTAATATCTACGTCAATGGAATTGGCAATCGACTCGAACCCAAATTCAGTTATTATAACAGGTGATTTTAACGATGATCAAATTTCGCACCGTAACGGACCAATTCAAAGGATGCTTCAACAAATTAATCTGTCCCAAGTAATTCAGCAACCAATATTTTTTACCGAAACATCATCTTCATTGCTTGACCTAATAAACACGAATGATACCCAGCTTATAGCATCCCAGCATGTTGGAGATCCCTTTTACGACGAGCTAATCCCATACCATTGTCCAATAATTGCAGAACTCAAATTACCAATTAAACAACACCATTCCATTAGGCGAAGAGTATGGCTTTATGCCGACGCAGACTTTGAAGGCCTGAACAAGACCCTCTCAGAGACGAATTGGGAGAATAGCATTAACCAAAATAATACTCTGCTCGTTGTAGACAACTTTACATCGCATCTAGAAAATCTCTTGTTGAAGTTTGTTCCGAATAAAATAATTATTAGTCATCAAAACGAACCACTCTGGATGCACTCAGAAATTAGACGGCTAATTCGCCAGCGAAAACGTCTACACAGGCTGGCCAAATTTAGAAATACTCAACAGGCTTGGGAAATGTATCGTAAAAAAAGAAATGAAACAACATCTACGATAAGGCGATCTAAATCTAAATACATATCAAAAATTGAAAACACGCTTGGTTCCCATACTACACCATCACACACCTGGTGGAAAACGCTAAAATTACTTATAGGTAAAAATAAATCCGAATTACCTGATATTTACCACAATGGCATTACCCTTTCAACGAACGCTGATAAAGCAGAAGCTTTTAACGAATACTTCTGCTCAATCTCTAGTATAGATGATTCCAATGCATCCCTTCCGCCCCCTTCAAACGACTCTATCACCCAACACTTGAGGAAGTTGTCTTAGACGGAAAAGATGTTTCCGATGCACTTCTGTCACTGATTGTCTCTAAAGCTTGTGGCCCCGACAATGTAAATCCAAGAGTTCTTAAGGAGTGTTCGAAATCGTTATCAAGACCATTAACTAGTATTTTCAACCGTTACCTTATTTTTGAAAAATGTATCTTTAAGAAAGTCTTTGCATTTCTGGAATCCAACTCCCCGTTAACTCAGTTCCAGTCGGGATTTGTTCCGAAAGACTCTCCTGTGCTCCAACTTACCGAAATTTACAATGCGATTAGCCAGGCTCTAGACGAAGGAAAAGAAATACGATTCGTCTTCTGCGACATCAGTTAGGCATTTGACAGGGTTTAGCACAAAGGATTATTCCACAAATTAGAAACAATAGATATTACAGGTAAACTGCTAGAATGGTTCAAATCGTATCTGAGCGACAGACAACAACGTGTCGTTATTAACTCTGAGTCATCCTCCTGGACAAATATTACAGCTGGTGTTCCTCAAGGATCTATACTGGGACCACTGCTATTTCTAATTTACATCAATGATATTTCAATGGTATCTGTTGTGATATTCGCTTGTTCGCAGATGACACTTCCCTTTATATTATCATTGAGGACCCCGTGAGAACTGCAGAGGTTATGCAAAGTGATATCAAAACGATCGAAGGATGGGCAAGCCAATGGCTGGTGGATTTCAACCCAAACAAAACCGAATCATTGGTTATTACACGGAAACGGACTGAAACCAAGAACCCCACCCTCTTAATGTCAAACACAAATATCGAAGAGGTTGATCATCACAGACACCTGGGGTTGACATTTAACGACCATGGCTACTGGGGAAACCATATCAGTAACATAACCTCAACTGCATGGAAAAGAATTGCCCTTATCAGAATTCTCCCTCGATCGTAAAACCTTGGAAAAAATATATTTTGCATTCATACGCCCTGTTCTTGAATATGCGGACACGGTATGGGACAACTCTACCGAAACCGAGACCATGGAGCTCGAAACAATCCAAATTGAGGCCGGCCGAATCATTACTGGGGCAACTAGGAGTGCCAGTGAGGAGTTATTATACGCCGAGACAGGGTGGGAAACATTACAGACCCGACGCGAGAACCACAAATTAAAACAATATTTTAAAATGTATCACCACATCACTCCTAATTATATATCAGCTTTAGTTCCCCCCTTATTATCGGATGGTCATGAATATACTTTGCGCTCTAATACGGACTTATCTGTGCCGGTCTCTCGTACCGCGCAGCACCAAAGATCCTTTATACCATCAACTACTAGGCTGTGGAATCTCCTTCCAACAACGATCCGAGAAAATTCTTCTTTGGGCAATTTCGACTTGTACATCAATAGAGAAAAGGGTTTTGTTCCCAACTTTTTCCTTTTCAACAAATTCCGAAAAACGCAAATATATCACTGTCGGCTCCGCCTAGGGTGTAGCAATCTCAACTGTGATTTGTATAACAATCATTTGACAAGCTCACCCTTTTGTGGTTGTGGAGTTCGTGAAACTGCTGAACACTTTCTATTAGATTGTCCGCTGTATTCCGATGCAAGACGTGCAACGCTTGGAAGGCTGAACTGTGGTTCTGACTTCGACACTTTGTTGTACGGAAATCCGTCCTATAATGCCCAAACCAATGAAGCAATTGCTAATTGTGTCCATGACTTTATCGAAGCATCGGGTAGATTCTAGTTATTTGGATTAACCTACAATCATTACTCCCTTCAATGGTTTTTTCCCTCTTTGCGATGTACCCCCCAAATCGACGAGGCTCAATATATAGATCACTGGAGTTCTACTGAACATTCCACCTGGCCCCTTTGGTTTGACCAGTCTATCTTATCCGCAACTATAGTACCGCATCAGTGCTATACGGTCGACGACATTGTTGAATTATCAAAGATCACCAATGTTCTAAACTCGATTCCAAATCAAATACCATGTCACTACTCTTTAGTTCATTTGAGATTGTCAGTGAGTATCCCGCGTTTCGAAATTATGTGAGTTTATCTCATTTCATTGTGTGGACCCAAATTATTTTCTTTCAAGCACTAAGGTACGCCCCTTAGGCTTAAACGTTTCCCTAATTTATGCCTACTAAAAATATATTCTCCTCGTGGGAACTTCCTCGTAGTGAAATAGTGCTATCTCAGTTTTTTTGGAAATATGGGACCCGGTCATTAATGCCTGTGTTGGAAGTCCACTAAAATGCGTAATATTGGTATATATGACTGTTTAAACTTGACTTAATGCCCTTGTTGTGGTTGCAATTAGCCATGGCCGCTGAAAAGTAATCTCAAACACCAGTACATTATTGATAGTAAACTCATTTTCGGTCGAGTCCTTATAGCACTGGACCAATACCTAATGTACAGTGCCAGAGGAGGGAGTTGAGGATTTGTAATTGAGACGCCTTATTCTCATTTCACTCTGCTAATGGTTCCGAGCCCGGGTGCCATCTCCTGGGAAGCTCGCAAGGTGACTCACGAGGGGTGGTGTCCGGGTTTGGTATTGTCAGCGGAGGATAACTGAGAGCTAAATTCTCATGTGAGTGACCTACAGCTTATCTCCTCTTATACTGTGCATCCTAGACCCCATCGACCACCAGTATTCACTAGAGACAAGATATTTACTTTTTGAATTTAAATACAAATATTCTATTCTGGTATTTAAACAACCTCACTATATCGAATCAGCCAAATGTACTTAAATGCAATGGAGACAGCTTACATAAGCTTAAGCTTGCTGTTGGATCCATTTTCCGTCAATTATTTGTATTCTATATATATATTTTTACTTGTATGTTTTTGCTTACCGGAAATAAAATATTGTTTAAACTAAAAAGGGTCGTGAGTGGTTCACTTAATGAGACTCTACATTGCCTTAAGAGCCGTGGACTGACAAGCTCAGAACCGGACGCTTTTGATACTTCAAGACTCTTGATTGCTTTTCACAGATTTGTAGTGTGATACAGTCCAATGATTGTGAGGCAGGTTGGGGTGAATCAGGCAAGGATGCATTAGAGTCATCCATCGTTGAAATAGAACAGAAGTATTCGTTGAATACTTATACTTATTCATTTTCGAAATTGATTGAATAGAGTTTGTTCAAATAATTTGTCGTCGGAATTCCCGATATATTTTGCAGATGAATGATTTTAGGTTTTTTTACCACTCGGACAATGGTGTCTCGGGGCAACTTAATGTTGATTGGACTTTGGACAGGTATGTAGCTTTGGCTTTCCTAACTGTTGATACGACTTCATTGCGTTTTCTTTTATATTTTACCCAGTCATGGGGTAGGCCAGAACGCTTTGCTGCCCTATATATTCGAACATATTACCCCATATTACCCAAACAGTTTTTTGTATCCCCTCTCAGTACCCCCCAAAAATGGAATGAGATTCTGAATATAAAATTACAGCTTACCGGAGCCCAGTTTCTATACAGAAACCCATTCACATTAACAGATGACACATATTTGCAGAGTTTACAATTTAAAATATTACATAAAATCTTATATACAAATTCAAAACTCTATCAATGTAAATTCCCCGAAACTGAAATTAAGTATCTTTTGTAACAATACAAAGGAAACAATACCACATTTATTTTTTGACAGTTCTATTACAAAAACTATTTTACTGAATTTTTCGGAAGATTTAAAATAAAAAAATGCCATACATAGCTATTGCGAACTAAAGAACAGGTGATTGTAGGTCAAAGCAACAAATTATCTTTTTCTGATACCAGAACAAACTTCTACATACTTGTTTATAAAAAGTTTATCTACTCCTGAAAAACTGGAAAAACTCTTCCAACATATCAGGGCTTCATTGAACAATTGGAAAACTATAAGAATATGGAACTTATGTCCATTTACACTTATCCCAGTAAAAGACGCGATGAGATGAGAACAAAATGAGAGTTGATTGATTATTTACTTTCCACTTGATCAAATCTCTAAGGACACGTCTGCGTGAAAAATGACATCCTGGCAGTTTATGCATCCAACTACTTTGTTATTTGTAGCTAGGCTAAGCAACAACAGACTTCTATTTTATACATAACCTTGCAACTTAGCAATCGCAGACTAAAAATACTATCTTGTTGACTCCAAGTATATTTGTAACTTTTTTGTTTTAAAATTCGGCGATACCGAAGTTTTCTGTTTCTGTAAATAAGCAACTTATATCTGAATAAAAAATATAAAAAACAAAAAAAAAAAAAACTCTCACAATGCTACTAAATGCCTGTTGCTACATCCTTAGAATGACACATGGAATCTGGATGCCAATCTTATAACTGTGAATAACAGAAAGGTTATACAGATCGGAAACTCCCACGGTGCCAAAACAGTCATATCCCTAAGTGTTGGTTGAGATGGAAACTTAAATCTCAAGCATCAAACCTCGACGATAAGTTCTAAGTTGCTAAATGGATCTGGGCGATTAAGAGAGTTCGAACAGATTTGTCACTTAACATGCTAAATGCACTGCATTTCACGTTAGTACAGAGTCATATCATGTACGCAATGCACACATATGGGGACATTCACTGGCAGCAAACAAGTTAAATATCATACAAAAAACGTGCTATACGAAATTACGAATAATTAACGACAAAAAATATAACGTCTTCGCTGTATCAAGATGAATAAAATACTTATATTCAATGATCTTTACACACAAAATGTCATGCTGCTTATACATGACTGTATCAACATAAAACTACCGCAATCGTTACATGGTTTCTGAAGACTTAAGATAAATGAAACAGATACATTCACCCGGCAAATTGATCTGGTAAAAAGAATTAACTCGCAAACCCAGTTCTCAGCAAACCTCCCCCATACGTTTCCCAAAATGTGAAATGATATTAATCCTGGGGTGCAAAGATATTCCAGACATTCTTTTAAAAAATAAATGATTAATAATTTTCTAGACTCGTATGAAACGACTGCCAAATGCACCACGGTAGGTGTATAACGGTATGATTATTGTTTCATTCGATTGAAAGAGTGCGAAAAAGCAATATTTGGGCTTTATTCTGAAGTGACGATATCATAATTTAAAGGCGTCATATTCCATGGATGAACTTCATATCACCTATGAAGTGATATTACGTGAATAGTCAGGATTCACCTTGTTACGACGTATTAGAGAGTCCAGCACTCTACCAGCAGACCAACATGCGCCACAAAAAGGGTTTCCATTCAAATTCTTTCTTTTTTTTGGGGGGGGGGGGGGTCTGAACTTTTCAGTTTCCCCTGTCTTCTATTACTATTTCTCTAGTCCATTTTCTTCCCAAATCTCCTTCCTTCCCACTGTTCCCACTTCCAGGTTTTTATTTTTTTTAAATTTTTTTACCAAGCGGGGGGTGACACTATAAGAAACTATCTTGCTAGCTGTGATCTCCAGGTAGACGGTCTTAACCAATTTATTAGTGGTCAACTTCCCTCCTTCCTTCCTTCCTTCCTTACTTTCCTTCCTTACTTTCCTTCCTTCATTCCTTCCTTCCTTCCTTCCTTCCTTCCTTCCTTCCTTCCTTCCTTCCTTGGTAAAACACTTCAACCCGACTTCCCACGTGGGGGCAAGGTGGCGTTGTGTACTAATGCGTACTGTACTTCGATGGTGCACTTGTCTTCAACCAATGCTAATCGTGCTTGTATGGAGTTTGTACGTTGGGAGCTGACAGTTGCTCCCCGTTGCTCGGTGGTTCTGTACGGGTACTCCGACTTCCTCCACCCGTAAAACTGTCGTGGCCATGATTAGCTATTGTGCAGAAATATCTGACCTTAAACACAAATACATAAATAAATATTCATTCATTCATTCACTCATTCAAACATTCATTCATTCATTCGCTAACATTTCGAAATTTCAGTTTATATGAAATTCCCGTATATTTTGTGTTAAATTTACTGACAGCTGTGGGAATTTAAGGGGAGCTAACTTTCCTATAAATCTCACGAGTTGGATTGATCGATTGATTGATTCTTTTATTTTGCACAATACAATAATATGGAAAATTACCAAAAATGTACAAAATAATAGAAATTATGAGTATACTGCAGGGAGATGGCATAGTCTTTTAGACAGTCTACCTGCCATCCCCCACTTAATCTGAATAATCAACTCACAACAAACATAGCTCAACGTATTTACAGCATTTCTAGAAAGGAAAAACATTACCCATGGCCCAGGTCTAAACATATACAGTGCAGTGGGACTCATGTTGAAAATTTAGATCCAAGGAGCAAATCCTTATTCCACGTGGGCTTTATTTATTTACACTGATCTGTTCTGTTCTGAATTCCCTGTGTACCTTCTAGCACATGTAGGCAAGTCAGTACAAGACTATTTCTGGGTGGGTTTCTTTTACACAATCTGAGCATTTAGCGTTATTGCAATGGACATCCTCGAGGTAGTGTCCGAGAATATTATCGATAAGATGTTTTTTTAAAAGTCGCTCTACTCGGGATTGTTTTAATGTCATTATCAATTTGGGACCATATCCGTACAAACGAAGAAACCGGAAGCTCGCTGGAAAAAGTGGTTTTGGGCACTTTACATGTTAGTTCGCCGTGCTGTCTTGTACCACTCTCAGACTTTGTAAAATAGTCGTTGAACGACTCTGGAAGTCTATTGAAGTTCCAATCGTGAATAAATATTGATACGTACAGTTTGTGGGGGTCTTTCAATTTACGGATACGTTCTTTCTTGAAGAGGGGGTCCGTATAGCTGTTATATTTTTTATTACACACAAATGTAATTGCCCGCTTCTGCAGCTTGAAGAGACGATCAGTTGCTGCATGCCCCCAGATCTGTATGCCATAAATCAAGTGACTGTGAATAAGGGATGAATATATGGACTTAAGAGCATATTTAGAGACAATTCGTTTTAATTTGTTCTTGCAGTATATGACGTATGACATCTTGCAGCACAGTGAGTCAATGTGGCCAGTGAATTTCAAGTTTTCGTCAATATTTATACCCAGGAAAGAAACATTCTTTTTAGGTTCGCGATTCCCTAATTGTTCAAGTGGCAAGCCGTTAATTTACTTGTTTTGTGTTCATTTTTAAGGGGATGCAAAAGCATGTAACTACTCTTATCGGTATTTATTTTTAGTCGCTTAGCACAACACCATTTTTACAAATTATCCAAGTCTAGCTTTGCCTTTGTCTGTAAAGCTGTCATCTTAGCTCCTCTGGTAACTAATGTTGTGTCGTCGGCGAATGATAGGGTTTTCGAAGATGTAGCTTTATCGATATCGTTAACATAAATTAAAAACAAGATGGGCCCTAGCACTGATCCCCGCGGGACGCCACATGATATGAATGCTTATCGGGAAGACGTCTCGTTAAATTCGACATATTGCTTCCTGTTTGTCGAATAACTTCTAAACCACGACAGTGGCATCCCCCTAATACCGTAATGTTCAAGTTTTGATACTAAAATATCATGACTAATTGTATCAAAGGCTTTGGATAGGTCAACAAAAATCGATAAAGCCGAGTCCATGGTTAGTTTTCTGTTATTAATCTAAGCAGCTGTAGAAATGGCTGTACTGTCGAATGTCCTTGGGTGAAGCCGTATTGGTTCTGATTCAGGATATTGTATTCGTGTAAAAACGACGTTAGTCGCTTACACATTACTTTTTCCATCAACTTGGAAAATGTGGGTATTATGCTTTTTGGTCTATAATTGCTAAAGTTATCTAACCCCTTTTTATGGATGGGGATCACTTTTGACTTTTTCATTCGATCTGGAAACCTACCAGCTGAAAAGGATAAGTTGATCATGTGGGTTAACTGCGAGGCGATACATGATATTGTCTCCTTCAAACGACGCGAAAAAATACAGGTCTTACTCTTCATTGCGTTTGTTATGTTTATAATTTCGAATTCATCTGTTGGGGAGACAAAAAAATTATTCGTATAAGTACTTTTAAGATAATCCTTAAAATTTGCCTCTGACAACGGGAAAATTTCGTGAATTACCTATTGCCCAATGCCTGCAAAAAATTGTTAAAATGTTCGGCAATCATAGTTGGGTCGTCAATCGTGGCGTCGCCATGAACAAATACCCTACACTGGCTAGGTAAAGATTTACTTCTTTGTATGAGTTCTCTTGTAAGTCCCCATGTTCTTTTCATATCATGTTTATTTTGGTCAAGAGCCTGTTCGTAGTATGCTTTTTTTACAAATTCGTTTGAGTCTATTATATATTTTTGCATAGTTTTATAAGTCTGGGTATTTTCGACATTTGGTGCTTTTAATTTTTGTTTGTACAATTTATTCTTCCTCGCTGAAGAGGTTAGAAGGACTAGTGTCATCCACGGTAATCGTTTTGTGCGTTTGCTTATTTTGATTTTTTTAAAAGGGAAACATTCCTGAAAATAGCGAGTGAAAATATCGAGGAACTGGTTATATGCATATTTGAGACACGTTGAATTTAGAACTGAATCAAAATTGCTAGTCAGTAACATCTCTTTAAATGAGTCTATATTAGCTTGGTTGTAGCAGCGCCGTTCAGTGGGCATATCGCCCACATTGCGTCGTTTCTGTGGAGAGAACTTTATGGTGAATGTTGCAAAGTGATTAGATATGTCAGTTAGCAATATGCCACTACGTGATTCAGTTGTGTCGTTTGTCACTATATTCTCAATTAGTGTGGCCGAATAATCCGTTGGTCTTGTCGGTTTGGTAATTAACGGGACATATCCGCTGGAGAATAAGCTTTTCACGAATTGGTCAGTTTTGAGATGGATTTGTGCATTAAGTAGGTTAATATTAAAATCACCCATTAAATGTGCCTTTTGTGCTCGTCATTTATCTTGCTTAGGGTTGAGTCAAATTTTTCACAGAATTCAGCGAAAGGGGCACTGTTTGGTCTGTATATGCATCCAATGATGTGGACTTTGCTTTATTGTTGGATAGAGTTCGACGAATATTGACTCGTAGACATGCTCAGTGAAATCCGAGAGGTCTTTCCTTACTCTATAGGGAATATTTTTGGCAATGTATAGACCGACGCCACCACGACCACGGCTGTTGTCTGAGCGTACGTTAAATTCTAGCGGATGATAGCCGCTTATGTTGAAATTGATGTGTTTGTGGACGTCGAATACTTCAGTCAGACAAATAATGTCGCAAGTATTCCCGCTTTCTTGTAAGGTATGTACCAAAGCACGCAGGGAATCTAAGGTTGCATTTAGGCTACATATATTCAAGTTCAAAATAGACCCACCGGGGTTTTGATGCATGTAATTATTTAGGTAATCGTCGGGTGTGTAATATTCACATCGGTGATTTAGTATAGTGATTGGCGATTCATAACCATCATCCCCGTTTAGAATGTTTTTTACATTTGTTTCCAGGTCATATCTGTGATCTCCATGAATCTGGTCTAGGGATAGCCTAGTCTCCATTATATTGAGAATTTCAATGTTTAGTATTCTGGACCAAGGGCAAACTCTTTTCGCTTCTGACAATAACTTTATACAAGAAACATCCCGAACATGGTATTCGGTTATTCGACATGCTATAGTAGCTGCGGTGCATATTCGTTTTATCACTCTAGTAGAAAATAGCAGTGATTTCTGTTCTTTCAACGGTTCGCCACCTTTAGAAATCATAGCGCCCTCTACCACAGAATGCACTATAGTATATAACACTCTATAATACAGTACATCCAGGACAAAATGGTTCCAAAGCGGCGAGTTCTTTAACGATTTGTGCTTTAATCGTGAAGTGCCTATCGAGAGCTGGACACACAATTTCTAAAAGGACAGATGGTGAGCGAATGCCACGAGACGGAAAATGCTGATGACAACAGGCAGTAGCCTCCCCACTCAAGGGTCTGCAACACTAACGTAGAGGCAAACGGGCTATGGTATTTGATCACTTTGATTCGGGATCAAACTTGAGACTTTTCTCAACACAACACGCAATATTCCCGGGGTGGGGTTTTGGCTCTCCACCCACATATGGGGAGGGGGTCTGTGTTGTTGTAATGATAATGTCGCTCAACAGTCTATGCTAATAATCCTTGAGTCTTAATGACCCCATAACAGCGCCCAACTCCCTTCTGTATTAATTCAAGTACCGCCTTTAGTCGTGAACATTGCGGAAGTGAAAGTGGTTAAATTTAGAAGACTGATTGTCAAGCTATCCAATCAATAGAACTGCACTTGTGTGTCCACCACAACACAAACAATCGAATTTGATTGTCACTTGTGATCACGACCTTGTCAGTGGCAGGAAAATAAGCGTGCGGAGCTCACACAGGTGACTGGGTCACAACAGTCTGACGAAGTCGTGAACAATAAATAATAAACTGTCGAAATTGAGATAAAAGAAATCAAACCTATTCGATGAACAAAAGTTCCACATAATGTGCCAGCTCTTAACTGTCAGTCTCCGGCCATAATAGAACATGATCCAAGATCCACGTGAAATAAAATAAGGCTAACCGGGTCGCAAGGGATTTGTAAATCCCACAACGTCCCTGCGCGCCTTCGGCGCGCTAAAACCTTTCATTCATTCATAATAGAACAATGACGACGACAAAACATACGTCATTGCTCAAAACTATGTGTGGTTTAAGGACCTATATAAGTAATGAAATTTTGTTTATTTTGAAATTCTCACCTCTCATATTCCTTAAATTCAGATGAAATATACACAAATTATACACCAAAATGACGGTTGGGATGTATAGGACACGAAACACACATGAAATCAACTCACAGAGTCGACTGTAGGCACCACTGGGTCCTGGAAGTCTGCTACCGTATTCGCACCAGAACCGATAATAAAATAATATTTCATCACAACAACTTGTGGCCAAATGTGCTTCATATATCCAAGAACAAAGCTAGGCATTCAAACACTTTCGAATACAGCGATAGGACTGCATTTTGGAAAAGGACAACACTGTCTGCATTTTTTATTGAAGATGGGTTCCATGCTCGGCAGACATGCGCAAATCACTCGTTACCATGAATGTCCATCGAAAAACAAAATCGTAATTCTAACAAATTTCAACAGGTATCATGATTCCGTGCATTGAATATGGCAACTGTGCAGTCTCTATCTAATAACAGTATACTGTATGAAGGCGATCTTTTTCATTATTTGATTTTAGACGGCGTTGTTTTTACATGCCTTTTCTGTCCGATGACGTCGACCGGAAATCGAAAGTATACTCATACGTAAACAAAAGCAAAGGCTTTGGAATTTTCCCCAATGCAGCTCTGTCGCCGTGTTTTGAAGAATTTCTATCCCTTAGCTTTGTTCTTGGATATGTTAAGCACATTTGGCCACAAGTTGTTTTCGTGAAATATTATTAAATTATCAGTTCTGGTGCGAATACGGCAGCAGACTTCCAGGAACCAGTGGTGCCTACAATCGACTCTATGAGTTGATTACACATGTGTTTCGTGTTCTATACACCACAACCTTCATTTTGATGTACATTTTGTGTATATTTAATTTGAATTGAAGGAATATAAGAGGTGAGAATTTTCAAAATAAACAAAATTTCATTACTTATATAGGCCCTTAAGTCACCAGGTCGTGTTTATATATCACGTTGAAGACGTATCGACAGCATAAACAAATAGTTAGCCACGCGGTGTTTTTGGTTGTTTTGTCCTCTTTGCCAATTCGGGTTAGCTTATGAAAATTACCGAACCACATGGTTTTGGGGCGTTATGGTCTCGCGTCGTCGCTATGGAGCTTTTACCATTCAGTTTCTAATGAGCATTCTTCGGGTACAAGTGCGTCAAAGTAAAAAGTGAGTACTTTCAGCGTGCGACTGGACTTACAAGAAGCTGTGGGGAAAGTTTTGAATTTGTGCATTGAGACTAAAACGGTCTTCGCTGGTTGTTATGGTTTACGAATATTTGCAGCTCGGCTTATCTGGATAAGGAAAAAAAAGTTCATTGCACTTCGATTGTTTTCCGCATAACAACGACATAAAACAGGTTTGTTGAGATTTCACATCTCATCTAGAAGACATTTGTTGGGGTGAGCGCGTGAGATTAGGGGGGTATTGCTTGAAACACAGACAAATTTGTAAAGTCATATCGATAAAGGAAAGACACTTATTTGGTGTTCACCATACACGACGACATCCAAAACAGTCCCAAGACCTGATGTGGATGCCGCATGCATGGTGGTCGCACCCACTATGTTAGAAGGAACATAACGTGGAATAATAAAGTTAATTATCTCCGACAGTTTCTTTGGGATTTTCCAGCTCCAGGAAATAATGATTTGAAGATGTGAGAAGAAAGATCACTCGAAACATTTATTCATATAAAAAATACTCAAGAAACATTGCAACCTTGAAAGAAAAGTAAAACTTGATATTATTACATCTTTTGATCGGAACGCGATTTTGTCGCGATGCACTTACACAAGTGGGTCATGATTTCATAAATACAACACTAGGAAATGAATACCCAACGAAGGAAAAATAAAACGATAATAGTACATGAGATTAAGATTCCGCTCCACAGTTTTCCAGGCATTTCCAAAAATGGAATGCCATATACTCTCTTCAAATGCAAATATTCTGTAACTTAGTTATCTCACCCATAACATGTATTACATTTCCCAAATCAACAAAAACATAGTACACTATATGGCTAAGCAGAAATAAACAATCTGAATGTGAGTTGAATAATTTATTGTCAAAGGCAAGACTTCAACCTGAAAAATTGCATGGATTTCTCCCCAAAAAAGCCCTTCTGTTCATTCACCTCCTCTTAGTCTCCCATACAAAACTTTACAGAAAACTTTTCCAATGTTGCTACTGATAGAGATCCCTCGATAATTATCCAAGACGTCTTTTTCCCCCTTTTTGTGAATAAATGTCACTTTGATTTCTCTCCACTCCTTTGGGACCTCTTGATTTTGTATGGCTAAATTGAATAGGGCAGTTAGGCTTTCCACGAGTTCCTCTCCCCCTTTTTTGATAAACTCGTTAGAAATTTCATCCACCCCTCCCGCTCCTCCATCCCTTAATTTTGAGGTCACCTTTCGCACCTAATTTCGCTGCACACAAAGTTCGATATATTTTCCTCGACTTGATTCGGACACTCCGGTGGGTTCCCCGTGCCCCATCGCTTATCGTTTACCTTTTCCCAGTGCTTGACTAGTTCTGATGCTATTTGATCTTGCTCGTCTGTAACTCTGCCATCTACTTTAATACTCTGTGGGTTACTTCCTTTGTTACGTTTATGCAACCATTTCCAAAATACGTTGGAACTCGACCTCCCCCCCCCCCCCTCTCCCCCTGTCGTTCTTATCGTCATAATAAGACTGCTATTTCGAACTCTCCGATTATCGTCTTTAATCTTATTTACTATATTTCGTGCTTGTTGGTATTCTTCCTTTGCTCCTGTGGCCTCGTTGCTTTCCACCCCTTACGTTTTCTACTTCTCCTGTATGCAACACATTTAGCTTTTCTACCCTTTATTGCCCTTTTCAGTTCTTCGTTCACTCTGTATCCAAGTTCTCGTGTTGGCACCCTGATCTTTCCTACACTTTCCTTCCCTGCCCCCACTAGGCTCGCAACTATGGCGTCGGCCATCTTCTGGACCCCCCCCCCCCCCCCCCTGTGTACGGTTGCAAGCTTTGGTTTCACTTTTTTTCGAACTTCGTCCAGTCAGCATCTTTTTTGAGTTCCCAAATCTCCTTGAAACTTCCTTTGCTTTTTACCAGGTTTTTGGCCCTGATCGTCACTGTAATCAAGTTGTGATCACTATCCACCTCCATTTTACCCTCATCATCCACTTCTACCCATATCACCTCCATAAATTAATATCTGTGAGAAGGTAGTCGATTATTGATTTCCTGTCGTTCCTCTCCCATCTCCATTTCCCCTTACACCTCGCGTCCCTGTTCAGAATCTTCAGACAGAGCTCATTTGTGAAGATCAACAGCTTCCTTCCATTCCTGTTGACTTTCTTGTCCCCACCTTCTATGCTTTCTTCCTTATCACCTATGTGTCCATTAAAGTCACCCATCAGAATTATACTGAGCCCCCTGTTTTCAGTTCTGTGATATTGGACCTTAGTGTTGAGTATATCGAGTCATTCCACTCGAGTTTGCTTCCCTCCATCGCACAGTACACAATCTCAAGGGCAATACTTTTGTTTCTCAGATTGATCTTTACTCATCCAATTCCATTCGATACCTCAGCCGAGGTGCTGACATCTTCCAGGTCTGTGATCAGCGACGGTTTTAAATCCTCTTCACTGTACATTCCTACCCCTCCCCCTCTTTTTCTGGCCTTCCGTTCGCCCTACACCTATCCACACGCACCCCCCTTACTTGGTCTACCCGTTCCTCGTGTCTTACCCACGTCTCGCTTAAGCCCATGCCATCAAACTCTTCTGCCTCGATCAATGTAGCAGTTTCACTTACTTTCCGGTGGAGACCCTGGATGATGCTACAACCCACTTTCAGGGTACCGGTATTTATTAGCTTCCACCTACTGGTCCCATTGTTATCAAGTCCCTGTATGTTTGTATATCCTATTTTAGTTTAAAAACAATATTTATTGAAACATATTACATTTGCTGTATACAGAACGGAATACTTGTACAAACCTTAGTATTATACAATATTACACAGCATAAGAACAGATAAGATACATTTTAAAGGAGGGATTCACAGAAAGCTTAGAGCTTATTTTGGGTCGTCTCCCTAACTCTTGGATAAACTGACATCCGTGACCTTGGAGGCAGATGAAATTTAGTAAGCAGGCCGCCTAACTAGATCGATTACCCACTGTCCCCCACTGGACCACCACGCAAGCAGTCACCTGACACGATGGCATGATGACTCATGGTCAGACGGGTCGATACCACTTCCCCGACATATTTGAGACAATACGTTTTAATATACACACAAGTGATTACTAACGCAGAAGCGCACAATCCACATTGACAAGGAGAAGGGGCAGATGGTTTGGCAGGTACGGGGCTAAGGTTGGCTCTATCCGAATATGAAAGCATTTCAGTGAGAGTCGAACCCCAATAGCTGACGATGCGTGAGATTGTTTAAACTTGCCATGTAGAGGAAGAGAGAAGAAATAAAGGGAATGATAAAAAGATATAGGAAAGAAATAAAATCAGCTTGAACACAACATATAATATCCTAGAAATCAATACAAAAACACTGGCAGTTCACTGCTTGTGTGGTGTACACCTGCTGAGAGGGATGGCATGTGGGGCCTTAGTTGAAGAAACATGATGTGGTAATGCAAGAATCTATGGCAAACTTGGTAAATTTGATTCTTATATTTAGGTAAATGGCAGGAGTGTTGCAATCACCAAAATCTCCTACTCAGTAGAATGAAATGCTGTACGACCTCGAAAATAAGATGATTTTCATCGTTCTTGAAATATTCAGAACCAAAAAGAAGTATGGATATGTCTGTTCTAAAAATAGAAGTATATCGATCGTAACACGACGAGCGTCTAGTTCAGCAGAAAACGTTCAGGCGTCTCTCGTTCACTACAACGACATAATGGAGTCAATGCAAGGCGATTATTATTTAAGTGTGCATTCAAGTAACTACAATGTAAACGCATCCTGCAGTGATAAATTTGTGCTGCACGAGATTCGTTAGTACTATAAAACGAAGGCGGCCGTTGGTTACCTTCATTCAAGAAGGCCTTGAAGTTATTCAATGAAGAATTCTCGCGGACGGACATAGGCAAGTTATTCCACTGGTCAGCAACATTAGGAATGAAAGAGGACTGGTATAGTTGTGTACGACAAAATGGAACTCGATTATTGTGACGTGACCGAAGATTAAGTGAAGGATTCATAGAAGAGATAAGAGTGGGAACATTGTTGTCAAAATAGGAGGGAGACAGGCGATGATACATTTTAAAAAAACTGAATTAACTTGTGTTTCCGGCGTCTTTCTTGCCATGTCTCCAGCGTGTTTCGGAATATAGAGCGGCCTCACCACTGTGATGAGGATGTTTCATTACTCGACAGGGTAGATTGTACTTTAGTTATTATGAAGCTTTGGCGTTTCTTATAGGTGTTACAACTTCGTTAACTTTGAGTTTGTATTTTGCCTATGAGAGCGGATCGTTTTTGCGTTTGGCTATTCGATACAGGCGTTCTCTTTGTCTTATCAAAAGTCTTATCTCGTTGTGCATCCATTTCGGTTAGTGGGGTCTAGAAGTAACAAACGTGTTCGGTATAATTATGCTTGGATGCAATGTCGAGAAGTTTATTTGTGAAGTTAAACACTATGGTGTCAAGGCAAGGGTTGTCAAGGCAAGGGTTGTCAAAAAGTGAGTCTCAGTCTTGAAGTCTTCACCGGCGCAGGCTTCATTCAGTGCCATAAAACTGCCCTGTGAATACATATGCGCCTTTTAATGCTAAGAGGTGGCGGTTTCGTAAACTCGACTTCGATGGAAACTGGACAATGGTAGCGGATCATATCTGGAAAAAATGATTCAAACACCTCGCACTCCTGAACGTTCACCGTCTTACGGACCGCAAACAGATCTATTAACGAGGCAGATGTCTCAATAAATCAAGTTGGATCATGTACAAGCTGCCTTAGGTTAAAGCAATTAATGATCTCAGAAAAGGCACTTCTTGAGGAGGCCATTAGGTTGTCATTGAAGTCACCTGCAACAACAATGTCTGAAATTAATGTATGTCTGGCTTTTTCAATGGAGGCTGATATGGCATACCAAGTATCCAGAGGACTGTTGGGTGGGCGGTAGAACACGCCTAATAAAAGGGGCCTTCTGTTTTTCGCAAATACTTCTGCCCATACGCACTCGGTGTTTAACGTGTCGAGATCGGGTGTATGTCGGAATGGGATCCCGTTTTTGATATAGATGGCAACCCCACCACCCCTGGTTAGACGGCCAAATCTCAATAGTTCCTGGAAACCATGGAGCAAGATATCTGTTGTGGGTTCTGTGTTGTTAAGCCAGGTTTCTGTGAATGCCAGAATATCATGCTGAAGATTCAGACTGAACAATATCTAATTTAAGTTTCAGCTCTGGATGTTAAGGTGGAGGAATTTCAAAGTATTGTTGTTATGCACTAAGCTAACAGATTTGGGGCCGGGGTTGGTTTCGATGTCACCCGACTTCAACAAAATTACAACCAGAATGGACAAGGCCAGGAATACGACAATCAGTGTGACATTGCCCTCAAAAGCGAGTGTTGTTTTCAGGACATCCGGGGTCTACTGGGGATAAGGATTTGAACTACTTTTTACCAGGAAACTGATATTAAAGGCATCTTTCTGTAGGGTGACGAACTTACAGGATCGGAAAATTAAAAAACGCGGCCATGGTAGTAAAACGTTTGTGCAGCTCAACAGTCCCGAGGCGCAGGTACAGGTAGATTAGAACACACACACATCGATCTTTCGACAAGGAATGCTTTAAGCGGCGAACAAAAGCCATGCATTTGAAAGCACCTATCCGAACACGGTATATCTCAAGACAACACAACGGATGGTAATATACATGTAAGCAATCAACTCGGATATTGGTGTCACATGCCGTTTCATATAACAGGTTGAATTTGTATTGAAGGCAAGTTGTGTTCAAAATGGCTTTGAGAGAGAAAGGATAGTGGATAGGGAAAAGTAAAGTAAAACTGTGTTCAGAACAGAAGAGTAAATGCAATGAAAAAATAATGGAAAATAATATGTACAGGATTGCTGTTTTGCATTCTATTGATATAGTGTGAATGCCTCTAGGTCGAGGTCAAGGGTTAAAAAAAATAAAAATAAAATTTATCTAACAGGAAATTCCATCTACTGATATTAGTACCTGCGAAACTATACGGTTCTCTTACAAGCTTGTTTATGTGGTATATAAACAGGTATAAAATAAACGGCTGATAGAGAGTGCTCAGAAGGTTTGAATTTGTATCCGAAAACATTTGGATGAGATGATTCGTTGAAAGAAAATGTAGACTGTAAAGTGATACTTTGACAGATATATGAGTAGAATATGATACACGGGCACCAGGTACCTGTGCAGACAATGGGTGGGGCCAATTCTCCATCCACTATCTCACCAGGTGTACTGAAGCAAGTGCATTATCAAAAAAACATTAGGTGCAGGTCATTAATGGGTGTGTAACATTGATTACACAGCCTGGACGGTTGCACAGGAATCTTCAGCTAAGCATGTATCACTAACATAATGATGGGGCCATTTAAATTGGACCAGACATGCCCCTCATGTGGGGTATAGGCGGGTATAAAATAAATGGCAGAGATAAGACAGACAGTGTTTATAAGCTTTACATTTATGTCAGAAAAAAAAAACATTTTGAAAAGATGGTTCGTTAAAAGAAACTAGATTCTTGACTTAGCACTTAGACAAACAGGCTGGTAGAAGATGATACGCGGGCCCAAGACACCCGAGCAGGCAGGCAACGGATGGGAACAACGCCCCGTCTGTTGACTTATCGGATAGGCTGTGGCGAGTGTATTATCAATAAACATTATTTTACGGGCCATAAGTGAGTATGTAACATACTTATATTCTATTTTGTATACCTGTGCTTTCCTTGGGATGCTGTTCCTTTTGAAGTGAATTTTTGGTCGCTTTTCCTTATCCCATTTTTTACAACTATGGTTCATAATACATTTCCTGTGTCCATTCCCCCTTCTTTGTCTCCCCCCCCCCCCCCTCCCTATACCAAAAAAAAGCTCCACCACCTGCAACATATTTCTTCCTAAAACCTCTGTACCCCTTGGGCTAAGATGGAGACCATCCCTTAAATATAGGTCCTTTCTCGCCCAAAATGATCCCAATTGTCTACAAAAGGTATCCCAAGTTCCTTACAGTACTCCCCCACTTCATCGGTGACCCCAATGATCCGCGAATTACGCTCGCGCCCACCACCTAGTACTTGGAGAAGCCCCGAAACCACTACCTGTGCATGCTTAGCATTCAGTTGAGTTAATAAGTCCTTGTAAGTCTCAATAAGCTGAACTGATTTCCTCTCCCTGGTGTTGTTGGTCCCCACGTGTACAACAACCACTGGGTCTGGGCCTGACCCCTTTACTACTCCACCCACTCTGTCCCTTAGGTTCTCCACCCTAGCCCCCGGAAAACACAAATTGGTCATGTTGACACTGCCGGCCCACACACCACCCTATCTAACCCCGCACTATATTACTCCCTGCAACCACCAACTGCCTCTTTCCTGTCCTACTACCCCTGTTACCAACTCTGTTCCCACTAGACCGACTCGCAGTCTTGCACTCTGCCACACTAACCTCCATGCCTACCTCCACCTATTCAGACCCCACCTGTTCCTCAGAATTCTCGAAACTACCTAACAGACTGACTCTATTTTGGACACTACACTCCGCTTTTGGCCCACTCCCACTACAAGCCTCATTGTCCTCGTTTACCACCTTCCTAACCTTCCCTCTGACTCCTGCCCTGCCAGACACCACATAGTTCTCACACCCCCCCCCCCCCCTCACTATCCGACTCTAAACGAATACGCCTTTTGGACCCCGACTCACACTACTAGCCGGGGGATTTGACACTTTAGCCTCTACCTCTCCCCTACCTTCAACCCGACGCACCTTCCTATTCCAAAGAGATCCGCATCAGACGTCCGCTTCCTGATACCCACCACCTTCCATCCCCATCGAATGCCATCCTAACTGGGGTCACACGAGACTTTTTCCTGCACCTCTTTCTCCAACTTTACATAGTCCTCTAACAGCTCCATCAACTCTACGCAGAAAACGCACATCCCCAACCCCCCCCCCCCCAGCTCACGCCCATCCACGCCCATCCACATACACCATATCACAGTGCTTACACACACCCAACTGCTGGCCGTCCGTTGATATCTCACTAGCCACCCCCCCCCCCCCCCCCCCCATGTGCTGTCCTCAACCACTGCCCCCACCTATACACCTATACTAACCGTCTTTACACTGCTAGTCTGAACCTCAACCATCAAATCACAAAGTTTTTAGGGAGATTTTGGAACTCAAAAAGAATGCTGACTGGGCGAAGTTCGAAGAAAAAATGAAACCAAAGCTTGCAACTGTAAACAAGGGGACCAGTGTCCAGAAAACGGCTGACACCATAGTTGCGAGCCAAGTGGAGACAGGAAAGGAAAGTGTAGGAAAGATTAGGGTACTAACACGGGAACTTGGATACAGAGTGAACGAAGAACTAAAAAGGGTGGAAAAGCTAAATGTGTCGCATAGAGGAGAAGTAGAACACTCAAGGGTGTGGAAAGCAACGAGGCCATGGTAGCAAAGGAAAAATACGAACAAGCATAAAGTAAATAAGATTAAAGACGATAATCGGAGAGTGCGAAATAGCAGTCTTATTAGAACGATAAATATGACAGGGGGTCGAGTTCGAACGTATTTTGGAAACGGGTGAATAAGCATAACAAAGGAAGTAACCCACAGAGTATTAAAGAAGATGGCCGAGATACAGATGATGAAGATCAGATCGCATCAGAACTAGTCAAGCATTGGGAAAAGGTAAACGATAAGCGACGGGGCATTGTGAATCAATCGGAGTGTCCGAACCAGGTCGAGGAAAATCTATCGAACTTCGAGTGCAGCGAAATTAAAACCGAGGAGATGCGAAAGGTTATTGCAAAATTAAGAACTGGAAAAGCGAGAGGGGAGGAGGACATTCCTGATGAGTTTCTCCAAAAAACGATGGAGATGAACCCTGTAAAAGCCTACAGTACAGCCACTGTGGACTGGTCGTAATCCACACGAGGGCAGTGATGTCCACTCATTCATTTACCAGGTAATAAAAATCATCATTAGAAAACTTTTACTTTATGACCATGTTGTACCCGGTACTTCATTAATTAAGTTTTGAATGGTTATTCCTATAATTGGTATTTGCAATCTAATATTATTGCGTTCGTGGAAATACTGCCCACTCCGTGGAAAGTGACCAGTCCACGGTTGTTGCACTTTAACTGCCCTATTCAATTTAGCCACGAAAAACATGAGGTCCCAAAGTGACATTTATTCACAAAAAGGGGAATAAGACGTTTTTGGATAATTATCGAGGGATCTCTGTCAGGAGCAACATTCTAAACGTTTTCTGTAAAGCCCTGTATGGGAGATTAGAGGAGGTGATTGAGGAGAATGTTTTTTTTTTAAGAGAGATTCAGAGTGGCTTTAGGGATGGGAAGGAGAGTCACTGACATCTTTTCAGGCTATCCCAAACGATAGAATCCGCGAAAGCAAAAAAGAAAAAAGATGTTTATGGCCTTTCGGGATGTAAAAATGGCATAAGATAGAGTATGGAGGGAGGGTATGTGGCGAAAGCTTGAGGCTCTGGGCTTGGGAGGCGAGTCTGTTGGAATTCTGAAAACATTATATAAAAATGTACAGAGTGAACTTAGCCTGGGAAACAGGACGACAAGACGTGTGTCTATGGAGATAGGCCTAAAACAGAGGTGTATCCTTTCGGTAATTCTTTTTTGCATTGTACATCAAAGGTTTAGGGAATGAACTTCTTCGTAGCGACGATGGGTTAGCAGTTGGGGACTTGAAGATCTTTTTTGCAGTCGATATGATGCTAGTGTCAGAAAGCGAAGAAAGGCTAGCGAAAATGCTGGGAATTGTTGGGAAATATAACAAAGAAACTCGAACTAAAGGAAAGCAGGTTACCGCGTATCGAGTGTCTGGGGCAGAGGTGTCCACTAAATGGGTTAGAAGATCACTACTATTAGGAGTCTTCTACCGTCCACCAAATAATAGTCCTCAGGAGTTATGGGATATCATCTCTGCTTAGATTGCTAAAGCATCAGATACGTCTGCTTCTGATCTGATCATTACAGGTGATTTCAATGACAATCAAACCTGTGGCACCAGGGGGGGGGGGGGGGGGGCACTTACAGACGTAATGCAATATTATTACTCAAGACAGTTTGTGAATGAACCAACCTGCTATACCGAATCCTCTGCTGCAATTATTGTCATATTTGCTGTAAGTAAAACAATCAGCGTAAAGGCATGCGAGGTCTTAGATACGTTTGTGCCCGACATTATCCGCGTGCACTATCCAACTTCCCTTGAAGTTGAATTTGCAAAGCCAGCGCCCTTGTGTTTTAAAAGACGCATATGGTTGTATTCCAAAGGTAATTATGAAGTTTTACATGCAGCTATTACCTCTGAAACCTGGGACACTATTTTTAATGGTTCGTGTTTGGATACAATCGTTTCAGATTTCACTAGCAGTGTTGTCCACACATTGCTAGTGAAATCATTGCTGTTATTGCTTCCTGTTTTATACCCAACAAAATAATTACTGCAAGACTAACCCAACCAAAATGGATGCACAACGAGATACGGCTACTCTTAAGACAAAGGAAAAGGCTATATCATATAGCCAAATGTACTGACCTTCCGCATGCGTGGGTGAAATATAAACAAAAGAGAAACAAAGTAGTCTCAGCTATTAGGGAGCCTAAGGCTACATATATCTCCTAAGTACAGTCCGCATCGAATATTCGCGAAACATCACCATCGGAATGGTGGAAAACCCTTAAATCATATATTGGCAGTAATACATCAGGAATTCCACCAATTACCCATCAAAGCAAAACATATCCCACAAATTAGGAGAAAGCAGCAGCATTCAATGGACACTTCATCTCCATCTCAATTGTGGACGACTCGGGTGCCTCCGTACCAAATCTTGTCTCGAGTGTCCGACATGTAATCGATAGCATAACCATTCACTGTGTTGTGAAGTATACGAAGCGCTGAAATCTCTTAATGTCTACAAGGCAGCTGGTCCTGACCTAGTAAGCCCACGTCTACTCAAAGAATGTAAATCATTGTTATCTGAACCACTTTCCATACTCTTCAATCTTCTGAGTAATTCCCACTTCTCGTCTCCTTGTAAGAAAGCTGATGTGTCGCCAGTAATAAAAAAAAACCTCAAATGTTGTCACCAACTATCGTCCGATATCACTTATCAATTGTATTGGTAAGATATTTGAGAAATATGTCTTCAAACAATTGTGGAAATCCCTAACCGATAACAATGTATTGAATCAATTCCAATCAGGGATCACTCCTGGTGACTCGACCGTACTTCAACTAACTGATCTGATGAATTCTGCCGAGCCCTAGATGAAGGTAAAGAGGTAAGGGTAGATTTTATGTGACGCAAGTAAAGCCTTTGACAAAGTATGGCACGCTGGTCTCATTCACAAGCTCGAGAAGATTGGTATGTCCGGTAACCTTTTTACGTTTCTAAAATCATACCTTTCCAACAGGGCCCAGCGGGTTGTTATAGCTTCTGAGACATCATCCTGGAAACCCATTTACTCTGGAGCCCCTCAAGGGTCAATTCTTGGTTCCCTTCTGTTCCTTATATGTTTTAACGACATTACAGAAAACCTAATAAGCATTATACGACTGTTTGCGGATGACACATCATTATATCTCGTAGATGAAAACCCACCCCAAGCCGCAGCTATAATCAATCAAGACTTAACCACAAATGAACAGTGGGCTAAAAGTTGGTTGGTTGAATCCAATCCCCAAAAGACGGAGATCATGCTTATGTCACGTAGAATTATACCCCTTCTACACCCACCATTATTCTTTGGTAGTACACAAATTTCTGAATTTAAGAACCATAAACATCTAGGTGTGATACTAAACAATACTTGTACATGGAATGACCATGGTGCCAATATCTGCTCCAAGGCCTGGTCCCGTATTGACATACTGAGAAGTCACAAATTCATCCTTCATCGTAGTGTGCTGGGAAAAAAATATTTTGCTTTTATTAGACCCCTCCTAGAATATGGTAATACAGTTTGGACAATTGTACGGCGACCAAGGCTGCTAATCTGGAGAAAACTCCGCAGATCGCAGCCGCCAGTATTGTTACTGGTGCAACTGTAAGTGCCAGTAAGACCCTCTTGTATACCGAAACTCGTTGGGACACTCTTGAAGAAAGACCTCGAAAACACAGATTGAAACAATTCTTCAAATTGTACCATCATCTGAAGCCTCAGTTTATTGCTAACAAAGTTCCACCAACAGTTTCGTTAACCCGTCAAAGTTGTAACCTACGCTCCCACCAGAATCATCGAGTTCCCTTTTGTAACTCGCAACTATACCAAACTTCGTTTATCCCAAATACGACTGGTCAGTGGAATAACTTACCATTATCTGTCAGAGAAACCTCATCCCTGAGTAATTTTACGACCTTCCTAAATGATGGCAGTCTACGGCCACCGACTTTTTACGGGCGAGCTAAATCGCGGGCTGGTCAGATTTATCAATGTAGGTTACGTCTGCGCTGCAGCAACCTTAACGCACATTTATCCAGTAATCACTTATCACCTCCCCCCACACCTCTGTGTTTGTGGTGTATGCGCGACGGTCGAGCATTTACTGTTATATTATCTAGTACATGAACATGCGCGCAATACTACAATTGAATCACTCCCATATTCTCTTGATCCTAGCACTTTTCTATTTGTTTTGGAATTCCTTGATAATGCGGAAAACCGCTATATATTTGAAGTTGTCCAGGATTTCATTGTACTTAGAAAACGTTTCAGTTAGCTGCATCGATACGTGACCTGCATCTGACTAGGTATAACGCTTGAACCAGTCGGCACCAGCTATTAATTTCTGTCGCGTCACTAAATAAGTACATTACTCACCTACCAACCCGATTCATGTCTGCTTAACTCAGATCACCAAGGAATTTGTTTGTTTTTTTTTTGTTTTTTTTTCAATTCAAGTTTGCTTCATCCTCATTTTTGTCTTCTCTTTGTTTCTTCTGTTGTTCTATCTCTACTTTCTTCGTCCTGTTATCTTTCTACTGGTTTAAACAATATTAGCCCAGCAAATGCCTCATGTTATCTTCCAATCAATTACTCTTTCCAACAAGGGAGACGACTTCCAAAAGCTTATAGCTTATTGTTAATTCCATTACATTTATTCTTGGATTCTGTTGTTCTGTTACATTGTATACCATTAATTTCATGAGTTGGTCCTTTTTATCCGATTGCGTGATGTATACAATTGTCATTTTTTGTAATAAATATTGTTTAAACTTACTAAATGAAAGCAAAAGCAAAGTTAAACCCGTGGGGCGAAAGCAAAAGGCCATTTATTCACACTCTCCACCTTCTACTCGAAGTGGGGGAGTTCTGTATTCCGGAAGGTAGCAGCAAATATCTTAGCGTAGGAGAGGCAGATGGCTACGGGTATCTGGGGGTAAATATATACATCACAGGAAGAGGTATCTACCGAAACCACATGAATAATTGGATTGCGAAGGGGAGGCGAATCCGTAACCAAATGAAACTTAAAGGGAGAAACAGTTTCAATAAGGTTTCCGTGGGGAAAACCATTTGGGAAATTGTGGGTCTGCCAAGTATAATGGTACGGAAGTGGTACCCCTAACCAAACTGCTGTAAAGAGCTTGGAAACCCTGCAGAACGATGAAGGTGGATGAATAACGGGGTCGAGTAATGCCGCAGCACTAGAAGCAATCAAGGGTGAACAAGGGTGGATAAAAATCAAGGACAGGATAGACTCATTGAAACTCGGTTATCTCAATTATTTGGTAAATCTCCCCGACAGCCGATGGTGTAAAGTAATGTTCCAGAGTATTTTCAACTCAAATACCAAGGCAGGGTGGATGGTCGAAGTGAGGGATCTAATAGAGAACTACTCATTGGAGATATCGGACCTAGACGTAGGGCAACCCGGGGTAAAAAATCGCCAGAGAAAGTGTCATAGAGGACCGTAACCTTAAATGGAGAGAGGGGGTAAAATCAAGTAGGTCTTTGGGCGGCCTGCGTGATAAAGAGAAACCTGGTTTTGAAGAGTATCTTGGTAGCACCTTTGGGGGGTCACTGTTGTTCAAGCTGAGGTCTCGGTCCCGTAGAACTGAGGGAAAAATTGGGGAAAACAGTGAAAATGAGTGCCAGATGTTTCACCCTATCCAAACCTGGATCTCCCATCTGCTTGGACCAGCCATGCTAGGGCTTCGACTAGGACAGACTGGATGAACAGCTACTATCCGCCGATTTCATCGAAGCCCTGGACGATCACGCCATCGAGATGCACGGATCCCTTCGGCACGCGAAACCATTGATCTTGCTTCCACATTCATTGAGCAGGTGACTTGGAAGTGTCACTTATACTTGAATTTGTACCACGATGTCATCAACTTTGAGTTTTCAATTATCTTAGTTATGATTAAAAATGAGAAAAAAAACCCTTCTTTTCAAAACATATCATTGAGGTCATTCCCAAAATGGGTCACAGACACATGGCTGCACGACCCCACGCCCGATGTTCTTCTGTATGGGTTTCATGAACCATTACGATATGACCGACCCACAAGGGAAGGCGGGGTTGACATATACATTAAGGACAATATATCTTTTCGGTACCGACCCGACTCAACGTGCCAAATACTGCGTGTGTGTGGGCAGAAATATACACGAAATACCACAAATCCTTATTGCTTGGAGTTTTTTTATCGCCCACCAAACCAGATACATGGGATCGATATCTGCATCTACTGAGAAAGCCAAAGATACATCAGTCGACGATTTAATCATTACGGGCGACTTCAACGACAATTAATTCGCCCCCTCGAGCAGCGGTTTCGTTGATGTGAGTGATGTTTTTAAAATTAGGCAGCTTGTGGATGAACCAACGTGCTTTACTGAGACGTCGGCTACCCTGATAGATCTTTTTGTTGTGAGTGACACGATTAATGTGAAGGCCTGTGAGGTCTTAGAACCGATTATTCCGGGCATGATTCGTTACCACTACCCCATATCAATTGATATAGAATTCTTAAAACCACCTCCTGTCTCCTTCAAAAGAAGGATATGTTTGTATTCACAAGGCAATTACGAAGCACTTAATGAGGCCCTCTCTAACATCGATTGGAATTCTATCCTTGACAATGCATGTCTGGATGCCGTCACTTCTAATTTTATCGAGAAATTACTAGAAATAGCATCTAAACATATTCCAAACAAATATATTATCTCGCGATCGAGTCAGCCAAATTGGATGCGCAATGAAATTTGACTAGACTACTAATACGCCAAAGAAAACGTCTTCCCCGTACAGCCAAGTGCTCTGACCTTCCTCACGCTTGGGTAAGGTACAGACATAAACGTAATGAGGTTGTAACGGCTATTATGAAGACCAAGGCGTTGTATTTATCCAAATTTCAGACTACCCTGAGGAGCAATGTAACCCACGCATCATTGTGGTGGAAGCCCTAAAAACATTCATCAACTGCAGCAAGTCTGTAGGTATACCTAGCATCACCCATCTAAATAAAATATATTCCTCAAATGCTGAGAAAGCAGAAGTTTTCAACGAATACGTCTGCTTGATCTCAACAGTTGACGACTCCGGAACTTCCCTGCCCGATTCAATACCCCGCCCCTTGCAAGCTATTGATAGTATTACTTTACATTGTAATGAAGTGTACGAAGCAATAAAGGAGATAAAAATATCCAAGGCATCAGGTCCGGATCTTATAAGTCCGCGTATTCTTACAGAATGTAAATCATCCCTATGTGAGCCCTTCACAATGCTTTTTAATGTCCTCTTGAACAACTCGTACTTTCCTTCCCTGTGGAAGAAAGCAAGTGTCACCCCATTTTTGTAAAAACAGCCCTCAAACCTAGTGACTAATTATCACCCGGTATCTCTGATTAGTTGCGTAGGCAAAATAATTGAAAAATGTGTCTTCAAACGTCTGTGGCAATTTTTAATCAACAACAACGTTCTTAGTAAATTTCAATCAGGTTTTACAACCGGTGATTCGGCTGTCCTTCAACTAACAAATATTTACGATAAATTCAGTAGAGCGCTTGACGAAGGTAAAGCAATAAGGGTAGTCTTAGGTGACGACAGTAGAGCTATCGATAAGGTCTGGCACGTTGGTCTTATTCACAAACTGGAGAAGATTGGTGTCTCGGGTGAGTTATTGTTGTTTCTGAAACGTATCTTTCGGCTCGTTCCCCGCGTGTTGTGATAGGATCGGAAGCATCATCTTGGAGACCCGTTACCGTTGGTGTACCACAAAGGTAAATTCTTGGACCTTTACTGTTCCTGATTTGTATTAACGACATAACCGAAGACCTAATCAGCAGTATACGTCTCTTTGCTGACGATACCATCCTATACTTAATTGTGGGAAACCCAGAGCGAGCTTTCGACATAATGAGTCAGGATCTGGCTGCTATAGAACCGGGCAAGAACGTGGTTGGTTGAATGTAATCCAAATAAAACAGACAGTATGATTATATCCCGTAAAACCAACCCGTCTTCCCACCCGTCTTTATACTTGGGAAACACGTGGCTAACCGACGAAGTTCACAATCACAAACACCTAGGGGTTACATTAAATAGTATATGTACGTGGGACGACCATATTAATAATATATGCAACAAATCCTGGTCTCGACTAGATTTACAGAGGAATCCCAAATTCATCCTCTATCGAGGCGCATTGGAAAAAATGCTTTTGCTTTCGTTAGACCCTTTCTCGAATACGCTTATGTCGTTTGAGATAATTGTTCGACAGCGAACGTCGTTGCCTTAGAAACAATGCGGATTGAAGCCGCCAGGAGCATCACGGGAGCAACGATAAGTTGGAGCAAGGTCCTGCTTTACTGCGAAACACGTTGGGACTCCCTCAAGAAAGACGGCGCCTGAAACATAAGTTGATACAATTTTTCAAAAGGTATCATCATATGTCACCCTTATACATCTCAAATAAACTTCCTCCACTTGTTTCGTTGTCGAATCCATCGCACGACCTCCGATCGTGCCATACGCACAGAGTTCCATTTTCTCACACGCAATTGTATAAACATTCTTTCATCCCCGGCGTAACAAACGAATGTTATAATCTGCCCTTACCTGTTCGTGAGAACTCGTCTCTGCGCAACTTCAAAACCTTTCTCAACGCGGATAATCTACGACCACCTACGTTTTACAGTAGTTCTAAATCTCACATAGCCCAAAATTACCACCGCAGGATGAGACTGCGCTGTAGTAGCTTAAAGTACCATTGTAATGAAAATTATTTGTCGGACACATTTCAATGCCAGTGTACTATCTTCTCAACTGTTAGAAATAGTACAATCAACCTAATGCCATTTTCTCTCGATATTTCGACTCTTACTTTTGGCTCAGAACTCCTAAATAATCACGACAACGAACTGGTCTTTGAGTTGGTGCAAACATTTATCATGTTAAGTGGACGTTCCAGTGATGTCAGTGTTTTGATCCGTCTTGTGAGAAAACCGACTGGCAGAGTCACCCACCATACTTGCGTCTTATCTTGCTCAATACCGTCAAGACTCCACAATACTTTATGCATACAAAGGTTGGCAACCATGCTGACGTGCAACTGCAGCGCTATTGAGACCGTCGCTGCCGCGTCCTTGGTGCCGTGGCGACGTCACAGCGTTGTTGTGACGTCATCAAGCCACCGGAGACGTTTTGGCGGCGTCGTGGTAGCGTTCTGGTTGCGTTGTGTATTATCTGGGAACCCCGTGATATTCTTTGCTCAGGCAGCACATTTGGGCACTTGGTGTTTTCAGGCTGGCTTCCCCTCTTTTTTTGTTCTCAGTCTTTCTGTCTTTTTCCCTATCTTTTAACCTGGCCATTTCTTCTTCTGTTTGAAGCAAATTAATTTTTCAATATTTTTTTCCACATGCACATTAATTCCAGGTAAAGTTTAAACAATATCTCATACTTCTCCATGGTGGCCTGGGTCCCCTGTCTTCCCATGTGTTTTTGTTCCCAACCCGAACAGAACGCCACACTTACAGTTCCTGGCATCTGCTTTGATATACTATTTTCTAAGTGTGTTTGCTTTGCTGCTGGGTTAACGAATCTATATCCTTCCAGACTTTCGGGAAGGTATGGGCGGACAATCCTGTCGTGTTTCTAATTTACCTGTTTGTCTTGTGTCCATCCCCGAAGGATTTCTATGTACCGGTCATGCATTATCTTTAATTCTTCCAGTCATGCATAAAGAGGGATGCGTGAAGGTAAAAGAGGTCATCAAATTTTAGAATTCCGAATCATTTGAAAAGGGGGTATATACGATTTTTATACTGTGTTAGTTATTATTCCATCCCAAATTGATTAGTTATTGAATCGGTCGTCCCATCCTCCGGGCATAACCTTGGGCGGTGGGCGACTGTCTTTGTAATTGTTCAATTTGGGATCGATTAGGGGTCCAGACTACCAGATTGTGATAAATCATCTATTCAATTTCTTATACCACCTTTAGGAGTTAATTAGTCGAGAACCTTAGGAGATGACTCAAATAAGCTATAAGCTTACTGTCAAATTCCTACAGTACTCAATGTCCATTGCAATTTTGATATATGTTACACTGTGTTTTGTTGTTTACAGTTTTTTGCTTTTTTCAGATTTACGGTGTTAATGTAACACATAACATTCTCTATTGAATAAATATTGTTTGAACTAAAATGGGTCACACTTATTCGATTGAAACTGTACATTAATTATTTCCGTTGTGATTTATCGTTTAAAACCAGGGTTTTCAGAGACAGAGTATCTCGTTTTTATTGTGAGATATTTTGGAAAAGTGATTTTTTTTTATACTTATGTAAATATTGACACACAGTATACTGGTCGAATTGAGTATTTCGTAGCAATAAAAGATACATGGTATATCAAAGGTTATTCATTTTACGTGTAAGGGTATGCACTCATACTCGAGCACTTTACAATGTACTCAGTACTTGTACTCGAACTCATACATTTCCCCAATACTTAACTCACACATTTTCAGGGTACTCGTACTCGAGTATTGAAGTCTAGTACTCGCCCCAACCCTGTTCGACTGAATCTGGACCTAGTCGCGATCCGGTCGAATTTCCTTGCCTGCATTTGAAATCACAGTACTGTACTTTATTTTTTACATTTCATATCATTATAATTTTTTTTAAACAGTAATTTTATTTCCTTCAAAGTATGAATTGGGTTTGGCGAACAGGCTAAGCCTATATAAACATCTCCCCCTACAATGGGGGAGGCGTTTATATAGGCTCAATTCTAATATACAGTATAGAAACAACGAAACGAGTGTAAGTGCTATGAGGAGTAAAGTTAAGGTATAGTAAAGAGCTTTATGCAAATTGTTGTATAATGAATACGCTAAACTTAACTCACTGGTAAAGTTGTTCGTCTTGGTGGGTATCTACTGAACATATTTCCTGTTATGACAGATTGACACAGTGTTGTTTTATCAGGCAAGCTTTCCCAGCATGTAGAAAATAACACCGTTGAGGGCTACTCCTTTGTGAAAGGGGATTTAGCAGGCACGGAGACAGTGGTGGCACCGGGCGCTTCGGTATCTGCTGCTGATGTTTGTGATTTATCATCCTCAACATCTCCCGCGCACACCACCGATTACTGAATCTCTTTTGTAATGTATTTTATCGAACAACAATTTTTTCAGATTCATCTCTGCCATCGGTAAATCGGCTGTGAAACGAATTAGGCTCCGAATCGCGCAGTTGTGATGCACCACAAGCTTTCAAGCGTACAATAAAATGTGATGGCGGGACTGTCGCCCGGCACTACCCATCGGGCTCAAGAGTAGGTCAGGTACTTCACGCGAAATTGCGTTTGGGTTGTAGCAATCTAAATGCTCACACATTTGATAGATTTCTTATCGATGACCCGAAAAATGAATGCGGATTTGGATATGAAAGCACGGAACATTTCGTTTTCAATTGCCAATTCCATTTTCACATAACTCAACGAAATACTCTTGTGAACAATTTGACAAGGGTATTTCGTTGGGTTATGTGAAAATTGAATTGGCAATTGAAATTCTTTAAATGTCTTTAAATTCTCTTTTTTTGGTGATCCACTGGCATCGGATGGGGCTAACAACGATACGTGTCTGGCCTTCCAGCAATATATTATAAATTTATGATCGTTAGAAAACCATCTTCGAGAGTGTTGTCGTAAATGCTGCATTTGTATGCACCTTTGTTCAGGACAGCTTAACACAGTAATTACTTATAAGTTTATTTTTCTTTTCAGTCAACATTTAGGACATCACATGTTCCGTTCGACAACCAATTGCCTCTTAGTTTGGGGACATCAGTGACGCATTTGAATCCATTACGGCGTATCTTGTCTTCTTTTCGACAACATGGAATTAACCATTCTATTCAATTTCGTTCCGGTATATATGATCCTTCTGCAAATGCTCTTGAGCAAAGCTGCTGAATTATCAAATGCTTTCACACTGTATCAAGATCTCCTGAAAAATTACAATCCCAAGTTGAGACCTGTGCGACGGAAAGATAATACTGTAAACGTGAGTGTGACATTATATCTTCAAGGTATTTTGAAAGTTGACGAAATACACCAATCTATGACCACCAACGCCTATTTCCACGTTCGATGGAAGGATGAGTTGCTTTCGTGGAACAGTAGTTTGTATGGTGGTGAAGATATGCTTGTAATTGACCAAAAGGACGTTTGGGTGCCGGATATCAGCGTCATAGACGTTGTAAACGAACAAAAATCCTTTACCAGCGATTTTGTGAAGATAGAGGTTTATGAAGATGGTTTCATGGAATGGTATCCGGGAAATATTTATACAACTATGTGTAGATTGGATATAACTTTTTTTCCTTTCGATACTCAAACATGTATGATTGCTATTGAATCTTGGAGCTATTCACCAGACGACGTTTCTTTTACTAGGGCCCAGAATGCCATCAACATTGATAATTATCGGGAAAATGGAGAATGGGAGCTTATAAAAACGGAGGTAAATGACGTTGAGTATGTAGAAAAAAATGCAGTTTATAGAGAATTACAATTTGTCATTCATATAAAAAGAAGACCACTTTTCTACGTCATGAATATTATTCTGCCTGTAATGCTCTTGTCTCTTCTCAATGTTATTGTTTTCAAAGTACCCGTCGAAGCTGGAGAACGTCTATCTTACAGCATAACAGTACTGCTAGCGTTTGCTGTATTTCTCAGTTTTTTGACGAGTTTTATTCCTCGAACTGGCCAACACGCTTCTATATTTGCTGTATATATAGCAGTCATGACTGTAATTAGCTCTGCAATGGTCCTTTTTACAGCATTAAATCTGAATTTTTACCACAGGATCACAACACCACCTAAGTATTTGAGTTCTTGTTTTCACGCCTTCCAGCGAATACAACGTTGTTGTGGGAAGCATGGAAAACCTGAAGTGTATACATCAGACGACAATGATAATGAAACACAGTCTTTTGGGCGACAGACATTGACGTGGAAAGTAATAAGTGATGTCGTAGACAAAATCTTATTTTGGGTTTTATTTATTCTGCTGATTGCTGCCACAACAACTTGCATGCTCATGTTAAGAAAATGACGTTTCACTACATCAAAGGAGATTTTCAGAGAAAATAAAATGAAAAAATTGTTTGCATGTTGAGAATAAATAGATATTAATTCACTTTTAATGAGCTAAAATGTTATTTCTCAAAAATATAGGTCAATTTACTTTTCATCGGAACAATGTGGTAATGACTGTTTAAGTGTTTTCCCTACAAAACAGGCAACACGTGGAACAGACACATGTACCCGTAGCAATAAGTAGAAAATGATAATTATATCATATTCTGAATTAACCTGATTTGGGAGATCCTGGGGTAGACCCTAAAGTTACCGCATCTCATGCGTTAACGTGGTAACGTTCGTCAATGGTAAGTGGGGAAGTCATTGCCAAAGTGATTTTTTTTTTGGTTCACATTCTTTATTCTGTAGGTTGAGACGTGGTTGCTATGGACGGAAAGAGTTCTTTCTGCGCTATGTTTGTTTGAAAGGCAGAGCTTTTATGTTAACACTGCATACCCATTTTGGTGTCGGCACTTACACTTTGTAATTACAAGAGTAATCGTGCTTTGTATTCAGTCTGAATTCGATACACGAAGATGATCACAGTGTTGTATGTCCGTGTGACCCTTTGAAACCGCGAGGCCATTTTTCGGTCCAGCAACATGATACTTCATAATTTCATTAAGGTGGAGAGCTACTAAGTTAATGTGTGAAGTAGACGAATCAATAATTTCAATGCGCAGTCCCAAGACTGCAAGTCAAACATATTAATTAGTCTTCCCCTAAATATACAGTAGATGGAGAGTGGATTGTAACTAAATCACCCGCGGAGTGGAGTTATCACCCAAGCTATAACTTTGAAATTTTTTATCTATCGACAAAAAACACAAGCAATGTTTCTGCCAATGGACCTCCGGGTTTAACCCGGAGGTCCATTGGCTGAAACTTTGCTGGTGCTGGTATTGCTTTGCAACACATTTGCAATTATTGCTCGGGTGGAATCTCCACTCTGCGGGTGATTTAGTGACAATACACTCTCCGAGTACTGTAGACAATTCAAATTATTTTCATTGAACCGTCATTGAAAATATCACCAGGGTTCGAACGGTTAAGCGTCCACATTGGATTGTAATTTATAAGATCCGGCCACTGATCTCTATACAAGTGGATTGTTGTGGTGACAGCGAAAAGCGTTGCCACGCTACCCCCCCCCCCCCCCTTTTCCAAGATGTCGTCACGTCAATCGATGCACTAATTCCCTCCAATCCATGACGTTTGATGATTTGAATGTTGTTACGCCCGAGCGATTGTCACAGTGTAACTGCTTTCGCTTCATCAAACGTCTTAGAGTTTACCTAGCACGAAAACAAGAAAACAAATAACACTGTAAGAACTTTCAAATCTTGGGACTTATTTTTGTCAATAATAACTAAAATATGATGTAAATATTAGAATTTTGGTCATTTTGCACCGCTGCCAGCCGATTAGAACCCGTGGAATTGCACCATCTTATAAATCTTTTTGCACCATCTAAAAGTTGATATACACCACGAGAAAAGTCGATTCGTACCACCTGTATGTCGGTATGCACCACTCAAAAATGAGAATAGGACCATTGTGGTAAAGGAATATCTTTCAGAAATATTAGTGAGAAATGTACTTTGCTACATTTTTCTTTCTAAATCGAGGTGGAACGAGAGTCTGAAAAAAATTTGCAGGCAGATTTTTTCCTCCCTTATTGGACCCACCAGATCCTTCTGTGCAATGTTGTTATTTGTTGCTGAGCAAAGCCCCCCCTACCCCTTCCCCATAAAACAAGTTAGAATGATAATATAAATGTAGGGAAAGACGGTCCTTTATTGTTCCGTTTAGTCATTTTACAAGATTCCAGCATTTTGAAACAAACTCCCAAACAAGGATACAACGAGAAATACATCCAATCTAAGACCCTGCTGAATGTTTTCAAAAGTTGGTCTTCTTAACAATTTCAATAAACAACAGTAAGGCAGGTAACAAGGTATAAAACGATTACAAAGAAAAATAAAACTTCTATTGGCCCTGAGGCTTTCCACTACCACATAACGCACTCCTGTATACTGCCCAGAATGTTAGCTTTTGGATGTCAGTCTGAATGCACCCGAAGGTTATGGTGTGATGCAATTCACTATGCATTATACTGCATTGTAATTCATCAGTTAATTTGACCTCGTTGTTCTTTCTGAATCCGTAATTTGATTGGCTGAGAGCTGGTTGACTCCGTGCTCTAATCTCGGATAAATTCACTCTTACCGTGCTCCAATTGTCGGAAGCCGGTCATTCAGAACATGCCTGTTTCCACGCTAAGAGCGATCTCCCTTTTCTCTTATGAACTCTTACGTCACCCGAATCACGAATCGAACACATTCTGTAAATTTGAGCATGGCAAACATTGAATAGACTGAGATCGAAAATGAATATTATAATATTAGAGCGTTTCTTTTCATGTTCTATCGGTCGATAGTACCCGAGTTTGTGTGATTTCTGAAATAAAACCTGAAGCAGCGCGGTGCTTCAGGTTTTATTTCAGAAATCACACAAACTCAGGTACTATAGACCGATAGAACATGAAAAGAAACGTTCTAATTATTTTATTATGCCGAACAAAAAATAACTTTCATTGTTAAGCGTTAACTTCAACATGCCATCAATCTTGTAATAACAATGTAGTCGAATCCAAAAAATGACGTCATTTCGAACGAATGACATCTCTTCGAAAATGACTTGTCACAAGTGCCGTCGCTTTGGGAGTTTCTATATCACCAAATGTCAGTGTTTACAACTGCATCATGTTGTTCATGTTATAATTCATTGTTAATGCTTGTGTGATAAGTGGTATAAATTAATGGAATATAAATTCATGTTTCTTGGACGACGACACTTGTGAGAATTAAGCGGAGTGAAACAATTATTTTGAACTTGAGGCGGAGGCTCAGTGAGGTCTAGGAGTTCAAGACATGTGGAAATATAATTGATTGAAGTCATAACTCGTATTCAGGATTCACTGAAGTGGTGAACAACACGTGAATTTTTAATATTTCTGATTCTTTTGAATTCATTGTTTGCAGTTAAAATTGAAACCACACCCACTGAAGATGATATATTTGTTGGTAAGTTTGTGTCTATCGGTGACGAAAAAAGTTAAACGGACACGGCGCCAGCGTTTGGTGTTGAGAAATTCCAATCAGGGCGTGCGTAATCGACGCTGATCAAAGGAAGTGGAGCTTACATTTTCTTTGTTCTCTTGCCTCCAGGGAAAAACGTTCCGATTGTACCCGTGTTTTGCCCCAAAACTCCAGTACTATGACTTTTAGAAGGTGCCAAATTAACTAATCACGACTGATGCTACAAACGTGAGGCATAATAATTGTTTTTATTGTTTTTTTCAAATAAAACGGGTTTGGAGACTTTTTCCACTTCTAACGATGACAGTAATTACAATGGTGATAAACGTCTCTTGTTTCGTTTAACATTCGAGAATTTGACTATGGAAAATCATTTGTTAAATGGTTTTTCATAGTCAAATTCCCGAATGTCTAACGAAACAAGAGACATTCATCTCCAAATAGTACTGCTTACAACATATTTCTGTCACAGAGGAAATTTAAATATATCCGTGTTTCTGGGTGTTGGAGACAATGTTTATGTTGACGTGTGCCAATGGTGCCGAGTGTACTAAACAGTTTGTTTAGCGCTAAAAATATAGGAGTTGACACAAAACTTTGGCACCAAAATGTACATTGGTAGGCCTCAAAGGCTTTGTGGTTTATTATTTCAGTATGTAGTTTTCGATAGAATCGCCGTCTGATTTTTGTTTTGTTACTTAATCGTTTTATTACATGCCTGTTCTATGAAATCTCCATCTACAGCAGCACTAAACCACGCGGAAAATTAAAATCTGTTCCGCACACATGCGCCGAACGAAAATCGTTGACGGACTATTTTTAAATAGAAGTGAAATTTCACAGGAATGTTCTGTAAATCGTGCACGGCAATTACAATTTGAATCCTTAGCGGTAGCTAAAAATCCTCCCCCGAATTTCAATGTGTTCTTTGTGCCAGAACACATTGGAACTCAGGGGACGGAATAATAACACAGGTTCCCATCGTAAATTTAGTTGCTGTTAAGATGTGTTCTTTTTGTTGATAGTTATCAAGTGAATTGCTGAGTGTCCATCTAATAATTGTTTTTATAGAATACTTTTTGTATTAACTAGATTTTTATAATTTGTGCGTTTCTTTGCAATTAAAATACCTAAAAGAGAGACGAAATACTTAATTAAAATATCGCACTTCGTGCTCAACAAAACGCCATCTGCAGAGGTTTTGCACTCAAAGGACGATTCACGGTTAATGTGTTTTCCTCTTACAATCAGATTCCACTTGGCACTAAAAATCCTCCATTTGCACCACAAAATCAATTAGCATCGAACATAAATTCCACTTTGCAAAGAAAAAAGAAAAAAGAAAAGAATCGAGCCAGCGAGAATACTGGTTGCAGTGCTTTGATCATTTCAGCTGCATGAAATGATGAATGGCATCACTCAATCAAACATTGTTTCCCAATAATCTCAAATTATGCTGTTATGCTTTGCTTGCGTATGTCGTTTATTTCATAATAAATAAATTTGCTTTAATGGTTGCTTGTTGCTTATTTTTGAACCACAAGATACACCCATGTATATACCTGACCATACAGACACATACTTACAAGTGAGGTGCAAATAGACATACCTGATTTAGGGATTGGAACTAATGTTTTAAAGGCTGTCTTCGTATTTCAACATTATGTTTTCTAGATTTGTAGGACACAATTTACGTGAAAGAACACGTCGTTCCTACCAGGTGCCCAAATAATATTTAAAGGTGAACGTAAAAACCACTCCACCAAATAGGCAAGAAAGATTTTAAGCATAATTTTCATGACATACTGGCTGAGTAGACGTTTGCGATTTTTTATTTTATTACTCATAATGCTTACAAATATGCTGTCCAACGATGTGGATATTTTTTCCTATCACAGTAGACCATAGTAAATTAACTCAGTATATGGCGAGATATAGCAAGTGTTTCATTTGGGTAATGTCGGGAACAAGGGTTTAATCTTCAGTTATCTGATAAGGTGGTATGTTATGCAAAATAATTTATCCCCCACTTCCTATGCAAGATATGCGTGTCTCATGTGAGAAGGCCATCTGAGATTGATATCTATCTTACACGACCCACGTGATTGTATCTTATGTTTTGTTGGTGTTCAAAGTATTGTTGTTTATAGTACTTGATGTTAATAATAAACAGTATATTGTATTCCGTTTGTTCAATTTCTGAACTTTATTCCTATCACTCACACCATCGATCTATTGAGGCACACACCCAATTCACGTCATCGGAATGTGTCAATGTTCATTTTGCTACAAATGTTTAACCCCTGTCTTGCCGGCGTTGGCATTTAATTTCGTGGTATGTAAAAAAACGTTTGTGTGCGCTTTCCGATAAGCAATTCAGTTTTTTTCAGAAATGGGCAACAAAATTGTTCGATATAGATGCACATGCTCCCGATTACATTGATGACGTCAGAGTGTTTTCGTTGGGGAGGAAATTATTCCTGATAGGAGTGGGGACAGATGGCGAAGTCGCACCCTCGTGACAAGATATTTGGTCCAGACACTCACCAAGCCTCGTGTCTGGCTCAAATATCCTGTTCTCGGCTGAGAGTTTCCCATATCACCCAGCCCTATCAGGGAAAATATATAGATTTAAACCACGAGTGGGATAAGGGGTTTAACCACGAGGTTCGTCGAGTGGTTAAAACTCTTATCTTACGAGTGGGTTAAATCTGATTATCGGCCCTGGTACCTATTTCTTTTATTTGTACCATGCTCGTAATAAATAATCGACTTTGTCATTTCAAATGGAGGAAAAATGACACTTTCTATCGCAGAAACATGAGTTTGTCTTGTTTACATCTGCGCCGGTGGTTAGTACAACCGGCTACTCGTGAATGCTTGGTTGACAGCAAGACACATCGTCAAAGTTGACTGAATTTACATTGCTTTCTCAGTCAAATTCTTATTAACAATTCTTAAATTTTATTTATAATATTTAATTGTGGGTATTTTAAACTTAATAAGTCATTGGACGAAGTAGATGGTACCGCAAAACGTTGTATTATTTAATAAAACATCGCGAAGTGTGAATGTATCAAAGTCAGCATATTGCGTCATGTCAAAGGTCAGGTTGGATGAACTTCCAATTATAGGTGTAAATTTTTCTTAACCGCAGTAATATTAGTGAGCATGGTATAAAATAATCTCATCTGACCCAAAGCCTATATGTTATGCCTACATTGTATAGTCTATCGTGCTCTTAGATGAATGTAATCCTGTAAATCCTGTATTCAGAATGGCCCCAGAGATGGCATTTGAAACATTTCCTTCATTTCTCTGTTCAAAATGCTCAATAAAGCAACTCTATACAATAACATGTAGTATTTTATTGCAGTTCCACGTACAACCTTCAGATATCTCAGACCCCTGATGTGTGTGTAAATGAGCTATGCGTTGTCTAATCAGGTATAGAAGAGGGTATATGCGGTTAATAAGGGACCGAAGTGAGTAAATTTGAGTAGATGAAAAAAAAATGCAACACATCCTCACTAAATTGATAAATATTTTCGTTCAAACTATCAAACTTTTTCTTTCAAACTGGAATTGAGAATCTTCGGCATGACTGTCTCTACGCGGTCGAGTTGAACTGGTCTGAGACGGCTAACGAAGGGTTGGGCAATCAGAAATTCCTCACTATACTTTCAACATCTTCCGTAACCTTTAGCGATAAAGTGTTTTACACACAGAGAGGAGACGTTTGAATGAGGCAAAAAGAAATGTTCTGACAAGTTTGATACATCCACAAGTGATGACACTTGGGCGAACTGATTTAACACTGATATCTTCAAAGACATTTGTTCGCCAGAGAAAAAACACGCTCGTGTGTACTTGGGCGAACTGATTTAACACTGAAAATTTCCAAACATTTTTTCACCAGCCACCGGTCAATGGCACTCTGACGAAAAAGAAAAAAATGTCTATGGGAATTTTGAGTGTTAAATCAGTTCGCTAGAGTATACACGAAAAAATGGCACTATGGCGAAAAAATGTATATGAGAATTTTCAGTGTTAAATCAGCCCAAATGCACACGATCGTGATTTTTCTTTGACGAACAAATGTCTATGGAGATTTCAGTGTTAAATCAATTCGCCCAAGTGTCATCCCTTTCTACTATCGACAATATGACAGGCACATTGAACATATGAAAAACATGTTTTTGAAGTTCCGGTGTAACAGTAATGGAAGTCCGTAGGAAAATTAGTCCCTCTGGACTATTATTCCGCGGAATTATAGTCCTAGGTCTAACATTTCTAGGAATAGTAGTCCGCCTGACTACTATTCCTAGAAATGTTAGACCTAGGACTATAATTCCGCGGAATAATAGTCCAGAGGGACTAACATTTCTACGGACTTCCATTCCTTTTACACCGGTACAGAACGTGTTAACTAAATAACAAAGTGTCGTCGCTACTACACGTGCATTTTATGTATCCACAAATACGTTTCGAGAAAGTCTTTTGAACAATAATCCGACTGATTAATGCTCAGCATGCATCTTCAAGGCCTACATTCTTCAAAGGTGAGACCTGATGATGATTTTTTTTATCACTCGAGACATTATTGGGTCGCTAGAGTCGGGACAAATCCGGTTTACACACCAGTAATAAGAGAAGTGGTAAACGTGCCTTTTTGGCTACAGGAAGAGTCAGAGGTGGACACGACGTCATGATCCGTAACCTTGTCACGTCATGTTTGGTTGTCATGGAAACCCTTTTGTGACGTCATCCCAATTGTGATACGTGGTCTTTTTGCCAATGCACAGCACGTGTTCTTAGGATGTCACGTCTCCTCGTCCATTCTTTATATTAGAGGCCGCCATGTTAGTTTCTATGGTAGCACGTGGTTGCTATGTGGTCCGACTGACGTTAGTTGTGTCGTGGATGAAATACTTCCACAAAGCAGTGTCATGCAAAAAGGTAAACAGACCACCGACGTGATATTTTTCACTTAAAAGTCTAAGCTTCAGTCACTTAATTCAAATTTAAGCTTGGTATAAATACAAAACACAACTCAGGTAGAGTACGGGGCAGGAGTCAAGGACCCTTGTAGTTTTTTTCTTCTGTGTTTCACTCATGAAACTAGGGGCCTGCGAAGCCTCAAGATTCGATTCGATTTCGCATCTTAAGTTGATGTTCGATTCGAAATCAGTTGCCCGATTCGTTTCCTTTCGAATCTTTACACGGGAATAAATCTTGGTATTTGTCATTGACGTCGTTTCACAAAACGTATAGTAGAAATGGAATTTGTACGTGAATAATTCTGAAAATAACGACAGAGTGTAATTTCATCTATATTAACATAAATAACATCTGGTCATGCCACCTCCAATGGTAATTCTAGTCTTACTAGTCTCTACCACTGTTGAAAACAAAATTAGAGTTTTCAAACAATGTTGACGATGACCTGTAGCCAGCGGCTAGTCCTGTGCAGTGTTTAGTGTTGGTAAGTTTCTCACCCGTTTCTGGGTAATATTCCAACTACACCTTCAAGGCATGCATTGACGGTGTAGCTGGAATATTTTATCAGTCGGAACTTGGGCCGTCAAAGTCAAAACAGGCTGGTTTACAGTCCCCCTCCCATTATCGGTCCACTTCAAAACGTCCAGAATTCGACTCGAGTTTCGATTTGAATAATAGACCCGTTTCGATTCGAATCGAAAATGTGTGAGTTATGAAACACTTGAATAACTCCAACTCAGCACTCTTGAAACTAGGTCACGAGCTTACTCGACCGTGAAACACAATAAACACCAACTCGGATCGCTGATTCCTGTTGCCCGTACTCCAACGTCGTTGTGGGCTATATTATTATTTCGAACAAAAACATAATATTTCTCCTGTGTTGTCTGATGGAGGGTTAATACGGCAACATATTATCGTCTTCCCAATGCTGTAAGTAATGCGTAATTACGAAATACAAAAACGAAATTAAGAATTAGTTAATCTGTTATGACGGCATACAAATCCGCACTTACGAAATAGCTACCTTTCTCTACTTATGGAGAAACCAATTCGTAATAATTACCGATTGCAATTTAGTAATTACGGATTACTGACCAAATTGGATATGGTGCTAATACGTTGCCATGTGGAAATGTTTTTAATTGCTTCGGATGTGTTAACTCTTTCACCGTAGTATGGAATTACGATAAATAAATCCCACATAGAATATTACCTCCAGCAATGGGATTAGCTTAAGCTGTACTTATAGAGAGGCTCTTCAGTAATTTAATCCTACAGGCCTGTCTGGTTTTACCCTTTACCTAACGAATTGTCAGATTCCGCGCAATTTACAAATGAAAAACTAATATTTAAAAAGAAACGTGTACAAAATTTTATCATGTGGTTCTTAATTGTAACGAGCTCGTCAGGTTCGGTCCAATGATGGGTCACATCAGAAGCAGCGGAAGCTCGATAAAAGTGGAGGGGTACACCTTTTTAAGGCTACCATAGTTCGGCCCAGTGCAGAAAACTTACAATCGTATATCAGTAAATGTACAGTGACATACTATAGTCTCTCGTTTTGATGAGCATGCCGCGTTGTGAACACTGCCTTGTCCATTTCTTCTACTTCAATTCATCTTCCAACCCGAAGGCTAGCCTTCGGGTTGAAAAATGGATGAAGTAGAAGACACGAACCGAAGCGACCGAAGGTGGGATTCTTTTGCCAATTGTTGCCTGTATTTACAAATAATATATTACAGGAATGTCTGTATATTGACACGTTTGAGTGCGCCCATTTTAAATCAATTGTAAGCTCGCAACGCGTGTGTGGACAAAAATGGACGGGCACGTGTCCCCTGCCACACCCCTCCCCCCCTTTTCCGCCGCCTCTGGGTCACGTGATATCGTTTTGTTGGTAGAAACGTTGTGAATATTTTTTAATGTAATTAAATTAATACATTTTGGTATCGTGTGCGTTGAGTAGAGAAGGGTGGGGGGGGGGGGGGGGTGATTAAAGTATTATAGATGCTCCTCATTCAATAGCTGATCATCGTGCCGACTGCTTATTGGCGCCTATATTATAATGATACAAAAGGATGTGAGCTCGCCAAAAGGTTGAAAGTGTGGTGCATATTGATTAAGATTTCTTCTCCCTGAAGATAAACTGAAACTCTACCTGGATAAATGGATTCATTGTGTTCTTAATTGCATTGTGTGGTGATGCGTCTCCACGGGACAGCCCTTTCAAAAGAGTAATGGAAGATGCATCGATGCATCAGCAAAATGTTTGTGCTGTTAGTTCAAAGGACTTTGTATTCAGATTTCACAGTACTAGCTGATTTGCCACGCAGTTTTCTGATTCTCGGCGGACAATTTAGACCCAAATACAAGAAGAATTATCTGAAGGTAACCACACAGGAAGAAAATAACCGGCGTCCCTGTTACCACAATGACGGTGCCCTATACCAACGCTGTTTTGGAGACAAATAGAAATTTGCCTAATCCTCCCACCACTGGCTGCAACTCATAGATTCGAGCTCCGTAGGAATGAAGACTTGGTGGTACCCTATTATCGAACCCAGTCACATCTGATGTCACCCTTGCCCAGCACCACACGCCTCTGGAATAATTTGCCCCGAAACATTCGAAATAATAACTCCTTATCGTAGTTTTCAAATTACTTGAACAGGGATAAAATACTAGTTCCTATTTTCTTTTACCGTGACAAATCACGCCAAGCACAGATAATTCACTGTCGATTACGCCTATCCTGCAGCAAACTAAATGACCACCTTTTCCAAAATCATCTCTGTTTATCCCCCCTGTGTGTATGCGGTGTTCGGGAAACAGTTGATCACTACCTGTTTCACTGCCCACTTTTCAACCGAGAGAGAATGGCAACCCTCGGTCAGTTAGCTAAATATATTGATGCAGACATACTGCTAAATGGGAGTGTTGAATATAGCCAAAGCGATAACAAGCAAAATTTCCCAAAACTGCACGAATTTATTATTGCCAGTAAAAGTTTTAATAATTGAGAAAAGAAAGCGGTGCTGTCTATTACTTGTGTTGCACAAAGGGCTGTTAAGCTCGTATTGTAAAGAAGCCACATGGGATACGACTTATCAGGCGTTAATATCCTGTGAGCAGATTGTCACAGCTGAATGGTTAGCTACGTTTTTCGCTACATCAACTCCCCTGGCTCCCGATCCTGCATATCTATCACAATCTTCTACCTTTTCTTCTCAACAATACAGCTCTTTTGTTCAAACTTTTATTATCCTAACATCCAGATTGAATAATTCGCTTTATATGTCATGTGTAATATGCTTTAAGGAACCAGCTTACATAAGCCACGTGCTTGGTGCTGAATCCTTTTCCACGACTTTGTTAATTATTGTCTGACTTGAAACAATATACACTTATAGCCTGGAATAAAATATTGTTTAAACTAAATAGAAATCGGATGCTTCATAGCGTAAACGCAAATCGAAGAGGAAAGAGATTAACGTTATCGTCTGAAAAAGGTCAGTATACTACTAAAAGTTTGCAAAGCACCACATATTTGACACATCATTGTGAAATTTGCTTGTGACATATTTGCGATATTTTTGGTGGATATGATTGAGGAATGTATTTAGATGGCCCCAGTGTTTACTTTAGCTCTCTTGACAGGCAAATTGTTCGTAACAGTCATAGAAAGCATGTACCCCTTGATTTTCATGTTTTTTCGTGTACTGTCTACATGTACACGGCATGCGTAGGGTATTCAATCTTCATATCAACACAAACTCTTGTGATTTAATGATTGAATATGACAAATGCAAATGTAAGAAGACATTTGTCTGAAGCAGAAATGTGGTGGGCTGTAGGGATAGTGGAGCAAGGGGCTACCCATCGTCAGGTAGGTGAAGCCCTTGATGTGCACAATACGGTGATCACCAGAGCCTGAGCAAGACTACAGCAGTGTGACACACCAGTAAGACTGCGTGGTGGTGGCAGAGACAGGGCAGCATCTGCAGCTGAAGACAGGGTTTTGATCATTCAGGCCCGTAGGAACCGCTTTGCCACAGCAACCCAGCTTCGCAGTGACCTTTAGAATGCACCCTGGGTAAATGTCTCGACGCAGACTATCCGATCGAGAAGATCATGTATTCGCATTTCGCTGTCCCAGAACCACCGCCAGGCACGATATGAATGGGCCATGGACCACATTGGATGGACCAGAGAAGATTGACAACCTGAACTTTTTACAGGTGAGTCAATGTACTACCACACAGATAGGCGTTCTAGGGTATGGAGAAGATCGGGAGAGCGATTCCATGCAGCCAGCATTGCTGAGCATGACCGCTTTGATGGAGGGGTCAATCATGGTCTGAGGCGGCATCTACCGGGATGGACGTACAGAGCTCTGTGTCCTTGAACGTGGTACATTGACTGCACAACGGTGTATTGATGAGATCCTGGATGTCCCCGTCAGATTGTATGCAGGTGCAGTAGGTGATAGATTCATTCTGATTGACGATAATGCCCGTCCTCATGTTGTCCATGCTGTCGGGGAGTACCGACAAAGGGTGGGGATTGAGCGACTGGACTGGCCAGCAAGATTCCCTGACCTCAGTCAAATCGAACATGTCTGAAATGAGTTGCAGCTTGCAATTTCAGCACGCCCAGTCCAGCCAAGAAGTGTTCAGGAGATTGGTGCCATGCTGGTCCAAAAATGGAACAACATCCCACAAAGGACCACCAGGAACCTGATTGGGAGCATGGGAAGGCGTTGTCAAGCTGTTATTAACAGTAATGGATCTCATACTCGATATTGAAGCCATACCAGTTCGCTCCGTCAACTTTTTGGCATATTCAAAAAATTCCTCTTTTACCAATAATATACATTTTCCATGGTTATCGTATTCACAAGCTAAACAATAATGTCAAACACAAATAAAATCTTAACTTCTGTACTTAAATCCTTAAAGATATAATTAGATAAAAAAATATATACATTTTTCATTACAATATTTCAACTTAAACGTAAAACAGGTAGTTGGATATACTTGGTGCTTAGCAAACTTTGAGTAGTATTTAATATGTTGTTTTTCTAATTCCAAGGCTGATCTACCAACAACTGTCAAAGACGGAATGTTGCCATACATACCTGATAGGAAACCCACCCCCTACGCCAACATAGATACAAACAATGTTTCGAGTACCATTAACGTCAAACGGAATTCGGACAATTCTTAGGCACTGTTTTCTGTACAAGCGGAATGTTGAAATGCTAAATGCAGCCAATGCAAAAAAACTTTTACAATTATATTTTCATGAATTGTATTTTCTACCTCTTAATGCAACTGACTGAAATGAATCATTTGCATTTTAAAACATCTATCGATTTTCCTACTGGCAAATTGTGAGATCTCTGAAAATATTATTGGTTCATTTTAACCCATTTAAAGTCATAGCTAGAACATAGAATTCTAGAAAATACAATTGTAAAAGTTTTAAAGTATTGACTCACAGGCCAGTGTGGCCACATATACAAAAATGTCTCAACCAACGCCATCCAATGTTGATGAAGAACTGTTGCTATTAATAAGCGATTTTCTGATTTCCGATGTATCCTGAACCGTGCACATTTTTCGCCGCAGTACAACATTAATTTTTACAGCATGTCTTTGTTATTATTGACCAAACCAAGTGCCGAGATTGCGTAGTTGGCAGTTTTCATGTTGGGTAAACACCATGGCGTTTGATTGAGGGAAAGCTGTAGCAGCTTTCACGTCATCAAACGTCCTTGATGAGAGGAACTAACGCGTTGATTGACTTGATGCCATTTTGGCGGAGAAAGGTGTTTGGTTTCGACATTTTTGGTTGCAACGTTTTTCAATGATGTTCCAGTACTCCAGGCGTATAGATATTAATAGTCCGGCCCCCAAATGCCAACTTTCTGGCCAACACCAAAGTCGCGTCCAATGTTTTTTTTCTCGATGGTTTCCGATAGAGGGACAGCTCCTGATTCAGAAAACGTTTACTGGACGTCTGACTGCATTGAGTAATTTGAGGTATTCGGCGCAGAAAAGGGGTTCCCAATTTCATTTCGCATAGTTAGCCAAATTCACATACATAATCGTCATTTACTAGAAAAAATCTAGAATTTTATACTCATATAGACATAAATGCCGTTACGTCCCTTAAGTTCCAATGTGTTCTATGTGCCTACTGGCACATAGAACACATTGGAACTCAGGGGACGAAATTTATTCGATGCATAGAGCACGGTGGCTGAGTGGTAGACTGTTGGGCTTCTGTGCTAGAAGTCCGGAGTTCGATCCCTGTCCGAGACGACTCGCGTTGTGTCCTTGTCAATGCACTTTATCCCGGTTGCCTACATGGGGGCACGGTGATGCCGTGTACTAAGGCGTACTGCACGTCGATGGCGCACTTGTCCGCTGTAACCCTGCTTGAGTGCAGCTTGAACAGAGTTATAATATTGAGGAGCTGACAGTTGCTCGTTAATGTTCGGTGGTTCTCTCCGGGTACTCCGGCTTACTCCACCCGTAAAACTGTCACGGTTAGCCATTGTTCATAAGTATGTGACCTTAAACACCAGTAAATGAAAAAATAAATTCATTGCATAAATAAGTGCGCGTTCTCCAAACAACCGCTGTTTTGTTTGAAAACAAGCGTTTTATGAACGGCATTTATCAATTAATAAAGAGCGTTTCCATGAAAACGTCAAATTGGAACTTTCAGGCACTCCTTCGGATCAGCGACGTCATATTGCATTGATAAAACACCAGTGCTTTTTATCTTGTCGTCGATTTCCTTCAATTGAGAGGCCGCTATATATAAGTGATTATAACTTCTTTGCACCTTCTCGATTTATTTTGGTTTGAAATCAAGTTGAATTACACATTTTACCATTGACGATCGTTGTGAATTTGAAGGCAAAACTTTCCTTATTCTTTTGGCATTTCATTTTTTTCAGTCCGGCATTATTTGATTTTTTCTGTCGGTTTACGTGCAGAATCCAGGGCCGGGGAGAGGAAATTCGGGTCAAGAGTTAATTCTGTGACGGGCCCCATTTCGAAAGACTTGGGATACTGATGCAGATTCCGAAGACATCTGTCGCGAGTGCTGAAGTCACAAGCGATGATAAGGAGGTCCGGGGGCTCCCCTCCCCCTCCCTGAAGATTTTGAAATAAGTTATTGAATGGTGTCTTTTTGCTGCTTTTGTAATGAAAAGTCATATTTTTTTTTGGCCGTCAAAATGACGGTTTTAGCAGCATATTTCAAATTTGCAGTTATCAGTGAGTATCCAGTATCCTAGAGTTATAGCTTTCGGCGGCATAATTCTTGAAGTGATAACTTTATTACATCAAGTTGACTTAATAAAGCATCAGTTCAAGAATAATGCAGTCCAAAAATACAACCATTGAACAAGTTCAGAACTCCATTCGCGATACAGCCACTTCTCAACATTTATTTCTGGGCAGCTATAGAACCAGTGGTTCGACGGGCACCTTATCTTAATGATTCTTGCTAGGGATCGGGAGGGCAAGCTTGGCACAGGAGACATAACTTTAGGAGAGGCAGGTAAGACCTAAGAATCCTGGACTTCTGGGCCACTTCCGGGTCCCGGGGCTACTATCCCAGTTCTCCACCCTCTCCTCAGGCCTGACAGAATCTATCATGACCGTTGCTTTTTTGCACCGAAATGCGGGCCTGAAATTGTTAGGTTATGTGACCTTCTGATAAACACGGTATCGAGACGAATCGAGAACATAATCAGATGCAGCCAACCGTATGATGATGGTCTGCATATGCTTTTACAATCACATCTAGATTTGGATGTCCATTTTGTTTTGAGAAGTCACAGATATTGTGTAAATAAACATGCTCACCCAGAAAGTGTCACACAAGCTACATCCAGCAGAGAATGCCAGAGTTATTCATACCTCAGCGAATATGTACCAGCCAAGTAAAGATCTAGGCGATGTCAGACACAAATTGTGTTTGATTTCAAACGACACTGTCTATTTTGTCGTTGCAATTGTGATGGACAAAAAACCATAAAACTCCGGCAAGGTGAATACAGGCTTATATTTTCCGTCAAGTAGTGAATCCTGAAACCAGCAGTAGTTCATCGCACAAGGATGAGATACTCCGGGTTTGTGAGCAGCCAAAAAATAAAAAGGGGGGGGGTGAGGTTAGGTTAAGGACTCTATGTGCTATGGGTGATTTGATTGTGGCAGACGCTCGTTATCACTCGGTCTGTACAGCAACATTTATGAATTCAAAACCTTTAGCGTTCTCGGCAACGCAGTTCATTGAGTCTACCTCAACAGTTTCAAATCCAGATTCCGAAGCTTTGAAATCGGTGGTTGCTTTCATGAGAGATGACCAATCCCTTATTTGTAATTCAGTCGACTTGTTCAAATAGTATGGTAAGTGTGGGGTACTTGTATTGTCTGTCAAGGTTTCGTTGCGAAGCTTGCTGAGAAGTACGGCCACGGCATGTTAGTCCTTTACTCGGCAGAGATAGCCACGATTTTAGTGAATAGATCGAGAGCTGAATCGACTCCACGTATTACACAGGATCCAGATGATTATAATGCCGAAAGCGCAATGAAAGGTTTGAAGAAAACTATATGTGCCGAAAAAAGGATATGGATATAGATCGAAACAACTTTGACAAACTATCACTTTTCAAGCTGGACATTGTTAGCTTTTCTGGATAGCTTGTCACCGAAATTAAACCAGCCCTACCCGGGATGCTGATTAGCAACATTGTAACATCACTAGTACATGGGATACCAACAACAATGAAAATGGGCCTAGCTACTATGACGAGGGACTCTAAAGACCTCATAACAAAACGATGCATGACTTCGGAGTATAATGATCCTATGGTGAATTGTTGCGTTTCAAGAAATCAGCAGCAAATATGGCAGCTCGCAATGCTGACTTCACATCAATACCTATTTCTGACGGTGGGCTAATACAGGTAGTGGTAGATAATTTCGATGCTGACATTGCGCATCTCAGAATTGAAAGAATACTTCGTACCCATTCTCTGACTGATTTGTTAACTCAAGTAAATAACACCGCCCAGTCGCAGCACAGTCAGCTCCCGCGACTTAAAAGAGTCAGAGACTATTAACTATCAGTAGGATGTTGTTCATTATCGTAGACCGAAACGCTCGGATATGTCTATTTCTCCCTCAAACAAATGCATTTCGTCGCTCCACTCTCTTTGTCATTCAGTACTGTCCACTTGTAGGGTCACAGAAACCGATTTTGTGTCCTTCAGTGATGTTCTGCGAATGGAAAGTTGTCCAGAATTTTACGGGTATAACACTCATATATCTCGCGAGTCTGGAATGTTCACCGAATGTGGTATTAAGCTGAATATCTCCCACTGATCGACATGACACCGGTTGATCCAAAAACTATCGCCAATGCAGTGAAAAAGGCCCAAACAGCTAACGTTGAATTCTGGACAGGGCTTCACAGGGTTTGCAGCTGATCAACAGCTGCATAAAATCGCCGTGCAGTAATTATAGGCTTGGATGTAACCTCTGGTATGCATCGCGATGTTGTATTAGTCGCCGTCAGACATTGCAGTTCGCGAAGAGGCGATGCCAATTTAACCGTGGATATTTCAGACTGCGCAAGGCTGCCTGATGTCCAGTAAACTCTTTCGAAGTCAGAAGATGTTACTCTTACACATTCCATCGAAAAACTTTGAACGCCACTTTGAGGTTCAGTGCCCTGGATGCCGGACTACAATGTTCGTAACACAGAATACACTATTACACGGTTCGACGTTTGATCGTAATTATGATTAAAAAATTGAGTTCAGAGTGTTTTTATTTAAAATCACATACTAGAAACCGGAAAAAAAACAACACACCCACAAAACACCAGAAAAACGCGCACCTATGCTACACAAGTGGTCATAAATATCGGCTTGTTTTAGCTTATTATCATTTAATAATAATAATAGATATTTATATAGCGCTAGTCTGGAATGTTCACCGAATGTGGTACATTCCAGACTGCATAATCTTTGAATAATTAAGGAATGATCGTTTGTTTTTGTCTATTTCTTGAGTTATGTTTGGACTTTGTTTTTTGGGGTTCATAACTCAAGAAATAGACAAAAAGAAACGATCATTCCTTATAATTAAAACGTTCGCGACCCAAATAAATAAATAGTGTTAGTCGTCCTCTACTTCAGCGAACAAAGACTTAAAAACTAAAACTGGTAGACATATTATTTTTCTGGCATAAAAGAGGGCGCATATTATTGAAATGCAGGTAGTAATTGACACACTTTCCAAGTCAAATGCACTTATGTCATTAAATTTTTTATTGACCAATGAATTACGTAATGCAAAGAAAACGTCATAAGCCACCCCTCCCTCAAATTTCATTCAACTGTTCACTTCACGTAAAAGTTACGTTCCGTGGTAGGTGGAAGTAGGCCATGAGTATTACATTGTATTTTGGTTTTGACCGTTTCCCGAGAACTGAAAAACACAGTTTGTAAAAGTGGAGTTAGATATAAAATCATTTTGATTTCCAAAAATTTCATTCAAATTAGCAATGTCAAAATTGCCGTATTCGTCGTGACCAGCCATTGTTTACAATCGATTTGGGCAAAACGATGAATGCAGACGATCACCCAGTGTGTGTAAAAATTGAAATGTCAAATAAATACAGTTGTGGAGAAAAAGAAAAATTGACCCACCACGGTCATTTAAATATTTTATAAATAATTTCATGGTGATAAATTAGTAATATAAATTTATTTTTCTTTTTCAAATTTAGAACGTGCCAGTGTTCTAACTTCTATTGATTTGACACCATGTTGCAACTCTGAAGACTGGTATTTTGGGGGCGTGGCTGGGGGCGGACCTAATTGTGTTTTTTTCGGTTCATTGAGTTATGAAAAGAAAAAAACAGAATCGTGTGAGCCAATCTTTTTATCTGAAAACGCAGGAACCGAAAAAAAGTTTAATTATTCAACGTTGTGCGTAACCTCATAGTGTTGTCCGCATCGTTTTGCATACTTCGTTTACTCAGAGACTCACCGAATGAATAAGTCAACAGATAAAGCAAACTTTGTAATCGAGTATTATTCGAATTTCCAAAATATTTTCCATCCAATTTCGGATGATTATATCCATGTTGAGGTGTTCCACCTTATGGTTGAAGGCGAATATCTTTCTTAAACGATTGTCGTTTCGGGTTTCCATTCCATGTAATTAAGGTAATGTTTCAGCTGTTCGATTTTCGTTTGTACAATCCAATTTTCGACTGTGTTTATGGGGATGACAATGCCGTGCACTAGAGAATATGCTCAACATTCTCTTCCACGTAGTGTAGTTAAACCCTGAGGTATGGTATCAGTTTTCATCACTTTATGCTGCTACAAAACAGGGATGTCGTAATATGCAATCTTTGAGTAAACTTGTAAATTACTCTCTGGTACGCTGACGGTTGTTTCTATGCAAGGTTTGTCCGTCTTTATAGTCAGTCAGTGCTTGCCTAGAAACAACTGCAAAGACACAGGACACAGACTGTCAAAGGTAAGCAAAAATGTATTTAAAACTTATAGACCCTTGAGGAATAAAACTGCATTAACTCTTTGAAACCGACCTCTTTTCCTGTCAAGGAATATGATATGTCACAATTTTATTAAGTAGGATGGCTGCTCAGTGAATGTGTGGTATTGACCCATCAATACTTTCAACGTGCAGCCTCAAGGCTGCACGTTGAAAATATTAATTGGTCTATTCTGAAATAACGGATATGAACTATTCCCATTGATGTTATTGAATTGATCTGGTCGATTCCATCATTGCTCAAGAGCGCCAGATATTCAGGGACAGCCGAATAACACCAAATACAGATGTCTCTAATAATTCTGCGTATATCGACTATCCCTATAAAGAGCGACCAATGCGACACAGTTGGATATGCTAAATCAAGTACATTATGAACATGCAGCATGGCATCCAGGCCTGATCTACCAGAAATTGTATCTTTCGTTAAAGGTTACGTTCAGGCGACTGTGCCACAAGGGAAAGAATTAAAATATAGAGAACACTATCAGTGACGTCCAGTCGTGTTTCAGTCGGCGATGCGGTTCACTAATGCGGTCCACTAATAAAGGAATGTGTCCATATATCGAGTACAATATTTTGTATCTTACAACAGGAACGTATTTCCCCCAACACAAGTGAAAACGTCTAGACAAAATACAAATCTGTATTGAGGGTAGGAACCTCACGCGCGATCATTTGATTCAGAAAGTGAACGCTTTTTACCTGCACTCATCGAATGCTGATAACACATGCCGAGTCCACAGTTTTTGGTAACAGTAAGTAATCAATAGATAACTCATGCAACGACATAAATGGGACTTAAATCATATTTTGGCCATGATGATACTTTATACAGACCTACCAGGCGTTAAACGTGAAACATAAAGCAAAGCAACACACAGCTGACTAACTGCTATAAACTTCAGCGGCTCACACTACAAGTAGAATGATGAATGGGGTTTCCGTCACGCATAGCGCAAGAACGCAATATCATAGCATCATGTTTTAATTCATAAAAAATAACTCACAGACGATGAACGATTGTTAAAAACACGTGAACAAGTCAGGAAAGGGAATAATATTGTAAGATAAATTGGTTATTACCACTACGTGGGTTTCCGAGATGGTGCATTGAAGTCTCGACCTCGCTTCTGCGTCATACAACAGACTCGTCGATATATGCCCAGCGACGAGGTCACGAATTCAATACACTGTCTCGGAACCCGCATGATGGTAATAACCTATATGGATACATGGACGTAGATGTAAAATAACTGGATTTGTGTTAGAGCTGTGGTAAAGCTGAGGTAAAGGCTGGGGGCGTTTTTGTCCCAACCTATAGCCACTTCCAGAAACAATATCGACAAAGTTTAGTGAAATGTGTTTTAGAGCATTATGTACAAGAACTCTCGCTTACTCAAATAAGATAGAATGAAGTTATAGTCTGTCTCGTGGATGCATTCCTCCCTGACTGTTCGGGGTAGAACGGCTTTTAGTTATGCCTTTTGCTAAATCTTTGTTACATTGTGAACCTTTATCGATGTTTGAAACTGACTTTTTAGATGCCTTCTAGGCTTACCCTGGGACATTGCTATGGAACAACTTTAGATTCTTAACCGCATCCAGGACATCGCGCCACAATGTTCGTGTGCCGCTCTCTTATTCATTCTGGATACCGAAGCGAAGGAAGATGATGCCTGCGTGTTGTCATAAGCCTTCCTGATTTCGAAGTAGTTTTACCACCTCCCTCACGATTTTAAGCCATTCGTGTTTCTTGCATGGACATAACCTCGAATTAAAGACTTTTGGCAGGCCATTTTGTCAATTGAGATTAATTTATCTTTTTTTCTGGTATAAAAATGAATGAACAAAGAGAACAAAAACATACTGTATAAAATGTTATGATCTCACATCGGGGAGACGAAAGAGAAGGTATTTCTGATAAAACATTGAGTTAATGTCGGCTGAACAATAATCTTAGACAATTTCAATGGGCTTATTTATTTATTTATTTATTTATTTATTTATTTATTTATTTATTTATTTATTTATTGGGGTGTATCGATACTTTTTACTTACGAGCTACGGCATGCAACTGCCAGACTCCCCAACATACTAACTCCGCGCAAGTGGCGTTAGCATTGATTGAAGACAAGTGTACTATCGACGTGCAGTACGTGTTAGTACACAGCACGTATCCCCACGTTGGCAATCGGGATGAATTAGATATCGACTCGTTCTTTCTTTGCAAACAGAATTATTCAATAACTATTTTTTCATAATATCAACAAAACATGTCCAGACTATAAGGGACAATAAAACTTTAAAGAAACACCGTAATAACTCTCTGCCAAGCTTTCGACACTAAGCCCTCATCAGGACGCTACAGATAACACAGCTACACCATCACAGCTTAGTCATAAAACAACACATTTACAAACTTGACGTCTCTCTAATTCTGAGTGTGTCGACTATCCCCGTGAATAGCTATCGATGCGATATAGTTAGAGCTGTATCGTGTACAATATGAACATGCAGCGGAGTATCCAGGCCTGATCTACGCAGAAATTTTGTTAACGTGCTGTTTTGAGGCTAAGTTGTGATGGTGCAGTTGTGTTATCTGTAGTGTCCCGATGAAAGCCAAGTGCCGAAAGCTTGGCGAAAAGATATTACGATGTTATATACTATTTTGTTTCCATTTTTTTTTTTTTTTGCGTCAAAAACATGGCTCATGACCTGCATAGACAGGACCGATTTTAACCGTTACGTTTGGGTTAAGGGTAACTGAATACGAAGCTGCATCATGGCTATTATATGGAAATGTTTGCAGCCACAATATATTTTTGTTGTGCTTATTGTTCTCCTTCACGGAACTCGAGATAATGCTAGGTTCGAAACCCCGCATTGTGTTCGTAAATTTCCACTCACCACGTGTTGTATAATTCGGCGTTCTACTTCTCAACGGTTTCATTTCTGAATGGAATTTTAAGAACTAAATTTGGAATTCAAACCATACAGAATTCCCAAAATATGGATTGTTATTGTCATGTCATTTCAGGTATATAATATGATGTAACATAACTTTACATACTACATTTTACATGTTTTTATCAGATAGATCAATTTTGACAAATGTATGAATCGTGATGAATGTTGGATCCATTTAATATTATTCATGCTCTTAATGTGTATGTACTTGTAACAAGGTCCCACCTGGCAAGTAGTAATTTCAGTTCTATTTTAATTAGTGGGTTGCCACTCGAAAGGTTTATTCATGAACTGCACACGTGCACGTAATAAGCTACATCCATCTTCACAAAATTTGTAAGTACTTGCTACTGTCATTGTGTCCTGATATCACAGTATGGTAGCTGAGAATTCAACTTTTGAGTGCTTGACAATCGGAACACTCAGACTATTTTCGAAATATAAACCGGAATTATTCTTGTAATCTAATTGAAATATTTCCGCCGTGTATAGCTAATGCGAATAGCAGATAGCAGACACTCCCCAAAAAGTTATTGCACAACTTAAAATCTACAATGTGTGCTTTACAAACATAGCTGCTGCCCCTTCGTTGGGACGAGCTCGATGAGCTCGTTCCACGAGGAGTCACCAGCTCTGCTTTGAAGGCACAGGTGGGGAAAACAGAAAAATTTGAATGATGACCTTTGTGCAGTTTAGTGCGCGACACTTAATCCAGGCTGCACTAGTGGGGGCACAGTTGCGCTGTGTACTGAATTGTATTGCATGCCGTTGGTGCACTTATCGGCAACTGCTAACTCTGCTCGTGTCGGGTTAGTAAATTGCAGAATTGTATGACTGTACACCACGTTAGTCTGTAACTAGTTTACTGCACGACACTCAATCCCGTTTGCTCATTTGAGTAGAGGGGGGGGGGAGCGCATGCGCGGAAGCTGGAATACGAAAATTCTTGAAAAATGTTTTCTTCAAAATCATGTTTAATCAAAATCCTACTTGTACATCTGAAATTATTTCTTATAAATAACCAATCCTTGCATAACTAGGACAAGGACACGTAAGAGATACTACAGATCAAGCTGTGTATATGCCTTAATATCACATATTATATGAAGCATACACACACCGAAATCATCCCCTCAGAAAATAAACTTTCCTTGTACAACTGGCGATGTGAACCATAAAAACACTGAAATCATCCCTCAGAAAATATACTTTCCCTGCACAACTAGCTGTGTGAACCAGACAAACATCGACGAAATCATCCCCCAGAAAAGAAAGTTTCCCCGTACAATGAGCTGTGTGAACCACACAGACACCGAACTTATCCTGCATACTTTCCCTGCACAACTAGCTGTGTGAACCAGACAAACACCGACGAAATCATCCCCCAGAAAAGAAACTTTTCCTGTACAATGAGCTGTGTGAACCACACAAACACCGAAATTATCCTGCATACAACCATCTTTCCTTGTACAAGTAGCTGTGTATTTGCCTCTACATAACACTTGTGTATGCCATATAAACACCCCTACTGGAATTCTAGAAGTCAGTGAGGAGTTTCGCTACTCTGGACAACTACCTACTGGAATATTAGAAGTCAGTGAGGATTGCCCCGCTACTCTGCTATACTGGAAGCACGCTGCACGCTATGTTCACCGGCCGGGGTTTTCGTCATCTCATTCATTTCCACGACATACCACAGCATAACTGGAACAAAAGCATGTATCCACCAACAGCAAACCACATCACTACTAAACCCACAAATGTTGCCTGCGAATCGGCGACCGATCCGCTTACCAGCAGCCATGTAACAAAAAACAAACAAAAAAACAGAATTATACTTCTCATGTTGATACAATGTGGGGACGTTGATTTGGACCCAGGTCCAAGACAGGCAAGCATATTTCCATGTGGTATGTGTGAAGTACCCATCACGTGGTCTAACGACGGAATCTTCCGTAACAGCTGCAGTTTATGGCATCACAATTTATGCATTGAATTCTGCACAAATGACGACGAGTCCTAAAAAGGTCAAACGTACAACAGGTATGTTTCAAGTGTGACAGCTTAAATACCTAAATACCTCCTTGCTTACATACCACTCATTCGAGATAAAGGACATCAGTTATACGAACCTCTAACGGCAACAGAAAGTCTACTAGACTCATTACTTACTGTTACCATCATCACAGTTCATCCCCTTGAAAACAAGCCTCCCGAGAAGAATACACATAGACACCAGCATTCAAGGAAACCCTTAAGGTAGAAAAATAGAACCAGGATCAATTCAATATTAAACCAGAATACAAAACCAAAAAGAAACCTAAGAATTATGACAGTTAACGATAGATGTATAAGAGACAAATCAACGGAACTAAAAGCCACCATAAATTACAACAAACCAAGGATAGTCTTGGGAACGGAATCCTGGCTAAAAGGTGTGAAATCAGGCAAAAAAAACACCTACAGATGCAATAAAATAATCGATTGTTTTTTCGTGAATGCTACACAGCAATTAGAAATGAGAAAAAAAACACTTGGAGGCGGAATCTTTATCCTTGTACAATATAACGTCAATGCGATAGAACAACCAAAATACTCCATAAATGCCAACTCGACTGGATAAAAATCAGACTCAAAGAAACCAAAAGCAATCTACATGGCACACAGAAATCTATAAGGTATGCAAGAACTAGAAAAGTCCCTTAATATCATCGACGAACAAAGTAACAGCAACACAATATTAGCTGGAGATTTCAACTGTCCTGATATCAAATGGGAAAGACTCTTATTTAAAAACGACGCATCAGGCAAAGAGGTACAACTGAAACCGATATACGTCACATCTCAGACAGGACGTACACGGATCCATAAAGAGACAACAAGAGAAAACAGTCTCCTCGACCTCATCTTCACCACAAACCTATTCTAGCCAAAACATCCACAAACATACCTGGTATATCGGGACACACAATCAAAATTACAGATTTTGACACCATGCCTTACTACTCACAGACCAACCCAAGGAAATCTTACGTCTTGACAAAAGAGGACTAGACTTGCTCACTTCATTAATACAAGAAATGGATAGGAACAGATCCAACATAAATGACACATAGAAAAAGTTCAAACAACACCTATCCAAAAGCCTTGACAAACGCATCCCATCAAATTCCATCAAGTCAAATAACAAAATGCCATGGCTCAATCGTAGAATAAAAAAAATTATTGAGGAAAAACAAAACCTATACAACCAGGCAAAGAGAACAAACTATTGTCAAGCTACAAACACTAACAAAAGGAATGTAAGAGGGAAATACGAAAAATCAGAATGGAACTCAACTATAATAAAAGGGATGGAAAAAAATAACACAGATCCATTCCAGAAATGTGTTAAATCACGAAAAACAGGATAACATCGGAGTAGCACCATTTGACGAAAAATGACAACTAGTGAGCAACAGCACAGAAAAAGCATAGATACCAACCAAAACAGTTCTCATCGTTTTCACGAGGGTAAAGACAAGCACTCCTCCCAAGACACCAAGCTATGTTCGTCAAACATACCAGCCAAAATCATCCAGGAGGGAGGGGCAAAATAACTTTTAAAAAATCAAAAATGCACAAGCCTCGGGTCCAGACAACATTTCAAACAGAGTACTGAAACGGAGCACAGGACACCTCGTTCCATCAATGTCCATCGTATTACAGAAATCGAGAGACCATGGTACAGTACCAAACGACTGGTTCAACGCAAATACATCCTGCATTTTCAAAAAGAGAGATGAACACGCTGCAGAAAATCATTGGCCAGTATCCCTAACCTCAGTGCCATGTAAGCTGCTGGAACACATAATCTGTAGACATATGCTGAAACACGCAGAGAAGCACAAGGTACTAACATCATTGAATCACAGATTCAGGGCGGGTTACTCATTCGAAACACAGCTTGCCGCTACAACCCAGGAAGTATTACAATCATTCGACCAATGCAAACAAATCGATATAGCTGTACTCGAGTTTTCCAAAGCAATCGACGCAGTCCCACACGAAAGACTCATCCATAAAAAAGAGCGATACGGAATCAGAAGACCGCTACACGCATGGTTCACGACGTTTCTCACAGAAAGGGAAATGTGTGTAGCTCTAGAAGGGGATTCTCGGATGAAGCAATCGTGGTCTGTGGTGTACTCCAAGGCACTGTCTTGAGTCTACACCAACGATCTCCCAAACTCGGTAATATCATCAGTGAGGTGATTTGCAAACGACTGCCAATTGTACCAGGATATAATGAGCAAGAGGGATTACACCATCCTGTAAAACGATCTAACATGTCTAGAAAATAGACATCACACTGGGGAATGCGCTCTAGCGCCAAAAATGCTATATTCTGAGCATCAGAGGAAACATTCATCGATCCCACACTCTAAACGACCTTATACTAGAACATGTTCCATCGAAACCTTACTTCGGCCTACAAACACAGAAAGATCTCAAATGGAAAGAACACATCAACAATGTAAATACAAACGCAAACTGCACTCTCGGATTCCTCTGCAGAAACCTCAAACACTGTCTTAGGGAATGTCGCAGAACAGTCTATGTTGCACTCGCGCGATCGACAATGCGGTATGGAACTATCATCTTAACCATACGCAAAGCAAGAGATCACAAAACTAGAAGGCTTACAAAGAAGGTGGGCACTATTCATCACGAAAAACTATAAATCAAGAGAAAAGGGGTGTTTTCAAAAATGCTGGAGGAACTGAAACTACTTTCACTACAATCTAGAAGGCAGAAACAGCTCCTTACTGTCTTCTATAAGATGATTGTGGATAAACGTCATTAATGCCTCTAGATAAATTCATCAAGGTACCAGACCCAAAAGCGAAAGATCCAGACAACAAAGGACAATTGCATAGTTATCAACATAGTATCATCTTTAGTAAGAAGCAATAATAGATCCGTAACTGTGCCAGCTTATAAAACAGACCAAACCAAATACTCTCTCTTTGTATGCACAGCTTTCGATTGACACCACCTGGACGAAAAATCTGTAGTAGCAAGTACAATAGAGGTCTTCACATCTACACTAGCGGACCACCAAGATAAGACCAGCTCTCCGTTCCTTCGCGTTTTAGCCCAGCATGGACTCAATGGTGTATCCATACAGATGCAGATGGTGGCGCTGTGTACAAAGGTATATCGCACGTCGATGGTGTATTTGCCTTCAACTGCTTCTAACGCTGCTCCTGTTGGGTTAGTAAGTTGCAAAAAGTTGCTCCCGTTGCTCGGTTATTCTCTCTTGGGACTCCAGTTTCCTCAACCGGCAAAACTTGCCGACACCATTGAGCCTCATTGCTGAAAGTGTAATTGAACCCCCCCCAACAAAAAAACAAACAAAACAAACAAACCAACAAACTAATTTAGCCCTTTACACAACGCAGACGATATCAAAATTTGTTATTCTAAATATCATTTTTTTTAATTTTAAAAAAAATTTCAAGAAAACCATATCATGTTACTTCTGATTATCACAGAAGTTTAGCAACGTCGAGCGCGGTTCGTAGTTGGATGGGTGACCATTTCAGCGACTGACTCGTGCTCCCGCGTTGTGTCCTTATGTAAGGCACTTAACCTTGATTGCCTACATGGGGGCACGATGACGCTGTGTACTAAGGCGTACTGCACGTCGAAGGTGCGCATGTCTTCAACCAATCTAACCCTTCCTGTGCTGAGGTGCAGCGTTCAGAGTTACGATGCTGGAGAGCTGACAGCTGCTCGTCGTTGCTCGGTGGGTTCTCTCCTGGTACTGCTTCCCCCATCCGTAAAACTGTCACCGACATGATATGACCCTGGCTGTTAATGTGTTGTTAAACCCTGATAAAACAAACAAACTCCTGATTGGTACGATCCCGACGAGCTCTTTCCACAGAGGGTGCACATGATATGGTTTTGTTGAAAGTTTTTAAAACATAATATTTTTTCAGCTGCTGAATTTGCATATTACGTGGGGCGAATGCGACCGATTCGTTAGGTAAAGGGTTAATGGTTTGACCCTGATTGCTGAAAGTGTAGTTGAACACCAAGAGAAAAAACACAAAAAACAACAATCTAGTTTAATGATAGAAGTCCATATTTGGGGTTCATTAACTTGTCAGTGCGAGGAGCCAACATTCGGGCGTTATTAAAAAAAAAAGCTGCAATAATGCCCTTATATTCTTCAATTCATATAAATATAGAAAGAAATAGTATTTAATTAATAATAATTACATTGTTAATGTAGTTATACGTTTTGGGTCCAAATACTCAATTCCCATTTATCAGGTGGATGAAAACGTCATGACCAAATGTAATTCATTTTCAAATGAATACATTTGGTCCAACTTTGACACACATTTACGGTACAGCGCAAGTGACAGAATGTAATTCTGGCTTTGTCTTTTGTGTGAGGGTGGTTTTTCTCCGCGTTCGTTCGTACATGTTTTATTTCATCTTTCAGCTTTGTTGTTTGGTAAAAAGTAGTTTAAATTCAATTCTTAATAAATTTATGTTGATATTATATATTAGATAGTGGCAATAATGAACTAAATATTGATGAACAAGTCTGGATACAAAAAGTAATCTAACATGGCATCAATTAATGGATTGTCTAAATCTGTTCAGCAGGAAAAATATACAATCATCCGTTGATTCGCGATAAGCTCAAAATTAGAAGAGCAGTCAGTGCATTCAACGAAAGAATAACAGTTTACAGATTTTTGTAACAAACTTCAGTATACTTTTTTACAACGGAATAAAGGACTATTGGCTGTGAAGATTAGCATTCATGTAGTGACTTTCAGCCAGCCTCAGTACTTTTTTCATCTTTTATAAAAAAAATACAGTTTTATCACATACTTATTGCCAAAAGTGCTGTGTACTATTATACAATTATGGACTTTTGTGGTGGTGAATATTAGAGGATATCTACGCTATTTTAGTGAATATCAGGCATTTTCTCTTGAGTGTGGACCTGAAAGTTTTATTTTTCCCGAGCGCTTGTGCGAGTATTGAGCCCAATTCGACTGCAACAGTTTCAAGACAATAGCAAAGATCTGCTGATCGTTTCTTCAAGGCGACGTTCAAGGCGACGTTATGCGTCGAAGCGTGACGTCATTTAGGAAGCTACTGCGGAATATTTCTCGATATTCATCGAGTCGATGGATATCGAGAACTATCTTTTAGATAATTTTCGATAATTCACGGGCTAGCATATAATAAGATGTGATATGCACCTAAAAATCTTATCTTGATAGAGGCGCTAGCCGAGGTCAATATAAGTTTTTAGGTTCATATCACATCATATTTACCAGCACAGAAGTCCATAACTGTTTCATTACATACACCATCCTCCAACAAAAAACCCAATCTTCTATTTGTCAATTAACAGTTCAATTATATCAACCAGAAATACTTTTATTTAACAATGAAATAGTTATAATCTGCAAAATAACATAAAAATAAACAATGTCATAGACCTTTCGTAGATTGAAATAGAACTAGAGAGGGGATTTCCAAAAGCTTTATTTAGAAAGTGGATTTCAATGGAAAACCGGTGTACATGGATTTTTGAGTACTAGTCACGTGTACAATATCCAGCCAATAGAAATGTAGTTGCTTATAAAGTATATAATACATGCCAGTAGGCAACAGGTGGTATGCGGGAATGCGCAATGGGGTAGTTTAGATATGGAAGCCATGTTTTCTTTTTCAAACATTTCCGACTCAAACCGCGGTATTTTTCAAATTGCGTTTATGTGATAAAAAGGACATCAACGACGGCCTGATTCTGTTAGAAATTCATAAACTTCGCCACTGAACACCGATAACAACATACCGAAATTTCAATTTTCCCATAGTGCAACTAGGCATCTAACCAATTCAGTTTTGTAAGACTGAGGTCAATGAGGTCTCTCAAGCAAGACTGAGTTAGTTAAATTTCGAGAAGTATAACGGAATACATTTAGTGATTTAAATTTCGATATTTCGACTTTAGTTTGGAAATGGTTAATTGAAGTTCAGCATCGGTAAACCTCTTCATAAATACGGGCCATAAGTTTCGTATAAAAAAGCTTCACTTAATGCTTGTTTTTTACGAAACACAAAAATTTGCCACTGGAAAACTACTTTGAAAAACATAATATGGTATTTAAATTCAAGTGTAAATATCTACGTTATATGTTTTAAAGTCTGAAAAAAGGACTTACAGAACATATAATTCTTTCTAGGGTACCTGTACCATCCTTCAAAGTCTTCTTGTCAGTTCTAATTCAGATGTCAATCATTTTTAACAAATTATTAATCCTTTCAGACCAGATTTGATCAATAAGAAACGTTGCCTTTTCGAGAGATGCTTCACCTCCAAGTAACCCAATATATTTAGAAACCAATATTAGGCACTCTACTCTCAGCTTTAATTTAATTAAAAGTTGTAATCATTTCAGATGAGTTTTCAGAATTATTGAACAGGATATTATTTACAACAAAATGAGCGAATCTTTTTTGTATTGTGTGGTGGAAGTTTCAGTAATAATGTTGTCCCACAGGCTCATGGGACTGTGGGATTAAGTGAAACTCTTTGAACCCTCGTTTCCTGGAATGATATTGCCTTTGTGGCAGTCAGGTCAGGTCCAGTATCAATGTACAGGGAGGATGAAATAATTGCAGTCTGCAGCCAACCGGTGGCAGACCGTTATTATTTTATCATCAATGCCTTGTGCATAAACCTCTTTTAATAAGACAAAAGTGGGACGAAATTATGCCCTGGACCGAAATATAGGTTTTGCCAGTTCAAAGGGTTGCATTATTACTGAATTTCCTCACAATTTCATGTTTGTTTTGTCCTATCATTCGAGATTATATTTGTGTCTACGCAAATTTTTGGCGTGCCGTGTTAAAAAAAGTTGACCTAGAGATATCCTTGTGCTTTCAGTTTACAAACGTAACATCTCCTAAGTTCAAAACAACACAACAGCACCTGTCCTGGAATTTTGAAAAATGAAGCCGACATCGTTATTCACTACCTGCTTGCTTTGTCATTTCTTCGCAACCATGAAATGGATAGAATCTGTTGAGGTGGCACACGCACATAGGCTGTTTGATGACATCATCAAAGTCTACAACCCTGAGTTAAGGCCATTTCGAAGTATGGAGGGATCTGTAGTTGTAAATTTGACCATGACTCTTGTCAGCGTGGTGAAATATGACGAACCGGAACAATCTATATCTACCGTAGCCGCTTTTTATGTTCACTGGATGGACTAGTTAATACATGGAACGCCAGTCTGTATGGCGGAGAAAATGCACTAGTAACTGATCAAAGACGTATATGGTTTCCAGATATCGTTGTGATGAATTCTAATGAAGCGACTAAATTTATAACTGGCTATTCACCCAAAGTGCAAATTCATAACAACGGCCTAATGTTGTGGTTTCCAGTAAATGTTTATGCAACTTACTGTGCTGTGGATGTGACCTATTTTCCTTTTGATACTCGAAAGTGTGTCATTGAAATCGCATCCAGGGCTTACCTAGCTCACCTTGTATATATACAACTTCCGAAGAACTTCATAGACATAAATTTATATGGAAAGAGCGGAGAGTGGGAACTCATTAAAACGGAGGCATCAACTGCAGAATATTCGTTCCCCGATGGCGAGTTCCAAAGGGCAGAGTTCAGTTTGCATTTAAAACGTTGACCTCTATTTTATGTTCTTAATACTTTATTACCCGTGATGCTTTTATCCTTTCTGAATGGCATGGTCTTCAAAGTATCTGTGGCTGCTGGAGAACGTTTGTCCTACAGCATAACAGTATTGTTAGCTTTTGCGGTTTTTCTAAGCATCATATCGAATTTCTTACCGCGGACTGGAGTAAAGGCTTCTATCCTTGCTGTTTATGTCACTACAATGACAGCGACGGCAATGAATCTTAATTTTTATCACAGAACCTCAAAGCCCCCGAAATATTTAAAGTCATGTTACATTGTAAAAAGCAGAAGCAGACATGACTCAATCTTACCAGAGACAAATACGGAAACATGTGCCGTGAGTCGAAAGGGACTCGCTGACAGACACTTTGACATGGCCGTTGATCAGTGAGATATTCGATGCGATTTTATTTTGGGTATTGCTGGGTTTGTTGATAGGTTTTACAACAACATGCATGCTCCTTCTCAGTCAGTGAGCAAATTCACTCTAAAATCAGTTGGGTTAACAATTAATCCAACACAGCTGGGTTGCGTGAATATGAACACAATTGGGTTCATATTTACTCGCCTCATTTGATTTGTAGCCCTGCTAATTTCAGAGTGTAACTTTGATGATACAAGATATTTTATAGCCAGTGAGCCCAAATAACGTTTGCATGGTATCAACGGCAAACGCTTCAAGACACATATTCATTCAGAGTAATGGTAATTTTCCCGTTCAGAAGAGACTGGTAGCTTCTATTTGTAGGCGTGACCAATTTATATTTTGATTTTTCAATCGTTACAACACACGACATGGCCAGTATGCAGCGCGTTATAAACTTTTTCAAGCCGTATGGACACTTGACACTTGATTGGACGACGCAGAAATTTACCAGCTATTAGAAAGGATCAGTAATATAACTTAACTCATACAACCCTATAGACAGGGACCGTTTGGGCCCAGGGGATGTATTCCGATTTTTATCTTACAATAGGTGTGTATTGAGACGGTAATTATCCAAAAACGACGTGTGTCTGTCGCACCTCATACACACTCTGTACACTGCAAATACAGTATACAAGTGCGTGGTTAGTCACGATTTGCTTTCGCCACTATTTATGGAACATACAAGCCTTTTTGAAAGGCGTTTGCGAGAGGCCATAAACTATGAAACCACATTGATTTTATGTTTGTGTTTCTTAAGAAATTGAGGAATTCAATTGAAACAACACGCAGTTACAGCGCAGCATTTCAAAATGTTCAACAAACACCCTCATTAATTCATACGGGGATCGGGGAAGTTCAAGGCAGCCTCATACAGTTTTGATCGAAATAAGCAGTTTTGTGTCAGTCTGTAAATTAAATTCAAAGACAACTTAATCACGTTATTTATAGGACAATTAATAATTTAAAGATAAATCTATCATCTCTATTATGTCCTTTACAAACTGTTTTATCAGAGTCTCGTTCTTGTTCCTACGACAATATCTCGATTTCAAAGCAAGAGCTCGGCTCCGAGGCACCATTTTGTACATAAACATGGTACTGATGATGCACATGTTCGGACGGTGATGCCTGCAGTTTCCAACTGATGATATTGCTCCACTACATTATCAAGAGCAGTGTTTACTCTATCGGATGCCAGTTTAGCCAATTGCACTAAAACGTTTGATTTGGCACCAAAACATCTTGATTGGGTAAAAGTTTGGCATCAACCAAGTTCCTTTCACTTGTGAAGGAAAGCCGTTGTAGCAACGAAGTGCTCGTTTGATGGCGAAACTTTCAAAAACAAATATACTACTCACAGTTTGCTAAGAACCAAATATTTGACACATCATTGTGAAATTTGCTTGTGGCATATTTGCGACATTTTTGGTGGATATGATTGAGGAATGTATTGAGATGGTCCCCAGTGTTTTCAGTAGCTGTCTTGACAGGCAGACGTTTCGTGGCAGTCATAGAAAGCATGTACCCCTTGATTTTCATGATGTTTTCGTGTACAGTTTACATGTACATGACATGTGTAGGGTATTCAATCTTCATTTAAAAACAAACCCTTGTGATTTGCTGATTGTATATGGCAAATGCAAATGCAAGAAGACATTTGTCTGAAGCAGAAATGTGGCAGGCTGTAGAGATGGTGGAGCCAGGGGCTACCCATCGTCAGGTTAGTGAAGCCCTTGGTGTGCACCATGCGGTGATCACCAGAACCTGGACAAGATTTCAGCAGTATGGCACACCAGTAAGACGGCATGGTGGTGGCAGAGACAGGGCACCATCTGCAGCTGAAGACCGGTTTTTGATCATTCAGGCCCGTAGGAACCGCTTTGCCACAGCAACCCAGCTTCGCAGTGACCTTCAGAATGCATCCGGGGTAAATGTTTCGACGCAGACTATCCAGGCAAGGTTGCACGAATGTCTTCTCCGATCGAGAATACCATGCATTCGCATTCCGCTGCCCCAGAACCACCGCCAGGCACGATATGAATGGGTCATGGACCACGTTGTATGGACCAGAGAAGATTGGCGACCTGTCCTTTTTACAGATGAGTCAAAGTACTGCCTAGACCACACAGATAGGCGATCTAGGGTATGGAGAAGACCGGGAGAGCGATTCCATACAGCCAACATTGCTGAGCATGACCGCTATGGTGGAGGGTCAATCATGGCTGGGGCAGCGTCAGCGGGGATGGACGTACAGAGCCCTGTGTCCTTGGACGTGGTACATTGACTATACAGCGGTATATTGATGAGAACCTGGATGTCCACGTCAGATTGTATGCAGGTGCAGTGAGTGATAGATTTATTTTGATGGACGATAATGCCCGTCCTCATGTTGCCCATGCTGTCGGGGAGTACCGACAGAGAGAGAGGGGATTGAGCGTATGGACTGGCCAGCAAGATCATCTGACCTCAATCCAGTCGAACATGTCTGGAATGAGTTGTAGCTTGCAATTTCAGCCCGTTCAGTCCAGCCAAGAAGTGTCCAGGAGCTTGGTGCCATACTGGTTCAAGAATGGACCAACATCCCACAAAGGACCACCAGGAACCTGATTGGGAGCTTGAAAAGGCGTTGTCAGGATGTAATTAACAGTAATGGGTCTCATATTCGATATTGAACCCATACCAGTTCGCTCCTTCAACTTTTTGGCAAATTGAAAAATTTCCTCTTTTACCAATAATATCCCTTTTCCATGGTTATCGGATTCAAAAGCTAAAACATAATGTCAAACACAACTAAAATCTTAATTTATGTACTTAAATCATTAAAGATATAAATAAATAAAAAATATATTCACTTTTCATTACAATATTTCAAATAAAACGTAAAACAGGCAGTTGGATATGCTTGGTGCTTAGCAAACTTCGAGTAGTATATTTTACCACTTCTAGTACAATGAAAGTGTCAGCTGGTATTAAAGGCGCAAGCAATAACCGATTTTCACGAAACACACCCAAATCAAATGATGTTGACAGTAAGTTGTTATATATATTTTTTGGACAAACTTTCGACGTTAATTTCAGTGCGTGGCAATGAGGCAATTTTTTTCGTCAATAAAACATTGTACGTTTTGAACTTTACAAAAGGCAGCATTTAATTAGACAGACACTTCATACCATGACTCGCGACGATATGAAATATTTATCTAATTAAATGATATCTTTTGTAAAGGCTCGCGGCCCACTTAGCCCAGTACATTAACCGTAATTAGTCGATTCATCTGTTTTATATCACTATGGTGACAACCCTTTTTGTCTACCGAGCTTTTCGTCAAAACTATCGGATTTTGTCCGTCACCAATTGTCCTTTCCCGTTTTACCAAACTAGACTAATGAATTCGGATCAGAGATTAAAAACACTTCATTTGGCACCAAAATATCCAGAATAGCTAAACGTTTCGCACCAGATAGTTCAGTGTCGGCATGAACACTGATGGAAACATGCCTTCATCGTGACATGCATTGGTGGTGCAGTTGGAATATTATTCAGCAGGGATTCCAATTTCGTAATTTAAGTAACACGTACAGCACTCTAAAGTGGTCATAATGGGACCTTAACTACCCGAGCCAGGTACCACAGCCGTCCACTTATATGACCGCCGGTGTGTCGCCAAAGTTCAGGTATCAAATTTAGTCTCGCCTGAAAGTGCATCATTACAAGCAATGGCGATTCAATATCTAGACTAAACGAAAATGTATTGACTGGAAAATTTATTGTGGGATGGATGTCACACTCCCTAAACCTCGAAAATAAGCGATGAACTATTTAAAGGCTGGGCAGGTTCGTGCCGGCGTCAGATTTGTTTCGGAATTTCATTTGTTGTTTTGGAGCTTGAAATTACCTGTATCATCAAAGATCCCTGGTTCATTATCTTGAATGCATAGACCTGGTGTAGCAGATTAATTTGCAAGGTTATATCACATTTATCTTTAAAAAGTTGAGATAGATTAGGTATTATTATTATTTATTGGTGCTTAACGCCACATCAGCAGCCAAGGCTATATCGTGGCGAGAAAACGATAAAAGGGAAACATGACAATAATGAAATACAAACATGAGTAAAAACAACTACAATAAAAATGATAAAGACAATGTGGTATGAACAGTGATGCGTGAAGAAACAAGAAATATGAGTAGCTCACAAATCAACCCGGTGAATTTAAGTCTTAAAGACTCTAGTTTAAGATAATAAAAACAATTTTAAAATTTATTAAAAAGGCTAATTGATTTCAAAAATGCGAGAATCATATTCGGGCTCGTACGATAAAAAGAGCTCTCTCAGAGATCCAGCAGAAAAATATTGCCCACTGACATGATTAAAATCAGTACAATGTAAAAGAATGTGTTCCACTGACAACACCTGCTGGCAGGGAACACACTCTGGTCGCACAGTAACCTCCAACAAAAAGGAATGTGTCAGTCTTGTATGACCAATATTACATCGCGTCAGAACTGCAAGATCCTTTCTACAGAGGTTACTAGATGGGTAGGGATCTGAAATAGTTGGTCAGAAGCAGTGGAGCGTGTTATTTGTCACTAAATCCCATTCCGCTTGCAACATGGATTTGATGTAACTACTGATATGTGGTTTGAAGTCACTGAACGGAATCTTAAAATCGGCGAGAGGCTTGGATAAAGCCTGTTTTGCTGCACTGTCTGCCCTGGTGTTACCAGCGATACCTACATGTCCGGGTAACCAGCAAAACACGATATCATATCGGTCAGACACGAGAGTTGATAACTTCTCACGAAGTTCCAAAATGAGAGGGTTCTTGAACTTGGGGTTGAGCAAAGCAAGCAAAGAGGAAAGAGAATCAGAAAAAATAATCGACTTCTTTTACTGTACATTCTCAATATGTTGGAGTGCGAGTTGTAAAGCTTCAACTTCAGCTGTGAAAACAGAACTTTGATTCGGTATTCTAATTGAAGTGACATGATCATCAGTGACAACAGTTGATGCTACTTTGTCACCATCTTTTGAACCGTCTGTGTAGATCCTTGTATATGTACTATACTTTGACTTAATTTCAGCATATTTCTGCTTAAACTGCAGATAATTTGTTTCAGACTTTTTAGTAGATGCCAGGTCCAAAATAACTGTTGGCTTTCTAAGATGCCAAGGAGAAGTTTGTGGTTCACGGTTATCTTTTATTGCAACTGGTTCAATTTTGGCCGACTCCATATGAGGTTTAAGACAGATTAAGTAGAAGTGTTTTTGAAAATAACAGTCTGAAAAGGTGTGCCACTGCGTCTTTTTTTATTTTTGAGCTAATGTCTGTTTCTGATAATTTATACTTATTTAATATCAAGTTTGTGTATAAGATTCCGTGTAATCCTCTTTTAGAAAGTCTTGAAATATATCTTATCTGAAATATGCACATTTTTTTATATATCAATTTCTCGTTTTCAGGCTGAAGATTGTAACCTAGAATAGTATTCTATCATTTTTGTTATGCGTTCGTAAACTTGCTAATATCTCAAGAAAGAAAAATCGGGGTAAAAGGAATTGCAGGTTTTCGAAAATACTTTACTTTTTCAATATTCTTGTTAGTAATAATTTGCTTTATGTAATCTTATTATTATTGTTTCAATATAATATGTTCATTCATTTGTTTAGATGGAGTTTATTACTCCATGATTGACAGTATACGAAGTATAATGTTGTATTTTATGGACAAATAATATGTTAAAACCCATTGGTTTCGTTTAAAAATCGTTTACAAAATAAATACTCACTTTGCCCCACGTTTCGTTTAAAACTGTTCGTTGTTGATTTTATGTGATTGTTCAGCTCGTACCAAGCATAATGAGTACTTTTCCAGAAATCATTTGTTCGCTTCCCTGCCACAGTTTTAACGCTCGAGAATAGCTTATCACGTGAGTAGATGTTTGTTTGTTTTGTTGTTTTTTTTTTTTTGGGGGGGGGGGGGTATCACTGTTTTTATCGTATTGGTAGTAATTCCACGTTCAATTTAATTTTTCTTACAGGATAATAAAAAATTTTTAAAATAAATTTGAATCTTTTGGAAAAATGGTAAACAGTAAATTAGTATTGGTAAATTGGTAAAGCCAGTACTTTTATAATAACACATTCACCTATCAAAGAACAATCTTGGATTGATCGGCCATTTAACAGTTTCCCGGTTTTTATTATTTTGTTTATAATTGCTTTCTGTATAGTTTTCGTTAAATATATTATATTGAATGCCTGATATTGTGTTGCCACGATTCTAGTCGTTGATCTCTACATAGCTAGATTACTGGGACGCCCATAGATTATATAAATGGGATGCCTTTGATCCCTTGATTCCATGGTTACTTAATTTCGTCCAACTAGAAGGTCATCCCTTGGATTATCTCCATCGAAATGCAATGCAATGCAACTTTACGTCGCTGAGTGGAGCTTTCTGTTCTGGGACAGCTAGTCAGTCACATATAGAGAAGTACCTCAACTCCTGCCATCTCAGTCGGGCGAGTAATGGTTGGTATAAACAGATTTTCTCCACAATGAAAATATTCTCCAAATCACCGATCGGTTTTTAAAGAATATAGTTTAATAGCTGTGCAGAATAAATAGGCTGATGACTTGAATATTTACAAAATATTTAAGTTATTGCTGATAAAAAAGTGCACATATTTTAAAGCCGATACCATAATTGTAGTTTACCTTCTTGGTAAACAGCATCACCGTTGATGGAATAAACCCTGTCGCGTCGTGACTACACCTATCGCACCGTAACTGTAATCACGGCGCGACAGCGTTCATTTCATCAAGCGTTACCGATGTGAGGAGTTAACGCGTTGATTGACTTAACGTCATCTAGATGGATAGCGGGTTGTGTCACATTGAGTTTCGACGTTTTTATCCTGACTTATCAACAATGCAGTTGAGCCAGTCGCTCCAATACAGTCTTTCGTTTTTAAGAATCTCTTCAACATAACTTCGCATCGATCCAGCCCATATAACCTGTTTTTTATAAACGTTTACTTGTGGATAGCAACATGTATGGTGACCGACTTTGCAATTTCTAAAGGTGTCTTTGAGGAGGAGAATATCGTTTATTTTTGATCCTTTAATAGCGGGGATAATTTTTAAAATAACTTTCATCACCACCGCACTAAAATAAATAGGTGAGAAAAGAGAGGGTGAGGAGGGAGGTCTCCTTGTCTGACACCTCATCACAGATTAAACTTGTCTGAGCAACCACCATTATTCAGTACACAACAGGCAATAATGTTATAGAATGTTTTGAACCATTTAAGAATTTAATGGCCAAAATTTCCACAGTGAAGAATAGATCTTCACACTTTAATTAGAACAAATGTTCAACGAAATCATTCCCCCATTATATCTTCCTTTCATAAAATCAAATTCTGTATCTGGCATTATTTTCGCCAAATGGATTTCATTTACACACGAACCTAACCTACTGCCACGTCTACTTTAATAAGTGATACTGGTCACTAGCCACTAGTTTTATCTATATTTTTGATTTATTGAATGTTGTATACATCCTAGAATGGCCCTTCGTTATGCAATGGATAGTTACTCAAAATCGTAGCCGTCATTTAGAAAGTTGGCCAGAAACGCCAGAGGGCTTTCTAAAGACATTTACAAAATTCTGTTGTGAAACTACCTAAGCCAATTCTTTTATGATTTTTTTAAATTCATTAGGGCACTCAAATATTCATTTTCTGACAATAGACATTCTGGACTTCTGTTATCTTCCTGGCGAGGCATTTTCAAAATTGCAGGAGAGCCGTAATGGTTTGCAATTAATTCCTATGAAGAGAGCGATTTTCAGGTTTGTTGCTTTTTCGCGATATCTATATATCTGAATGCTATTCGTTATGATCAAATGCAAAAGACAGTGGAAACGTTAAGTTTAAAACAGAAACCATGCAGAATATTGGCAAATATCGGGTAAGAATTTCGAACTCTCAGGAAAGTTTGGACTCTTATACTGGGCAACCAGAGACAATATACACCATTTAACTCACCTACATGGTACTGTCAAAGTTGAAAGATATGTTCAAAATTCATACCTCCGGTATTTTGACATTAACTATTCAGTTATGACCGTACGACGTATATTAACATGGACTGGGTGATGAAATTATCCCCGCTGTTATAATGTTTTCGTATTCTTAAGCGTTTCCAATTAAGATGGGGGGGGGGGGGTGGCATCCTTCATTAATGTGTTGGAAGGATTAAGGCTGCACAAATTATATTTGTGATATTTTAATCTACGTTATTATGGCGATCACTCAGGCACCTGTCAATATCTTTCTGAAATATGTCGTGTTTGTGTTTGTATTCACGGTCGCTTTTAATCTCTTCTTTTCATTTTCTTCATCCTGCTTTCATTTCTCCTCTGTCCGTTGACGACAGCTCAACTTCTTGTCAATCGATCGCAACGCCACTGTCATTTTTCTTAGCTTTGTGTTAAATTGTAGAGCGTTCTCGGCTTATCGTTTGTTTTCTTTTTCAAACTCTTACGATGGGCTCGATGTGTTTGAGTGTTTCATTTACACGTCCACCAGTTCGATTTGTTAATCATTTGTAAAAAACTTTGTGTCTCTTTTTTATCCACATGTCTTTTGTTTTTTTTTAATTTTTTTTTGCTTTCGGGGGATGTGGGTGGTAGGGGGGCTAAACTATTTATTTATTTATTTATTTATTTATTTATTTATTTATTTATTTATTTATTTATTTATTTATGGCGTTGAAGGTTACAACTTTGAGCGCAATGGTTATTTATGATCCCAATATGGAGATGAAGTCATGTTAAGTTAATCATTTGCACTCATGTTGCTCATTTTTGAAGACTCCCACCTCAAGTATTGGCAACTGGGCCCTATTGTACCAGTGAAACAGAGCTCGTTTAGCACAGTAAACAAGCACTGATTCACTTCCCGGGGTCCCACGTGGGGTCTCTAATCGGCCTCCATAATTAAGCTGTTTCATGTCATATTGACACATCTGCCCAAGGCCGAGAAGTTCGTAAACTCTGCATTCCCCGAGAGGCAAGGATAGAACCTTGTTATGGTAAGAATTTCATTCACTTAGTCAATAGCGAAACATACATTAAACCTGCCAACAGGTTTGCATACATTTCTGTGTAGAGCAAACTTTGACGGTCCATGAGTAGACAAAACAATAAACGCCTAAGTATAAGTCGAAACAATCCAGGTCCAGGGCGATGGGGCTGAAGGTATTATGCGTGATGTGAAATGGAAACTCGTAAGCTTAACTTGTTTCCGTGTATTTTACAGCGAATCTTCAAAACTTATATATATTACGATCTGCATTTAAGACCAACAAGTACGCTGAAAGTTGAATGCCGTTGTCTGATGATCGTTTCGGGGTAGTCCAGCTGCATGCACCCGACAACATACCTGTCACAAAACTGAAACATCGCCAGTGGGGCCATAAGGGGAATATATCCATAACACGTTTCCACGGGCATTCAACCCTAAAAGACCATTTACGATCCACAATACCTAAAATAAAATTTCCGAGATACAGATTCAGGATTTTTTAAAAAAAACTTTGTTTTCAGTCTATTCTATAACTCTTGTGCACAACACAATAAGTTCCTTTTTAACCTATTACATAACACGAGCAAGCCGGTAAATAAGCAGGCTGTCAACTGAAGAATTAGGTCCCCAGAGGGTGAATTTGGAGATACTACCCAGCACATCAGAGTAGCATCACTAAATTTATCCTCTGTGAACCCCAGTCTGAATCAAGGTTTCAGGTCTAAACAGAAAGAGGAAATCACAGGATATATTTGTGGATTCTAGCCCCATGTATGGGATAGCATCAGCAAATTCATCCTCTGTGGACCTCCATCTAGAAATGACAGATTGCTTTTGCCGAGGCTTGAACATGACTGGTATGCAACACTTGATCACAAAATATTCTTTAATGGCTACAAACTTTCATTTTTTATGTCTCACAAACACCGATTTCCTTTGGGACGAACTCGCCGAGGTTGCTGTTCTAAAATCAAAAATTAAAAAAAAATTTACTGGTCAGCGCTGACCGCAGATGGTCTTTACGTCAGATAAGCTTTAACTGTGCTTGATGACGGAAAATTGGCCGTTTGGCTAGAGGTTGCTGGTTCGATCGACACGCTGTCAGCATCAGTTGCTAAACTCCCGCTGTTGCAGAAGAGTAGGACACTTTCTCTTCACCCAGCGGCTTCTTTGTGCAATAAACTATCCGTTTTGCGATGGGAACAAAAAACTGTTAATAAATAAATATGATGTTACCTTGTTTTATGTTCCTTTTCACACACTATACATTATACAAGAACAGGTTGCCAATGAGGCGTCTTCCCTAATACCATTTCTGGGCTGAGAAAAAGGTACCAATACCTTATCTAATTATAATTTCACACAAATTGCTTGACAAAAATGTTGGATGTATAAGTTACCTTCACATAATTATTGGTTTGTGAGCATGATTTGACGGTAACATTCCGAATACATGAATTATTTGATGGAGCAAGAATCGAGAATACTCAACTGATCACAACACGCACCTTTGGCTGCTGCATTCCCCCATTACGCTTTTTAAAAGGGCGATTCATCACGTAACATTGTAACGAATTATAATCAAGAATCCAATAAAACCATTTATCCAGATTAAAGAAACTAAGCATATTATACAATAGTGGATGGACCCAAGCCTATCATAAGACACAATTGTCGATTCTCAATAAATAACGCAAAATATCCAAACATGTCCATTTATTTATATCGGATATTTATACACACACCGGCCGAGATTAAAGTCAATCGGACCCGTGGAGGGTGAGGTGATAGGACACGCCACAACAACTGAAACAACAAACAGATTAACAGAAATTATAGTATAATATATTCAGTTCCTCCAAGCACGAAAGACGTAAATCAATATGCTACTCGCATTAACTCTTGGACATATATATACTTGTATACAAATTTTCCCATCAGTGACATGTGGTATTGGATTAGATTTTCAGACATCATATCAGCCAAGTGATAAGAAATATTTACAATAATTTAATCCCACAGATCTTTATTGTTACTGGATTAAAATATCAATATTGCTCCGATCATCCCCCAAAAAGGCTCACCCTGTTTAATATACTGCATTATATACACTATTACATTAGCTGAGACAATTCAAGGTCGCGGAGTTCACAGAGTTATCTTTCCTTTACCGTTTAATGGCCTTTAAGTATCGTGCGACACCTCCTAAATAATGACATCTGAAACATTTTTGTGACATAGGTTAAGATCTCTCGATGGAAGTGGATCCACCCACTTCATATAGCAGATGAAGACAAGAAACTACCACCTGTTGTGTTACCAATTTGTGTGGAGCGCTGGGGGATTTGGCTAATTTGCTGAGTCTGTGATAGCACACAGACATTTACAGGCGTAATTCGTCTGTGCTGTTTATTTATTTATTCATTTATTTATTGAGGTTTAACAACACTTTCCACAGCCAGTATCACCTCGTGTCGGGCAGTTCTATGGGTGGAGGAACCCGGGATGAAGTGTCTTGGTCAAGGACACAAGGCGGTTGCTCCTGGCGGAGATCGAACCGTGGACCTTTCGGTTTGAAGTCCAATTCCGTAACCACTGAGCAACCGCGCCCCGTCGTTTGAGCTAGAATACAGACAATTACAGAAGTAATAAATAATAATTCAACTATTGTCAGTACAAGATGACACGATCAGATGTTTGTAATGTGTTTATTTAAAACTACGGATATTTAAAGGCCGTATATGAAACATATTTCATGTTATTGGCAGGCCAACAAAATATTATGCACGGGATCACTTGTTGGTTTTGGTATTTCTAGTTGAAGAAATAATAGGATCATAAGAATCTCAAATTTCTGCTCAAAACGAACCCCGAATCGAATAAGACAGAAGATTTCTAATACTGTTGGATCTCGAATCGAACCTCACGTCTCTTCAAATACTAAATATTTCTCTTTCTTACAACAATAAGCATTGTGCGTCTCCTCTCTATTAATGTATTTACTGTCGACCTGTCTATTTGAGCACGTTAGTAAAAAAACGGAATATTCCAAAACGGAATTAGAGCAGTTTCAGAAGCGGAACCCTCTTGAACTCTTCTTCTATCATTAAATTCCTGTAGGAGACCTGATGAAAGAAGAAGGACTCACGAGGAGACACTTGGTAGGTTTATGAGAACATCCCGACGATTCGATTGGTGTAATGTGGGGACATCGTAGACTTGCCAACTATGTTGCTATCTGCCCTTGTGAAGAAAATAATTTTGCAATATTGACTGAAATGCAATTCTTGTTGCTCGTGGCTTTATTATTGGTACCCAGTAATCATACACAACCTTATTAAAGCTTTGATCACTTCAGTACTGCAACAGAACATCTGCCCCAACGTACTCTCTCTGGAAAATTTATTTATTGGTGTTTAAAGTCCCATACTTATGCACAAATGGCTAATCATAACTGTGACAGTTTTACGGGTGGAGGAAACCAGAGTACCCGGAGACGGAGAGAACCACCGATCAACGACGAGCAGCTGCCAGCTCCCCAACATCGTAACTCCGCACTGCAGCACAGGCATGGTTAGATTAATTGAAGACATGCGCACCATCGACGTGCAGTACGCCTTAGTACACGGCGTCGCCGTGCCCCCATGTGAATAATGGGGGTTAAGTGCCTTGCCCAAGGATATAGCGCCGGAGTCCGAATCGATCACTCAGACGGTCGCCCATCCGATGATTAACCGGGCTCGACGTTGCTCAACTTCGGTGATCTAACGAGAACCGGTTATCGCAACGCCATCGCGCCCCTGTCTCTGGTGAAACTCAAATTTGTATTCTAAGTATTTTGGCATGTGTTTCTAGACAATTTGTGGCTGCCTATATACGAAGCCAAGATTAGACCAGAAAAAACTGTAATACTGGTGTAGGTTGTCAAAAGTAGCAAAACAATAAAAACATATCCAGGCCTTTAAGGACTCAATTATCTTTTATGAAATTGTACTAAAAGTGTATAAACTATCTGTTATGATCTCTAATTTGGGATCATCCCTTTAATTGGGACAATTGCAATTTTGGGGACAACGGTTTGGAAATTAAAAACCTAGTCATCGCGCAGCTGGAGGACATTAACGGAACAGTTTCCTTCATATTATCTTTGGTAAAATGAAGCGCAAGTGCTTGCGGATACAGTGATGATTAGAGGAAGAAATCGTCGCCTGAGTCCTAGAATGTTCTATGTCCCCTATGGGACATAGAACATTCTAGCACTCAGGCGACGAAATGACAAGAAAGCTGTCGTTCAGTATGAACGTATGTAATGGGACCTATTCGCTAAAGTGATGGACAGTGTCAATGGGTGCCAATTGCTCTAAAAGTCGTTTGGCACGAAAAATACAGTATGTGTCACCAAAATATGGAACCCAAAATAAACATACTTCTTGTAGATCTCAAAGGCTTTGTGATTTATTATATCAGTGCATCGTTTTCAATACAAATCTCTGTCTGACTACGCAGATGGGGAGGAATTCACGCCTGCGAAGTAATCTATATGCAACTGGTATAATCATGACTCTTTGTTATGTGTCAACTGAATTAACAGTTTGTCCATTTTATCTGATACTTATCAAAACATTTTTTTGTTCCTTAATCTTTTTATATTGCTTAATCATTTTTATAATCCTTCTGGACGATAATAAAGTATATGCTATTAGTTTATTTGGAGTGAATAAACAGTAAGTAAAAATCATGAAATTATTTTGTAAAAGTTGACAATAGTCTTTTACATTATTTATTTATTTATTTATTTATTTATTTATTTATTTATTTATTTATAAGTTTTTTTTTTTTTTTTGGTTATCTTCAGTTTTATCAATTGTAGGGTTTTCTTGAACTAAAATACTTAAAAGAGCCGGGTAATATAAAATTAATATTTTGTACTTTGAATTCAACAAAGCGTCATCTGCAATGCTTTTGCATTGCAGCTGGCGCTTTGTTGAACCCCAAAGACTACACATGGTTGTTTTTTCTTCATTCACAATCTTCCATTTGGCACTAAATAGAAACGTTCATTTGGCATCAAAACGAATTCATTCGCCAACAAATAAAAATTCCATTTGGCAAAAAAACAAAACACTTGTAATGAACCTCTGAACAAACTAATGGCTGTAATTATACCCTGACAATTCCGTAGATTGACAATCATATCGTGTCTAACTGCCGACTATCCGAAAGAGACCAAAATAAGGAGCTGACGTTTCTATTTTTAAGATTTAACCTAACGTAATACCAGATCTTATCATCAATGTTCACAAAAATTGCCATTTGAATTTTAATAGTGTTTTTATAAAGTTGAACCTCCAAAACATACCTTCTGGACAATATAGGGGACGAGCTCATCGACCTCGTTCCAATGAGTGGCTATAAACTGCTATTTTTGATAAAACAATGAAAATTTTAAATCATTCTCCAATAAAGTGTTAATGTCGTCTTGTTTTCGTGTTATGTAAAGGGTTTTAACATCCAAATGTTTCTTTGTCAGTTCATATCATTTTGTTCTCAAATTCATTTCTTTTTTCAATTAATCAAACGCCAGAATCTATTGCTGGAGAACGCTCGCAGATTCTGACAGCTCTCTGAGATTACAATCCTGTTAATCCAAGATTTGTTTCCGATTTTTGTACAAGACATGTTGGTCTTTTTGAAAGCAACGTAAATTTTGGCTTCCCAATCTTACATACGCTCACTCCAGTCTATTCGTGTCAGCAAATTCCACCATTTTGATGTTTTGTTCCACGTGGACTGGACGACTATTTAGAATTCAATTCTCGAAATTTGTTTATTACGCTCCTGTTCTATGAAATCCTCATCTCCAGCAACACTAAACCATGCAGAAAATGAAAATCGTTGAAGGACCATTTTTAAATAGAAGCGAAATGTCACTGGAATTTTCTACAAATCGTGCAAACCAATTACAGTTGGAATCGCTAACTACAGCTGAAAATTGTTCCCTGGGTTTCAAAGTGGTCTATGTACCAGTAGGGATACAGAACATATTGAAACGCAGAGAACGAAACAGTTACACGTGTTCCCATCGCAGATGCGGTTGGCAATAAAATGTGTTCTGCTTGTTGATAGTTGTCAAATGAATTGGTGAATGTCCTGCTAATAACAGTTTTTTATAGACGCGAGAGTGTGTAAAACACACAGAACGACACTCGAGTGAATGGGTTAATCGACATGGCACTTGTGCCATTACGGAAGGATAAAACTCGAGGCCTGTGGCCTCTCGTTTTATCCGTGTACGCTGGAGCGCGTGCCATGTCGATTAACCCATTTACGCGCGTGTGTCGTTCTACGTATATCCTGTTGAATTCATACCAAATATGATATCAGCATTGTTTTCCTTTTACTTTCGCCGCAAAAAGCCGACTAAGCAGTGAGTAAACTTCTTTAAACTCGCATTTTGGAAGTTATTTTTAAGCTGTTGCATAGAATTACATTCCAAGTGTCTAAAGTTTGAAGAAAAATATCCGCAGATATATTTCTTCCGCTCCTACCTGCCAGTACCGTTCCCCCGTGATAGCGCCAAATCCCCCACGACATAATCCCACTCCCCCGACATAAAACACCACCCGACAAGTCTCTCCCCGACAAAATTCTCCCTGCCCAAATCCCTCACCATCAAAATCCATCCCTGACAAAATTCTCTTTCTACACATCTTCTCCATTGAACTTAAGGGGTCGTCCAACCTAACTTTGGTCAATTTGTGGACATTTTCCCCCAATGCCCCAGAAACAGATAAGAGAAGTAAGGGAGGACAAGTTATATATCAAAATAACGAGTAAAGTGCATAGAAAAGGTACATCTAATTGTTTTCAGGAAAAAAAATGAATTTTATGATTTTGAAGAAGATTAATTTACCAATGGCATAAGTAACGAACCCGTAAAACCAGAATTCGAAAGCCTTGTCCTCAATGTAATGATAACATTCTACAGACTCGGAGAAAGCATTTTTATGACACACACTCTGGTGTGTTTTGATGTTGGAATGCAATACCACCAACACAAATTTTGGATGTTCCGGATGTGGCCATATTTCAATGATGTTTTTTTCCGGTCATGTGATTATAATGTGGTTCTTGCAGGTATACTCATTTTGGGCGATCGTAAGAATGAAAGGTCGTGATCACGCCCTTTATTTGTTCGAGACAATGTATGAGCGGATTTGCAAACAAGTTACAGGAAATACTTGAGCTGTTAATGTCATAACTGCAACATATGTTTAGAAATTCCCTCCAGCGACATCCAGTGTTACAGGCCTCTGAACTTTTTTGTTAACGAAAAATCTGAATTATTGTTCACTAAAAAGACAACATGAACCACTTGTAAAAAAAATAATCGCGTGTATAAAATCGGGAGGATTCACATAAAATAAGGTAATATTCATAAAAGGTAAGCTGAGTGCTTCAGAAATCACTTTTTTCTCGAAGTATATTCCAAGTGACCTCGAACTATATTGAGCGTGTTGATTTCCCCCGAGGTTGTGACGTTATTTACTTCCTAGTAACCATGGATCTTGGCCGCGACAGTGTTGATATACGCAAAGGACGGATTGAAGATGGGTTGAAAATGATGCATTCGCGCTTTTAAATAAGGTGCGATTGGTCGATGCTGTGAATTTAGTTTTTTCTTGCAAATAACCATACCAACACAATCGCCGATGAGTGTCTTTTGTCATCGTTTTAGACTGACAAATGTGACAAATCTCCTTTACCGGAAACTATCTCCCAATTTCCATATCATATCAGCGTGACCGTGATGGTCAAAATCCTAACGAATTATTGAATCCACGGTCAAAAGTAGCCGCAATTAACATTTAAACAAATGAAATACACGAAATATTCACAATTTCTTCATTATCCGTGCCGAGTTACTTTTTACCCTGACACACCAGACCACATGCGTTCAGTTTCGTTTGTCAGCATCATACTGGCCTGCAGATGTGTGTGGTAATAGTACGAGAAAGCGAAAGAAGCCAAATATTTTCCCACCATCTATAAATTAATTAAAATTGATAATTCTGTTTCTTTTACTGAAATTATAAACTGATAAGGTGGGTGTGTTGTGATTATTATGCCCCGGACTTGGAAAGTCAAAGGCGTATCTAGTGCCGTGGAGATCTCTGTCCGTCCATACCAACATTCTCCCTTGTATCTCAACCACTGCTACTCCAATTTGAATGATATTTGGTGTTGTGATTGAGCATCACGGGGAAACGATGCCTGTGTAGCTGTTGTCGCGTGTGTTTCTTCCACACATTTCTTCCAGAGTTATGGTCCTTTTCACTCTTTGGAGTTAGAACATTTTGTTTATAACAAGTTGATTTGTTACAATTTGTTAGAAAGTGCTTGCTGACACCCTCGAGTTAATTGGAACAAAATATTTTTTGTGAATATTTTGTTCCTATTACTTATCAAGCAACATGCTAATGAATATTCTGTAAAGCCACCAATGTGATATTTGACATTTTTATCTTAACTATTGTGGAGGCTTCTGGAACTCAACATGTTGATTATGGCAGGGTTTTTCTATTCACCCATTTATTGGCAAATTAAGTGTTATAGTTGGAAGTAAGAAGCATGAAAAGTTGAGAACTTAAAGTCTAAAAAGAATGTTTTTCTATGTAATATGATTTTTGCAGATACTCTTATTTGGAGGGTTACCTGTCTGATAGTGTTTGGAGTATGTGTGTCGTCAGGATCTTCAAAAAGAAAAAAGAGTTAAACTTTGATGAAAAAGGCATATGCCATGAGTGCCGAAGGTACAAACATACAAGGGAGGGAACACCCCCCACCCCCACCCCGGGGGAATTTTTTACCAAATGGAGCTCACTTGTCAGATTTTTGGGATTTCTTTGCGTACTGCGTTCTTGACAAAATATGTGAACACCTATGAATGGGAGACCTACTGGATGTGCTCTCCTGATCTCAATATGCCAATAAGCCTCCTTTGGAAAAGTACACGCAATAATGGTTATGTAGGGTTCATTTGATGTGTTTTGAATAACGATGTACTTTTATGCACATTTGATGTTGTATTGCAATGACAAGTTACAGTTACTCTTATTTCTTCTCCAACAGATAGCATAAGTGTATTGGTGTCCAAGAGTAAACGAAGGTATGTTGCTTATTGATAAACCAGACAAATTTAACAAATTGATGCATGGGATAAAAGGGGTTACAGTGCAAGGTTTTTTTTAAATATATTTGTTCAACTACAATGTATTACTTTGCAGTGCATTCTACATAGGAGAAAATCATAGTGTCGTTCCAAACCACCACAGTGACACATACATCTTTATATTGGGAGACACTCGTTTGACTTTCCTACTTCTTCTAGTGGACTCCTTCCAGTTGACCTTTGTTGAACTTCCCCAAATCAAAACATAAACAAACGAAAAGGTATGCCTTCAATCAGTGAGCACTCCACTTAAAACCTTTGGTCTCAATCTTTATTACTTTCAAGAACTAGGAAAAGATTCTTCGAGTATGTACTTCAATGTTTATAGAATACAGCTGTTATTTTATTTTGAGGTACTTTATTGTAAAAAATTTGTTCTATTACGTATGCCATAGCAGACTTTCAGGAAGTGCTATCTTCACATGGCAGCAGTTCCATGGCAAATTCCAGGTTCCACGTGTTTGATGTTTCATTCCAAGCATTTTGGTATATAATGTTTTGGAGTTATTCATGTTGGATCTTTTTTAGACTTGGAAGAAAATTACCTGAAATTTGACCAAAGTTAGGTTGGACGTCCCCTTAATGAGTATCGAAAAACACCAGCATATTTTCATATAATAGAAAACTGAGTTGTTAAAAAAGAAAAAAGATAGTTCAAGGTATATCTTACATATGTTTACAAATATATGAAGGTAAGAAAGTATTATTTTAACCCTCTGCATATTGATGCCTAAATAATTAAATTTTTAAGTCACGTTTTTTTTCCTATCAGCCAACTCGAAATTTTATCAATTCAGTCTTGTTTGATAGACTTCAATGAGCTTTGTCAAAGAAGATTGAATTGGTTAAATTCCTAGTTGCGTGATGGGAAAAATGCTCTATCAAACAAAACCGAATTGCATTATTGGAAAAGTGGTGACTTCAAAGTTTAATATTTCCGACATGCAGAGGGTTAAATATGTTGTAGAACCACAGTTAAAGACTAGCACACAATACAGCTATACAGCATTTACAAAGCACGGTGTATTTTTATGTATAAGTCGGTGAATAATATTAACTGGTATTTGTTTTCAATGAAGCAGCTTTTGTCATATTTTGGACTTACTGAAAGGGATTTGGTCGGGGTCGGGGATAGCTCGAAGTGAATTGTTTCAAAGGAGGGGGATCATGTCGTTTGGGGCTTCTTTCTTGTGCTCTTCAACAACACCCAACACGTCTCCGAACTTAAAATTCTCTTGATTCTCCATGTTTTCATTTCTGATTTGATTTCCGTCTCAAAGAGCCGTATTGTATTTGTCGACAAACACGTGTTACATGGTCATGCGCAATAATGTAGTTTTAAAATAGAAAGGGTTTCGAAAACTGTGTAATGGGAACCGCGATATAGTTTAATTAGCGCATTTATGTGACAAAAGGATTTCAAAGTAGTCGCTTCAAAAAATCTAACAGAAAATGACTTGCCCTTCTTGGATAAACTAGTGCCGTATGGTATTAGCTGTCTCGTAAATATTACGACTAGGTTTGATTACACATTCAAATTATTCCTATGGGAGAACCACCGAGACTCCTCTCCTCCAATCAAACCCAGTCGGGTGGGTTTGTGGAGGGCGTTCCCGGGATGCTCCAAACCAGGAAAACTTGTGCATGACAGTCAATATGACTTGACAATCAACGTCGCCTTGGACCTTCTACATTACACAAAACAACGACATAACTGCTGTCAACTTTGCCGGTGTAATTAAGACACCCTGATATGAATTCAGCAGTAGGCGTTTCCATTTATGTGATCGCAGTTTTGACAAAGCGATCCAATAGCTGCACAATGTAAACGAACACAAGCTCTGAAACAAGAATTCCACATACCAACCGGAAGGAATGTACATGTATATCAGACTCCACGGCGCAGAAAAGCGCAATGAATCAGGTGGAGATACCGTATTAATCGATAGAACCTACACGAAATGTATGAATCTCGCTCACTAAATTTGATTCATGCCTCGGTAAACTAAGACTTTTGATAATCATTCACAGAGTGTCGACCTTCTATCTGGGTCTTCTATTAGGTATGCAGTGACGGACCCAGGAGTCTGGGTTTGAGGGGGTGCGACATTTCAATTATGGATGCGCAGCATCAATCGTCGGTTGTAGCGACTAGTTTGTGGCGAGCACGAGATGGGATATCCCACTCTTGTCAGCGGGATACGGGTAGTCTCGTGGGAAAAATATTTGAAAATGGAAGATCAATGTGGCACTCCAATGGCTTCTTTGCACATGGCCTCAATGGTTTCCTACCAAAATATTTCAACATTCAAATTTTGAAGAAAAGAAGCCATTTGATATCGTCTCCCATGACACCCGCGCAGGAAGTAGGCCTTTACGGGTTACTGTATTATCGGTAATAAAACATGGACATCCAATACCTTTGCTATCGCCAATAATATCGTGTATCTTGGTATCGGTGCTTGTAAAAAACTGAAATACACAAATAGGAGGGATGCTCGCCGGGAGTCCCCCCTCCCCCCTCCTCCCTGAATCTGCCATGTAATATGCGATTTGAATTTGCTCATGTTGCGGTAACCGTTCTCGTCAGATCACCGAAGTTAAGCAACGTCGAACCCGGTAAGTTCTCGGATGGGTGACCGTCTGAGCGATCGATTCGGACTCCCGCGTTGTGTCCTTGGGCAAGGCACTTAACCTCGATTGTCCACATGAGGGCACGAAGACGCCGCGTACTAAGGCGTACTGCACGTCCATGGTGCGCATGTCTTCAACCAATCTAACCCTGATTTTGCCGCAGGGGGTGGGGGGGGGGGGGGGGTTACGATGTTGGGGAGCTGGCAGCTCTCGTCGTTGCTCGGTAGTTCTCTCCGGGTACTCCGGCTTCCTCCACCCGTAAAACTGTCACGGTCATGATTAGCCATTGTGCACAACTATGTGCCCTTAAACACCAATAAATAAATAAATAATTAAGTAGGACAAATAACTCATTGATGATGGATAGGCGAGAGAAAGCACCCAGTCTCGGGCCTAACAGGGAACTTTCTCTCTTCTATCCAACATCAACTCGTTATTTAGCCTATACTTAATGATCTATTGAACAACAATACGAATGCGTACTTTCTTACAGATGTTGAACAAAGTGGAATGGAAAGTTAAATGGAATGATTCATGTTCGTTTCCGATCATAATCCTTAACCCAAGACGGATAGGCGACTCTAGTGGCCAAACATTTGTTTAATTCTTAAATGGCATTTTTGACTCCAAAACAATGCTTTTGACCCCTTATTGGGACGAGCTCCTTGAACTCGTTCCAAAGAGGGGTCAAAACCTATGTTTTGATACAGAAACTTTAAAACATAAAAAAATTGTAATGTTTTTTTTTTGTGAATAGCGCTTGTCACGTTATGTAAAGGGTTCAAAAACACTGAAGTGAGAATAAATAATTATAGGCAGATTCGCTGAACCCACCTTCCATTTAGTACTGAATTGATCGACTTTATCCAACGCCATACACAAAATCACAGGTGACAACTGTGATATTCGCAATGATAATTCAGTTAATTACTTAATTCCCCATCATTCGATTAGCGCTATTATGTTATTCTTCGTACACGACTGCAAGTAGAAATGACACCAACAGAAAGTACATGTTATGCTCGCGGAAAGCTATTTATATTTATAATTAATGTATACGATTGTGTTTTTCGAGTTGCTATCCCCGAAAATAATTCTTATATTGCGTTGTCGTGATGATCAGTTTGAAGTCGATCAGTTCAGCTCACCTTGGTTTGAGAACACACTTCAAAACGTGAGAGTGAATGCTCTGTTTGTCTATAGGGAGACAGCGTGCCTATGTACAGTACTTCGCACCACACCTTTGTAACAACATAGCCCTAAACAATTCTGACATGATTTATGCAGTTAAATTTTGGTTGTTGATGCAACTCGTCTGGGCCGCAATTCCCATTGAACGGATGGGTAAGGTTTATGCCGCTGACAAAACCGATGCGAGCAGGTTGTTTGATGATCTCACAAAAAACTACAAGAAATATCTGAGGCCAACGTTATCAAAACAAACTCCGACTAAAGTGGACATAACTTTCCATCTGAACAACATTGTGCATTTTGACGAAATCGACCAATCTTTAAGCACGGCAGGATTTTTTGACGTCCATTGGAAAGACCAGCTGATGAGATGGAACTCAAGCCATTATGGAGGAGAGAAGAAAATTATTATTTCGCAACAATCTATCTGGATTCCAGATATAACGCTGTTTAATTTTAAATATGAGATGAACCCATTTACGAGAGAGTTTGTGTTGGTTATAGTTAATGAACTTGGCCAAGTGCAATGGTTTCCTGGTGGAGTTTATAAAACAGTATGCAAGTTAGATCTCACTTACTTTCCTTTTGATGAACAAATGTGCAATATCGTTATTGGTTCGTGGAGTTACGCTGCAGATGAGGTCGTCGTTACCGCGAAAAGTGGTGAAGTGAACACACTCGTATTTACCGAACACAGTGAATGGGATGTAACGAACACCAGTGCTACAACAGTAATCGATTTTGTAGCAGGTTCGAACTTTTCCAGTGTTAAAATCAGCTTGTATCTAAGAAGACGTCCGATGTTTGTTATAATGAATTTAGTAACTCCGGTAGTGTTGCTATCTATTATGGATGCTTTCACTTTTAAAGTCCCAATAGAAGCAGGTGAACGCCTCTCGTATTCGATAACAGTGTTTTTAGCTTTTGCTGTGTTTCTCAGTTTTGTGACGGAATCTTTGCCTCGAAATGGAGAGACTGTGTCGTTTATATCAGTCTACCTTTCTAGTCTCTTAATTATAAGTTCCGCTGTTGTATTTCTAACAATTCTAAATATGTGTTTGTATCGTATGAAACGCACAGTTCCCACATTAATCGTCAGGATAATTTTGAAATGTAGGAGAAAATCGGAAGTATATCTATTCAGCAAAACTAATGACGCTGAAACAAACGAAGACACGGAAAACAAAGAACCCAAAGTTACATGGGAAATGGTGCTTGATGTTCTTGATCCATTATTCTTTCGGATAAATATTACAATTCTGTGTGTTTTAACGCTAGGATTTTTCCTCGTGGTAACAAAGTTCCGGTGATTACAGTAAAAGACGGATGGAAGTGCGTTATCTCAGTGGTTAGCTCATTGGAATTCAAAAATCTTGTCCAGAGGTAACTGAGTTGTGTCTGGGCAGGAGAATTAATCCCGATAGCCCGCTTTGAGACAAGGTGGTGCTGTGTACCAAGACTCACTGAACGTCGATGGTACACTTGTCTCCAACCACTGGCAACACTGCTTGTGCAGAGTTAGTACGCTGCAGAGTCTGACAGTTGCTCACCGCTGATAGATATTTTTTCTCCTAGCGCTCCTTCTTCCTCCACGCGTAAAATAGCCCACCACGACTTGACCTTGGCTGTTGAAACCCGCATAAAAAAGATACAGCACAGTAAATGATGGGCAAGTACAGTACTGTGATCACAAAAACACACAGAGATTTTCGCCCGGATCGCGACTGTGTCGAACACTTCCCTGTGTGTTTTTTATTAGGGTTTAACGGTACATTAACAGCCAGGGTCATATCATGTCGTTGACAGTTTGGCGGATGGAGGAAGCCAGAGTACCCGGAGAGAACCACCGAGCAGCTGTCAGCCCTTCAACATCGTAACTCTGAACTCTGCACCGAGCCATAGGCATGGTTAGATTGGTTGAAGACATGCGCACCTTCGACGTGCAGTACATCTTAGTACACAGCGTCATCATGCCCCCATGTAGGCAATCGGTGTTAAGTGCCTTGCCCAAGGACACAGCGCGGGGCGCGAATCAGTCGCTGAACCCTGTGTGCTTACCTCCCCACGGCACGATAGAATCTTTCTTGTCGAAAAATAAGAAATGAGAACATTAAATCGGAGATACTATGTTCGTTGGTTTTCGTGTGATGTAGTCTTTATTTCGCAGTAAGTTATGAACGACATCTCGACCTATTGGTGTGGTAGTCTGTCGCCACGAGATTTCGATCTGACCGTGACAAAACCCGCTTTTGTGATCACAGTCCTGAAAAAACCCATCTCATCGGTTGTGTTGTTCAAGCGAGAAAAATCATATTTGCCGATTGTTTTCACTTGAAACAGGCATTCGCCGACCGAATATTGTTCATGAATAGTTGTGAAAGCTTATTTATAATGGATTTGGATATAAAACTCAAAAAGGAAAAAGACGCAATCACACACTTAATACTGTTTATAAACTGAAAAAAACTGAATAGGTACATTTTTGTTGAAGCAACTGTTGCCAGGTACCAGTAACTCTGAAACCATTCTGAACAACAATATTTTTATTCAACTCTTTCCTGTCGTCTTTGAAGCGATACTCTGCCTCAAAGCAAACCCTGTTATTCGTGATAGTGAAAATATTAACATTTTAAATATAGACTGAGAGAAGTGGGTTCAATTGTCGCAATGTATTATACGTGTGTTAGTTGATTTGGCGTGTTTACTCACTTCTAGTTGAGTTTACGATGTAATAATTGTAACTGTCAGAAATTTAATAGAGTTGTCTCAGGTCACCCGACTTGCGAGTTCGACTTTGGGCTGGGAATGAAGAGCATTACATGCTGTATTTTATACCACGATTGTTCTTGTGTCCGCAGGTTAGTCCACATTCGGCTTGTGCACCTACTCGGTCGAAACATACATTCAAGGTTCACGTGAATCAGCGAACATGTCTTCATTTCATCCAAAATCTAAAAATAATAAATTTCTATAGGGTGTAACAGTTCTATTATGTAACAAATAAATATTTTTGCTGACCCGTTGCTCTAAAATTTTATGTACCCATGCATAGTATGATGCACATAATCCTAACAACGTAATCGACTATTCGCCGATTGTCCGTGCGTCGTTAGCCAGTCGGCAGGGGTGTTGCGAAAGTGGGTAAGGATTGGTTAAGACCCGATTTCGCCTGACTGTCAGGGTTCAAGTCAGAAATAGTGAAACATTCCATCAACATCATCGCGGGATGCCTCAAGTTGGAATAGTTCTATAAGCCAGTTAGGATTACAGTTAAAATATTAGAATGTTTGTTTGTGGATGAATACTTTTAATAGCCGTGATACGTGAGATTCTCAGTTAGGGCGTACCTTGCTCAAAATTAGACATGTTGGAACCGCTAGTAGTAAATTTAGTCGCATTAGAAAGTACATATTTCCCATTTAGAGAAAATCGATGTTTAAAACTCTAAACCAGATGAAAACGTCCCGAAAGGAAACTTATTGGGGTGGGTGTCTCCCAAATTCACTCCTCTTACGGACATCCTGTCAGTCGCCTGTCGTCCATACACTCAAATACAGGTACGGCCTCGTTTTCGCTATCCATTTGTATAAATACGAGGCACAGAGTAACGTAGTTTTGAGTTATGTCTGCTTAATATTTCAAGAGTTATTACCATTTGAATTAACATTTTTAGCTAGTTTGAACTATGTTGCACTATTATTCAAGCGGCTTTCATCGAATCAACTGATCATGGGCACGCATGTGAAAACCTATGTAAACTAGTGTGGTATGAAACGAATAGTCTGTCTCTGAACTCTCTGACACAGATGGTATATTTCATGCCAATTCAGAGCCATCAATTGGTAGAGTCAATATTTGTTACTATGGGAAACACTAATCAATATTTTCAACGATCAGCCTTGGGTCTGCACGTTAAAAATCTTGATTGGCCTACCGCACAATTTCGCTGAGCAACTATCTACTTAATTGTAGACAAAATATCGCTTGACGGTATTAAAGAATTCTGTTCTGGGACACATTTATCTGATTGGGTATGTGCAACCCCTTGCGGGTCTACGGCCCGCTGGGGTTCCTATAATGGTGGGTATTGTAAAAAGGGCAGGCTTTCCCAGAAATGTTAGGAGCGATATCAATATTTTAACCTTTTGGACCCTGGTGGTATCTTCCATGTCAGTTCAGTGACATGAATTGGATGAGTCCATATTCATTATTTGGGTGTAGACCAATTAAAAGCCGAAGGGCTGCACGTTGAAAATATTAATTGGTCTACCCCATACATTCACCCAGCAGCCATCCCACGTAATGAACTTATGACGTATTATGCCTCTAGGCCGGAAAAATGGCCGCTCGGGTTCAAAGAGGTAATCCCGCAACCCTAAATTATTATTCACTCTTTACCCAAAGCTCATAATATCAAAATTTATTTTATTATTGTTTTTAAAGTTTTCACAAAATGTCAACAAAATGTCATATGGCCACTCATTGGAACGATGTGCTCGTTCTAATGAGAGGTCTCGTGATATGATTTTTCGAAGTGTATTTCAAGTGCCGATTTAAATTTACGGGGGTGGATGCGGCGTACATACCCAGCATTGCACTTCAATTGACCGGCTCAAGTGGACGGTTATCTTCCCTTATCGACTAATCCATCAGCTAATTACTTCACAGCTTATCGGACAAGGTGTGAGAAAAGTATTCAGATTATGCAGAATTTTGAACAGCAAAGAAACAAAAGTCAAGCCTTGGGTCTGATGGATATTTCCAAACGACAGTAGACACAATATCATATTTTTCGAATTGATGCGCCCCCCCCCCCCCCCCCCAGACATCTGTCAAACTAAAAAGCATACATAGAATGACCAAAAGTCAAGTGAAAGACTGTTTTAAACATTTTTCGGATCTTTGCCCTGGAGAAATCAGCACATTCAGTAAGTGACGAAAGAACAAAACTCAAATTGTGAACTGGCACCATTCAACAATCACTATAAAGAAACTGTATTGTACTTTCAGATGCCATGCGTTTCCATACGATATATTATCTAACATATTTTCATCAGTTTTTGAAAAGGCATTCCTACTGAGTCGTCCATTTACGTCAATAAGCAAAAAACTCACAAAACAAAATCCGTGGATGTCTAAAGGGCTCCTAACTTCATCACGTAATAAATCAAAATTTTACAATAAAAAAATAAAGGCGCCAACAGAACAGAGTATTAAAAACTATAAAAATTATTGTAGGATATTCAACAAGATAAAAAAAAACAAATAAAGTAATGTACTACAAAGAAATACTCATGGAAAACAAAAACAATTTACTAAAAACATGGCAAATATTAAATGAAACCATACACAGGACCAAATGCGTTTCCTCCTTGACATTATCCTTTATAAAGGAGGATAATGAGGAAATAAACAATCTAAATGAAATTGCCCAGGAATTCAACAATTATTTTTCAAATATAGGAAAAATTACGAGTGAACAAATAATCAACCCCCAAAAACATTTTCTAGATTACATGGATAATAATTATTTACATAACTTTTTTTAACACCCACAACACCGACAGAAGTTAGAAATGTTATAATTGCAATGAAATCGAAAATAGTGAGGATTGTGAAGGTATGACCACATGTCTTCTTAAACATACATTTGATAAGATCGTAGAACCTCTGACTCATATAATTAACAATTCGTTTGCCCTTGGGACTGTGCCGAACAAAATAAAGAGAGGTAAAGTAATCCCTATTTTCAAAGCAGGCGATGGGCATACATTTAATAATTATAGACCGATTAGCATCTTGCCAGCCTTTTCCAAAGTGTTAGAAAAACTTATGTCAAATAGAATAACAAAATAGGAACACTGTCAATCCTGAAATTTCTATAAGCAAAAAAAAAAAAAAAAAAATTGAAAGAGTAGGTTCCCATGAGGAAGAACAAACTTTGAAATTTCCGCGTATACACCTCGACGAAAATGTGTCTTACCAAGCCCACGACTCTAAAGTCAGCTCCAAAATAAGATAGGCAAAGTACGCACTAAACAAAGTAAAAAAGATATTGCCACATGAAGCTCTAAAAACTTTATATTACGCCCTAGTCCATTGTCATCTGGTATATGGTATCCATATTTGGGGCTCTTCAAGAACTGTAAGGAAACTTTTCAAACTACAGAAACGTCAACTCCGAATTATAAATAATAAAAAATATAATTTGCACACAGACCCTCTTTTCTTGAAAGACAAGATTCTTAAAGTGAACGACATGTTTGTTTACTAGGCCTGCCTTTTTATATTTGACTATAAACAAAACAAACTCCCCCAGTCCCTGAATAATTACTTCAGCGTTGTTCACAACCCATCGTATATAAACACCAGACAAACGGGGTAATTACGGACAAGCAAAACACGGACAAGGTCGTTGGATAAGTTACCCATGTATGCGTATCCGAGGTTATGAAATGACCTGGGTGACGAAGTTCATAACTTGAGTAACCGCAATGAATTTAAAAGAAAACTAAAATTGAATTTTTTGTCGCCATATGCCGATAATGTCCAATGTAACAAACTATATTGCCCCGACTGTAACTCGTAGTTACTTCTAATACACACAACATTATTATCATTCCTAGGGCCATCTAAACTCTCCTCAAAATATCACCAGGTTAATCATTATCCACATCTTCTCCTTAGATTAAAACAATATTTTATCCAAGAAAGAGTAGGATCTCAGTTTGAAGTACCTCTGAGTATCTCGTCCCATCCATCGTTTCTCGTAGTGGCCTTCCTAGTGTGCTGAAAGCGGACTTAAATTAGTAGACTACTTATTTATATTGGGGGTCAGAGGTCAAAGCATAGTGACAATTGTCTAGTCTCGAGTTAATCTGCAGTGTTGAAGATAACATACTCATTACAAGGAGATGACAGGTAGACAGCCAATCTGGCTATGTCATCTCCCTGCGGTATGTTCATTTGCACTATGTTTAGTAACAACAATTTTGTAATCTACTCTGTTATAGATGCACGTTTATACCGCAAAATAAAGAATCTAACCTAACCATAATGTAACTTTTGAAAATTTTATTTAATCATAGGATTTGTAAAAAACTTTCCCATCTCCATAATGCTAATTTTCCATCCGCAAAACCACATTTTTAGGGGAGATAACCAGACCGTTTTTCCACTGATCTGAAGGTAAAATCTGGCAATGTTTGTTAGGTGGGGGGTTAATTCTCCTTATCGATTGACTGATTATTGTGCCGTCTGCAAATCTAATCAGTTGCCATATTCAATGATGCGAGCATTGGTGCAATATATCTAAGGGTTAATGAGAGTGGGATATCCTAATTCTTCATGTTCTTCAAAATCATTGATATCACCTGGTTTGGACAATTGCGATGATTGCTTCCCTTTCCCTTTTCGAACTAAGTTATCCTGCAAATCTTGATAACCGCCACGAGTCAAAAATTATAAATCGTCTGACTTGTGCTGATTATGTAGACTTGCGTCAACAGTATTCTCACTTCATCTATCAAGTTACGCTAAACACAGTCTTTATTCTCATTGTATTTCAACAGGCTACAATTCCTCAGCACGCCTTTCTGGCTTATGGATAATCTATCAAGCATGCCATTTACTAATTGTTTTAACAATATACCCCGTTTCTTCTGTAAGTGTATATCGGACTTCTTTTTCGAAGTACATATTGTTGTTCAATCAAATTATCCTTCCTGATACTAGCCCTATCAGCCCCCCCCCCCCCCCGCCCCCACTACATTTACTCAACTTACTCAGAGGTCTCAGTTGTTCTTGACTTAGCTCTCCGATTATGTTTTAGAGAGTATCTACTGATACTAACTTCACGAGCCCCAACCGCTATATTTACCTAATTTACTCAGTTGTATTTGACTTGCCTCATCCACTTATATAAAGTTGTTTTATTGCAAATTATTGGAGAGTGCCTGCAATGGTTTGTGATGAACCAAACTTCGTATTAAAACAAACTTTGAATAAACAAACTCAGACCACCAAAATATAATCTAGCCCTCTACCATTTAAGAAATAAGTAAGTGTACTTGTATAATTATCAAGAGGACTAAACAAATCATAGTCATATGATATATTTTGTTTATATAGGGTTGATACATTAAAAATTATTAGAGGGTGCCTGTGGGCAATATGCAATGGTTTGTGATGAAACACACTTTGTTAGAAAACAAATTTTGAACAATAAACTCAGACAACCAAAACTAATCTAGACTCAGCCAGTTAAGAAATAAGTAAGTGCACTTGTATAATTATCATGAGAAGTAAAAAGATCCTAGGCATATGATATTTGTGCGTGTGTGTGTGTGGGGGGGGGGGGGATTTAATTGTTTACGTGATCACTTGTGCACCATATTATGATGCGCATATTTCATATTCAGTCACATGCAAATAATATTTTGTTTATATAAAGTTGTTTTGTTGCAAATTGTTGGAGGGTGCCTACGTGCACTCCGATGTTTTGTAATGGAATAAACTATAATAAAACAAACTTTGAATAACAAACTCAGACTACCAACAATAATATAGCCCTCAGCCAGTTGAGAAATAAATAAAGATACTTGCATAATTATCATGGGGACTAAAGAAATCCTGCTCATATGATCTTTGTGTTTGTGCTGGGACGTGTGAATTAATTATTCACGTGCTCACTCTTGAACCATGTTATACAGTATTATTTTATATGTGTGCAATATGTACATTTGTATAATTATTATGAGGACTAAACAAATGTGTGTGTATATGTATGTGTGTGCGTGATTTAATTGCTCACATGTGGACCTTGACCTACTGTACTATGTGGTCTATTTACCTATTAATGCCTTCCGTTTAGGGGGCGCAGTGGCGTCGCGGTAACCGGTTCTCGTCAGATCACCGAAGTTAAGCAACGTCGAGCGCGGTTCGTAGTTGGATGGGTGACCATTTCAGCGACCGATTCGTGCTCCCGCGTTGTGTCCTTGGGCAAGGCACTTAACCCCGATTGCCTACATGGGGGCACGGTGACGCTGTGTACAAAGGCGTACTGCACGTCGATGGTACGCATGTCTTCAACCAATCTAACCCTGCCTGTGCCGCGGTGCAGAGTTCAGAGTTACAATGTTGGAGAGCTGACAGCTGCTCGGTTCTCTCCGGGTACTCCGGCTTCCTCCACCTGTAAAACTGTCACCGACATGATATGACCCTGGTTGTTAATGTGTCGTTAAACCCTAAAAAAAAAAAATGCCTTCCGTTGAGGGCACTATGCTCTCATAGTGTTGCTGAGGGATGCAATAGTGCCCGCGCTATCGCTCGGGCACTATTTGGTTCCCGAAGCAACACTATGAGAGCATAGTGCCCGAAACGGAAGGCATTAATGGATTTAGTACATCACACCCAGACCATCTCCACAACATATTAAAGAAGGAACGGAGAGATAACTAACACTTTACTATCCAAAATAAAACAATGAAATTAATAACATGAAAATGTCAGGAAAACATTAAACTATCAACTGGATTCGAACTCAACGGGTAAAGTAGAATAATGTAAATAAACACATGAAACCGATCAACCAATCATGTGGCACATAACTGGTTAACACGAGATATCATACAACAGAATCAACGTCTCACATATGGTGGTGTTAACAGAGCTTGTGAGGCACTATAGAAATTCCATTATTCATGGCACTAAAGTTTTATTAACGTTCACCCCATTGAACGTGTTATGGGTACTTACTCTGATGTACGAGCACATTTTAATTATTGTAAATATTTACAACACAATTGCTGAAATTGAATTTTGGGGCACAATACTGCATTTTGTTGCATATTTCTTTGGATTGCTTTCGAATGTCAATTGATGTTGAGTTTTTTGAACACTCGATTTCCTCCAACGCACTTATCAGATCGTAGTCATCAATATCGGTCTATAATAATTCGGGTGCTGATACTGTGGAATTTGCTGACTGGAAAGAGAGTTGCGTTGTTGTTTTCCCAAAAGCATTCCTCGCTGCAGGCATTTCTGAATGTTCAGCATCTGCATTATCGACCATGGAACTCAAGCTCTCTGACATACCTCGTTTGACATCAGCTCTTGTGTCCGAAAGGTAACTTGACAATGATTTTTCATTTCTGTGTCCCGATAAAGAAATAATATCGCGATCTTTGAATCCACAATCATTAGGAATTGTTATGGTCGTAGCACGCAGTGGTTGGTATATGTATCAGAAAGACCAACTTGTTTAGACATTTTTACCATGACATGAACTCTCCTATGGAATTTTTTCCCATTGCCCTTCGCTCAAACCAACATTCGTCATTCTCGTGGTATGAATTTTTGGGAATTTGAAAGAACGCATCACACTCATGGTTTCGTTTCACAAGATATCGTTGAAAACTATTAACAGGGCACATTTTTGTGCCAGTTTCATACATTCTAGGTCCATCATCTTCATCCTCATTCGTTACGCCTGTGTGATTTTTTGTTCGCACAGAAGTATTTTTCAGGATGTATTTTCTTCCAGTGTCATCAGTTTTAACTACAAAATCACAAGCTTTAATTTCTCGAATGTTTTCTCTCCCTCTCCGACAAAAGTAAAATAAAAGCTCAAACATTACTTTATTCAAAAGACCTCTTGGAATGTCCGGATTAAACACAATTGGGTGCTGATTTAATTTCCTTAGATCGCCTGAAATAGAATGAAACACTACGCATCAAAGCAGAATAAACGTTTACACGGTCAATCACAATCGTTTATTGTGATCGAAGATAAATAATATTCAGTGCCCTCTCTAACACTCTTATTCAAAACTATTTAATTGATAGGTCTACAATTTATTTATTTATTCATGTTTATGATAACTTTCAACATTCATTGCTCCCCGTAATTTATCTATTTATTTATTCATGTTTATGATAACTTTCAGCAAACATTGCTGCCCGTTATTTATTTACTTTCTCTCACAACTGTTCTTATGTGTCTCTTGTTGATTTGAGTAATAAACAACACTCGTCTATTTCATGTAATTAACAAGACTGTGTATTTATACGAGAACAAATAATTACAACACCACTGTCTATTGCAGACACTGACTTGTTCACTTTCTAGTTTTGTTGTGTTTTATTTTATTATGTATTTTTTATACTTACCTGGCGGAATGGGTTTTTTGTGTCGGACTGTTCCTTTTCCGTCTTCTCTTGTTTTCTTCAACATGCTGTCGAATACACGATTAGCACCTTTGAAAGCTGGGTCTGTTATTATATCAAAGTGTCTCTCATGTGGGGGTTCTTGCAAATATCTTCTTATTCCTTGACGAATGGCACAAATACTGCTTTTGGAATACAAATCACCATCGCGATTTCTAACGTTTGTATAAAAGTCTTTCAATAGTTCCGTTAATCTTCCAACATCTAACGTTTCAAATGCACCATTCCTTTTTCTGTCAGAACAGAACTGCCGGAGAATATTGACAGCATATTTGGTTAAACTAACAGTCTTTCGGCTCTGATGTTGTTCAAGAAAAGAATTAACATTTTCGTTTGCGAATCTCGAAACGCTCATTTTATTTCTATTCGTCTCCACATTTGCCGTCTGCTCAGAAGAAAAGGGGAATCCCCTAGGGATTCTGTTTGCAATGCGTGCGCACTATTGCATGACTCCGGCACTAAGTTTGACTCCGGGCACTATGCTTTCATAGTCCCTATCAATACAGCCAATGAGAATACGGGGATTTGTCACGTGATGTACTAAAGGTTTATAGAGTATGTTTGTAAATACCTGCCCTCGAGAGAGTGCAATCAAACTGTAAATTGCAACCAAATGTATGTCTCCCATATCAGTGCTCTTGATGCACACGTAGTGTTCCTGTGTCACAAAACTTCACTGAATTTATGTGCGTGCGTGCGTGCGTGCGTGCGTGCGTGCGTGCGTGCGTGCGTGCGTGCGTGCGTGCGTGCGTGCGTGCGTGCGTGCGTGCGTGCGTGCGTGCGTGCGTGCGTGCGTGCGTGCGTGCGTGAGGTTAAAAAATCGCACTGGCACAGACATTTCCTACTGAAACGTTTTTTTCTTTTAATATGCCGCAGAAGAATTGTTTCCATTTACTGAACCGTGATGGGTTTCAAACATGACAAAAAATTACATAAAATTGATTTAAACTAAGTGATGAGATTAGGAACTGGTTAAACCGACTGACAGTAATTGATGTTATTCATTGATGGGCTCTAATTTCGTCCTTACAAGGATCTTACGCAAGCTTTTGTTTTTCTTATAGGCGATGGCAGGTCGATGATTCAAAGGTTCATTTAATTTAGCAATGGTTAAATTGAGTTCATCTTTTAACATTTTTGCGATTTCGATATTCATTCTGTTGTATGTTAAAATGAAAGGAATGATGGACCTCCTTTCGCATTCTCCCTCTGATATGTTCATTCCAAATGGCCAGAGGGTTTGAAGCGTATTGATCCAAAAAGCTTCACGTTTTTTTTTCTAAATTCATCCGTTCTTCTAATGTGTCTTTAAGTGGTGGTTGTTCAATAGGATGGATTCCGAAATCGTCCAAAGAATGGCCAGGAAGGTTAAAATGTTGTGCTACTGGGATATCAGCATTATGTTTTATATCCTGTTTGTGTCTAGTAGCGCGTTCTTGGAAAGGATTTTGACTTTGACCATCATACTGCTTCCGACAGCGCTTACATGTGCTAAGGTAAATAATATTTGGTGAATCACAATGGAGGGAGTTGCGGATCTGATAATGAGTTTTCGTTTGTTCGGAGGGAAATTCCTCTTTCTGATCAGGCATAAAAGTATGCAATCTGTAACGGTCTGTTGTGTCTAATCTTCACTGGTTCGAATTCAGTAGTTTCAACTGGACTTTCGAGCTTTTTCAGAGTTTGGGATTTCAGGCTACGCAACAAGCGCAGTGAGTACCCTCTCGATCTTGAGGCGCCAAATGAGTAGAACAAGCCTCATTGAAATTTACCTTATCACTTGAATTGCGGTGGAAACGAATGAGCTGTAATTTGATGATACATTTAAATGTATGTTGAGGATGAAATGTTTTTGTGTGCAACAATTGATATATATATATGTTTGTAGTGACTTGGATATACAGCGAGAGGAAAACGATGAATCTAATATTACAAGTCAGCTAATTTCCACTGGCTATTGTATTTTTATTGGGTAGCATATCTGTGTATCAATTGTGACGTCAAAAGAGCTAAAAATGTAATGTGCTCTTATTTTTGATTTGATCGCAACACACTTGCCCCAAAGAGTGTAGATTTGATCAATAAAAATTATCCAGAACGAAGATAATATCAAGAAAAGCAAACCAAAATAGCAGTTAAATTCAATCGTCTCATATCACTTTCACGACAGATGAAATTCTATACCGTTGCCATGCCTGACTGACATCGTCATGAAAATGGACTTTCGATAAAGTTATATGCCTTCAAATTATTAGACGCGCGATGTCAAGGTCAAATTAAGAAGCAAGCAAGTGATGAGAAAACACCTATGGCATTAGTAGAAAATAAAGTCAAGTGTCCTTAAGTTACTTTTAATAAACAATAAGCAGTTCCCGGAGCTGTCTGTTGTTTTCGTTTATTTAAAAAAACAAAAAGAGATTTGGCTATTTTATGTATGGCAAGCTAATCAGAAAAAGTTAGTAGACAGATAATCCGTAATTTATAATATTTATCAGTATCACACATCCCAACACTAATTTATTTGTTGGTGTTCGAGGTCATATATTTGTGCACTATGGCTAATCATGACCACAACATGAGTATCAACTCAAGACCTGGAGTGATCGTTAATAAGCTATGTTGCCCATTTTAGAGAGGGTTTATACCTCCCTAGCATTGGTGACGGAGTCCTTTTTTACCAGTAAAGCAGAGCCTGTTTGCCGCAGTGAGCAGGCAATTCTTCACTTCCCGGGGGTCCCGCGGGGACCCAACGCTAATGAAACGTCCATTTCGGCTCTTTATATAGCGAATGTGTTTTTACAGTAATTTGCAAGTTTTTATTCTTCCTAGGAAACAAATTAGCAAATCTCAGCTCCTAGACTTGTATATTAACACTTTACCCTACGTAACAGCTAAAACCGGCCAGCGCTATTCTCAAAGGTCGCCAATTAATTTTCATCATATTTTAATTTTTTGTCTCAAAAACATAGATTATGACCCTCAGTAGAACGAGCTCGTCGAGCTCGTTCCAATGAGGGGTCATAATCTATGTTTTTGAGACAAAAAATAAAAAAATTAGTTATTCAAGAATTTAGTTTGCAAATGTCGTCTGCTTTTCATGTTAGGTAAAGGGTTAATGGCGACGAGAGAGTGTGTATTATCTATCACGATGCGCACAATGCTGTTATAATAAACATAAAGAGAAGTTACATAGCATCAAAAGATGATGAAAACGCAGTTCTCTTATTTTTAAATTGGTTTCAATAAAGGATAATAGTCAAACGTTCAAACTGATTGGAACAAAATGTAAAAAGCCCGAGGCTTGTAAACTGATGCCCACATCAATGAAACAAATTCGCTAACACTTCAACTTTCCAATCTTTATATGGAATTCTCATATTCGTTGTGTATAAATATACTGACAGCTTTAGGAAATTGAGGAGAGATAAACTTCCCATGAATCTCTTCCAATGACGAAAATTGTCAGCCACTGAAGAGGAAAGAGGACGCAGTCGCGTTCCGGTTCAAATTCTATATCCGTTTTTATGATCACAATTTTCATTTGACGCCTCCGTAATATATAGCTTACGAGCCCTCATTGCATCGTGCTCAACGAGCTCGTTGTAATGAGGGATTAATAAGCTATGTTTCGGAGGTAAAAACTTGAAAAAAAACAATAAAATTTGAATTATGATTTTGTTTTAAATAGTTCTGGCCGAATACTATCGTTACGTCACATAAAGGTTAAAGGCCTCGAAAAGCCGAGGATGGTGTACGGCACTAAAAGCGATTTCATTTCCCATATAATATCTTTGTTTCACATTTCACACTGAGTCAGAAAACATAAGATAGAAAGTGAATCGAAAATTTGATAAAAAAATAAGATGACCATTGTCCTAAACCATCATGTTCGTTATACAAAAGTATCCTTTTTTCATATATCATTCCTTCGTGTCGACTAAATAAATTAAACTGAAGGTGAAAATTTATTGTTTTTTATCAAAAATGACAGGTAGTATTCTTTCATCCCGATCTAGATAGCCGATCACATACACAAAATTGTGTGCTCTGTCGCTTTCCATATTCGTCGAAATTAGCTTTCATAGAAGGACAGATGTGAAGTCTTTCATATAATATATATTCATTTCCGTTTCTTTTTATATCACACGGGCCCATGTAATCTATTTTGGGCTGGGCTTTATCTAAAACAATACAAAGCTTTTGATTTTACATTGCACAATTACTGCTGTTGTTGTCCGTGGCGGTCATTCATTCAGACATCTGCACTGGTAAAATTAGAAACCACGTGTATTCGTAAATTATGTCCCGGTGCTGCTTTTACTTTCGATCACTCTCGGACAGCTTCGTCTATATCTTCACATTGTAGTGTATTCGGAAATTTCGTCTCCATTAAAGATTTTTACTTTCAGTACGGCTGGCGTAGGCTGGTCACCTTCCACTGGTGGGCAATATTTCCACGGACGCAATAATATTAGATTCCAAACACTAATTATTGGAATAATCATCAAGAAATTTAATTAATGAAGCATCAGGAACAACCCGGTGCTTCATTAATTAAAATTGTGATGATGATGATTTTTATTACCTGTTAAATGCATGCGTGGACATCACTACCCTCGCGTGGATTACGTCCACGGCGACTGCGCTGTACAGAGTTAAGCAATTTCGTATAGCATCTGACGTTTTACACTTTGAATAGTGTTTTTAAATATCACAAACAGAATCTGAGAGTCGATGTTTTTTTTTAAATTAGCGGCTTATTGTTCCTTTAAGTGACTGGTAGGGTAGAAGCGTGGATCATGGAGATTTGATATTTCAAACAGCAGAACCAAACCCCATTAACAAGAAAAACACAACTGTTGCAATACAAAAGAACAAAGGAAGAATCCAGAAGAATATTGAATCCAGGAAATTGCTAAGTTGCACATGTAACTTCCAGCTCTGTGTTACATTTATCCACATGGTGGTTATTTGTACAACATGATTTAATTAGTTTATTTGGTAATAATTTCTTCAGATGTCATCTGAAAATAATTCGTTCTATGTACTTTGCTACAGGTTTCTGTCAGTGGTGTAAACTCAAACTGAGTACAGTAAGAAATACAATAACAGAGCTCAGAATAACAAGAATTGATATATATATTACCAAAACCGACAACTTTTCTCCGTTTCTGGGAAGTACTGCAGTTATAAAACTAAGAAATACTGCATATGCTAAATATACCGTGAATGAATAGCATAGGGGTGGAGAGCAATGAGGCCACAGTAGCAAAGGAAGAATACCAACAAGCACGAAATAAAGTAAATCAGATTAAAGACGATAATCGGAGAGTGTGAAATAGCAGTCTTATTAGGACGAAAAGAACGACATGGGGTCGAGTTTTGGAAATCTGTGAATAAACGTAACAAAGGAAGTAACCCACATAGTATTAAAGTAGATGGCAGAGTTACAGACGAGCAAGATCAAGTCGCATCAGATATAGTCAAGCACTGGGAAAAGGTAAACGATAAGCGATGGGGCATGGGGAGCTCACCTGAGTGTCCGAATCAGGTCGAGGAAAACCTATCGAACTTCGTGTGCAGCGAAATTAAAACGGTGGAGGTGCGAAATGTGATCTCAAAATTAAGGGATGGAAAAGCGGGAGGAGTGGATCAAATTCCAAACGAGTTTATCAAAAAAGGGGGAGAGGAACTCGTGGAAAGCCTAACTGCCCTATTCAATCTAGCCATAGAAAATCAAGAGGTCCCGAAGGAGTGGAGAGAAAGCAAAGTGACATTTATTCAAAAAAGGGGGAAAAAGACGTTTGGGATAATTATCGAGGGATCTCTGTCAGTAGCAACATTGGAAAAGTTTTCTGTAAAGTCCTGTATGAGAGACTAGAGGAGGTGATTGAAGAGAAGGGTTTTTTGGGAGAAATCCAGAATGGCTTCCGGAAGGGAAGGCGAGTTACTGACCATCTTTTCACGCTATCCCAAATGATAGAATCCGCGAAAGCAAAAAAGAAAAAGCTGTTTATGGCCTTTTTGGATGTCAAAAAGGCATACGATAGAGTATGGAGGGATGGGTATGTGGCGCAAGCTGGAGGCTCTGGGCTTAGGAGGCGAGTTTGTTGGAATTATGAAAGCATTATATAAAGACGTACAGAGTGAACTTAGCCTGGGAAACAATACAACAAAACGTGTGCCTATGGAGATAGGCCTAAAGCAGGGGTGTATCCTTTCGCCAATCCCGTTTGCATTATATACCAAAGATTTAGGAGATGAACTCCTGCATAGCGAGGAGGGGGTAGCAGTTGGGGACTTGAAGATCCCAGGGCTATTTTTTGCAGACGATATGGTTCTAGTGTCAGAAAGCGAAGAGGGGCTAACTAAAATGCTGGGAATTGTTGGGAAATATGGGAGCAAATGGAGACTCGAACTCAATGGAAGCAAGAGCAAAGTTATACCTGTGGGCCGCAAAGTGGACCCCACTCGCAGGTGAAGAGTGGGTGAGTTCTGCATTCCGGAAGGTAAAAGCAAACTTCTCAGTGTAGGGAAGACAGGAGATGACGAGTATTTGGGGGTAAATATAAACATTACAGGAAGAGGCATCTACCGAAACCACATAAATAAATTGATTCTGAAGGGGAAGCGAATCCTTAACCAAATGAAACTTATAGGGAGAAACAGTTTCAATAAGGTTTTCGTGGGGAAAACCATTTGGGAAATGGTGGGTCTGCCAAGTATCACATACGGTACGGAAGTGGTACCCCTAAACCAGACGGCCGTAAAGAGCTTGGAAATCTTGCAGAACGATGCAGGCCGATGGATAACGGGGTCGAGTAATGCCGCAGCGCTAGAAGCAATCAGGGGTGAGCTAGGGGTAGATGAGGGTCAAGGACAGGATAGACCTGTTGAAACTCGGTTATCTTAAATATTTGGTAAATCTCCCAGACATCCGATGGTGTAAAGTAATGTTTCTGAGAATTTTCAACTCAAATATAAAGACGGGGTGGATGGTCCAAGTGAGGGAGCTAGTAGAGAACTACTCATTGGAGATCTCGGACCTGGACGTTGGGGCCAACCAGGGTAAAAAAAATCGGCAGAGAAAGGGTCATGGAGGATTTTAACTGTAATTGGCGAGAGGGGGTCAAATCAAAGAGGTCTTTGGGTGGCATGCGTGATAAAGAGAAGCCAGGCTTTGAAGAGTACCTTGATGGCACCTTTGGGGGGTCACTGCTGTTCAAGATGAGGTCGCGATCCCTGGAGCTGAGGGGAAACGTTGGGAAGGACAGAGAAAGGGAGTGCCAGATGTGTAATTTGGGCATGGTGGAGACCCTGGAACACTTTCTTCTAGAATGCCCAAAGTACCAGTCTAAAAGAATAAGATTCACTGGGAGTATAATGGGGAAGTGGGGTGGGAGAATGAAGGACATGTGGTTAGGGGGAGACTCAAAGGAGAGGGTTAATATGCTAATCGGAGAGATTGGGAAGAGTTGCTGTTAATAGTATTATCGGCATTATTGTGTGCGTAGTGAAAAACAAAGTCCGCCGTTTTAAATGCAGATAGAATTCCAGGCACGAAAAGTCTTCTTCTGCCACAGTCACAGTGAATGGAATGTATGTGCGCTGGAGTAGGTCAAATCCCATTCACTATGGGAATTATACTGACTCATATTTATACCATGTTCCAGTGATTTTACAATAACGTCACCCACGGTGTAACCCCAGGAGCCGAATCAAATTTTGCAAATTTGATTATCAAACGGAAAGTAAGTCAAATCCAATTTGTACGATGATTTATAAACGCCTGCTGGAAACCAGACTGCCTGTCCTTCGTCAGCCACTATAACTGGAGCAAATTCTGTTAATTGGTGGAATTCTTCGTGAAAATTGTACAGGTTCACATCAGGAACCCAGATGAATTTTTGCGAGACAGTCTTTTTTTGACACCTCCATATTTGCTGGAATTCCATGTCATCAAGGGGTCTTTCCCTTTCGTTTCCAAATAAGCTGAAATATTTATAGACTGTGAAATTTCATTGAATTCCACGATTGTTAGTTTATTTTAAACATATTTTATTTGCACAAATATTGCAAAATGGATTGGAGGACAAGTGCTAAACACTTAGATCACCCTCCGCTCCTACAAATTATTGATACAAATTGTGCCATGGCTAACGTATGTTACAAAATTTCTTCTTGCTATATTATAACAACAAAATAGGAAAAGTATGTAAACAAACAAAAACAATCATAAGACAGGGGTTGGGAGGAAAAGAAACAGGGTGGGATGAGCGAATGGAAAGACAACAATTGGGCATATTACTTCTTACGATTCGGCTCACATTTATAGTCTTTAATTTGGCAGTGTTTCCATTGCCGCATAAATGCTGGCATGCTCCACGATCCAGTTGAATAGAGAACATACCCTCATTCAGGCGACAATTTGTGGAGATGACATAAACAGATTAGAAATGAACATGTGTGGCAAAATTCTGATCGCTCATCTTTTAAATGAGATGGGAGAGAGGGAGAGAGAGAGAGAGAGAGAGAGAGAGGGGGGGGGGGGTTACTGCTTTGCGAAGCGGAGAAACATTTGTGGACAAAGAATCTCGTAACAGGGTGAAGTGGAAAGCTAGAAAATAAATCATTGGTTTGATGTTGAATGTGTAAAATGAGTCCGAGAAAAGCTCCTCCGTGATCCAACGGACATAGGCTACTGATGGTGGTGTCACTAGGGCAAGGGTTTCGTCCGTTGCTGAGGTACAACCAACTATTACAAGTAGTAGTGGCTCAGCACAAGGAGAACGGAACACCTTCACGAAACGGAACGAACTCATCAAGAGAATTAACTCCATTCACAATACCTGCAATTGAGGGTTATATCCAGTTTCGCTCAGCTCCATGCACGCACTCCAATCTGCGTCCACGAGCCACCCCTCTTTCACTCATTAATAAAAGAAAACACTACTTTTCGTGCCTCCACCAGGCATCAAAGCCTGGTATGTGCCCCAAAAATCCATAGGAACGATACCCACTCATAGAGTCGTTACCGTAGGTTATACTGGTCTGCATTCTTTTGAGTTTAAGGGTGTTGATTTGAGTTAGGATGGGGAAATCGTCGAGAATCGTGGATGAACTTTTGCACGGCTTTGAATATCCTCTCGTTTTTGTTATTTTGGAGTGAGGTTATACCAAATAAAAATTGGCCTCCTTGTGTTATGTTATATTTCCGGAAAATGGGAATCAAGAATTGTCTCGGTACGTCGTGGAGAACACAACTAAAGAAGTAGTGACTAGCATCTTCTATTTGGTTCCCACATCCACACGAGGGTGTTTCACGAATATGACTGGCATATTTGTTGAAGCTTAGGTCACTACACCCAGTTCTTATTCTACAATGAAGCATGCTCAGTTTTCGTTTTCCACAATTGAAGGAAGACGGTGGTCTAAGTTGCGGAGTGGAAATAGTTGTTAGCACGTGGAAAGAAAAATAAACTTTAGCTGGTAGTCCTGAAGCGATCCCAGGCCTCAGATCTTTGTTATAGTTCCTAGTTTTATCCTGAAACAGTCTTCATTTACTGTTGTGACATTCGCTACACTCTTCAAACAGATGAGTGTTGCTGACCAATAAATTGCCTGGAAATCGAAAATTTTTGAAGACAATTCCATATCGTAATATCAGCAGCCTTCATTGCCACTTCTACACTAATTCAAGGAATGCGGACAGAAGTGAAGCGATCTCCGAGAGCGTAAATCAATCAGAGTTTGACATCTTTATAATTAAAATGATGATGGTTACCAAGCTTAAAAGGTGTAACACATCATCTTCATTGGTTATGTGCCTCGTAAACCAGAAATAATTTGATTGATGTGACATTTATAATATTAGGAAATATAGTAGAAGTAGTAGCAGTAGTAGTAGTAGTGTCGTCTTTATTATTATGACATGTGCATTACATGAATAAGGTTTCAACAATAATTATACATCAAATAGCACTCGGCCCAATGGACCTATATGTCACCTAAACAATCCGATTTCTCTGATAAAATGCACATTTGCCAGGGGACTGCCGAACGTTTTTACAGTGAGGACATTATTTCATCCGTATCATTACTTCACCCCCCCCCCACCCCCCTGCAGTTTCAGTTCTCTAAATTTTATTACACATCTAACTTTTCTCTTTTACAGTCAAAACAACAATATACAGTTTCCAATATGGATCATCCCATCCCTTAACTCTGTAGCCCAGGGAGCGTATATTTATGGAATGGCCAAGAACAATAGTGGACACTCAAGTTTCAGTCGTGGGACAGCCCATCGTCACACTCCATAGCCTCGGGGCCCTACAGTGAGCGATGAACGATGCCGTCTTCAAAGCAAACTTCCCGTATTAATTACAACATGAAGCACCCACTATGTAGAACTTAGCACATGTCAGTCCATCATCCCACCCTGCAGAGGTCCATAGTGGGGGGATGACTGGTTCCATCTAAAACCCGAAAATGTGGAAAAGATCTCAAGTTACCGCACTGCATGATTTATCAGTTACTATCTCAACAGCTAAAAGAGAACAAAACTAGGTAAGTGAGGTGGGGCTATGAGTTGAGCTGCTAAGGACAAGACAAGAACGTTCTCAAGACATTAAGAAACAAGGGGCCACCAATACACGGAATTCATATCAGCCAATATTTCAATATTTATTGATTATACAGGCTAGCTTTTCTTTTTTTGAACGCCTCAAAAAAGAAAATATGACATATTGTTGGGGGTACTCTTTTATAATTATATTCATATTTTCTTCTTCCAACTAATCTTCATTAAGGTTGTTAAATAGTGTTGAACTGAAAAGAATTCTGCGAAGGTCTACATAAAAAGGACATTCCGTCAAGAAATGATACTCATTTTCGATTCCAGACGTATTAAAAAGATTACAAATTCACTCTTCTAGTTGTTCGTTCCGGAAACTATCAGTTTCTACCCTGAATGGCAATATTCCGCAGCGGAACTGGGCCAATACAGACGTTTAGAATTCATTAGCACGCAAGGGCTCAAACGGGTTGCTCATTTTCGTAACCGACTAACAGAGAACTATAACCGAATATCTGTTTTTCCGTGGCAATTATTTCACCGAATACTACGGAATAGTTTCTGCTATTACTCAGTACTCACGGAACCTGCCAATCATCAACGAAGTCTTGAACGCCAAAGTCGATTATTTCTCAATATATACAATGCGGCTTCGAGGTGTAATCTATCACAAATGAGAAGCGGAAGATTTACTACGTTTAAACGTGGAATGACGATCACTATCGATATTTCGGATCACCGGTTGACGGTTTTTCTAATCGTTTAGGTAACTAGCTGGTTTTAAACCGATTCAATTATCCGGTTAACCATTTCAGTACTAAAGCACGCAGCATTCTTAAATTTTCTGTATGTACGAAGCATTGGGACATGCTGAATACTTTCCAGTCAATTAGCATGATAATGATTTGACAGATTAATCCTTTATCTAACATGAAAAGCAGACGACACTTGCAAAAAAAATTCTTAAACAACTATTTTTTTCATTCTTTGTCTCAACAACATAGGTCATGACCCTCACTAGAACAGGCTCATCGAGCTTGTTCCAATGAAGGGGGGGGGGGGGTCATAAGCTATGGTTTTTAGACAAAAAATAGAAAAAATAATAAAAAATGACAAATTAACACACGTCGTCAATATTACAGGTAGTAAGCCCTTCATATACTCCAGAGCGGTCAACAACATCAAATACTTTTCGATTTTCAGAGCACCAACCGTCATTACAGAAGTTATAATCCTACAATAATCAGCTTATTCCATAGTCTAGGCATGTTAACCTACCCCCCGCGGTAAATCTGGCGTGAACCCAGTGTCTCCCAGCATAGCCAGTGGAAGACAAAACCTATGTACTCCCAAATAATATCTAATGGCTCTGTTCTGTACGGCGTCAATAGCAGAGTATTTCTTATAACCCCAAATCCCTGATGCATAACCTAGAACAGGGCAAACACACGTTGAATATAATCTTTGAAAAGGTTTGAAACCAACGTCCCTTTGTTGGTGAATTTTGGATATTACTGAACGGGGGCCTCTACCTGCAGAACGAGCTAAAGCCTTTGAAATGTAATCAAAATCTCTATGTTCTTAAAATACTACACCAAGGTAGCGGTATTTATCGGAGTATTCTACGAGGGATTCTCCTATTTTAAATTCATAATCACTACGATTTTTACTTTTATTACTGAAGTAGACAACTTTCGTCTTATCTCTATTTATAGCCATTTGCCATTCAATACACCAATTATGAAGAATGTCTTGTAAAATTGTATGTCTATCTTCTTATCTGCGATGAGTACCACATCATCAGCGTACATTAATGTAGAGATGTTATCGTTTATTTGCACCCCTATTAGCCCTCTTTATTTCCTCAGCTGTGTCGCCAATAAACAAAGCAAAGAGCGTTGGGGACAGATTATCATCTTTTTTCATTCTACCCAAACAGAGGAAGTATTGTGTTCTCCTATTTATGCGAACACAGGCTGATGTGTTTTGATACATGTTTTTATGGACTGATACATATTCCCGTCTTTGCCACATTTAAGTAATTTATAAAAGAGCATATCCCTATCAACTATATCAAAAAAGCTTTCTTTAATCCAAAACCTAACACGAAAAGATGGCGCCACTTGCAAGAAAAATTCTTGAATAACTAATTTTTTGTCTCCAAAACATAGGTTATGACCCCTCATTGGAACGAGATCGACACGCTCGTTCCAAGGACGGGTCATAAGCTATGTTTTGGAGACAAAAAATGAAACAATAATGAAAATTAAGTGGAGATTTTGTGAATAGCGCTGGCCGGTTTTGCCGTTACGTTGGTTAAAGGGTTAAATCGACAAAGGTTGCAAATGTTTCAACCCTGTAACTAAACATTAGAAAACTATGGGCGGGGGATTTACCAATCTCATATATATAATGATGTAAACCACTGTTTTCTATAAGAGAAGTCTGAGTCGTTTTCTTAAAATCTTTTCATTTGTGAAATATTTCATACGGGATACATATACTATTCAAAAAAGTAGGGAATATCTGATAGTAGTGAGATATATGAAGAAATAGATTTATATTTTCATCGAAAAGACAGATTAGGCATTGCATTGTGACATGACGTTGCTCCTCCGATGACTGCCCCAGCGCTGTCGTTCTCCATATCAATTATGCTTTGCTGCGATGTGACATTCAGTCAAACGTGAAATTATTCGAGGGCGTCGAGTGAACAACTTCCAGCTGTGTAGGCAATTTCGGAAAGTCTGACCACTGACTCGCACATCTGTCGCTTGGTGCAGTTGATTTCCAATTTCTGAGGCACTTTGATGGCGATTACGTAATGCTGTGGTTCGGATGAAACGATCCTGGTTAGCAGTTATCGCCCTTGGACGACCTGACCGACGTCTGTCATCAACATTGCCTGCCTGACGGTAGCGTGACCACAACCTTCTAATCACCGGTTGAGTAGCGTTGAGAATTTGAGCCAATGCAGTCTGTCTGTTGCCAGCTTCCAACATGCCAAAGTAAAGGATGGACAGACGGACAGACGGTCGGTCGGACAGATGGACGGACGGACGGACAGGGTGATTCCTATATACCCCCCCACCCACACACTTTGTTTGCGGGGGGTATAACTATTGATGGACGAATTTATACCAAGAAAAGACCCACGAAACCTCCGAAATAGCCCGTCCAATACAAACGAAAATTTCAAAACGTACACCACAAACATTAACGCGGCACTCGTGCGAAAAACCTACAAGAAGTTTTCGTCGGCCGGTGACATTCATGATCCACACTAAACTTGGTAACATATTGATGTGTCCAATCACGCGTATTCAATACCACTTTCCGAAAAATAACAGCATCAGTTTGATACTCCCTACTTTTTAGAATAGTATATAACCACGAAACGTAAAAAGGGCACATGGTGCGAGATTCTAGATAAAGTTAGGGGTGTTGGTGCCCAGAATGAAGATTTCAAAAAAGCTTCGGGGCACGGTGTGGAGCAATATGAAGAGAAATACCATAAACAAATTCCAAGAGAGTTCCAAGATCGGGTCAGATGAGTCAAAGCTGACAGACATAGATGAGGCCATTCTAGACATCGTGGGGCGAGACACCGCAAATGTGACTCCTGCTGACGTACCCAATACGACAGTTATGTTCGCTACAATTTCCAGAGATTCACATATACCTGGGGCACAGGCGAGTGCAACCCACATTGAGCCGGAAAGCCGCGCAAGTGGGAATGGAGAAGACCAACCAGGGCCAATAGATGAACCTCCGAGCAGACCTAGGAGAAACGAAAGTAGCACACCAAAGCGTGGAATAGACAAGCTGCTCCAAGAGGCTTTTATATCACTGAAGAAAAGGAAGATCTCTCTTCAGTTTCGATGCCTGAAGTTAGATGTCATTGAAAAGTGGCTAAGGATAAGGAAACTCCAGAAAGAACGGAAGGAATAAAGTTAAAATGTATCATATGAAACAAAGGACAAAACATCATTATAGTTGTTCATGGTATTCATAACGCCGAGGACACATACAGTGCGATGTAAAAACGGATATGTGCACCAATTCACAGTTAGCCCTCGCCTAACGAATCGGCTACATCCACTCAGTGTCATACACCAAAAATCATTGTTGACTTTTTTTTCTTCCTATCACAGCGTGTAACCCCTCTCTGAAAGGAACTCGTTCCATTGAGCGTCATAAGCTATGGTTTGCAAAGAAACAAAAATAATTAGTACTGATGTAATTTGTGCTAGGTAAAGGGTTAACCCTTTGAAATAACGAATCGGCCGCATCCGACGGCGTAATATGCAAATTCAGTAGTTGAAAAAACATTATTTTTCAAAAAATGTCAACAAAATCGAGCTCGTTCCAACGAGGGGTCACGTGATATGGTTTTGTTGAAATATTTTGAAAAATTTGAAAAAATGATATTTAAAAAAATAAATTCTGTTATCGTCTGCGTTGGTTAAAGGATTAAAAGGATGTGAGAATTGTGAACGGTGCTAACAACGATTTTCATTCCCATTTGCTGTTTGCAGGTGATTTTTTTTCGCGCTGTAAAGAATGAAATCGAACCCAAAGTTCAGCAGGAAACAAATAATCGTTGTTTATAATTTTTATTTAAAATCATAAACAATGATTTGTATCAGGTTGAACATTGTACTCTGTGAAATATGACTTTGTGATTGTTTCATAGAAGGGACCAATTACAAACAGTCTATTGTGTTTAAATTGCAACTATTAGAGAAAGAAAAACATCCGTGATAATATCTGTATCCAGGGCCGGGGAGAGGGTGGGAGTCACGGGCAGTAACACAGCGCCGGGAACTTTGGGGGTCCGGGTTTGGCCCAGGAGCTCTTGGGTTAGGTCTCCCCCCCCCCCCCCCCACCCACTCACCCAGCCCAAACATGGCCTGAAAGACTGTATTTCTATTTTCTGGTTTGGTATGCTCTGTCAAAGGACGTGCCAAACCAAAAAAGTGAAATACGGGCGTTCAGGTCATGTCCCAAGGTTCTGCCTTCTGTGTCAACAGTTAAGAATGGGGCTGTATCGTGAATGGGGCTCTCCACTTGACCATCGGTTGTAATTTTGGACTGCATGATTCTTGAAGTAATAACTTTACTTAATAAACCTGACGTAATGATGTTATCACTTCAAGAATTGTGCAGTCAAAAGTTATAACTCTAGGTTACTGTACACTCACTGATGAACTTGGAAATTTGAAGCATACTGCTAAGTAACCTAAGTTAACGGCCGAAAATAACGTAATTTTGTATCCAAAAAGCCGCTTGAAGACTCCATTTAATAGCTGATTCAAAAATACCCCCCCCCCCCCCCCACCCACACAGACCCCACTATCATAGCTTGTGCCTTCAGCAGTCGCGGCAGATGCCTTCGGCATCTGCGTCAGTATACCCACATTTTTTAACGAGATTCCGTCACAAATTAACTACGAGCCCGAATTTTCTCTCCCCGGTCCTATCGTTACAGAATCGTTAACATCGCATTCATGTGCGACAGCCTTAAAAATCAGGCAGTTCGGATGTTTTGTTCCCAATGACGTGACCCTAACACCCCTCCAATTAACATAAAGAAAAATTCAATCGATCAATCAACATAGCGATAAGTCAATTGTTGATGAAACAACTACAGTTAGCGTGTAGCCTAAGGGTATCAGCTCCTCATTTCTTGTTGTATTCTCAGGAATGTCCACTGTAATATAGCTCGAGATGGGTTGGTTTGGGGCTGCATCTGTAACATCAAAATCGGATCCATCGTCTCCATGTCGTAAACATAGGTTATGTAACACGAAAGCACATTTCACCAGTTCCACTTCCTCAGTCATTCTCCACAATCTGATGCCTGTCTTCAGTGCATAAAAACGAGCCTTTACAACGCAAAGCATCGTTCCACCGGATTGCGGCCTTTCATGTAGGCTTTTTAAAATTTTTCTCGAGCGCCTGTGATGTTATCAATCAGAGTAGTTAATAGCCGGTTATTACACGGAAAAACCACCGTCTCCGAGCAAAACAGCACCCGGAAATGGTCTCTGTCCATTAATTTTGAAACATCCCAAAAGAGTTGTTTCTCGAAGTACGTGGGCATCATGCCACCTGCCAGGGGTTTTAGTAGAACAGAAATAGCTTTGGAGGTCGGGACCACAGACTATAGCCGTATTCAAACTGTGTTGCTGGTGACGGTTGATATAACAGTCTTCATCTGAAGACGGCGGAATTACATTCACATGGGATCTATCGATGGCTCCACATTCATTTGGCATACCGCTCAAGTCAAAAAACATAGTTGCTATGTTCAGACTGTTCTCTGGACAACGGGGTATGTCAGGTGCCAATTCCACGATTAGCGGAATCAATTTGCGCACAATTCGTTTGACAGTTTCACGCCCAATGCCATGGAGGTCCCGTTTAACATGGTAAAAACTATTGGTCCAAAGAAAGTGAAGAAAAACTCAAATCTGCTGCCTGGGAGTGAGTGGGTTATTTTGCTGTTTCCTCGCCTCCTGATAAACCCCAATTCTGTCTTCGAGGTATTTGACAACATTTTCGGGCACACGGTATCTCTCTCTAAACTCCCTACCCAAAGGTTCATCGAAACGCCGTTCTTGGAATATTCTGGATCGGCGACCAACGAGCTCGGCATAAAGAGCTAATTCAATCTCTTCGTCTGATGAATACTCCATGATGATCTTATAATACGAAACATGGCCTCGATTCCAAAGTTTCGCGAGTATCGCCTTTACAAGTCCCACATGAAGTGTCATTGTTAATATACAACCACCTGGTAGTTGTATAGTTTTACAGTTTTGACCCAAATTCCTACGCTCTTATTTTTTTCCAGTTTACAACCGCAGAGGTACAGCTGTATCTGTTACTTGTGATTTTTCTATAGTATTGATTTAGTTCAGTACTTGTAATTTGAAGCAAAATGCATATGCATACAATTACAATTGCCAAGGGTTTTACAGTATTGGTTCCAGGTCATAGGATCCCGTTAAGTGGACGACATAACCTGAAGTTTCCTCAAATAGAAATTGAAATAAAACTCTTGAGAGACTTAACCCTTTGGTCAGGAAAGGCCACTTTTCCGGTCTAAGGTCGTGATACGACCCGAATTCATAAAGTAGATTACTTCTCAGTGAATTTGTGTGGTAGACCAATCAAGATGTTCAAGGTGCAGCCATAAAGCTGCAAGTTGAAAATATTGATTGGTCCTCCCCAACTAACAAAAATTGATTTTGAATTGGTATGGAATATATCATCTAGGTCAGAGGGTTAACCTGTTAGATAACTACACGTTTCACATCACCCTAGTTTACAAACATTTTCAAATGCGTGCTAATGATCAGATGAATTCGATGAATGTCGCTTCAATTACAGTGCATCATAGTTCATTATTACACGCTTGTTCTATGAAAACCCCATCTACAGTAACATGTAACCATGCGGAAAATGAAAATTCGTTCCGCACACATGTGAGGAACGGAAATCGTTGAAGGACTGTATTTAAATAGAAGCGAAATTTCACTGGAAATCCCCACAAACCATGTATCACAATTACAATTCCACCGGGAGGGATAGCTGAAAATAGTAACACGGGTTGCCGTCGCAAATTTGGTTGGCGATAAAATGTGTTCTTTTTGTTGATGTCTAATAAACTGATAAGTGTCCTTCTAATAATTGCTCTTATAGAGAGATGGCGTGTAATAAACACGGAACGACACACGCGTTTGGATGGGTTAATCGATATGGCACTTGTGCCATCGGGGAAGGATAAAACTCGAAGCCTGCGGCCTCTCGTTTTATCCTTCCGCGCCGGTACACGTGCCATATCAGTTAACCCATTCACACGTATGTGTCGTTCTATATATGTATAACCCACCAAAACTGTCAATTGAAATGGTAATAAGTCTTGAAATATTAAGCAGACACAACTCAAAACTACATTACTCTGTGCCTCATATTTATACAGGTGGAGAGCGAAAACGAGGACATATCTATATTTGAGTTTTATGGGTGGCAACAGACTGGCAAGGGTGTCAGTAGGGGTAATGTATATGTGTGACACCCACCCCAGTAAGTTTCCATTCGGTGCGTTTGCGTCTAGTCGATTGTACTTTCTTACGCGACTAAATTTGCTACTCGCGGCCAACAAGGCCAATTTCGAGCAATGTACGCGAGTGGGTATAAAATGCCGATTCTAGACCACTTTGCCAAAAAACTGTACACGTACACGTACATGTCCGTGTACTCCCATAGGGATTCAGTGTTAAATCGTGTACAGAGTGTACAAAACGTTGTTTGTACACGATGGTCCAGAAGCGGCAAACGCAGTTTATCGCATTTTAGACCGTTCAAACAGCCGTTGGCGAATAAGTGCGAATTCGACACATCGCTCGGAAGGGAAAAATGTACGATGCCGCTTCAGGACCACCGACGTTTGCGATCGCGTTTCAGACGGTCGAGGGTGCGATCCGATCGGTGAAAACGATTTGCCGATTCTAGACCAGGAAAAATCGATCTCAAAACGTTTTCTCTACGTTCGCCAACGGTGCGAAGTGGGTGTAAAGTGAAGTTACTCGACGAGGATTTTTTGTTCAAACTAAACGGAAAAAACTCGAGTTTGGAAAATTACAACCGATGGAAATCGTCTGTCCACGCTTGTCATCGCGGTGACTCGATCGGGAAACTGATGAAAATGTGTAAATCTTCGCTAAATCGTTTATTCTTCTTCTAGGTGTAAAATGAATGGTTTTTCATTCAATAAATTAAACGATGAAATTGCGTTCCACTTAGATAGGTTTAATAGGTAAAATTTGTGTTTTAATTTACTCTATGAAATCTTCGCAAATCGTTTCATTTTTGTTCCGGTGTAAATGAAAGGTTTTTCATTCAATAAATCAAACGATGAAATTGCGTTCCATTTAGATAGGTTTTAAGAGGTGAAATGAGTTTTAATTGACTCATGATAATGTTTCGGAGATATGAATAAACCCTTTTGACGCCTACAATTCTTCTCAAACGCGTTAAATTAGAAAGAATAACTTAATCATTTTTTGAAAACCGGTTTTCATTTTTCATTCATAAAAATGGTTTTAAAACAGAATTTTCACGTTATCTAAAATGCTGTTTGAGGCAACGATATAATTTTTTTCCGTTTTTATGTGCTTAACTTCACACTTTTCAAAGTCATTCTATTCATCACGGTGTGAATAATCGGTGATGTGATCTTCAACACATTCGAGGGCAAAACGCATTTATCAAGGTTTCATTTTGTAAAATGTTTTTCCCTCAACTGGTTTTAGTTATTATATATTAAGGACAGAAGATTTTATTTACTTAAAACATAAAAATAACTATACATTTAATTTTTGAGAATAATAAAATAACACACGTTACCATACTCTAAAGGAAATATTAATAATTTTAGAGAACAAAAAAAATGTTTTTACACATCACAGATTCCAAGCAGAGAGATGAACTCCTCCACGAATATGAATGAGTCAAGAAAAGCATTCGATCCATCGACAGAAGCAGGTGATTGGGAGAGATGGAATTAAGACGATAAACCACAAAATTATTTAAACCCGTGACGGAGGTTCAGGAACGAAGTAAGAAGGAGATCGTTGACGAATTGAAGCCCATAAAAGAAAGTTCTTTGAGAATGGATTCGTTGCCTGGTAGTTTTACAAGGGGGTTTTCTTTCAAAGATCATTGCCGGATTACGTTCCCATGAGAATCGAAACCGAAGTGAGCGAAAGCGATGATGCAGCTTCGACTATCACCACTGATAGCGTCGCGTCGTCCGAGGATGGTAGTAAGAGAGATCTGTTGTATGGAATTTACAGAGATCCCAGCGGTAGGACTTTCATAGGCGACACTGAAGTGCGAGACTATGATGATAATTTAATCATCGGTTCGAATAGGTATGAATTAACTCCTGGACTGCGCTAATTGCTCCTTTTCGACAAGCCTAGAGATTACACGGATCGGGATTTCGACAATTACGGCGACATTTTGGTTCAGAACCACGCCATGAAGAGAAATAATGATCTCCGAGAAACAAGACCCAAAGCCAATAGAGGTTACAAGTGGACGAAGGAGGTGAAACCCATATGGGATATGAATAAGAAATTCATCGAATCGGTGACTGGAAAAGGAGTGAGAACCACTTTTCTTCCGCGCGATTCTGACGCTCTGTCTCAGAAATTGAGATTGTTAATGGCTAGTCGGCGCGTTGGTAATACTGGAGTAGATAATGAGATAGTGAGCATATGCGACGAATTGTTGAGGCAGAAGGTCTTGAATAAACACGATTTTAAAAGGCTGATGAACGAATTGAAGGATTGATATATATATATAATAAGTAGAGAGAACAAAAAAAAAATAGATAAAATAAATACAGTAAATTTTACACTAGAAAATAATAAAAAGTATTTAAACAACAAACGATTTACGAGCGAAAAAAACAAAATATATATTATAAAATAAAAATATGTTGGTGATAAGGAACAGGGGATACGTTAGAACTTACGTTCAAGGTGGTTCTGGCATCGTTGATTCTATAATGCGAGCGTTCACGAGCAATGCAGGTAGAAAACTTGCATCAACCGCATTTGAGGTTGGTAAGAAGAGTGCTTTGGATGCTGGTAAGAAAGCCACATCCGAAGCTAGTGGTAGGATCGCTTCTGTAGCTGGCAAGAGGGCAGCCGACGCGTTGATCGACAAGTTGATCAGTCCGCCGGCGAAGTGAGCTACGTTGGAGCGATCGCCGAAAAGTTGGAAAGATTTTAAGGATGATGTGGTACCCATACAAGGTTTAGCCAAAATGATCTGGATTGAAGAGAACTCGCGACGGTGTAATATAAATAAATAATAATATTTTTAAAACTGAGTTTGAAAAAGCATAAAAATTGTGTTTGCAAATCTAAAAATAACAAAAAAATAAAAAAGATGAACATTAAAGATGTGGCTTGGAACGATGCCGCGACCAAGAGGTCAAATAACAAGTTCTTTCCCAAAAGCATAAGAGGCTTGATAGTGGGAAAATCGAATTGTGGAAAGACAAATCTGTTGATGAATCTGTTGTCGCAACCCGACTGGTTGGATTACGACAGATTATTCGTGTTTGGCAAGAGTTTGTTTCAACCTGAATACAGATTGCTTCGAGAGTGCATGGATCGTAGATTGCCCAAGGACGTCATAGCTAGAATTTTTGATAGTAGGGAGGAATTCGACAAAAGTGAAGCTTCTCTTTCGACCATTTTGGACGGTGCAGTGATGGAATTGATGAAGAGAAATGCATCTTCAAATGTCGACTGTCGATTTTACGAGAAAGCTAGTGACATTCCGGATCCCAGAGAATTGAAATCGGAAGATAAGAATCTCATGATTTTCGACGATCTGCTTTTGGAGAGACAGAACCAATGTGAATCGTATTATGTTAGGGGTCGTCACAGCAACGTGGACTGTTTCTACCTGCCACAGAATTATTTTCGACTGCCCAGACAGACGATAAGGGAGAATGCTAATTTACTGTGTCTCTTTCACCAGGATCTCAAGAATCTCAATCACATCTACGGTGATCACGTCGCAAACGGCATGAGCATGGCAGAATTCAGGAGATTCTGCAAGAGGGTTTGGGATGGAGGACTTTACAATTTCGTCATGATCGATTTGACTAGCGAATTTAATCGCGGAAAATATCGGAGCGGATTCGACAAGTTTTATGTTTCTGATGATAATAAAATAGAGAGTGAAAACAAAAATTAGAAAATAATAAATCATCAATAATTTAGTTTTGAAAAAATAAAATAAAAATTAAAAATATAATGTTCTAACAAGGTGAATTGTTAGAACTGATAACCCAGAATACGGCTGCAAAACAATCCATTCAAATCGTGGTGAGTAGCGATTCGGCTCGATTCGCGACGAAATTTGAACCTTCTATCGAATTGAATAAAGAGAAAAGATACGAGATGGCGTTGGTGAATCTGGAGACTTATTATTCCTTTCCCAATGTCACCAAAAAGAATAACTCGTTCAAGTATTCCAACGGAGTGGATTGGTTGGAGATTCAAATTCCCAAAGGAAGTTACGACATAGACGATTTGAACAATTACATTCAGACGAGAATGAAGATGGATGGAAAGGGAAGCAACAAGATCAGACTCGCTCCCAACCCTTATATCCTACAGACGATGTTAGATTTGGAAGATAATTTTAAAATGGACTTCAACACAGATGATTTTATAAGTAAGATGCTGGGATTCGATTGAAAGATGTATCGAGGCCACGCAGCATCTGAAAATACGGTTGACATTCTCGCAGTCAATAGCATTCTGGTGAACGTGGACGTGATTGCTGGAAGCTATGTGAATGGTAGCGCTCAACCGACGATCTATTCCTTCTTTCCAAACGTGTCGCCGGGTTATAAAATCGTGGAACGACCTCGAAATTTAGTTTATCTACCCATGATTTTAGACACGTTGTATAGTCTCAAAACCACGTTGATGGATCAAAATGGTGAACTGTTAGATGTTCGTGGAGAGAGGGTGACGATACGATTTCACATAAGAGAAATATAAAAAAGCAAAAAAAAATATTGTGTATATATATAAATAAGAAAATAAAATAAACGCATTATCAATTTTACAAAAATTATTTAATCTATATAATTATCATTAAAACAAAAAACAATTGAACAAAATATATTTAAAAAAAAGAATTATGACTGAATATGTGGTTAGAAATGTGAACATATCCAAAGGACAGAAGGAGAAACTTGAGAGAGCGTTAACTCGAGGCGAGCAGGTGAGATTCAAATTCACTTACAAAGATCAGACGAGTGATGGTGATGATCAAATCGCCTGGACCAGAACTCGAATCAAAAGGATGGAGAAAGTGATTCGTGATAGAAAAATATTGTGTATATATATAAATAAGAAAATAAAATAAACGCATTATCAATTTTACAAAAATTATTTAATGTATATAATTATCATTAAAATAAAAAACAATTGATCAAAATATATTTAAAAAAAAGAAATATGACTAAATACGTGGTTAGAAACGTGAACATATCCAGAGGACAGAGGGAGAAACTTGTGAGAGCGTTAACTCAGGGCGAGCCGGTGAGATTCAAATTCACTTACAAAGATCAGACGATTGACGGTGATGATCAAATCGCCTGGACCAGAACTCAAATCAAAAGGATGGAGAAAGCGATTCGTGATAGAAGAGGGTTGAGGGTGAGATTGAGTCCTGCTCAATTAAAATACAATATGAAAGGCGGTTTCCCACCGCTATTGGCGGGAATCGCCGCCAAAGCATTGCCCTTTGCTGCAAAAGCATTGCCCTTTCTCGGGCAGACTCTCAACATGGGAGCTCTCTCGGGACTCCCGAGTTCGGCAGGTGGCAGCGGACTATTTTTGAAGAAGGGAGGAGTCGTGTGTCACGTCGACATATCGAAGTATCGAAGGGGAAATATGTTATATCCAATGTAATATAATATAATATCCACACAAGATGGCTCATTATCCATTTCTTTGGACTTTTCGAAAGAATTCGACACTATTGATCATGTAATACTGGTCAAGAAACTTGAACACTATGGCATTAAAGGTATAGCAAATTCTTGGTTTCAGAACTATCTCTTTGGGAGATCGCAATATGTGCAATTCACGAATGAATCTTCGGATTTACTAAATGTTACCACTGGTGTACCACAGGACTCTCTACTTGGCCCTCTGTTGTTTGTGCTATTTATCAACGACATCTGTGAGTCAACGGAGATGAACATTCTATCCTTTGCGGATGACACAACAACCTACACATCAGTAAACGACCTCAACCTCCTAACTGAGACGACAAACAATGAATTATCGATAATTAATGACCGGTGTTTGGCAAGCAAGTTATTGTGAAGGAACGAGTTGTCCTGGTCCAGAATGAACTATGGAGAACATAGTATACTCCGCAGAATCGAGTGCTCCCAGGTTGTTATGAAGAGATTGGCGCACTTCGTCGACTAGTCAGCCTGAGTTAAGGCGATTTTTGTCAACGGCTCTCGTGAAGATAGTTGGAACTGTTTGCCTGTACTTGATTTATGGTGAGTTTAGCCAAATATTGCCACCAAATCCATTACAAATGGCGACGAGATAAATCGGAAACGTTGGGTTCCCTTAATTGAACAATTCGATTATTTTACCTGTGGCAGAATTTTCAAATAATGTGATTCAGTTTAAATTTGTGTTAGGGTCGTTTCAACTTGTTATCGCAGTTGAAACTTGCATAAATTCAGTTAATTTTTTTTTACAAGGTTAAGCCTGTAAATTTGATTTGAATAAATTTTTGTTTAATAACTGAAATCAACAGATAATTTGAAATTGTTTGGCTACATTATGTACAGTAATTTGTATTTCCCAAAACCGTTGTAAATACGTTTAGCAAGGCAAAAGGGAGATAATTTGATTTCATTAGTAACCGGTTGCAAGAAAAAAAACAAAAAAAACAAAAAACAATTTTATTTTTTTTTAAAGTATGGTGTACCAGAAGTGACAAAAAAAAAAAAAAAAAATTTTCTAGAAAAAAGGTATGGTGTTCCAAAAGTAACATATTAAATGTAAATTTATATGCAACAAGTCTTTAATGCTTCAATTATGCATATAGTGTTTTTCTTGTCTGAAAAGAAATATAAATGAATAATTTTGTTGCGAAATTTTGAAAACCTGATAATTTATTTCAAAATTTCAAGTATGGTGTTCCCAACGTGTCATAACAAAAACGTTTCATTTTTGTAATCATTTTTTTTTTTCTCTATAGCAATTATTCTTTGTTCTGAATACATTCATATTGGATAATTGTTAACAGCATATTTCTTCCTACTCCTTTCATACAGTAGTTTTCAAAATTTATTGGTTAAATCTTGTGCTTAATACAATTAACTGGTGAAGGTTTTGTTTATAACACAAAATTATGGCACTTAATTTACAAACATTTTCTGTTGATGATTTTCAAAAGCTTAGAAATATTGGGCCAGTTAAAGCTCAGAAATTGTGCAGATGTAGGTTAGAAAAAGGGAAGTTAACCATGGAAGACTTGGTAAGAGAGACTGGTGTAAATGAGTCTGCATGGGTTGAGTTAATTGATAATGGTATCATTACACTAGGTGAACCTTCGTCACCCCAGCTTAGCCTAAGAAATGCATCAAGTGTAGCTGCATCTAACACGTCCTCAACTGATATACAGTCAAAAAACAGTAGTGCATATAATTTGCCAAGCCCACCCAAGACTGGAAGGCTTCCACTGACCAATACAACATCTGATAAAGATCCATTAAATGTTTATGAAATATTTACAGAAATGAAAGTAGAAATTGAACAAATGAAACAGAAATATAAGGAAGATAGAGACCAGTGGCATAAAGAGAAAATACTGTTGGAGCAACAAATAAAAGTGCAAAATAAAACTTTGAAAGAAATCAAGCAATCATCAGCTCAACAGATTAGAGATTTGACTAATGAATTTAATGGAGAGTATGAGAAGTTACGGAAAGAATTAAGGAAGGAGAAAGATAGGAAAAAGCATCCAGTGGTTGATTTTCCATTACCAGTATGGAGAATGGAAAATATAATGCCTGCCAAAGAATTGATGGGAGAAGAAAGTCATGCCAGTGGAACATTATCATTCTTTGATCAGACATTAAAAGGAATTAAAACTGAACCTGCTTTAACATCACCTGACAGTGATTATGATGAATCTGATAAAGAAATGTCTCATTTTCATCACCATCCTGCTTCTACAGCCACTTCTCGGGCCGATTTAAAACAAAAGCATGGGGCTCGTAATATCCAAGTGCAGAACAAACAAACTGACACTGAAGATGATAAATATTTATCAACGAAGTTAGGAACATATGATGGTAAAAAGAGAAGAAAACATTCTAATGCATGCAGTTTAAGTGCTCTAGATTCAAAGTGTTACACTTCTTCACCATCTGGCGATGAAAGAAAACATTTTAGGCATCATTCTAGAGCTCGTCATACTTCTAGACATAGAAGTAGAAGTCGTGCACGAAGATCAGGCAGTTCGTCTTCTTTAGATAGATCTTTGTCCAGGTCTTACAATAGACGGCATAAGAAATGTAGCCAGCGAAGTCGCCACTCAAAATCAGACCAATCAGATGATGAGAGTGACTCCTCTCATTCAGGAAGAGAACATAGAGGGCATAGAGGATGGAGAGACAGCAGCTGGTCATCTTCGTCGTCATATGATTCCAGCAGGAGTCGCAGGGGACATAGACATGGAAGGCGAAGGAGTAAAAGTCCGCCACGTCCAAAATTGCCTACATTTAGTGGCACTATGACAGCTAAATGGGAGCCATTTATCTTTCAATTTGAAAGAATTGCAGATCAGCGCAATTGGAGCTCCAGGAAGAAATTGAATAGATTGTATGATTGTCTAAGTGAAGATGCCTTAGAATATGTGAACCTCCTAGATGGTCACCAGTCATACAGAACCTTAAAGCATGAATTAAAGAGAAGGTTCAGTAGAAAGGAAGCACCAGCATCAGCTAGGCGACAGCTGCAATGTTTGAAGCAGAAAGAAGATGAGTCACTTGAGCAATTCTCTCAAAGGGTACACACAATGACCGAAGAAGGGTATCCGGAATCAGACAGACACACTGTGGAACAGATGTCAACAGAAGCCTTTCTGAGAGGATGCAGGGATAAGGATGCTGTTAGAGCGGTCATGGAAAAGAATCCATTGACAATTTTCAAGGCTTTGAAATATATGAAAGGGTCGATAGCAAACCAGAAAGCCATCATTGGTTATTGAGCCACTAATTATCAACAACGGCAAGTAGCATTCTCAGAGCCAGATACAGACTATGAGGTGAACAAGGTTGAAGTAAATCCTGAAATAGAATCACTTGAGAAGAGAATGAGTGATCTTCAAACTATGATGAAAGATATGACAACCTTAGTCAAAGAAAAATTGAAGGGCTCTCCAACATCCAAGAGTTCAAATTATAATAGACCCTATGGTGCATATCAAGGTAAGGCTAATTGGAAGAAAAATAAATCCAACTGGAAGAATAACAGACCCTATAGAAGTAATTCATCTTCTTCCAATTGGAGAAACAGGTCAGAAAACCAGAGACAAACAGAAGATCCAATGGTGCCATCAGAAACTAAGAGGGATTTAAACAATCCAGGATTCAGTGGCAAGGCCAACGCCGGATCCAAAATGATGTAGGCCTACCTACACTTCAGGAACGAGAAGACCATGTAAATATAGATGAGATGCCAGAGATTTATGTAAATAGGGTAAATGGAGTCTCACTTGTGCTGCAATTAGCTGTAAATAATGTAAATACTTCTGCAATTGTTGATACAGCAGCCATGATAACTCTCATTGATGAAGAGTTCTTCAAAAAATCTGATCTTAGAGTTCCACCTACTGCAAAAAGAGTTAGGTTAAAAGGAATTGGATCGCAACCCGTTATAGGAACAATAGTTCCAAACTTGGAGTTTGAAATTGGCAAACAGTTATTTAAATGGGACGTATGTGTTGCTGCAATCAATGACCCATTCATTTTAGGTTTGGACTTTCTCACAGCTAATAATTGTATAGTTAATTTATGCAACAGTACATTAACTATTGGCGACATAGTTGTAAATGCTTCATTCAAATGAGCAGGAAATACTACAGACATACCAATTGCTCGAGTGAAGATTAGCCAGTCTGTCACACTTCCACCCAGTTCCATGTCAGCAATTAATGTTAAATTGGAGGAACCACTGTTAAAAAGCTACATATTTGAGCCTGTTGCTCACTCTAGTGGCATTTTATTATCGGCTTCTGTGGGAGAAGGAAATAGTACAGTTGTAAAAGCTATAAATGACTCTTCTCACTTTGTAAAGTTAAAGAAGAATACATTTGTTGGCAATGCAGAAGAGATTGAAGATATTCCAGATTTGACTGGACGTTTATGTGACGTCATATCACAGTCAAATGGAATTACAGATTGTCACAAGACAGAATCGGTTCGCAAGTCAGCTGCTTTTAACGACAATGACAATCAAACGGCAATCAACGTTCAAAATTTATGTGATTTTGAACAAACTGCTGTTAGATTGGTAACCAATGACACTGTTGAGCCTTCTGTTGTCCAAGATGAATTATTGCTTACAACTGAACAGATGCCATCACACCTTGAAGATTTATTTAAACGCTCTACAAGTAATTTGAAAAGTGAACAAAATATTCGTGTAGAAAAGCTTCTGAGAGATTATCAAGATGTATTTGCCCAACATGATTTGGACTTGGGATGTCTCAAAGAGGTAAAACATGAAATCAATACCGAAAATGCAGCACCAATCAAACACAAGATTCGTCGAACACCTTTGGGTTTTGAGAATCAGGAGCAAGAACATTTACAGAAAATGTTAGAAACTAGTGTCATAGAGCCTTCCATGTCAGAATGGGCATCTGCTCCAGTTCTAGTCTGCAAGAAAGATGGAAGTGTGCGTTGGTGCATAGATTTTAGGGCCTTAAATTCGAAAACAGTCAAGGATAGCTTCCCACTTCCACTGATTGAAGATTGTTTAGATACTCTACAAGGCACCAAATACTTTTCTACACTAGATATGGCATCTGGTTACTATCAAATACCACTGCATGAACCCGATCGCAAAAAGACTGCTTTCATCACAAAGTATGGTTTATTTCAACACACCAGGATGAGTTTTGGGTTGTGCAATGCTCCAGCCACATTTCAGCGAGCTATGCAGTTGGTACTGAGAGGACTGACATGGAAAGAACTACTTGTATATTTGGATGATAGAGTTGTTTTGGGATCTAGCTTTGAAGACATGTTAGAACACTTAGAACATGTATTTCTTCATTTTCGGCAGTTTAATCTTAAGTTAAAGCCTAAGAAATGCCAGTTATTCCAAGAGGAAGTAGAATTCCTTGGGAAATTAGTTAACAAAGATGGTATTTCTGTGTCTCCTAGTAAAATTGAATCAGTGGCTAAATGGCCAAGACCACAGAACCAGCAAGAACTCATGTCATTCCTAGGATTTGTAAATTATCATAGAGATCACATTGAACACTTTGCTGAAGTGACTGCTTGTCTCTACGAACTGACTGCTCCTAAAAAACAATTTGTATGGACAAGTGAACATCAGAATGCCTTTGACAGTCTGAAAAAGATTATGATAAATCCACCATTACTGTCCTATCCAATTGCTGCTGGAGAATTTATTCTGGATACTGATGCATCAAATCGATCCATAGCCGCAGAATTATCACAATTCCAATCAGGAGTGCAGAAAGTTATTGGGTATGCAAGTCATGTATTGTTACCAGCACAATGCAAGTACTGTACGACCCGGAAGGAGTTACTTGCTGTTGTGAAATTTTGTAGACACTACCGCCATTATCTTTTGGGTCGGAAATTTACCGTTCGTACAGACCATAATAGTCTAGTGTGGTTAATGGGCTTTAAAAACATAGAAGGTCAACTTGCAAGATGGATTGAGGAACTCTCCCAGTATGATATGCAAATTCTACATAGACCAGGTAAAGTACATTCAAATGCAGATAGTCTGTCTCGGATTCCAGACGATCTTGTAGAATGTAATTATTATCATGCTGGAAGTAATCCAGAAGTTCTACCTTGTGGAGGTTGTCATTATTGTAGAAGAGCACATGGCCAGTGCGAGAGATTCACAGAAGATATTGATGATGTAATACCACTTGCTATTAAACAACTGCCTGAACCACATGTGCATGAATCACAGTCTCCATCTCTACAGCCAATCACTGAAAATACTTCCATTACTACAGATATTCCTGAATTGAATATATCACAAGTTTCTTGGTTGGAACCATACTCTAGTGAGGAAGTAAGAGATATACAAGAAAAAGACAATGATATTGGCAAGATAATTTATTGGCTGGAAAATGATGTAATTCCTGACAAGCATGAGTTGTATCTGTGTAGTCCGAGTGTTAAAGCCTTGTGGCTATGCAGATCACAGCTGCAGTTTCATGAAAGTATGCTAGTGTACAGATGGGAACATAGAATAGACAGAGAATTGGTACTTTTAGTACCAGACTCACTCAAACAAGAAGTGTTGCATTATTGCCATAATGTAAAATCTGCTGGTCATTTGGGATAGACAGAAACTTTGCAATGTCTGAAGAAATCCTTCATGTGGCATCATAATATGACTGTAGATTGCAAGGCATATGTACAATCTTGTAGAGTATGTAACACTCAAAAGAAATCCAATCGTACTGCTAGAGCGCATCTTCAAACTCATCATGCTGGATTTCCAATGGAACGGATCCATCTGGACATTCTTGGTCCATTCATGACTAGTAACAGTGGTAATTCCTATGTTCTTGTCATGGTTGATCAGTTTACGAAGTGGATTGAAATTACTGCACTGCCAGACCAGACTGCAGAACAAATTGCTCGCAAATTCATCCTTCACTTCATAGTAACTTTTGGCTGTCCTTTAGAGGTTCATACAGACCAGGGCAAAAATTTTGAAGAAAATTTGTTCAAGTCCCTTTGTGAACAGCTGGAGATCGCAAAGATGAGAACGACACCGTACCACCCATCGTCTAATGGACAAGTTGAAAGATATAATCGTACCATCTTGCAGATGATAAGGTGCTTCATCGAAGGACACTGCAGGGAATGGGATAGAGATCTCCCATTATTAGCGATGGCATTGCATTCAATGGAACATCAACAGACAGGGTATACTCCCAATATGCTAATGCTTGGACGTGAAGTCATCCAACCAATAGATTTGTTGTTTGGAATACAGGAAATGAATCAAGGTGCATATGAAACTTCTGAATGGGTAGTCCATCTGAGTGAGATTATACCAAAAATACACCATTTTGCAAGAAAAAATTTAAGACAATCACAGAGACGCCAGAAGAAATTATATGACTTGCGTGTCTTTGAGACAAGATATCACATTGGTGATATAGTATATAAAAGTGATAAGGCAACAAAAGTAGGGCAAAGCCGAAAATTGTGAGCACCATGGGTTGGTCCATATTTGGTTGTTATGAGTCAACCACCTTTATATAGAATTGTTGACAGAAAAGGAACCTACATGATACATCATGACAGATTGAAAATATGCCATGACAGAGATTTGCCATTGTGGATCAGGCGGAGGAGGCACAGCTTATTTGAAGAACCTGTAGAGGGTGAAGAGGCTTCAGAGATCAGTGAGGAAACTGAACTATCTGATGTAAATGAGAAACCAGAAAGAGAAATGGTACGCATGAAAATACAGAAATTTCTTCTCCAACAAATAGAAATGTTGACAACAATGTACAAAACTTTGATGAAGGAGATTTGCCAAACTTATTTGATGACAATTCAGTAGTCACGAGAACAAGGAGAAAAATCAAGCTTCCTGCCAGATTTAGAGACAGCAATTAATAGCTGCTGTATAAACTGTACTGCATGCATGCTCACATCACCCTTGCACAGTTACATTTGACTAATCTTCAAGGTACATATATGTAGAGTTCACCCTGAGTTTCCCTTTGTATATATTTTTTTTTGTAGATTATGGATGAATTCAGTGACTTCTTCTTTGTTCCTGACTACGATGAGACAGGACTAGATGAAAATGATAGTGTGCCAATTGCCTCCTCCCCTGAACAGTCAGAAGCAGTTAATGATTTGGATTTATCTGACTATATTATTATCGATGAAATTTCTGACAATAACCCTGAGGAGCTTGATTCTAGTATTGTAACTTCTACTGAGGACAGTAAAGTTGAGCAACAAAGTAATGATCATCCAGTAGAAGATGAAAGAGTGGTGGAAATCAAAAAGCTTGCTGCTACACACAGGATGTGCAGGATTTGTAATGGAAGACAGAGAAATATGAAGCGCCACATGATATCAAGACATTTCCCTTGGTATGTGTCAGCCAAGACAGCCTGCTGGCTCTGTGAGGAACAGGAAGGGAATTACTGCTTCTTGAAAAAGAAGCATTTAGATAAGCCCGGGCACCCAGTCAGTGCGAAGTTTGATGAGGAGAACTTGAGGAAATGGATACATTTAATGAATGGCCTGCTTCACTTCTTCAGAGAAGAATATAATGCGGTAACCTTACAGGATTTGTTGAAGCATGTCCAGAGCCATAAGTGGTTTCCCGCAGAGATACCTGTGGATCCTTTTAACCCTGAGGAAAAGGGGTTACTTGATATGTATTTGGAAATACAAGGATTAGATAAACCAGTCAAACATGATGTCTCTCCACCCAATTCTGTGGCTGTATTAATGCACTGGAGGATTTTAGAAAATCTAATTTACCATCTGGGAGCTGATAATTACAACGAAATTCAAAGTATTAATAGCCCTATGAAATTTACCGGAATTCAAGTGGATGGATCATCTCATCTCACCAGTAGACTTGTCTTTATAGACAGCCACTTTCATCTTGATCAGTTATTGAAACGCTCTAGAACCAATTCATTAGCAGAGGTTGAAAGAATAGTACCAGAAAGTAAGACATTTAGACTGGTAGGAGCGGTGGCAAATTATGTATTTCCAGATCACTGGCGAACATGGGAAAAACAATTAGCAACAGATGAAAGAATCTTCGTAACATTTGGACTCCATCCCCCATTTAGTGAGCACAAGATCTATCGATCATCATTTGAATAAACTTGAGAGTTTATTACGTCACCCTCGTTGTATTGGGCTAGGGGAAATAGGCATGGATCACACAACTTCATGCAATTGCAGACCTCTATGCTCAGACAAGTTAGCATGTATGAAAAGCAAATTAGAGGCTCAAGAAAAGTTTTTAAAAAACGTTTTGCCCTTGGCAGAAAAGTACAATAAGGCAGTTGTACTTCATTGTAGGGACAAGGGCACTGGTGAAGCAGCGGAGAAAGTACTTCAAATTTTTGAGGAATTGGGTTTAACACACCTAAATGTCCATCGACATTGCTTCATGGGATCACTATTTGAATTATCACAATGGCAACAGAGATTGCCAAATTGCAGATTTGGTCTAACAAACAGCATTTTTAGAGACGCTGGAACCTTAGAAGCCATTTCAAAATTACCAGCGCATAAATTATTATTTGAATCTGACTCACTGTACTTGTCTCCGCTTCACCATTGTCCAATCAATACCCCTTGGATGATTTCACCTGTTGTGAAATATCTCAGTAAACAGAGGAATATGCCAGAGTCAGTATTGGTAGCTTTGGCAAATAAGAATGCTTGTTAATTGTACCACATTGATTTTATTTAATGATCTTCTACTTTGTTCTGAAACACTCAAAATTCTGTACAGTACAGTTGTAAATATATTATGTGCATGTATGCCTGCATATAAATCTGTATTTATGTATACATGAAATGTAAATATGTACATAGATATATGCCTTAGGTCCTTTTTCATATGTAAGAAAGAACAGTTCAGACCTGGATACAAGTATTCTTCTGTTTACAGCGGGTAATTATAAAAACAGACTAAACTCCCTACGTATAAAGTGCGATTTTATCACCTAAACCTGAGATAACCCCCAAAAATTATGTTTCAAGTGTCACAATTAGATCAAATTGTCTATTGCATTTGATCGACACAATCATAATTTTTCAGAGTTTAGCCATAAAAGTTTGGGGTTGACTACCATTCGTTCTGTGGTGGAAGATACTTTTTTTTGGTGATGGCGCACACTAACTACTAACCGTTCAGGTATATGCCAAGGTCAAACAAAACTGGGTGGAGTGTGAAGGAACGAGTTGTCCTGGTCCAGAATGAACTATGGAGAACATAGTATACTCCGCTGAATCGAGTGCTCCCAGGTTGTTATGAAGAGATTGGCGCACTTCGTCGACTAGTCAGCCTGAGTTAAGGCTATTTCTGTCAACGGCTCTCGTGAAGATAGTTGGAACTGTTTGCCTGTACTTGATTTATGGTGAGTTTAGCCAAATATTGCCACCAAATCCATTACATTATTACTAAATGCTAACAAAACAAAAGCCAAACTTCTCCACCCCTAAAATGACAATTCCAATTACAACAATATACGGACCCGAATTTCATTGAAAATTCAATCTTAGTAATAGCAGGTAATAATGGTCAGAACGAATCCATAAAATTCTTAGGAATTAACATGAAAGAGAATCTTAAATTTAACCACCATGTATATATGCACTCTGGGCGAAACTATCCAGAGCAATCTATATACCGAATAGAGCTAAACAATTTTTACCGCCCGAGACATTACGTATATTCTATTTTACCGTATTTCAAAGCCACTTAATTCGTGGGATTCAAATATGAGGCAACACATTAGCTACTATACAAACTCCGAATCTCCAAAAATTGAATTTAACGATTTTTACAAGTTTCATTCACTCCTATTCATGCATGACTGGTCTAAAAAGAACATCTCCATCAGTTTTGATAGTATATTCAGAGTGTACCCGAACCCATCCGGGATGAATACAAGGCAATGTGGAAACCTAAACACACATAAACATCGAACTCTGTTCTCAGCCGCTTTTCTATATTTTTCTTTTCCTAAATTGAGGAACAACTTAGAAACGACGAGAGCCCTTACGAGTACGTCATTTGAAACACATTAATCAATCAATTTCTAAATACCTACATCGACAATATTAGCTGTTCCAACCCACGATGCCCGCCTGTCTCACCTCTCGGGTCATTTTTTCTTCCCGCAAGCTCATGAACAGGTTGCCCTGCCATTTATGGCTTTCCTGTTATACATCACCCCTATTACCATTCGGTCATCTGCAGTAATTTATTTAATAGAAAAGTAGTTATTCCATGTACTCGGAAATTTGGTTAATCAACAGGTTAAATAAGCTGGAGTTTGAACACTGGGAGCTTGATCCAGGAAGAGAAAACAATACCCAATTCCAATCAATATAATTTTAACACAAACGCAACAACAACCTGTTGTCGAGATTTATTTTGTTCCAATCTACGCGTGCCAATTGCCATTCTGTTTTATTCAATATTTTCATTGTCTTGGGGATGATAGGAAAGAGTCACAAGAATATGTTATTCTCCACAGTGCACATTTATACATCTATTCTACGAATTTGTAACTTTGTTTCTTTTTCTCATTCTTTACCCGTATTTGTATGCTGTGAAATAAACTGAGCTGAACGGAACTATTGATTTACATCATTCTTGCCGGGACAAACTGAATACATATGTAATATACTTAGTCCCTTTGTTCACGATCTTCCAAAGTGCTGTAGAGGATGCAGCAGCAAACGCTGTGAGCAGGTGGATTTTTTCCATTCCAGTACAAATAACAATGATTTATTTATTTATATATTTATTCGGGACATTTCCGTCGGATCAAGTTGAAAAATGAGGAATTATATGAAGGTAACTTACTTATATAACATTTTGTCAAGGCAGTGTAGGTGAAATTATATTGGAATCGTCTATTGTACCGTTCTCTGCAACAATAGGGTATAAGGGCAGATTTTTCGTTGGAAACCTGTTCTTGCATAGTGTATGGTATTTGAGGAGGACCATAAGAGCTAGCAAAGTTAAAAATCTGTTTGACATGTCTCCAGGCATGGTTCTATAGGCTACTTTTTTAAAACGAATGTAAACTTAAAAAAATAAAAATTAACTGGTTTATGACTGAAAATTACTCAAGTTAATAAAATTGATCATTTTGTCCCTTGAGGCCAACACGGCTTTGCAATGCTTTAGCATTGCAGAGCCTTCTTGCACTCAAGGGACGAAATACACCACCACCAATGCTATTATGTAGATTGCGAGGATTAAAACAAACGAAGAACATGAAGTTTTGATGCCAAAGAAATAATTACAAAAATAAAATAAAAAAACACCTGCCCACATGCAATTTTACAAACAATGGCATGAGAAACAGAAGATCTACTTTGAGAGACCTAATTTAATTTTTTTTATTTTGTCCATCGCAAAAAGAAACGGGTAATGCGAAGAGAAACCGCTGAGTGAAGGAGAAGTATAGTTTCGTTTGAAGTGTTTTCACTTTTCATTCTAAAATGCAATATAAAACAATCTGAAAGTTCTTCCAAAAATCTTCAATCTCGCATGTTACATTGGTTTTCGACAGACAAAAACGTACACACTATGGCTATACGCTCTACCCAACCCCAACACGACCGATGTTCCTAATCCGGGTTCTGCCTAATTCAGAGCTCCATGACATCAGTTTCTCCCTGACTTCAGTTTTCATGGTGGTAAAACTTGGACTATCAGCTTTTAAATGACCAAACTAATGTGTCAGTCGTAGAAGTGTGGCGATATAGTGTCAAATTAACTGTTTTCGTCTCAGGTTCTCGGGACAGGCTGCGCGGAAAAACAACAGAATATTTAAAAAAACATTGATCGAGTGCAGTGTTCCTATGATTAGCTGAAAAGGAACTATACAATCGATAAATAATGGAAGATGTAAGATTATGCACAAAAGAAACTCCGTGATAGAGAAACACAAAGCGTGGGAAATAAAAAAAACGCTAAATGTATTTGGATCAAATATTGGCCACAGCTTTATTAGACTTCAACAATGCAAATTAAGTGAATGTGCGAACAAAACCGTATTGTCCGAGCCCTGCACTGTTCCTATTTAAACCAAACAAACCAACAGACGTCCATGTCCGACACACGTTAACCACTAACCAAAGAGTGGTAACCCAGCTACAGGAGATAAGACCTTCACCGCCCTTCTCCGCGAAGAGAACAGAGAAGAATCTCCACCAAGAAAGCTAACGTAGAGTCTACCATAGAAAGCAAAGACGTATATTTTAAGCAAAGCCAAACTTGATTGAACTGGTCATTGCTGGGTCGATGCAGTGGCAGATTACAGTTTTACTCTACAGTATAGGGGTGGGAAGTAAAACAATGTGGCTGAAGATTTATAGAGAAGACCATAAATGCTTGCTGATGTTGTGAAAGCTGTTTGTGAAGCTGTGACTACTTCAGTTCCATTTGTAGACTGTTTATCACCGGACACAGTTCCCCATTCGATCGTTGTGGAATCTGTTTCCCTCGACACATGGAATAAAGTGGACATGAAAATGGTTTGCCAACAAAACTATATTGATACTAGTAGGTACATATTTGACCAAATATAACATCTTCCCAATGATACCTAATTTAAACAATAATAAATATTTTTCAAAGAAAATGTTAGCACAGGTAAAAAAACATTTTCTGTAAATCGAAAACAATACATACTGGAAATAAATGGGAATAGAAATGTTAAGTTGAGATCAGTATGTACGAAAATGTTCGAACATTACCGTATTAATTTCCACTTATGACATATACTTTTCTGGAGCGGAAATAAAACTTTAAACTACCCAAGGGAATACCTTTTGAAAGATACCACTCTTCCAAGACATCAGATTGCACCAAATATGTATAGCACACTTTATTGTCACTGGCAATATGAATTTACTTTTCATCCGACAATGGTTTTATTAAATATATAACTTTATATTTTAGCAGTATAATTTGCATGCTCTGTCAGTATCAAAATAAGAAATTTTGTATTGCGTTTTAGTACAAACAAATGAATTAGACAACATAATTATTAAAATGAACTAACGTTATTCTGAAATAATGCTAACAACTGCATGCAAAGTATCAAGAGACATGCTGGAAATAACTTGCTTATTTGTAAGTTTTTTTTTTTAAAGTTCAGTTTTATTTACAAAGGATTTACCTGTATCCTGGGCGGGACTGCCACCAAACTAGCTTAAAACATAGTCACCTTTCTCAAGCCACGTTGGTGGTCTTCTGTTTCTCTCTGATCTCCGAGGTGCTGGAGTTGGAAGCTGGTCATTCGAAGCTGATGAAGCTTCAGTCGACTTTCTGTCCAACTGTTCTGGAATTGTTATTGCTGATGGATGTGGCAGCGCACTCTCAAGGCCGTCGCGGTCTTGACTAAAGATATTATCACCTGATAATATACTATCACCACTACACTCTCTAACCAAGTCCGTGACCGTAGTTACGTGGCCATCAGCAACACATGGCACTCTTCCTCTTAGTACCACTCATTTGGTACGATGGTCATCCCAAATAACTGCACCAGTCTATACCACCAGTTATTGATCGTCATTTGGGCGATACTTCATTTTCCTCAGATACAGCAGTAGGTAATACTGTTGATACCTGTTGAAGACAGCTACGAATTTCCAGAACATCAAAATCTTCACCATTTGCGGCGTCTTGTTTTTTGGTTCTTCTTTTCTTTCTTTGATCTTCTCTTTTGATGGATCCGAATTCTTTTTCCTCTGAATAATATGTGGTGGATCTGTGACTTGGTGTTCAGAGACCGCGGGCTGTACACCCGTTTCGACTGGTAATGAGCCAATAGGACGTAGAAGATTCATATGAAGGGTCCTTTTAGGACCCTCACTGTTCTCTACGACAAACACAGTAACATCTCGATTTGGCTGGTCTGCCACAAGGTACAAATCGTCATCGAAACGATCTGCCAACTTGTGTTGACAATCAAAACCTAAGCTTTCAACCAAACCCGTCTCGACGGCAGCCCCACCGACCTTTAGATTATACCCTTTCTTTTGTCTCTGCCGGGTCTTGGAAGCAGCTGAAGAAGCAAGATCGTAAGAGAAAGCCAGCTTTTTAAGTTCTCCCACGTAATCAGCAGCAGGTTGAATTGTAGGGGCTTCATTTTGTAGACCAAACAGTACATATATGGGAAGGCTAGGCTTCCAAGCAAGAGGAAAGGGGAATATCAAATGGTTCGGTGTTTAGTGCAACTATAAGCATGTACCAACGGTCCAACATAACTCTTCCAATCTTTTTATCTTTTCTGGGCCCAGAGGGCCAAGCATACTCAGAAGAGTTCAACCGAACCGCTCACACATAACATTCCCCATGGGGTGGAAAGGAGATTCCTGCATTTCGGAGATTTCACACAGCTCTCACATGAGAGAACTCTCAAAACTCCCACCTGATGCAAATGAATGGACACTATGAGAAAATCCACGAAGAACTTTTCTGCTGTTGATTAAAATGCTGGCTGCTGTCTTAGCCGTCGTATTCTTTGCTGTATAGGCTTTCGCATACTTGGTGAGTTGATCTGTGATGACTAAGACGTACTATAAACCACCTATTGATGTCTCTACAGTTAAAAAAACATACCCTAAATCTCACGGCGTGTAGCTGGCTGATACATTTCCATACAAGGTGATGAGTGTTTATATCATGTGAGGCGTAGCCGACCTGATATGAACGCCCAGAGCCTTGCATGAAAATGTATCAGCCAGCTAAACGCCATGTAACATATTTATTATGTCAAAAGTCCATGTAAATCGAAGAATTAATAAATTTCCACGAGAGACAAAGAACGACCAGACATTCATTTATATAAACCGCTGTTGATAGCATCGTACAAAATTCACAATAGTAACTGGCACCGGTATGTATCCATGGTGATAGTAAACAATCTTCGCTGTTCGAAATGCGATATTTGTTTACAAAATAAAACGTATCGCTACAAGCATAACTGAAATAATCTTACATACATTTATTGCCATTACTTCCGGAAAAGGATTACTAAAGCACTTTAGAATGATCAGAAAATCATTTATAATCTGCTGAGTAAACTGTAAGGAAAATGTTTGCTTCAGCATAAAAATTCGATAAACTATAGTTGGTATACTCGTAAAAAGAACAAAGATCTTTTTGAACTACAAATAATATTTTCTGTCCATTTTGTAAAATATTTAATGCTTTAAATTATTAATACGGTACCTTGAAAATATTTTGAGTACTTAAATTCTTTTTTTTTGTTTTGTTTTAATTCTAATTTTGAAAATTCGAAGCGAGTGGAAATGCATCAAAATAGTAATGGTGGCTACTAACCCGTTATCAAATGATTTGAGGTGAGTGACCTGATATGGCAGAACCCTTAGATGGTATTCCAGCGTTCTGATTTGGCAAACTGACTTTGAGGTATAACAAACAGCAATTCAAGAGACTGTGCTGCATCAATGGAAACCAAAGGAGATCTTGTGTTAGTAGGTGACTTTCGGCGGTGGCATCGGTGACAATTTTTAATTCATTTCTCCATGATGTCATCGATTCCAGGCCAATGAAAACGTTCTTTAATTAGTGATATTGGTCGCTCCTTTCCTGGATGTCCAACGCTATTGTGTAATGACGATGAAACAGTGTAGTTTTAACATGACTGGAGGGTAAAGCAACTTGGAGTTATACTTTAGAGTTCACTGAACTCTTCATACAAAACACCTCTCTTAAATTTTAATATATTAAAATTCCGTTGCATGGCAGAATGGTATTTGGTCATAGGCAATGATGAACGTCTGGGACAAACACTGGCATGGACTGTTTTCATCCAAATAACCATTACTATATCATTTCCTTGTGATCTTCTCCAGTCTGTGTGTGTAATACAATCCAGGTCTTCACCAACCGCTTCTTTCATGGGATCAATGACTGATGTTAAACAACATATGGACAACATTACACACAGGTTTAGTGAAATCTTGATTCATCTTTTCCACCAATGATCTGTCATAGTGCGGTAGCCTTGACAAAGAATCTACATCAATATTTTGTTTACCAGGTCGATACACGATTTCAAGGTCAAACGCTGTGAAAGATGAAAGTCATCTTTGAGGCATTGCATCTAACTTTGCAGCTGTTAACACATTACTTAACGGATGATTGTCAGTATAGATAACAAATCTATTACCATATAAGTAGACCTGGAACTTATCAGTAACCACCCATTTTGTTGCTGAAAACCCGGCTCGGATATCTCCTCTCGGAAATTACAGACTCCACAACTGGCATAAACAATCATTCTTTTTACAGCATTCTTGTGCTGGTATAAAACTACACCCAAACCAAATGAACTTGCGTCAGTATGTAATTTAAAGGGCTGATTATAGTCAGAATAACCAAGTACTGGAGGGAAGATTAAGAACTTTTTAAAGTTTCAAAAACTGTATTATTCTCCTAACCCCAAATCCATTTATTGACAGATTAATTTTTTTTATTTTTAACCTTTGTTACATTTTTTGCTGGAAGTAACTCATTTAGAGGTTCTGTCATACTTTTGCCATACTTGAAACATTTTTCACATACTTCCGATAATAGCCAGCAAAACATAAAAAAATTTCTGTCTGGCTTAAACCCTTTATCCAATACTGAAATTGTTCAGGAGTATCAGCTTCAAGTTTAACACCCATGTTTTTAAAAGCTAAAATCATATTTTTGAATATTTTCCTGTGAGAATTTTCAGATGATATGGCTAGTATTGTAAAAACACGCACCAGGAAATATAAATAAATACTATGTTCTAATATATTCATCTTCTAAATATTGAGCAATTCGCACATAACCAATTCCAATAAACTAATTCAAATGAATTTTTAAATCAAATATGGTCGTTTCAAGTCAAGCTGTCAAATGGAAATTCAATTCTACATTTCACTAAGCTAAGTAATTTTCGACATTATAATGTATTTATTTATTTATTTATTGGGATTTAACGATACTTTCGACAGCCATGGTCATCTCGTGTCAGACATTATAATGTATAAATATTATGAAATGAACTACTACCTTTATGCAAAGCTGTTGGCTGCTTAAGTGTACTATCTTTGCAACAAAATGGCGAAGACAAAAGTCAAATTGTTTTCACAGGAAAATTGACGTCATAAGTTAATGTGTCAAGTCAGTGACAGTATCAATGTTACAAACTGAATATTTTTTTAGCTGAAAAAGAATTAACTTTATTCAAAAAATATTGTTTAACCTGTAACAAACAAATTCTCAAAATGTTTTTGCAAGTCAAAAATGATTTCATCTTTTTGAAGAGAAACATGTACTTCAAACTGGTGGTATACTTCAATCTAGCTGAAAAAGAAAAAAAAACCCAATTTTTTCTTAGACATTTCAAACATAAAAATGTCTGTAAAAAAGAACAATTGGCGTTTTAGTAAGCAAACTTGGCGATGCTGAAATGTCAACAAAAACGCCGCCGTGCAATATGCAATAATAAGGAATGGCAGTGCAGCCAGCAGTAACACCATCCAAGAGCAGCCAGCCGTAACAACAGCCAGGAACAGCACCTGCGAACAGTACCATCAACAGATAGCAACAGCAGCCAAGAACAGAGGCAGCCAATGCCAACAAAGCACAGTCGAACCATCAAAATACTGCCTTGAACTTTTGCGATCCTCGTATAAACGTATCGCACACATACATGTTCTGCATTTAGAAGGGACTGAGCGCTTTTACAGTATAGATGCGTGTTGTTCCGGCTTGAGAGATTCTTGTGATTCAGATACAAAAGAATAAAGGCAATGAGGTTCCATAATTTAATACTTATACCTTTGAGAAGTTTTTTTTCTCTTTTGTAAATCAAACGCGATTTGAAAGCAGATAATATTCCATAAATAATTACATAAACAATTCGTCACCAAGCACGCGGTTGTATTATGCAGTTGCAAGATACAAATTTTGTATCAGTGGCATCCTATACACGCTGTATCATGGCAATTACGGACCCAATAATACTTATTGTAAGATAAATATAAACTATAACTCTCAAATGATCTTGGTTGTCACATTTCATCGAGCTGACGAGATCAGATCAGACAAAACAAATATGACGCCGTGTTTGATCTTGGTTGATCTTGTTCCTCAGTTAAAGGGAATTTGACAACCAAAATTGTTTGTCTGTTTTAGTAATTTGTTTAATATATTCTACTCACATATTAGCAGTCCGAGTCATATGGTGTCAGACATTTCTTTGGGTGACAGAAGTCGTAGTCCTGGAAAAATACGCCGAGCAGCGGCAAATGACTGTTGAGGGAGGGGGGGGGGGGGTGTCTAAGCATTTTTATACCAACTGCTTTTCACGAAGGTCGAAATGTTGACTTCCAGAAATGTATAAGGTGGTGTCCCTCTCGCGTTTGTTGGGCCAGTTTGACTTCGGGAAATGTATAAGGTGGTGTCCCTCTCGCGTTTGTTGGGCCAGTTAAAAAGTGTAGTTTTCAAAAATATCTCTAGGAAACGTCCAGGACTGAGTCTCACCCGGAGAATGTTTGAAAAATGCCCTCATTAGTACTATTTTGTGGCTCGAAAGAGCGTCAAGCTTGCTATATCATATATTATTTCACTAGGTGACGGTCATACAGATTTTGTAGGGAGGGGCAGGTGGGAATTTTGAGGGGAGGAGCGATACATTTGTATGCGACTAATGCTAAACCTGCTTATGCCGTTATAGTAAAATGAAGTCCAGAGAGTCCGACACCTAGTCCTTATTTTTTGTTCGCTCTGGGTACTGCAGCTTCCTCCACCCGTAAAATTGCACAACATCCTATACCCATGCTGTTGAAAGTGTCATTAAACTCAAATAAACAAACCTAAAAATGTACGAATTTACCCTTTACTCACAAATATGTCGATGAGTGTGGGTGATCCCAAGCAAACTATGAGTAGTATATGGCAGTGATTATTTAGAAATTGAAGGCGACGCCTGAGAAAGAAGAAAATAAAACAAAATTTATTAAATCAGATAATACATGATAACTCACGAAACTGGAAATATTCTTCTCGTAATTATATCTAACTGCTCAGCTGTAGACTGTTGGACTTCTATGCTAGAGATCCTGAGTTCGATCCCCGTCCGGGACCACCCGTGTTGTGTCCATAGGCAAAGCACTTTATCCCGGTTGCTTACATGGGGGCACGACGATGCCGTGTACTAAGGCGTACTGCGCGTCGATGGTGCACATGTTTTCAACCGCAGTAACCCTGCTTGAGCGGAGCTTGAACAGAGTTAGAATGTTGAGGAGCTGGCAGTTGCTCGTCGATGCTCGGTGGTTCTCTCCGGCGACTCCGGCTTCCTCCACCCGTAAAACTGTCACGGTCACGATTAGCCATTGTGCATACGTATGTGACCTAAAACACCAATGAATAAATACATTATATCTAACAATGCCAGAAGATCTAAAATCAGCTTTATTTTGAATCACTTCCAAGAATGCATACTTCCTGGAGAAAGCTAATACTGTTTCACTTGCGATAAAGTGGGTGGGCGACGTTTCATCACTATACTTACGATTTGTTCAGGGATGTTACTAAGTCGTGTAGCGAAAGCAATTAAATTATTATTATGTCTGTAGATCTGACGAGTCTGATTAGACGAGTTGATATTACTCAGAGGTGAGGTCAAGACTTCAATACACCATCTCGGAAACCCTCTGACCGGCGGTAAGCACTAAGTTTTCTATCGAGTCCCCTCTTTTCTTAGCAACTTAACCATCATTATACTTGTGACACTGATAATTATAATAACATTTTTGTTTCAATAATCGACCCTATCCACAGCCCCAAACCAACACTGTGAAAGGAACAAGACAACTTAAATGAACAAGGCAACTTTAACTATAATAACTTTAGTAAATAAACCTCTCGTGTACTCCACGACGTCACTGAAAAACAAACAAAACAATCAATAACTTACATAAAAGTCGAGGTTACTACACCCCCGTTCCACTCATGAACTTATAAGTGGGTTCTGAGTATGCATTCATAGAATGATCCTTGCCCTCGAAAAATATGTATGGTCAGTAAACACTTTGAATCCCCCCCCCCCACCCCCACCCCCATTGTTATCATATTTTCAAATATTTCATGTGGTGACATCAGACGGTAACATTTCGTCGCCTGAGTGCTAGAATGTCCTATGTCCCATAGGGGACATAGGGCATTCTAGCACTCAGGCGACGATTTGTCACTGGACCCGCAGAAGTAGAACAAACTAAGCGAGCTCTCGTCCAGTTAAGAAGGTGGGGATTTTAGTCTTATTGGAATATTGTACAGTGTTGCATCTTGAATTGTTATATTTCTTTTGTTTTCTGACATGCTTATGCATTGTATACAGGTAATATAATTCTCAAGTAAATACTGTTTAATTAAAGAACTCATAGCATTTAGTGAACACCTTAAGTTAGAAAGCAAAAACGTTTCTCGATTTGAAGATTGGATTTCAGGAGGGAAAATAAAGAAACACCACAGGAATTGGACCATAACTATAAACCTTTTACAATTGTATTTTTCAGAATTGTATTTTCTACAAGTCAATATAAATTAGGGAAATCAATCATTAGTATTTCAAAAGATATGGCAATTTGCCAACTGGAAAATTGCCACATCTTTGAAAATGCTAACGGTTCATTTCAGTTAGTTATTTTCATAAACACAAAATACAATTCTGAAAATACGATTGTAAAAGCTTTCTAGTATTGGCCCGGGGTGTGTTTTTTAACACACGTCCAACAAAACCGTCTACTGATTGTGGCGACAGACGAGTGGACTTTTTCATTTCTTAACCCTCGCAACACAGATGTCGAAGTACCAAAATTTCAATCTCCATTTTTTCAGATAATGCAGTTAGTCAATTAACCAACTCAGTATTGTTTGGCAGGGCTCACTGACTTCTATCAAACATTATTGACTTTGTTGAATCTCTAGTTGCATTACGGGAAAATCGCAATTTGAATTTCAGTATTTTGAGTTCAGTGTGGAGAGTGTTAAATATATTGATTTCAAAACATGAAAGATCCCTCAAAACGGTTGTTAACATAAAAACTCATCAAGACACTTTGAAACCATCATTGAAAAGTGAAACCTGGTATTATTACATGGTGTGCTATAGAGTAAGGTGATCGAAAGGGGACTTTTTTCCCGATCGGATCGCAATCCCGAGGCGGACTGGTCGCGACCAACTTACACATGTGTGTCATAAATGCAATTTCGCGAAACGAGGAGAGAATAAAGAAAATCAAAAGTAAATAGCACATAAATGTCAATATACTCGTATGTTGTTGACAGGTTGAAGGAAGGAAGAAAAGCGTACAGGTAATTTCGACTGGTTCGCGACCAAGTCGCGATTCGGTATAATTTCGCTGTGCGTTTTCTTGTCGTAGTACCGTACTTTATTTTTTACATTGCATACCATTGTAAATTTATGATTATCTGAAGACCATCGTGAAGTGTGTTCAGCATTTTCATACACTTCTGTTCGGTAGACATTTTCAGAGTACTTAGTTACAAGTTTTTTTTGTTTTTTTTTCAGTCAGCCTTCGGGATATCATAATATGCTGGTCGACTACAAATTCCATGTTAGTTTGGGAAAATCATTGATGAATTTGAATCCATTACGACGTCTCTAGATCTATTTTCGACAACATGAGACTAACGGTTTTATTGAATTCGGTAATAATATTAATGCTCCTGCAACAAATACAAGTGAGCAAAACAGCTGAGTTAACGAATGCTTTCACATTATATCAAATCAAAATCTCATAAAAAATTACAGTCCCAAGTTGAGGCCTGGAAAGATAATATTGTAAATGTGAGTGTGACCTTATACCTTGAAGGTTGACGAGATTCACCAACATATGACAACCTACGGCTACTTCCATATTCAATGGAGGCATGAGTTGCTTTCTTGGAACAGTAGCTCGTATGGCGGTGAAGATATACTGGTAGTTGATCAAAAAGACGTGTGGACGCCGGATATTGCCATCATTAACTTTTCAGATGAATTAAAATCCATTACCAGTGATGTAGTTAAGATAGGGGTTCACAACGATGGTTTCATGGAATGGTATCCGGGAAATATTTATGCAACTAGGTGTGTCCGTTCTCAAAAACACAACTGCAGTAACTGTTTCGGCACGAAACACTAAATGACAGCTCACACAGCACAATCATAGATGGCTGTGCACTTTTGTGGATACCGCACTGGCCAGCATCAAATAAAATGCGCCCAGCAACTGTAAGAGATTTCGTCCAGAAATTCCAAGATCATGTTAAGCAAATTCTCTTGCATGGTGACACATATTTTGTGTTCGATAGGTACACTGATTATAGTACCAAGTGCGCGACAAGGGCGAATAGGAGTGGTGACAGCTGCTGTCGCAAATTCAAATTGAAGATAACATCACCATTGCCTACACAGAAACTGACACTTACTGTGACCGAAAACAAAAAACAGTTGATTGATATTATTGTTCAACAATTCAGATGCGACCAGTTATTCGCCAGTGATAATACAGTAAAACACAAACTGTTCATTGCTGGACAACAGGCAGCACCCATAGAGATCAACAACGGTGTTGTTATAGGCCGACGGGACATGTCGACAAGACACGAAGAAGTGGACAATATAATCGCCCAACAGGCTGTCAATGTTGCAACTGAGACGAATGGACAAGTGACTTTTCTGGCTGATGATACAGATGTGTATACTCTTCTTTTGTATCATTATTTGAAATATAAGTTGACCTCAGATATGTTCATGGCATCCCCTATAACGGATAGATCGGTGGTTGATATCCGAGCTAAGGTTGAGAAACTTAGCGGAATCATTCCAGACATTCTTGCAGCGCATGCCCTTTCAGGCTGTTATACTGTTGCTGGGTGCTTCGGCATTGGAAAGGGTCGTGTCATCAAAGTTTTGGAAACTGGCTTGGAATCGTTGTCATCTCTTGGTGGCATAGATGCCCCATGGGCTGATTGATGTCTTCGAACAGGCCACCAGATTCATGTGTGCTTGTCATGGATGCAAGGCATCAAACACAGTGTCCGATGCTTGAGTTAGTGTGTGGACATCAAAGATAGGGAAAAAAATTACAACGAAAGTACCCATTATTAACAGTCTATCTCCAAGCAACGCGACATTTTCCGAAAATGAAAAGAGGGCTCATTTGCAAGCATGTATCGGGAGGAATGCTGTAAATCTAGATCCACTTAACACGAACTCCACAGACTTCGGTTTCACCAAGGATGATAACACAAAGTCGTTATTACCCGTGACTCTCCCAACAGGTGTATCATTGGCATCGGATACGGTTTTGCTCATGACCTGATGTTCCTGTTCTAGTCAACAGCCATGCCGAACAGCTGGTGCAGCTGTAGTGCTTCTAAATTAGAATGTACGATGTTTTGTTCGTGTCAAGGAAATATTGAGTGCTGCAACGAACAGACATGTATGGGTAGAGATTTCGAGTCTGTACACAACGATGCATGAACACACAAAAGGACGGACAAAATAAGTGTATATCAGGAATGCACTGCACTTGCATATACGTAATATACGTAAGATATACAAGCACAGACAAAAATATAAAATATTTTAAAAAGCAAACAAAAAAAAAAATAAAAAAAAAAAACAAAAAAAATTGAAAAATAAAAATTAAAAAAAAAAATCTAATGCTGCCAGACAGTGTTTGCCTGCCGGCCCCAAGCCCGGATGAAAGCAGAGGGGATATACACTCGCTAGACAATATGTAACTAATGCGAACTGTCTTATTTAATGTTTCATTTGGTTTCACAACACCTACTTAGATGGGACTACGATATTCTGTATTATTTCAAATTCCTCACTAAATTCACAAAATTATGAAATATTTGCTAATTGTTCAAGTGATTGTTTTCAGGAGTGATCAGCGAATATTGTAAAATGGTGTATTGCACAATGTAAATTACATGTTTGCAATAAGATTACAATACAATAGTTTGGTTTCGACAACTTCTTGAGAAAATTAAAAAAAATAAAAAAAACAGAAATAGGGGTAGGGGTAGATTATTACCTATGGATCCCCCAAATATATTTAGAAAACTTGTTCAAGCCCATTGTTCCATCTCCAGTATATCCACTTTTATCTTTTAAGATCTTAATATCAACAATCTACAAACAATTTCCAGAGTAAATGCCTTGAATCTGACTTGTTATTTTTGAAACAAAATATCAGAAACACGATTTCGCGCCATTTTCGACCATTTTTCGACTAAAAAATAATTAAATCATGGGTAAACGACAATAAACAGATATCACCAACATGTATTTATTCATAGGTCATGATATTGTTCTGTTAGGTGCACAATACGCATGATATTATTGTCTAGAAACAATTTACCTAGAAATATGCATATTTTAAATGGGTAGGTCTCCAAAGGGTTGAATAACAAAGTTTCTCCAAGGGTGCCAGCTGGTCACCCGGTTGATTCCTCAAAGGGACACCCTACACTACCAGAATCCACTGAGAAAAAAAACTTTATACGCTAAAACACGCAAAAGCTTAAAATCGATGTTTGGCGGCCGGACTATTACGTGTATTTTCACGACCATGTCTGTTCTGGGCGTGTTGTTAAAGATGATAATACACGTAGTGGAGTACATGACCTTTATTTGTTTGGCCCTGCGAATTGGAAATTTGACTTCAAATCGATTTCTGAATCGAAATGGTGGACAACAGAATCGCGAATCGATTCGGTTGAATAATAATACCCATTACTTCCCGTTTTCGCCATCTTTTGCAGTGGATGCAGTGACACTTCAAACGTTCAGAAATTGAACCGATTGCAGCGGTTTTTAGTTGACTAATTCGCTCTCTTTTCCTCTAGTCATTGTCTAGTCATTGTCGGGAGGAGAGCATGACGTCCATTGAGTGCAACAAAGCATTTTAGATGTTGCGTCCTTCTTCGCGGCAGATTTGATGATTTGATTCGATTGCCTGTCTGCAATTCGGTAACTGAATCGGAAGGCTGATTCGAAGAACAAATCGAAATTCAACTAACTGCAGAGCCCCATTTGCTAGCTGTCGATTGCTGACTTCTTTTCGTGGTATAACCACATTGTTTTCTAAATTTAGCAAACTCACGTCAATGGGCGACTAGTCCTGGACGTATTATTGTAATCTTACTTTTTCCGAATCTGTTTGTACTCTACGGGGCTGAAAAGAGTGTGAGAGAGAGAGAGAGAGAAGTATTCGATTTTTTTTCTTTTTTTTTCTTCCGAACCATCATGGCTTAAGAGCCTTGGTAATGGGTTGGACAAAAGAGGGGTACCCGCATTTTTTTCAGTCAAAATTCGAAAAACCTTCATAGGTGTCACCAGTTGGGAAAGTTTCCGAATATGGTCTTCAGCAGTCGCTTTTCCCTTATATCCTTGTGCGAACTGAATAAAATTATATCGAAGAACAGATTGACTGTCTGCATGTGCACCAACAATTTCGCCTCTTGCTTTTCATTTTAATTCCATGGGAAACTTGTCATATTAACCCTGAACCAAACCCTCGAATCCAGGTGGCCCAGAGTTACAAGTGTAATGTCCCGTTCCATCCACGCTCGGCCTGACACTGACCTGTAGATATGGTACTGATCGTTTCATCTAAACATTCTTTTGGGGTGTAAATCAGGTGTGGACCACAGGCATGGAAATGCTGAATAGCTGAAAATTCTGACACACGATATGTGGCACCCACTTGCGGTTTTTATCGTATAAATCAGAAACACCGGTATGGAAATACCGAATAGTTGGAAATTCTGACGTACAATAATATGAGACAATCAGGCTGTGTCTCGGAATTCCCAACACACATCAGCAACCTCTGGTTGTCACTTATCGAGTGTCAGAAGTTATGTGTTTCTCAGTACCGGTAATAATATAAGGGGTGTATACAATTCTTTTTACTTACTGAACAATTAGTTTGCCAACTGAACAGTTATTCTGCCAACTGACCACACGTATCAACAGGCGTATATCCCAACTCTCCATTTTCATTACATTTTTCAAGCTTTTAATTTTTTGTCGATTTGCAAAAGTTTTTTTGCAAATTTGTTTCAGGGTTGGCTGATGACCAAACATGTCACACATCAAAACCGCCTCTGGTCCGGAGGTTTCTATTTGTCAGAAAAACGGAATTGTATCAATGGATGTCCAACAACGGAGTTTATCTGAGTTCTGATTAGCACACACGTGGACTGTTTTCCTTTTTGATCTGTATGAAACACACAAACTATTGCTTTTGTGTTGTTTCTTTTTCTTCTTTTTTTCTTTTCCTACTCAGCAAACTATGTTTTTTCAGATTTCTGGGAGTGTCCGTGGAGATAATTTGAGTTCAGTTCACTGGGGTCACACAGGCCTCATTAAGTGTTGTTATCAGAATTGCTTAAAATTGCATTTTATAACCACAATGCATATCTGAAGTTCAAACATGTATTTCTTCCCTCAAAAAAAGTGGGCAGAGTCAAAAATATCCATTGCTGATTCCTTTATAGTACATATTTAATGCTGTGCACAGAAGTTATTTTCGGTTTCTTGAAAAATGTTAGCTGAATCCTGTATGAAAATCTTTAAACGCTGTTTATGAAAACCCGTTTCTGATTTCTTTAACGATATTTTACTCTCGAAAATGGGGGCGCAGTGGCGTTGCGGTATCCGGTTCTCGTCAGATTACCGAAGTTAAGCAACGTCGAGCCCGGTTAGTCCTCGAATGGGTGACCGTCTGAGCGATCGATTCGGGCTTCCGCGCTGTGTCCTCGGGCAAGGCACTTAACCACCATTGTCCACATGGGGCACGATGACGCTGTGTACCAAGACGTACTGCACGCCGATGGTGCGCATGTCTTCAACCAATCTAACCCTGCCTGTGCTGCAGTGCGTAGTTACGATGTTGGTGAGCTGGCAGCTGCTCTTCGTGGCTCGGTGGTTCTCTCCGGGTACTCCGGCTTCCTCCACCCGTAAAACTGTCACGGTCATGATTAGCCATTGTACATAAGTATGTGACCTTAAACACCAATAACTATAAATAAATACTCTCGAAAATAAGTCTCCATAAATTCTCTTTCTATTTTATTCAATTCGGATGCGTTCACCATTTTCACACAGACTCGAATTTACTGGTCGCAATAAATTCTGTTTCTCTATTTTTACTACTGCGTCACTGCCAACTCAGTATCATTTAAAAACCCATTGAGCTCTGATGGTATCTTCCATTCCAGTTCAATGGCAGCAATTAGAAGAGTTCATATTCATTATTTGGGGTAGACCAATCAATATTTTCAACGTGCAGTCCGAAGCTGCAAGTTGAAAATATTGATTGGTCTACCCCACAAATTTACTGAACAGCCACCCTATTTAATGACGTTATGGCGTATCGTCTTCCTGAAAAACGACCCTTTGGGGTTCAAATGGTTAAAGATAAACAGTGTGATAAAAATCTGACAATATTGTGAATGTTCAAAATCAACCTTTTTAACAAAATTCGAGAAGCGTATTGGTTTATCACATCAACACCATCAAATAGATAATTACAGAATCTATCTCCACAACCTATCTAATACGAGAGTGACGTCACAAGTCAGCGTCGACGTGATAACGTTGTGAGTGAGTTTGTTTCGAAAGTAGAACTGAATTAATCTTCTCTTATTTTTCATCGTCTGTCTACCTAATAGAAATAGCAGCGATATTTGCAGAAACATTTCCCTAATAACTAACTATTTTCATTTTTTTTTTGTCTCGAAAACATAGCAGTAGGTAATATTTGCCGAACTACGACCACTTGTACATGTACGTGTACAAAAATACGCACACGATGCGTTCACCAACGTGGAATTCAGTGTTAAATCACACGCTTGTTCACAAAACTGTACATGGCATTGAATCCCCCCATGTACAGACGTGACTCCTAGATCGCACTTTTAACGTTCAAATACTCGTGGTGAACGCGTGGTGAACGCGCATTTTTTAAAAAAAAGGGTGAAATTGTACAGTTCACTTTTATCTTGTACGTAATTTTTCGTCGACGTTCGAATCGTGGATCAGACCATCGATCCATCGTTGGCGAACGCGAGCGAAAGCAAAAAATTCTGGGTCATCATCAAAAAACAGTTTTGGGGACTCTAAACCAGCGGTTCAGAACCCGCAATTGTGTTGGTACAGATGGTTCAGAACTCTCCCTTGTTTTTTGTTTGAGGCGGTGGGTTTTTTTCCCCATTTATGACATTATTAGGAGAATTCCTCCACTATGAGAAATTCTCAAAAACTCAGCTGATCGAGCGATCGGATCGCTCGATTCTCGTAAAAAACTCGATCTGAACGAAGAGTGTTGTTGTCGTCGTCGGTGTGTTGGAAATTCGCGATCCCGCTGTCACGTTTTTGATTGATATATATACAGGGGAGAAAAAAAATTATAAATAAATAGTTATTTAGAAAATTAAATACATCAAATCGAATAGATAATAAAAAAAAATACGTAAATCATGAGTGATTCTCAGACTATTAGAGCGAGGTTTCTTTTAAACATGCTGATGAGTGCATACGCAATCTGCGTAAACGAAGAACTACTTCCCATCTTGTTAGAACGATGCGTCGGATGTCGGGATCATCTAGACTTCGATCACGAGAATCATTCGTGCCTGACGATGGAAAGGGAAGATATGGTCGTCATGTATTTCGAACCGGCGTTCGAACGCGTTAAATTCAACGATGTGATCACGTTTTGGAAGAGATTAGTCATCTGTAAGAATCGAGACAGGCCCACAGATTCGGAAGAACTGAAATTGGCGCGTAGAAGTTTGACTTTAGAAGACAAGGGATGCATCAAGAAATTATTGCTGAACGAAGCATACGTCTAAGTTTTTTTTCGTTGATATAAAAATAAGGGAGAGTAGAAAATAAAAAAAAATAAATACACACATAAATTTTTTTATCTAATATTAGAAAGAAAAAAACAAAAATGAGAACCAGAAATAAATTGTATCCGACGTTAATGGACGACGAGGACGAGAAGCCGAACGGCGTTTTGCCGACGGCGCCGTCGCTAGAAGAAAGAGAAAGAGGAGAGAGGTATCGCATCGATCAAATCAATAGAATCCAAGAGTATCTAACTCGAGAGAGAGATTCTCGTCGTTCCCTCAAGAAGAAGTATTCGCGTTTCGTGACATTCGTCAACGCGATCGACACGACACTCATCACGATTTCCATGGGTTTACACGCGGCCGGCATCGGATTGTTGTCGACCGCGGTCGCCATTCCGATCGTGTTGACCGTAGAAGGAGTGGCCCTCGCCGCCGGATTGTTTAGCACGCTCGGAAACTTTTTGAGTAGGAAATTATATCTGAAGGCGAGGAAACACGACAAGATTCGCGTCTTGGCCGACTCCAAGATCGACACGATATGCGAAATGATCTCTATGGCGTTGAAAGACGGTAGGATATCGGACGGAGAATACTTCGCGATATTGAGCGAGAAAACGAAATACGATGCCATGAAAGAAGCCATGAGAATCAAGACTCGTCAGATCATCAAGGAAGAGATGAAGGATTCTCTCGTGGAAAAGGGGAGGAAAGAGGCCAGGGAGGAATTTAGTAAGATGATAGAACTCAAGAGCAGCGATAGAAAAAATATATATATATATATATATATATATAATAAGAACAGAATTTAAAAAAAAAAAAAAATTAAATTTATATATAAAATAAAAAAAAACGAAATTAATTTAAATAACTCTTAAAAAAATTGTATTGCGTAAAGTGTAAGAGAGTTACCGAGACGAGTAATTCTAGAGAAGTGCGAACTAAAAATGACAGACGGATGCTTCGCGGAATTTGCGACATGTGTGGTTCTATCAAGACTCGATTCATCAAACAAAAGAACGCGAGCAAAAGTAAAGGCATCGTGAATAAAATGATCAACAATCTACCTTTCGAAATGCATCTGCCCGGTCACAGTTTCACGGGACCCGGAACGAAATTGAACAAGAGACTCAATGCCGATCTGACTCCCAAATCTTGGAGCAAACCCGCGAATAGGGTGGACGCGGCCGCGTACGAACATGATCTGTGCTACGCCGGACATCCCGACACCAAGACTCGCAACGACGTCTGCGACAAAAACATGTTGCGGAGATTGAGAGGCATATCGAATCCGACCAGGAGAGAGAAGATGGAACGTTCGCTGGTCGGCAATCTGATCGGTGCGAAATGTCGATTCGGATGGGGCGTTCAAAAAAAAAGCGCATCTGAAAAGAAGAAGAAACGATTATTGACGAGCGAATTGGCCGAGGAGTTACACAAACCCATAGTGCATAAATTTCGAAAGAGAAGGGTGTTCGTGAAGGGTCTGGATGACATTTGGTCTGCCGATTTGGTCGACATGAGATCGTTTTCGAGGTGGAACGAGGGTGTCAAATATCTATTGACAGTCATCGACGTGTTTTCCAAATACAGTTGGATCAGAGCTTTGAAGAATAAATCGGAATCTTGCGTCGCCGAGGCTCTGAAGAGCGTGTTCGACTCGTCTTCTCGAAAACCGAGTAAATTGTGTGTGGATAAGGGAAAGGAATTCTACAACAAGGACGTTCGTCGATTGGTAGACCTCTACTCGATCGAAAACGAAGAGAAAGCCAGCGTGGTGGAACGTTGGAATCGAACGATGAAGGAAAAGATGCACAGATACTTCACGGAGAATTCGACCAAGAAATACATATACGCTCTGAACGGTCTGGTCAAAGATTACAACAACACGCGACACAGATCGATCAAGATGACTCCCGCGGAAGCTAGCGATCCTCGAAACGAAAAACGGGTCTATATCCCGAGAGATCTACGATCAGGAAGAAGTCTAGAACGCCCAAATTTGCGGTCGGCGATCGAGTGAGAATCTACGCTTATAAGAAGCACTTCGAAAAGGGTTATACTCCTCGATGGACCTCGGAAATTTTCGTGATCATCAAAATATTTCACACCGATCCGGTGACTTACGAAATCGAAGCTTTGGATGGAGAAGAGATCATCGGAAAGTTTTACGAACAACAATTACAGAAGACGAAGCTTTGATGAAGAACACAAATTTTTTTTTTATTTACTCTCTTTGACATTTTCTTGTTTACACACACATATATATATATATATATATATAAGAGAGAAAAAAAAATAATAATAAATAATTAAAAACTATTTTTTAGATAAAGAAAGCAAGTGAATTAATAAACAAAAAAAAACCCTAAAAATCCTTTAAAATGACAAATATACTAGATATAACACAAAGCATAGTGAAAGATGAAAGTATTCAAGAATATGAGGTTCACGAATATGAACCGGTAACCGGAATGAGTTTGAACAATGCGGGAGAGATAAGAATCAACGTCGAAACTCAAAATCTATTCGTACATCCTAGTGAGAGTTACATAGTGGTGCAGGGACGTCTCACCAAGGAAGATGGGAGCGACTACGCCGACGACGACACGGTTACTCTAGCCAATAATGGCATCATGCATCTATTCAGTAACATAAAATACATGCTATCTGGACAAGAGATAGAATCTGTTTTTCATCCCGGTCAGGCCACCACGATGTTCGGACTCTTGACGTATCCTGATGATTTTTCGAAATCCAGAGGCCTTAATCAGTTGTGGGTGAAAGACACCGTAGGTCCTGCTAGCCCAGGTGCCGCCGCGATATTCGACTACGTCGTCAAGACGTCCAGACCTAAAGGAACGTTTTCGTTCAGGATACCTTTGAAACACATCTTCGGATTCGCGGACGATTACAACAAGATCATGTACGGATTCAAACACAATCTGACGTTGATTCGAAAAGGAAACGATGATGCAATAGTGAGACGATGCGGGTAAGATAACTCTACACAAGATATCGTGGTTCGTTCTGCACGTGGAGCCTTTGATCATGGAGAAAGCACGTCTCTACAAGATCATAGAATCCAAGAGTAAATTACCCGTGGGATTTAGAATGAGACAGTGCGACACGGCTAGCATTCCTCCCTCCACGAATCATTTCGATTGGAGATTGACGGTGAAATCCGCTTCCGAGAGACCGCGTTTCATCGTGGTTGCGTTTCAGACCAATAGGGACAGGTCTCAGGAAAAGAATGCATCGCTGTTCGATCACTTCAGTTTGAGAAACATGCAAGTGTTTCTGAACGCCACGAGATATCCAGCAATCGATTACAATGCGTCGTTCAACAAGAACGATTTCTGCAGACTGTACGGCGACGCCGCTGATTTTAGAAAGAAGTATCACGGTCTAGACGAATTGATGAGCAACCCCAACATATCTCCCGGCGAATACAAGTCGATGTATCCCATGTTCGTAATCGACGTTAGTAAACAGAGTGAACGACTCAAGAGTAGCGTGTTAGACATTCAGATCAAGATGCAATTCGATAGGAACGTGCCGAGAATAACCGATGCCTTCGCCCTGGTCCTGTCGGACAGAGAATTACAATTCGAATCAGATGGAAATAAGATGTCGATCATTCGATGAGAGACGAGTGTGTGAAAAAAAAAAGAAAAAACAAAAAAAAAAAGAAAAAGTAATGTGTGATTATTAAAAACAAAAAAAAAAAAAAAAAAATAAAGTAATGTGATCTAGAGAGATTGAACATCTATCTATATCTCATTACTTTTTTATTTGTTTTTTTCTTGTTTTTAATAATCACACATTATTTTTTTTTTAATTCATTATTTTCCACGTCTTCACTGTTTGTTCAAAGGATCCAGTTCGATCAGTAGACTCACCACGGAAGTGGCGGCTTCGGGATTATTGGTTTTCGTGACGAAATTAATCCTGTCTCCGGCGTTCACTTTGAGAGGCGTGCCGAACGTGCTAACATTTGCGTTTTGATTCTCAGTCTTTTCGACGCTGTATCTCTTATCGCTCTCCACACCATTCACCATGAGATTGACGACCGCTCTGTTATTCAAATCCGAGGAAGCCAGACTCATTCGAAGGATTTCACCTCCCAACGGCATGGGATATCCCACCTGACCGTGTTTCGATCCGCTACTTCCATTTCCAAAAGACCACTCAGCTTTTCCTTCATCTAAGGTGCCGGCCCACACGGTGATAAATTGTCTAGCATATTTGACTTTCTCCACCACCGAAATCAGGGTGCAGGCATCCGTCATGTGCACAGGTTCCGGTAGATTCGTGAGCGCGTGTCCACCCATGTCTAGTTTACCTTCCATGATGTCGCCCTTTCTCCAGACCGAGTTGTCGTCCACGTACTGCCTGCTTACCGTGCTGGAATCGAATTCGGGATCGTGATCGAGACCGAATAAATTGTGACCGTTCATGTTGATGCCACCCTCCATGGTTCCGCCAGATTCTTTGTTCAGGTAGAGATCGTCCACTTGCGATTCTAGGTATTCTTGTGATTGTATCACAGCAGAATCTACGTAGCCCTTGTTGACCGCGGTTGAGTCCGCATCCGTGTTGTCGATCTTCGACAGATTCAATATCTTGTGGAATCCCACATTCAGATCCGATTTCATTTCTCGTCCGTCAGACTTTCTCTGTTCCAGATCTACGTAGTGTTTGGTCGCCACATCCATGGGATTCGTGGGAGTGGCCACGTTCGTTATCTTGTTATAATTGGCGTTCAATTCCGAGTGCATCGTTTTTGTAACATATTTTTTTCTCAGGTGTTCGCTGAATCTCGCGTGAGAGTCGTCCGCGTATTTCTTGGTCACGGCATTGGTGGGATCTATGGGATTCGCGACGTTCAGCAAACGTTTGGATTTCAGATCGAGATCATCGGTGATGGTTTTATCCACGTAATTATCCAGCAGGATTCGTTTGAAATCGGCGTTCCCCCTGTCGAAATATTTTTTAGTCACAGCCTCTGCGAGATCTATCGGCTCGGAAAGCTTGTAGAGCTTCTTCTTATCATTCATGTTCAAAGGTTCCTCTCAAGGTTCGTATCTCCGAACGTAACATTCATCCAAGTTGGCAACGTCGTAACCATCGTCGACTTCGAACATCTTCCTCTTCTTTCTCGGGTTGACTTTTTCGTCATTACTTCTACCAAATTTATCGACTGGCATGTTGTTGTGGGATTTTTTTTTGTTGTTTAGAAAAAATATGTTCAAACTCAGTTTATTAAAAATGAACTATGTTATTTTATTTTTCATTTTTATTCGATCAAAATTTTTTTAAAATAATTTTTTATCTTTATATATACTATAAAAAAAAAAAAAAATCTCTCTCTAATGTAAATCATTGAGAATGTCTTGAAATCGATCTCCTTCAGACCATCTCTTGAGAATGTAGAGACACAGGTGACCTCAAAACACTTGATCTGGTGATTGCACTTGTTCCGTGTTGTAACGAACCATCGATTTGTTGAAATAGTTCTTTATTTCTTTTGGCGGCGAGATTCCGTATCTGTCGAAATAATAATTTTTCTTCTCCCCGTTCTTCATCCACGCCACCCAGTGAGTGCCTTCACCCAATGAATCATCTAGATTTAAAATTCCGCATTCCAATTGTCGAGGTCTTCTCTTCGGCAAGGCATCTCTGGAAAACACTCCTAGAAAATCTTCGATTTTCAAATCTTTTGCCGCATTCAACAGATCGATGTTGCATAGGGGTTCATTGGGTAAGATGACACCTTCTACGGATATCTTTATTTTCTTATTCATAAATAAGTATACTTTTTTTTTTATTTATTTTATTATAATTTACTGAAAATGACGTTATTTTTTTTTTTTCTATTTTTCTCTTTTTCTTTTTAAACTAACTTTCTCGATGTCACTATCGATTTCCATAATTTTGTGTTCATTTAATTCTTCTTGATTTTCTGGAATCCTATCATCCACAATCGTATCTGGAATCTTATCATCCACAATCGCATCTAGAATCCAATCATCTCCATTCATATCGTCTAAAATTAGATCCAAAGTCCAATGTCCGAGTGCCAAAGTGCTTATTTTATCATCTAATATGAATCTCTTATCATCGTCGGCCGTCAGCGAAATCTTGTTGACTATTTCGGTATACAAGTCATGATTTTCGCTTCGAATCGATTTCATAGTCTTATGCACCGGACCACTTCCTAACAGACAATCTTTATACTCTTAGAAAGAGATGTTTTTCTTCACCACGCATGCTTTAACTCCTTTGCACTTCTTGATCTCTTCATCATCTTCTAGATGATAAGAATACAGTTTGGGTCTCAAGCCCACGAATTCGACAATCTGTTTACCACCGCTCTTGTCCTTAAATTTACCCAACACCTTCTTGTTGTCATTCGATTGAATGTTGGATGGGTGATCAACGGGATAATTGCTCGTGTCAAACCACTCGGCCACGTCCGGAGATATATCTCGGTAGACGTCTTTCGTCTCTATCTCGTAAACTAAACTGTCCGTGTCGGTGAACAGTAGTTTGGCTTTGTCACCAAATTTTCATTTGATGTAATCGTAGTGAAACTCGTACATCAATCGCTTGCTGACATCTAAGATGAGCGGTCCGAGATAATACGGTTTGTCAAACTTCAGATGCGTCTTTTGCATGTGAACGGCCACTAGATTTTCGTCGAATATGGCTCGGTGTTTGTAATTGGGTTTTGCCACTAATTTTTTAGCTTTTTCTCAGACGTGACGAGTCGAACGTCGGTTCTCTTCCTGATGTTTTCCATCGATTTGCCGTACACGCAGTTGTTCATGAGTTTGAAGAAATCTTTTTCGAAATCGTTCTCAGCTTGAGTTCTGAGATTCGTGTTGAGATCGATGTATTTTTTCATCCAAGGCTCTTCGTCGAATCGAATGATGCGATGTATGTCGACTAATTTCATCCCGTAATCAACGTACTGTTTCAAATTCTCGCTGTAGACGACGTAGTTACATTTGTTAAATAAATTGGGAATGAGTTTTTCCTCGTCTCCTTCGTTCGGTTCCATTTGTTCGGGAGCCAGCGGATAATCATTGTGTGGACCGTGTAATTCTTCCAGATAGTTCAAATCGACTTCTAAAATGCAAGGATAGTCTCTCCATTTTTGCATCTCTTCCGGTTCCTTCACCCATTCGAAATTTCCAATCGGTAAAGGATGACTCATAGCCCAACAGTACAGATTATTAGCGTCCCAATACTGTATGTATTTAGTCGACCATTTTGAATCGAAACCTTCTTTCATGTAGGGATTGTTAGCCTCAGAATATCTGTGAGAGATCATCGAGACGCCACCTCTCGCAGCCCTTTCGAACATGAGCAACATGTCCATGTCGGATAATAATTCCAATTGAACTTCGGTGGTCTTCAACAGTGCGTCCCACGCCAGACCGGGTACGGTGAAATACCAAGTGGGATCCAGATCGTAATTTCGACAACAGACGTCTCGAAAATTTTCGAACACGTCTGCCAAGAGCAGAACGTCGGTCTTCAGATAGAGATCGTGATAATCTCTCATGGTTTTCATATTGAGTGATTTCCACACGTTTTTGGCATGTTCGTAATTCCTGTTGGAAATGTTGGATTCGTATAATTTCGAATAAAAATCTTCTTTCAAAGGTAGTGCGGTGTCTTCGAATCTCTTTAGATCGTTCATGTAATCATAAGGATAGACTCCTTTCCTCAACATGACATCTACTCGTTCTCCAAAATGTTCGCTCGTGATTTTAAATTTATCTTTGCTCATGTTATCAACTAATTTTTCCAGAGCGGTCGACATGAATTTAAAACTGTCGATGAAACATATGCATCTTAGAATGGATTTCGTTTTTTCTTTCAACGTATTTCCGTCGATTACTCTTTTCCTCTCCATGAGCTTCCATTTTGTGAAGGAAATGTATCTTTCTTCGCTGTTCATGATGCAGTTTAATTCTTCGTGTGAGGTGCCGAGATTTTTCACGAACAGATGACTGTTGTAACCCGAGAGATTGTGAAACATCACCGGATAGAAAGCGGCGTCTCGATATTTTAAATTACACTTGCTGTGACCCGGACTGCGATACAGACCCGTAATGATCATGGTCTCTGACCTTCTTATTTTCCTCCGAATTCTCGTCAAACGATTGTCTGCATATGTGACATTCGGTGGCTCTGTTATTTTTGTCCTGCTGCTCTTGCGTGATGATCATTTTCGCCAGAGTTTTGAATTTGTCGCATAACATTTGAATTTTCGATTCTAACTCTTCCACGAACCTTTGAGCCACGTCGTCGTCTTCACACTGTTTCATGTAGGTGAAGGGACCCATGTCGTGTTGCGAGTCAAAAGCACATTTCACGTAAATGCAATAGCCCGAAGGTATGTGTTTTTGATATCTTTCGACGTAACTTTGAAGAGCATTGGGTTGACAGGAACTCATTTTCGCGGTGAAACATTCGAAATCAGCGTACACGACGAATGGTACTTTTAACCTTCTATTGTGATTTTCAAACTTCACGATGGTGTTGGGTTTGGGCATTTCGACGGTGACACCTTGATTTTCGTTGCAATATTCCTGAGGTTTCGCCAATGAGTCTTCACTGTGAAACACGTTCATGCAGTTGCAACATAAACATATCTTATGTCCATGTTTATTATTTTGTCTCGACAGTAATCGGCTCGGATGTTTAACCCAACAATAATGATGATTGTCACCATTTGAAATCAATAATAAAATAATCGTCTTTTCTCTTCCGCGATACGATGTCTGTCTGAGAGGATAGATCTTTTGATTTTCGTCGTCATATCCCAAGACGTTCACCGCTACGGTGGGATTTTGAACCTTGAAACATTCGATATGTTTTAACTCTGTTGGAAAAGTCACTCCGGTTCAATCAAGATTTTTAGAAGTTTCCTCGTAGCGAGAAACTCTATCGGTGTGTATTTCGACAGGGTATAAAGCGGAGGTGACTGTCCATTTAAAACACTGATCATCTTTATTTCTCACGTTGAGCACGGCGTGTTTCTTAGTCAAGAAATATGGTAATTCCAAGTAGGAAGATCCTTTCAACGGTTCGTTTTTAGTCATGTGAATTTCGAGTTTCAACACCTCACCAAACGTCCAATTACTACCTTCATGTTGATAATTCGCGAGAGACGTCAACATCTTGTCTTTCATCTTTTCGAAAACGTCCAATAGAGCTGAACCTCGAAATACGGGTTCGACGTTAGATCTGAAATATGCATTTTTCACGATGCTCTCACCAGACTTCACGTCGATTTTATTCATTATGCAATGGAGTATCATCTTAATTTGTAACCCCACGTTCATGTATTCGCGAAACAAATCCATACTTCTTTCTTCACCCGTTCCATGAACAATTTCGGATCGACTTTCTTCAACGAGGGAATCACGTCGAAAGTTTTAAAAATGTCTTTGATCGCCCTCTCCCGTTCTATGGGTTTCGATTGGAATAGTTCCACAACGAGTCGTGTTACATATTCTTCTCCTTTCTCTTCGTCGATTGCTCGTTGAATTTCGCTCGATATATCTCGTTTGTCTTGAATCTGAAGTGCATCACTCGTTTTCGTTTTAGTTTTTCTTTTTTTTTCTTTGGAAACTTGATGTTCTTCAACGGCTTTTCGTTTAGTCGTCTTCTTATTTTTCACAACCGATGCATCTTTTGACGTCATTGCTATCGACATTTCGTTTGCCTTTCTAGCGTTTCGCAAATATTCTTGTATGACTTCAATTTTTTTTGATTTAGTTCTATGCTTTCTGAAATCTGAAATTTGTAATAGTTTACAAATCTCGTTTAACTGAGATATGGTTTTCTCATTTAAATTTACCATTGTTTTATCTGTTTGCTTCATTTGTAAGAATATTTATTTTTTTTTTTTGGAATTTTGTATTAAATAATTTGTTAAAAAAAGTTTTGCTTTTTTACTCTTTTTATATATATAATAGAAAAAAAAAAAAAGTTAAATTTTAAATTCAATTTTTTTTCTTTAATATGTTTTTATTAAAAAAAACAATTTAAGACTGCTTTTATTTCTTGCTTGCAAACCGAACACGTTTTTTCATCTTCAGAATGACATTCTCTACAGTAACGCAGGTGTGCGCATGGTAGAAACAAGACGTTTGCTTTTACCTCAAAATTGAGTTTGTAAGAATTTTTTTTTTTTTTAACTTTTATTTATATATAAAGAGAAATAAAGAGAAACTTTTTTTTTAACAAATTATTATTTAAATACAAAATTTAAAATATACATTATTTGCAAGAATTCATAAAAACCAAATAATCGATCATGACAACAACACCTAAAAGATGCGAATTAAAATTGAAACGAGACGAAGGGTATGAGAAATCCAGTTTTAATATCTATACATTACAACCACACAATCCCATCGAATTGAATGAGGTTGAGATGGTGGACTTAGAGCGCTACTACCACAAATATCGAATGTGTTTGAAAGTGGATGAAGCCGCGCTTGATTTGTTTTACAAGTACCAAAGCGAACTGCTGAATAATATCATCTTCGCCGAAGACAGAGAATTTGACAAGGGTGATTTATTGTTGTCCTATGGAGATTACATATATCCAATAATCTCACCCGAACTCGTGAAGAAATCGGGTGGTGAGAGCGCATTCGCCTATGAAAAAAAACTCAAAAGAGTAAAGATAAACATTCACACCATTCTCGTATGTGGAAAAATGATGAATGTCAACTTGCTAATAATGGACTTGGAAATATAAACAATAGAGAGATTGAAATTAAAATTTAACTTTTTTATATATATATATAAAAAGAAAAAAAAACTTTTACTAAAAAAAATTTTACATTAAAGAATATTAAAAAATTAAAAAAACAACTTTTTTATATATATAAAGAGCAAAAAAATTGAAACGAGTCGAAACGTATAAAAAATTCGGTCATAAAATCTATAGATTACAACGACACGATCCCATCAAATTGAACGAGGTCGAGACGAAGGGCTTAGAGCACAAATACGAGAAATATAAGATGCCTTTGAAATTGGACGAAGCCGCGCTCGATTTGATTTATGAGTACCAAAGCGATCTGCAGAACATCATCATCGCCGAAGATAGAGAATTTGACAAGGACGATTTGTCGTTGCCCTATGGAAATTACATATTTCCAAACATCTCATTCGAACTCGTGAAGAAATTGGGTGGTGAGAGCAAGTTGACCGATGTAAAAAAACTCAAAAGAGTAAAGATAAACATTCAACACGTTTTCGAAAAAGGAGAAGACACGAGTGTCAACATGCTAATAATGGACTTGGAAATATAAACAATAGAGTGACTGATTTTTAGCGAAGAAAAATGAAAAAAAAAAAATAAAAATAAGATCATCTTTAGATATCATTTACTTTTTTTTTTTTTTTTTTCTTTTTGTTTTCCTTCTTCTTCACTATCATCATAATATATTATAATAACGTTTCCTTTTCTCTCAAATTTCAGCGTCGATTCTTCTTTTTCTTTTTTTTCTTTTTCTTTGTGATGTGATACGTTTATGGTAACATTTTTGTTTATCCGAATCATAATTATGAACGAATGTTGTGCATCTCTTGGTAACACTCGCATCATTACCATTCTCTTCAGAAGGTAGTGGTGACCGTGGAAAGCATCGTCTCATTCTCAACCGTCTATCCCGCGCTTCATCTATCTCTTTCATTAGTTCTTTCCTTAGATATCCATCATTAGTGTCTAACCATTTTTTTATTTTTTTGCTCTCTGGCTCGCGATGTTTGTCATTATCGTCAAATTGTTTCTCCACCTTTTCGTCCAGGTGATAAATTTCTTTCTCCACCTTATTACCCATTTTAAATATATTATTTTATACTTTCTATGATTTTATATTTTATATAATTTTATATTTATAATAACATATTCAAAATCGGTATGTTCTTAAATGGCGAATTCTCACCGAGCAACAAACCCTTGCCGAGTCGCTCGACATTCCGTCCACTCTTCAGATAGAGACCGTTTCCTCTCAGAGAGCTGCCACCTCTAACGGGTTCTAGATACAATCCTTTACCGCTGTCGTCTACGTGAACGCGACACACGGCTCCTCCCTTCTTCAAAAACAGTCCGCTGCCACCCATTAATTTCTCAACTGCCGAACTAGCGAATCCCGTGAGAGCTCCCATGCCGAGAGTCTTTCCGAGAAAGGGTAGCGCCTTTGCGGCGAAGGGTAATGCTTTTGCGGCTATTCCTGCCAATAGCGGTAGGAAACCACCTTTCATTCTCAAATTGTATCTCAATTGAGCGGGACTCATTCTCACTGTCAACCCTCTTCCATCGCGAATCGCTTTCTCCATCCTTTTGATTTGACTTCTGGTCCAGGCGATCGAATCCTGACCGCCTCTCGTCAGATCTTCGTGAGTGAATTTGAATCTCACCGCCTCGCCTCGAGTTGTTAACGCTCTCTTAAGTTTCTTCCTCTGTCCTGTGGATATGTTCATGTTTTTAACCACGTATTCTGTCATAATTTCTGGGTTTTTTTTTTTAAATATATTTACTTCAATTGTTTCTTGTTTAATAATTATATTAAAATAATTTTGTAAAATTAATATTGCGTTTATTTTATTTTTGTTATCTATATATATATAATATTTTTTTTTTTTTTTTGCTTTTATATTTCTCTTATGTGAAATTGTATCATCACTCTCTCTCCGCGAAGATCTAACAGTTCACCATTTTGATCCGTCAACGTGGTTTTGAGACTATACAACGTGTCTAAAATCACTGGTAGATAAACTAAATTTCGAGGTCGCTCCACGATCTTATAACCCGGCGACACGTTTGGAAAGAAGGAATAGATCGTCGGTTGAGCGCTACCATTCACGTAGCTTCCAGCAATCATGTCCACGTTCACCAGAATGCTATTGACTGCGAGAATGTCGACCGTATTTTCAGATGCCGCATGGCCTCGATACATCCTTCGATCGAATCCCAACATCTTGCCTATAGAATCGTCCGTGTTGAAATCCACTCGAAAATTATCTTCCAAATCCAACATCGTCTGTAAGGTATTAGGATTAGGAGCGAGTCTGATCTTGTTGCTTCCCTTTCCATCCGTCTTCATTCGCGTCTGAATGTAATGGTTCAAATCGTCTATGTCGTAACTCCCTTTGGGAATTCGAATCTCCAACCAATCCACTCCGTCGGAATACTTGAACGAGTTATTCTTTTCGGTGACGTTGGGAAAGGAATAATAAGTCTCCAGATTCACCAAAGCCATCTCGTAACTTTTCTCTCTATTCAATTCGATGGGAGGTTCGAATTTCGTAGCGAATCGAGTCGAATCGCCAGTCACCACGATTTGAATGGATTGTTTCGCAGCCGTATTCTCGGCTATCCGTTCTAGCAATTCTCCATGTTCGAACATTATATTTAATTGTATTTCATTCAAAACTAATTATTTGAAGATTTATTAATTTCTAAATTTTATTTTCACGCTCTATCTTATTATTATTGTCATCGGAAACATAAAACTTGTCGAATCCGCACCGATATTTTCCGCGATTAAATTCGCTTGTCAAATCGATCACGACGAAATTGTAAAGTCCACCATCCCAAACCCTCTTGCAGAATCTCCTGAATTCCGCAGCGCTCATGTCGTTTTCGACGTGATCGCTGTAGATGTGATTGAGATTCTTGAGATCTTGGCGAAAGAGACATAGAAAATTAGCGTTCTCCCTTATCGTCTGTCTGGGCAATCGAAAATAATTCTGCGACAGGTAGAAACAGTCCACGTTGCTGTGTCCACCCCTAACGTAATACGATTCGCATCGGTTCTGTATCTCCAAAAGCAGATCGTCGAAAATCATGAGATTCTTATCTTCCGATTTCAGTTCTCTAGGATCCGGAACGTCACTAGCGTTCTCATAAAATCGACACTCGACGTTCGAAAATGCATTTCTCTTCATCAGCTCCGTCGCCGCGCCGTCCAAAATGGTCGAGAGCGGAGCTCCACTCTTGTCGAATTCCTCCCTACTGTCAAAGATTCTGGCTATGACGTCCTTGGGCAATCTACGATCCATGCACTCTCGAAGCAATCTGTATTCGGGTTGAAACAAGCTCTTGCCAAACACGAACAATCTGTCGTAATCCAACCAGTCGGGTCGGGACAACAGATTCATCAACAGATTGGTCTTTCCACAATTCGATTTTCCCACTATCAAGCCTCTTATGCTCTTAGGAAAGAACTCGTTATTCGACATCTTGGTCGCGGCGTCGTTCCAAGACATATCTTTAATGTTCATCTTTGTTTTTATTTTGTTTGTTATTTTAGATTCTTTTCAAACACAAATTTTTTTTATGTTTTTCAAACTCTGTTTTTTAATGTTATTATTTATTTATTTATATCGCACCGTCGCGAGTTCTCTTCAATCCGGATCCACTCGTCATTTTGGCTAAATCTTGTATGGGTACCACAGCATCCTTAAAATCTTTCAAACTTTTCGGCGTTCGCTCTAACGCAGCTCGCTTCGCCGGCGGACTGATCAACTTGTCGATCAACGCGTCGGCTGCCCTCTTGCCAGCCACAGAAGCTGTCCTACCACTGGCTTCGGAAGCGGCTTTCTTACCAGCATCCAAAGCCGTCTTCTTACCGACCTCAAACGCGGTCGATGCGAGTTTTCTACCCGCATTGCTCGTGAACGCTCGCATTATAGAATCGACGATGCCAGAACCGCCTTGAACGTAAGTTCTGACGTATCCCCTGTTCTTTATCACCAACATATTTTATTTTTATGATATATTTTTGTTTTTTTTTCACTGGTAAATCGTTTTGTCGTTTTAAATACTTTTATTATTCTAGTGTAAGAATTTACTGTTTTATTTTTGTTTGTTTTGTTTCTCCCTACTTGTTATATACACATCAATCCTTCAATTCGTTCATCAGCCTTTTATACTGGTTTTTATTCAAAACCTTCTGTCTCAACAATTCGTCAGATATAGCAACTATCTGATTATCTAATCCCGTGTTACCAGCCCGTCTGCTCGCCATCAACAAACTCAATCTCTGAGACAGAGCGTCGGAATCGCTCGAAAGAAAAGTGGTTTTCACCCCTTTGCCAGTTACCGATTCGACGAACTTCTTGTTCGTGTCCCATATGGGTTTCACCACTTTCGTCCACTTGTAACCTCTGTTGGCTTTGGGTCTCGTCACTCTGGCATCGTTATTTCTCTTCATGGCGTGAGTTTGAACTAGAATGTCGCCGTAATTGTCGAAATCCTGTTCCGTGTAATCTCCAGGCTTGTCGTAAAGGAGCAATCTCCGCAGACCATCAGTTACTTTATATTTATTCGAACCCACGATCAATTCATCATCATCCATTTCCACTAACGTATCACCTACAAAAGTTCTACCCTCAGAATCCTTATAAATTCCATACGACTGATCTCTCTTACCGCCATCATCATCGGACGATGCGATGCTACTAGTGGTGATAGTCGAAGCCGTATCATCAGACTCGCTCATATCTGTTTGAATTCCCATGGGAACGTAATCCGGTGTAGATTGAACGGAATACCGACTTCCAAAACTAGGAGGCAACGAACCCATTCTCAAAGAACTCTCCTTTATGGGTCTCAATTCTCCGACTGTCTCCTTTCTGCTTCGCTCTTGACCCTCCGTCACGGGTTTAAAGATTTTTGTGGCTTTGCGTCTGAGTTCCATCTCACCGAGACGGCTGCTCCTATCAGCTGACAGAATCCCCTTCTTAGCACATTCATACTGTTCTAAAATTCGATCTTGGTGTCTAGAATCCATCTGTAAAAACATCTTTCGTTTTAATTGTTTTTATTTATTTTCAAAATTAAATGTTTAATTATATTTTTTATGTTTTAAGTAATAAAAAAAACTCTTTCCGTCTTAATATAATAATCTGAAAATATTCACATCTCAAACTGACTGTGTTAATTGAAGTTTAAAAAAATACGTTTAAACAGTACATGACAAACCGGTTTCTGATTTAACGCATTTTGACAGTAGTTTTTTACATTCGTCAAAAGATTTTTCATTCACACATCAATTCACTGAGTGTCGAATTAAGAGAGAATCCTTTTGATGACTGCGATTGCTATCATGAATATATTAAAAATGTTACCACTCAAAACCTAATTGAGCGGAAAATGCGTTTTAAACATTCCGATAAGTGTTTTTGACTTTTTCCAATGAACGCTTAACAGTCAATCTCTCTGATCAAGACAAAACACGAATATCTATTACAGATCAACTCCCTTCGAACAAAAAACCCCTCAAAACTCAATTTCTATCCGTCCCATCAACAGAAAACATCAATGTCTATAATACGGGCTATATTCATAATCGACTCTTTTTGAACAAAAAACCTCATTCACTCATTACGATAACATGTGTTAGTTTTTTTACTTCAGGAAGACGTGACTGGGTTTGCAAATTTCCAACCACAGCGACGACAACAACACTCTTCGTTCAGATCGAGTTTTTTTACGAGAATCGAGCGATCCGATCGCTCGATCAGCTGAGTTTTTGAGAATTTCTCATAGTGGAGGAATTCCCCTAATAATGTCATAAATGGGAGAAAAAAACCCACCGCCTCAAAACAATTGCAGGTTCTAAACCATCTGTACCAACACAATTGCGGGTTCTGAACCGCTGGTTTAGAGTCCCCAAAACTGTTTTTTGATGATGACCCAGAATTTTTTGCTTTCGCTCGCGTTCGCCAACGATGGATCAATGGTCTGATCTGCGATTCGAACATCGACGAAAAATTACGTACAAGATAAAAGTGAACTGTACAATTTCACCCTTTTTTAAAAACGCGCGTTCACCACGCGTTCACCACGAGTATTTGAACGTTAAAAGTGCGATCTAGGAGTCACGACTGTACATGGGGGGATTCAACCCCATATACAGTTTTGTGAACAAGCGTGTGATTTAACACTGAATTCCACGTTGGTGAACGCATCGTGTGCGTATGTTTGTACACGTACATGTACAAGTGGTCGTAGTTCGGCAAATATTACCTACTCATAGCTTATGGCCTCCACAGGAACGAACTCGTCGAGCTCGTGTCATAAGCTATGTTTTTGAGGCAATATATTTTAAAAAATACAATTTTATCGGAGAATTCTATGAACAGCGCTTGCCCAATTTAGTCGTTACGTTCGATTACATTCTAAACTAGACAATTTGATTGGCTGAACAAAATACAACTGAGTCACATTTGCATAATTTGAGTAGGGAGAATTTACGTTATCTGTCCTATTTAGGTTGGGTTGTATTGCATTAACCCTTTACCTAACATAACGACCAAAACCGGACAGTGCTATATATGAATTTTTTGGCTTCCAAAACATAGATTATGACCCCTCGTTGGAACGAGCGCATCGCGCTCGTTCCAATGAGGGGTCATAACCTATGTTTTGGAAGCCAAAAAATGAAACTTTTTAGTTATATGATGATGTTTTTCCAAGTGTCGTCTGCAACACACGTTAGGTAAAGGGTCAAAAAGTCATACTAAGTCGTTAATTTGTGCATATGTGTGACATATGATAAATAGAATATGAAATAACTGTTTTCCTCATATGATATTTATGAAACTCGTCCGAATTTTCCGTTTGGGGCTCGCCAGAGGCTCGACCAAACGGAATATTCTTAGACTCGTTTCATAAATGTCATATGAGAAAAACACTCATTTCATATCCTCTGTTTACTATTACTTTTGATTTTTTTTTCTTATTAAAGTATATTACAATTACTTTTGAAAATGTGATTATATTATATTATAATTACTTTCAAAAATGTAATAAATATTACTTTTTTATAACTTTTATTCCATTTGTCAATTACCCAAATTTCATGCAGAACTTTGTTGCCAAAATGCAGAACACGACATGCATTAAGAGAACAAAAGCTTATGCTTGATATGTTGTCTTTGTTACATTAATTAATATTTTCCGATAAAACAGATCCTGATATGATTGCTTGAAGGGCAACATATCTAATCTTACAGAAAATGATACCAGGGAATGGCTTTCTCGGCACAGATATAATTTACGTACTTTGATTCACATTTATGCTTCAACTTTCTTTCAGTTGGCACTCTACTAATCATATTGTTATTTTGTGTTACACTGTTGTGAATCTCCTCATGCAACCTGTGTCCATTGTTTAATAGGTAAGTAAGCATGTCACACCTATTAAACAGTTGGTTGGAGAGAACAATAGCATTAAATATAAATACAAGTGCCAAAGTCATAAAAATGAGAAAACAATTTATTCCATTTTCAGTCTTAGTGGAATCATTTCTTCGATATGATGAGAGGATTTCAATAAATGATACCATTCGTCTGGAACTCAGGGGACGCATTGGCTGGGTTTATCATCACAGGAAAAATACACACTGAATGATTTCAAGGTTAACTTCGAATTTAGTTATATTTTATTTGTTTGTCTGACTTAACCCATTTTATACCCTGATTACCTATTCTACTATATATGAAAAGCCTAGGACATAAATTTTAGCTTTACGCACCAACTGTGGTGAACATGACAGCAATGGGATTTCAGTAGTTAAAATTTACACCAACTGTGGGACTTCATCCAAGTTGACCTTTTGTGGCGTCGACCTGAATGTGAACTTGTCAAAATATATCGCACGTGGCCTCGCGAAGAGTGAAATGAAAGTGGCAATTATTTATTACATTTTTAAATGAGTTTACCGCATAAGACACTAAAAACTAACATTCATTGTCTATTGTTAATGAAACACCCATAACATTAAATAGTAATCTTATTAAAATGATAAAGGCCCCGTTTCGTTTTCAATTTCATGTCGGTGATAAAATTGGCATCGGAAGTTCCGCCCACGATGATTATGTAAACAAAAACAGATTCGCGCGTATGTACGCCTGCTGCTCAGTAAAATTGAGAAAACATCATAGTGACTCTTAATAATCTGACGATCATGGTATAAAGGCTCGCGGTTAACACCACATCACCATTCGCGTTGAACATTTGGTACACCAAGCTACTATGGATATATCTAACATAGATATATATTTATATGTTTTCATTGGAAAATTGCAATAACGTTTCTTTTTTAGAAAATGTTGAGTTTAATTTATTTTTTAACAAATCAGTGTTAGGTCAGAAAATTAAAATTCCCCAATAAAGGCACACATGTACATATATGGATATCATTAGAACCGACATGATTAGGAGTTTCTAATGATATCCATATTTCTATGTTTTCATTGAAAAATTGCAATAATATTTTTTTTCAAATGTGAAATTTAATTTATTTTTTTAACAAAGCTGCGTTAGGTAAAAGGTTAACTCAGTGATCAAAATCTGAAACTTAAATGATATAATATTTAAAAGCTGTTGTATCAAAAGGATTAATAATTATGGAAATTACCTGTCTATAAATCCAAAGTACTGTTTGTAAGCCTGGATTGAAACCACTCACATAATACTGTGTATACACAACAGTGTATCTGTGAAAAAAACAAATTAACTGCGTTAATATATTATATTTTTTTTTAATGATTTGCACAAAACACATATTGAACATTTCCAGAATCTCACTTGTAGTACAAAAAGTAATAAAAAGTAATAAAGATTACTCAGTTATTTTTCAGGTGATTATATTATATTACTATGATTGGTAATAAAAAGAAACATTCACTATTACTTGTTACCTTATATTATTTTCAAAATTGTAGTATGTTGTATTATATTACTTATTACCTATTATATTACACCAGTCCTGATCCTCTATGCATTTCTAATAACGTCTCTAATATAGACATGTTGTTATAAAACGGAAAGCAGCCCACGTGACATATAATTCCCAAGTGATACAAAAATCTCACCACTGCTCATGATTCGGTTCCGCTTACTTATAAACTCCAGACCTTAGGTTTTTGCGTTTGCTGACATTATCAGCTATTGAAAGGTCACTTTATTATCATCTCAGAAGCTCTAATACTGATTGCTGATAATCCAGAAGAAATATTTTTGTTATATTTGATAAGCTATAGATAAGCAGCCACGACACAATGATCCGAATATGGAAACGTCAAACATTGGAAAGCATTAATTGTCCAGCTGGAGCTGTTCCACAAATGTAATGTTTTCCGTGGTTCTTTTCCCAACACGAAAAGCAGACGACACTTGCAAAAACTATTCTTGAATAACTATTTTTTTGTTATATTTTTTTTTGTTTCAAAAACGCTGGCTATGATCCCTCATTGGAGCGAGCTCGACGAGCTCATTCCAACAAGAGGGCATAACTTATGTTTTTGAGGCAAAAACTGATAAAATAGTGAAAATTAATTGGTGAGTTTTAAGAAAAGTGAATGCCGGTTTTGGCTGTTACATTGGGTAAAGGGTTAAAGAACATTTGTGTAGTAGCTGTCAGTTTCAAAAGAAGCGAAAAACACTCCTGAAGAAGCCATCGACATTAAACGTCTTTAAGTAGACATGAACAGTGAAGTGAGCACACTTGACAAGCACTTGGAAAACTGTTCTCAGAAAGAGTTGCTTTGGTTTAACTATAAAGCTGTTGGTAAGCAGCCATGCGATAAACATGCGAAGCCAGTGCTGTCGAAAATCGAGCAGCAATGTCATCTTCCCTCTCCCCCTTTCGCCTTATTAGAATCAGCTCGAAGAGGCTTCATAATCTATGTTTCGGGGGCACAAAACGAACAACATTTTAATGGCAATGGTTTTCCTATGAATAGTTGTGGTCAGATAGGGTCGGTAAGTTTGGAAAGGGTTCAAGAACCAAACGGATGTGCCACTGGTGACAAACACGAATTCGCAATCTCTAGATCATAAGGCCGGTGATCTGGCCATTGAGTACTCCCTGGCGCGTAACGAGTAATATTTGGGGTGAAGGTGCGCTATGTGACGATCAACGATCGTGAAAAATGAGTATCAAATGGAGGTGGTAGTATCTGGGAAAATATTATGTGAATTCATGATCTAAAATATAAGAACATTTGCACTATTGTATGTGAAAAATTACAAACAAAATAAATCGATAAAATTGATATTTTATTTCTCCGAAATATGTTATACCTAATTCTGCTACATATAATTCTGCTAATATGCGATTCTGCTGGAAATTAAACAACGGTGGAATATCGTCGGGTGAGAACCATAAAGTTCTATCTTCCCCTGGAAGACAAAACCTTATGGTTCTCACGCGACGTAATATGGGACCTACAACAGCGACACAATGGACCATACAACTAGTTTCTCTGTGAAACGCACAGCCGAGGCTGTAGAAAAGGATCAAAGTGGTACCTAGGCATTCACAGAAACTACTTGCACACGAGAACATTTATGTTTTAAAAAAACTTACGCCTATGCCACAGAGCGTAGGATGTATTGGGCTAATTAAGAACGCCCGACGTTACCAAAATCTTCAAATCACAAATGGGAGATAGTCCCTCAAAACCAACGCCAATTTCGTGGGGTGGAGCATTCGCAGTTGCTCTAACAAGTGACTCCACTTACGACTCTTATTCTCATCTGGGTATCGGAGGATACGTATGACATGTTGATGTACTATTGGACGATACATTTGGAAATATACCTGTTGGAGAACACATTTCGGAGGATGCCCTTTGAAGGATATCTCTTGGAGCCTACCTTTTAGATGATAGTTATGATTCCCTGTACGGATTCTAGATCACCCCATGACTTTCACAGATCTAAAAACACAATTGCTGATTTATCCGCAGTCATTCACATCTGTCCTATGATCATGTCCTACTGCAGTCATCAAATACTATAGTATTCTGCCACGCTTACTGCATTGTAGGATTACTTCTGAATTGTAGCACTACTACAGGCTTGCTTACTATCTCAGATCTCGACCTCCACCCCCGCCAAGTCTTGTACTATCCATTAGACCATCCATACTCTACTGCGAATCAAGAAACCAAGCATACACCACACAACCACATGGCCTACGATTACGTACTACCTATACCAACTGTAGGACAGTATAATGACTTAGGAGTATTGCTAGTACTAAGGGTTAACATTGGACCACCAGTGGTACATACCGTACGTTCTATACTGCAGTACCAGACAACGATTCGTTGCACTGCATAGCATTACGTATAACCTATACCAATGATAGGATAATATAAATCCTTAAATTGGTAAACGCACAAAGGGCTAACAGTAGATCAATAGGGGTACAGATTGAGACCGTTCATCCTTTTCTACTGTTTCAGACACCCATGAATACCAGGGTATGGCTTATCAGTACGTAAAACCCATACCAACTGTAGGACAGTATAACACCTTTTTTTCTTTATTAGGGTTTAACGACACATTAACAGCAAGGGTCATATTATGTCTGTGACAGTTTTATGGGTGGAGGAAGCAGGAGTACCCGGAGAGAACCACCGAGCAACGACGAGCAGGTGCCAGCTCTCTAACAACGTAACTCTGAACTCAGCACCGCGGCACAGGCAGGTTTAGATTGGTTGACATGCGCACCATCGGCGCGCAGTACGCCTTAGTACACAGCGTCATCGTGCCCTCATAGAGGCAATCGGGGTTAAGTGCCTTGCCCAACGACACAACGCGGGAGCACGAATCAGTCACTGAAATGGTCACTCATCCAACTACTAACCGCGCTCGACGTTGCTCAACTTCGGTGATCTGACGAGAACCGGTTACCGCGACGCCCCCCCCCCACCCCCCCCACCCCCCCACCCCCGTATAACACCTTAAATGGATCAATAGTACCAAGGGTTAACATTGAACCAGCAGGGGTACAACAGACCGTGCATCCTGTACTACAGCATTAGACAGCCAAGTCTAACACTACCTGGCCTGGTATTACGTACCACATATACAAGTCAGAGGATAATATAAAGCATCAGGTGGATTTGTAGTAGCAAGGGATCATGGGGGACCTACAGGGGTTTGTAACACCAACACTAGTCTACTGCACGATGCCAAAATGCATTACCTCCGTCCACTCCACAATACTGTTTGGCCTAGCATTATGTACTACCTATATCAGCCATAGGACAATATAAAGCATTAGAACCAAGGGCTAATAGGGGAAACATAGGGGTATATAACGCCCATAGTATGCTACCTTTTCAGTACAGTACGAGAAACATGACACACCCTGGCCGACCAACACACTGTCGGATTGTACACTGGAAAAAATAGCGGTAAACCTTTCTATGACGTCGCGAGCGCACCATGACGCCACGACGTCAGTATCAACGTTAACCGTTTCGCAGCGAAAACTTTCAAGAAACTCAACTTCCTCATCAATATTCCACCACATACCCATACTATATACCCCAAACCATAAATGTGCATATTTCATTATATATACCACACTATACTACATATGCTGTACATACACCACGTGCAGGATTTTACTGGATGGAGCCGAAGTTTTGCACATCAAGGTGTTGTCCCCCAAAGTTCCGGTTCCATTCAGAGGTATAAGCGAAGTTTCCTCGAAAAGGGAGAAGAGGTAACTCGGCTATTCGAAAGTCACAGCCCTCACGGTGGGGAAAGAAAGACTTTTGGATAGCTGAACAAGAAGAAGAGAAAACTTCGGACTTTGCGGAAAGAAATAGAGTGTAATCACTTGACTCGACTGGTTACGTGAAATAATTCATGAGAGGTGAGGGGCAGTGTACAAACACGAGTGCGCGAATGCTCACGAGGGTTTTACAATATAGTCCCTCGCCTCGAATGAATTATTTCACGTAACCAGTCCAGTCAAGCGATTACTCTGTTTATTACTTTTCATTATCAACGATAATTATATTATTTAACCCTTTACCTAACGTAACGGCCAAAACCGGCCAGCTCTATTCTCAAAAATCGCCAATTAATTTTCATTATTTTTTCATTTTTTGTCTCTAAAACATAGGTTATGACCCTCCATTGGAAGGAGTTTTTAGACAAAAAATGAAAATAATGGTTATTCAAGAATTGTTTTGGCAAGTGTCGTCTGCTTTTCATGTTAGGTAAAGGGTTAAAAAAACAACGAAGTCCCCATTACACCCACGGCAAAGCGTCTCGGTTTGCGCGCACGGATACATGACTCAATTACTGATTGCATAATTCACTTGTGAAGTTATCGTTTATAATCAAACCCGGAAATCCCAGTAAATCACACTTTGGAAAGTAATAATGAGAAACAATAACACTGTAAGAAAACTGTAACAGATCTGAGAACAGTTTGTCCTTATTTGTTGTGACTTTTATAAATAAGAAGGTAATTTCTTGGTTAGCTTCCTATCGGACGAGATATCAGTCCACGGCAACTTCACACCAGCCTTCCACCTTCGATCTAAGGCTCATATGAAGTTACCTCAGGCTAATATCTCCGCCAATATGAAACTTACCAAGTTATAACCTCAAAATATCGGACAATTGTTTTACCATGTGGACGAAAAGAGAACAAATTTCTTCACATCTCCTAAAACATATATTCATTTAGAATATCTGCAGCACCCCTATCCTGCCTCATTTAGCGGACAATTACGAGAGTGGTGGTTCAGGGATTTAAGCCAAACAATTAGGGATTTTGTGTACACGACCCGACAGCTAAATTAAATTGTAACGGCTGCTTATACTACCCCTGGACATTTTTTTATGCTGCAGCAAACACTTTGCCACTTGCGACAGCTCGATGGTTACTTTGAACGATCCAAATCTCACTACCTCTAATAATAATAATAATTGTACAACTTCCTGAACGTTATACACCAGGTATATCATTCGTGTTAATAAGGAATGTCATTATTTGTGAGGGTTTTAATGGACAGATATTCTCTCAGGAATTTGAATAATTTCGAACTTTAATGGAAATTGTGATTAACAAATTCCCAATCCGCGATTAAATCGAAAGGAAAGATTATTTGTTATATCAATAGTATCGTCAGAATGTACAGAGGAAGTTATTTTATTATCACTTGCAATGATGCAAAACATTGCTCTGACTGAAATTATCTTATACTTTCGCACTTCCCTGTACAGCGCAATCGCTGAGTTTGTCATTGAGTACCTATTTTTTATGACAGTGTGTGTGTGGGTAGGTGGGGTGGGGGATGGCTCAGTCGTAGACTGTTGGACTTCTATGCTAGAGGTCCCGAGTTCGATCCCCGTCCGGGACGACCCGCGTTGTATCCTTGGGCAAGGCACTTTATCCAGGCTGCCTACACGGGGGCACGATGGCGCCAGTAGTATATGATGTGGTTTTCAGCCCTATACGGCAAGACCCCGGTGCATGACCCCGGAAGTGACGTCATGTCACGTGACCTGGTGCCGCCATGTTGTGTTGTCATGGTAACCCGCGTGAGCGGCCATGTTGTGACGTCATCTCCATAGTGATACGTGATATGAGTGCGCATGCGCAGCGCGTGTTGTTAGGGTGATACGTGTTTCCGTCGTCCATTTTGTATACAGGAGGCCGCCATCTTGGTTTTTATGGTAGCACGTGATTGCTATGTTACCCAGTTTTTCTGCAATAAGACGGGGGATGTTCGGAGGGTGTGTTCGATTGTAGAAGAGTAAATCTAATTACCACAAACAACCCGACAATTCCTCCAAAACACCAAAATCCACCCAAAATTACCGAAATTAACTTAATTTGATACGGATTTCCCATTTCATCGATGTAGCACGTAGTGCTACAGTACCAAGGGGTCCCCTGAGGGTGTGTTTGATTGAACTAGATTATACCTAATTACCCAAATAGACCAGACCACCATTACAAACCACTAAAATCTCCACCAAACCACACAAACGGCCTTGTGAAGCCCATTTTGGGCATATAAAAATAACACGTTATGCTATAGTACCAAGGGGAACAGGGGTATGCTCTATTGAATAGGAGTACAGGGCCTGATTTTCCCAGAATCCCATTTTTAATGCCTATTGCATATATTTCTCTATCACTAACAGTCTATCCGGGCTAAAATATCTCTGGTTCCCTCGTCCAAGTCTTATAATTACCAGTGCTCGATTTCCCATAATGCAGTTATCTCCCTTGTGTATATCAAAAGCATTCCCAAATAAGCAATCGAGCAGTTACTGATAAAGCATTGCTCGAATGACTCGAATCCCATCGAGCAAATGAGCTTTAGAGTAATTGCTCGATCGAGTGACTCGGCATATTGCTCGAACGACTCGAATCCCATCGATCAAATGAGCCAACGAGCATTTGCTCGTTCGAGTGACTCCTCGAACGACTCTTAGACTCATTTCAGAAAAAAAGGATTCCATAGCCGCATGCGTTTTCGAAAAAGGGATTCCACAAATGGGATTCCAAAAAGGGATTCCAAAAGTGGGATTCCGTCTTATGTCGAGTGACTCGCAACTATTGCTCGAATGACTCGAATCACATCGAGCAAATGAGCCAACGAGCAATTGCTCGATCGAGTGACTCCTCGAACGACTCGACGACTCATTTCAGAAAAAGGGATTCCATAGCCACAGGCGTTTTCAAAAAAGAGATTCCACAAATGGGATTCCAAAAAGGGATTCCAAAAGTGGGATTCCGTCTTATGTCGAGTGACTCACAACTATTGCTCGAACGACTCGAATCCCACCGAGCAAATGAGCCAACGAGCATTTGCTCGTTCGAGTGACTCCTCGAACGACTCTTAGACTCATTTCAGTATTTGAGGATGCCTATGGCATGGCTACGTATCAGTTGAGGATACCTTTTGAGGATACTAAATTGAGGATGCCTATGGCCTGGTATTGTTGGAGGATACGTGTTGTAGAAACCTGGATTCCGTTTCCATCTTGTCGCCAAAGCTCCAAGTCCACTACAGGTCTATGGTCTATCTGTCCTATCATTGGCTTCTACAACTTGTTGTAGTCTTGTTCCATTGCGGCCTTGTACCAGTACTATTGACTAAACTACCATCCATTAGTATTGACTTTTATCACTATTTCCTAGCTATACCTTCGCTCAAGCCTTCAAAATGTTCAATCAGTGTATACATATAACGCATTCCGTAATTGAGATTCCTAGCCGAGTCCGTAAAATTTGGATTCCGTGTTTTAACATCAACACTCGAGGGTATTCCCATTCCTTATTGGAAGAATTCAGTTCAATGGGTTGTAGTTCATTAAGTTTAAAATTTATTCAGTTCAGGGTGTTAATACATTCATTGGGGTTATAGTTCATTCAAACAATTCAAAGGGTGTTAATACCTTCATTAAAGTTATGGTTAGAAAAGAAAGTTCATTCAAACAGTTCAAGGGTTTTAATTACATAAAGTTCATTAAAACAGTTCAAAGGGTGTTAATACCTTCATTGGGGTTATAGTTCAGAACTTTGTTCAATTTGATATGGTCAATTTATTCTGTTCCCATCCATCTTGATTGTATCGGATCTTTGTTCACTACGACTTCATTCGAACAGGTGTCTTGTATCTGTTCATAATTCAGATCTGTTCAGTCTGTCCAACCGGTTCGATCAATCCGACTAGTTTGACCTCCTATCACTTTGTTATGTTTACTTCGATCTTGGTTGTGTTGGATCTGTACCTTTGTTATTTTGTAGTGACTGGTTGTCTCTGTTCAGGTTCTTGTAGTCATTGTTGAATTAGGCTTTATTAGTCCATTTCCATACCCTCGAGTGTTGATGTTAAAACACGGAATCCAAATTTTTCGGACTCGGCTAGGAATCTCAATTACGGAATGCGTTATATGTATACACTGATTGAACATTTTGAAGGTTTGAGCGAAGGTATAGCTAGGAAGTAGTGATAAAAGTCAATACTAATGGATGGTAGTTTAGTCAATAGTACTGGTACAAGGCCGCAATGGAACAAGACTACAACAAGTTGTAGAAGCTAATGATAGGACAGATAGACCATAGACCTGTAGTGGACTTGGAGCTTTGGCGACAAGATGGAAACGGAATCCAGGTTTCTACAACAGGTATCCTCCAACAATACCAGGCCATAGGCATCCTCAATTTAGTATCCTCAAAAGGTATCCTCAACTGATACGTAGCCATGCCATAGGCATCCTCAAATACTGAAATGAGTCTAAGAGTCGTTCGAGGAGTCACTCAAACGAGCAAATGCTCGTTGGCTCATTTGCTCGGTGGGATTCGAGTCGTTCGAGCAATAGTTGCGAGTCACTCGACATAAGACGGAATCCCACTTTTGGAATCCCTTTTTGGAATCTCATTTGTGGAATCCCTTTTTTGAAAACGCCTGTGGCTATGGAATCCCTTTTTTCTGAAATGAGTCGTCGAGTCGTTCGAGGAGTCACTCGATCGAGCAATTGCTCGTTGGCTCATTTGCTCGATGGGATTCGAGTCATTCGAGCAATAGTTGCGAGTCACTCGACATAAGACGGAATCCCACTTTTGGAATCCCTTTTTGGAATCCCATTTGTGGAATCCCTTTTTCGAAAACGCATGCGGCTATGGAATCCCTTTTTTCTGAAATGAGTCTAAGAGTCGTTCGAGGAGTCACTCGAACGAGCAAATGCTCGTTGGCTCATTTGATCGATGGGATTCGAGTCGTTCGAGCAATATGCCGAGTCACTCGATCGAGCAATTACTCTAAAGCTCATTTGCTCGATGAGATTCGAGTCATTCGAGCAATGCTTTATCAATAACTGCTCGATTGCTTATTTGGGAATGCTTTTGATATACACAAGGGAGATAACTGCATTATGGGAAATCGAGCACTGGTAATAATAAGACATGGACGAGAGAACCAGAGATAGTTTAGACTGGATAGACTGTTAGTGATAGAGAAATATATGCAATAGGCATTAAAAATTGGATTCTGGGAAAATCAGGCCCTGTACTCCTATTCAATAGAGCATACCCCTGTTCCCCTTGGTACTATAGCATAACGTGTTATTTTTATATGCCCAAAATGGGCTTCACAAGGCCGTTTGTGTGGTTTGGTGGAGATTTTGGTGGTTTGTAATGGTGGTCTGGCCTATTTGGGTAATTAGGTATACTCTAGTTTAATCAAACACACCCCCAGGGGACCCCTTGGTACTGTAGCACTACGTCCTACATCGATAAAATGGGAAATCCGCATCAAATTAAGTCAATTTCGGTGATTTTGGGTGGATTTTAGTGTTTTGGAGGGACTGTCGGGTTGTTTGTGGTAATTAGATTTACTCTTCTACAATCGAACACACCCTCCGAACAAACCCCGTCTTATTGCAGAAAAGTTGGGTAACATAGCAATCACGTGCTACCATAGAAACCAAGATGGCGGCCTCCTGTATACAAAATGGACGACGGAAACACGTATCACCCTAACAACACGCGCTGCGCATGCGCACTCATATCACGTATCACTATGGAGATGACGTCACAACATGGCCGCTCACGCGGGTTACCATGACAACACAACATGGCGGCACTAGGTCACGTGATATGACGTCACTTCCGGGGTCCTGCACCGGGGTCCTGCCGAATAGGGGCGAAAACCACATCACATACTACTGACGCCGTGTACTAAGGCGTACTTCACGTCGATGGTGCACATGTCTTCAACCGCTGTAACCCTGCTTGAGCGGAGCTTGAACAGAGTTAGAATGTTGAACAGCTGACAGTTGCTCGTAGATGCTCGGTGGTTCTCTTCGGGGTACTCCGGCTTCCTCCACCCGTGAAGCTGTCATGGTCACGATTAGCCATTGTACATGAGTACGTGACCTTAAACACCAATAAATAAATATTGCATCCGTGGAACATCTGCCCACCCGTGGAATGTAACCAGTCCACGGCGCCGTACGGAAATCATATCGATGTTTCTCAATTTAAAAAGAATGTATGTGTGATTAATTATATTTTAACTTTCCAAAGAATATACGGAGACGCTATATACATTAACCATTCCTACGCTACCGTTTGCTTTTCCGACCAACTTAAATATTCCAGACGATAGAATTTTGAAGAACCATAAAGATTCATTTTCTTTGAATCACTCAACAAATGATTCTCAATCCAGAATTTGTTTTGAGCGTTCCGACACGATGTGACCCTAGTTGTTGAAAGTGATGTTGACCCCAATAAACAAACAAAAATTTGTCGGAATCTTTAATGACATCACAACATTGTTAGTCGTGTTTGTTAACTAAATACAAGCAAGCCTGGAAATTAGTAGATTGTCATCTGTAGAATGAGGTTCCCAGGGGTGAATTTGGTGATGCTAACACGCACATTATGGTCGCATTATCACATTTACCTTCTGTGAACCTCAATCTCAAGGTCTTAGGCCTAAACAGAAAAATTTTCCCAGAGGGCAAATTATGGAGATTCTACACCACTGCATGGGTTAGCATCAGCACATTCGCCCACTGTGGACCTCATTCTGCAAATGACAGATTGCTTATTTCCAGGTTTGAATACTTGGGAGTAGAGAATCACCATGGCTGTAATTTTACGATTTCACCACATAGTTTCACAATCTATATTAATATCTTGATGTTGCGAAATAAATAAATATTTATTGATTAACCCTTTACTTAACGTGAAAAGCAGACGACACTTGCCCAAACAATTGTTTGAATAACTATTGTTTTATTTTTTGTCTGAAAAACATAGGTTGTGATCCCTCATTGGAACGAGCTCGGCGAGCTCGTTCCAACGAGGGGTCATAACCTATGTTTTTGAGACGAGACAAAAATGAAAAAAAAATAATGAAAATTAATTGGCAATTTTTTAGAATAACGCTGGCCGGTTTTGACCGTTACGTTGGGTAAAGGGTTAAAATATCTGGAACTGGCGCCGAAAGATTATGTGTATCTGTTAGTAAATGGACGTCACATTAAGTCAATGGTAGACTGCATGCAAACGAAAAGTTTTAAGTGGGTAAACCAACAGCCATATGACAGCGTTGGATTCCTAAGATATAGTATACATTGGTGACTTTCCACGGGTGGCCAATATTTCCACGGACGCAATAATATTAAATTCCAAACAGGGGGGTAGGGCCGAAAAAAACTGAGTGAACATATAGGTTGGGGTGGGTGGTCAAGTGCCCTAAAAAATGTGTGCAAACAGGTGACGCATTTTTTTTTCCTTCTTCACATGTATGGCAGCTTTGTGCCCCAAACTGTAACAAAATGTCACCAGTTGACCATAAAGATAATTTAGAAGTCATTAACAAAAGTAACCCCCTTAATATGAAAAATATTGGAGAATTTCATCAAAGCCTGACTTGAGGATGGGAGTGGGTGTCTGATATTGAACGAATAAAATGTCCGATAATTTTCTCCTAAAGTCGATTAAAGTATCCATTCACAACATAATTCATTCATATTCGAGGTTTGTTTTAAACAATTTTCTTTAAAATGAAGCACAGTAAAAATCATACTGTATAATGAGTCATAGCTAGGTGGGATTGATTTTTCAAAATGAAAAAAATTGAAAATATTAACGTTTATTTGAACAAAAAACAAAAATCTGATTTAACAAAAACCAAAAAAAAACCTTTGAAAAAAAAACAAAAATTTGATTTAACAAGAACAAAAAAACTTATCCTGCTTTGTAGATGCCATAACAAAAACAAAAAGTCAAGGTTTACTCTTCTAGAGTCAGAACAAAAACAAGTTTCCTTTTTACGCAAGCAACATTTGCAATACACGCGGTACAAGCAGTAGTAAATTACTTATGGGCACAGCAGGTACAGTGCTCACATATGCCTACATATGCCATGATTTACAGAAACTTGAAGTGCATATCACTGCATATCAGAGTATCAAAATTTGGAAAAGCTTAATTTAATTTGATTTAAAATCAAAGGTTTCTGAGAAAAAGAATAATTGAGTTTCATTTGCAATGTTAACATTAAGGAAAGAAACTAGATTTGTAAGAATATTAAGCTATTCATCTAGTTTGTTTTATATGGTTTGATTGAGGTTTAACATCGCTTTCCACAACTATGGTTATATGATGCCTATATCACGACGTTGTTAGTTCCCAAGATGAAGGGAGAAAAACGCAAACAGGTCTACTGGAGGGCCTAAGGAATCCACCAACCACTGGGGAGAAACTAACAGGCTTGTCCACACCACACAGAGACCTCAAATAAAGTCAATTCCTTGTGAATCTGGTAAGTATTGAAAAATAATTCTCATAGAAAAATGGAAACATGTTTGAATATATGAATGAATCTATGTGCATTACGCGTTTTAAGTTGGTGTTCGAGTCCGAAGTTTGGTACATAAAATGTATGAGAAGGGGGGGGGGGGGGGGGACCCCCAAATTGACATGGCAACAAGTTGCAGGAAAGGGTGGGTGTATAAAAAAATCTGCAAAATAGACATTTCTACCTATGTTCACGCATTCACCCAACCACCTCCCTGTCCCAAGCACTAATTATAGGAATAATCATCAACAATTTAATTAATGAAGTCCAACCTGGTGCTTTCTTAATTAAAATGTTGCTGATAATGATTTTATTACCTGGTAAACGCATGCGTGGACATCGTTGACCACTCGTCTAATACGACTAGTCCACGGCGACTTTACTATAATAATAATGGTGGCCTAGCACCTGACTGAACAAGAGAGTCAGCGATAATGTAATCCTCCAACCTGATAGGGCTGTTGGAAAAATTATTACTGAATCTCCGCACAAGGAAGCGACAATTTCCATGTATATTGTAGCATTAAAAGGGCGATTCCATTCAGCCCATCCGTGTTGAAAGGGTCAAATTAGGTCGTATCATCACTTAACCCTTTACCCAACGTTACGACCAAAACCGGCCAGCCCTATTCACAAAAATCACCATTGAATTTTCATTATTTTTTTCAATTTTTAGTTTAAACAATATTTATTTCCAAAGTATGTTCAAAGTATACAGAAAAAGCACAAAATGGCAAAAAAGTAACAAACAAGGAAAAGGATTCAGCAACAAGCCGAAGACTTATACTGGGCTGTCTCCAGATGGAACAACAGATCATCAAGGAAAAGGTTTATGCGACGATTACCAGTTTGGGACTGTTGAGCCGGTGGTGGGCTCTGTGCTGACGGTTGGGATGTTGATTTGATTCGTTCGTGTCTGTTAGGCACTATTTCCGGCATAGAACACACTTCGATACTGCTCCAAATTACGAAGAGAGTATTTTTACAGAATGTCGTGAAGACCAAGTGTAACCCGCAATCTGCGGCGGTACGCCGCTGGTTGCGAGTGATACCTAGACCTCTTCATATTTTGCGTTCGATCAGTGTGAAGTCGGGTCGACGTGAAACCTCCTCGGGTGACCTTGACAAAGAAGGTCGCGACGTAGCGGGAGCCGTGCCGGAAGCGCCGCCATCAGCGAGCGGAGCTGATTGATCCACACCTGCTGAGGCGACAGGGGAGCGATCAGAATGATTCGACAACTGCAGGTTCGAATTTTGGCTAGAACCTGAGGCAGAATCGGAACCGGCGGTTAAGGCGTAGCCGACTAGACCGTTCCAATCGAGTGACAGAGCGTCCACGGCAAAAGCCAGAGGATCTGGACATGGGGACACGAAAGTGCCCACCTGATGGTTCCAACGAGTCGCAAAGAGATCGATGTGGGGACGTCCCCAGAGATCGCAAAGCGACTGGAACACCGCCCTGTGGAGCATCCACTCGGTGGAAATAACCCTGCCCTGTCGGGACAGGGAGTCGGCTAGGACGTTCAGACAACCATTCCGGCGTGAACATCCTGAGCGAGCAGTAGAAGATCCCGAGCCAATTCGTACAGCGGAACCGAGTGCGTGCCGCCCTGGTTCCGAATGTAAGCAACCACTGTCGGATTGTCGGACAGCAGAAGGACCTGGCAATTCGACAGGTGAGGGATCCACCGCCTGAAACTCAGAAGAAGAGCAAGAAGCTCCTTCTGGTTGATGTGTAGCGCTGCTTGATCCTGGTCCCACATCCCGTGGAGGGAAAGACCGAGAGGATCCAACGTCGCACCCTATCCGATATCGCTGGCATCTGCCGTCAGAACGCGATCGGACGTGGGTAAGTCCAATGGAACACCCTGCGTAATCCACTGAACATCTGTCCAGGGAAGAAGGTAAGGATAAAGCGATTCCGGAAACGGAAGCACCAGATCCAGAGAATCTACATTCGGTCTCCAACGACTGAGCAGAAAGTGTTGGAGAGGTCTGACACGCAGCCGACCTAGAGGAATGAGATACGTCACCGAACCGGAGACCGATCAGCCGGAGAAAACTCCGAGCTGTCGCGGACGTGGACTGGGACAGAGTCAGAGCAAAAGCTGAGAGAATCACAGCCTTGGCCTAGGGAACCGCTACCAAATTGAATTGGGTTTGGAAAGCCATCCCCAGATGACAAAACGACTGAGAAGGGACCAGGTCCGACTTCTCCGAGTTGACTCTGAATTCTAGCGACGTGAGCAAGCTCAACAGAGTGGCGACATCCGACTCCAGTAAGGCAGCATTGGATTGCCTCTGGAGGATATCGTCCAGATATGCCGAAGTAGTCACCCTGGACTGTGTGCGATGGAACGCTATCACATGCGACATCAGTCTGGTGAAGGCCCAAGGAGCCAGGTTGAGGCCGAAAGACATGGCCTTGAACTAGTAAACTCGCCCCAGAAAAGAGAACCTGAGATACTTCCGTGACGCCCGATGCATCGGAACGTGGAAGTAAGCGTCTCGCAGGTCGATGCTGGCAGCGAAATCTCCCTGGTGAATTGAATGGCGGACCAACCTGAAAGTCTCCATGCTGAACTTGGGAGCAATGATAGACTGGTTCAGGATACTCTGATCGATAACCGGTCGGAGTCGGCCGTCCTTCTTCGGCACCAAGAACAGGCGGGAATAGAAACCCACTGACTGAATGTTCTTGACGACCTCGATCGCCCCCTTTGCCAGGAGATTGCCAATCTCCGTGGACAAAAGTTCCCGACGTAAAACGTCTGAAGAAACTGTGGTTGGAAGAGGCACCCTGGACAGAGTGGGGTGCCGTCGGAAGGATATTCGCAGCCCGGACCGAACAACATCTAACACCCACGGATCGGATGTGATGGTGGTCCAATGGTCTACGAACTCTGCTGTCCTTCCTCCAACCTGGGACGAGTCGAGGTGAGAACCTTCATTTCGAGCCCGACGAGGCCCACGAGAGGAGAAACCACCTCCTCTACTAAATGAAGAATCCTGAGACTTCCCTCGATTCTGCCGACCCTTACCCTCACCCCTTGAGTAAGAAGTAGAAGCGGAGGCAGAAGGACCAGCCTTTTGCTTCGCAGAGGAAGCAGAGGGGTACTTGTTAGGCTTGGAACGGCCCCTGCCTCCCCGAGAAGGCTGATCAGGCTGACGAAACAGCAGCTGATCTTTGGAATGACGTAGGACGTCATCCCGGACCGTCGACACGAAACAATGGAAAAGTTGCGGACCTGCCAAAGAAGCATATCGAAGAGCAGCGCGCTGCTCCTCGGGAAGGGAGCGTACTATGTCCAGCACAGCGTCCCTTCGAACTAATTCCAGATTAGCCGTGTTACAGGCATGCGTGTGAGTAAGATGCATGAGCGCCTTGGACAGCACACGCAAAGGAGCCTGTACCTCGTCAAACTTATCTGGAGGAAGATAAGTAGCTAAAGCTGAGACGACGTGATCTGGGAGAGAAAGCATGCCAAGCATCTCTCGATAAGCCCAACGTGGACTCCAGAGTCGTCATTGGAATGACTGCAGACTTGGGCTTGGAAAGCCCGAGGAAAGTGGTGTCCAGATCCAGAATCGTCAAAGTCTGGCAGACCGACGGATTGGCTGAATCGTAGGAACGATAACGCACAGGAGGCAAAAATGGTGTCAACCCTGGTGAAGAACGGAGTCTTCAGAGCCTTGGAACTCAGCTTGGAGTCCAATGCTGAAAATGCTGCATCCACCTGTACCGACTGGCACGGTCGAAGGCGCCCAGAAGCAGGTTGCTCCATAGGCTGTAGGCGCGCGACCGATGATCGCGGCCTGGCTGACACTGTCGGCCGGGTAGCTGGTTTGAGATCAGGCAGAAACCCAAACACAAAGTCAAGAGCTGCACCCAAGTCCGAAGACTGCTGGCCCTCGACATCAAGCATGCCGAACTCCTCCTCAGAGTCGGAAGACACATAGCCCATCGTGGGCAAACCAGCCGACGCCTCCCATGGTGTCGGGACACCAGGGGGATCAGAAACCGGCCTGTTTCCAATCCCGGGAGGCTGCGCCATAGGAGGCGCCTGGAAACCACTCGCTGCCTCCCTGGAAGCAAGCAACAGGAAGGCTCTTTGACAGAACCTGAGTGAGTAAGGAGAGGGCCTCCCTGAGCTCACTGCCCGAACTGGCCGGTTCGACAGGGGAGCGAACCGGCAAAGTGGCTTCACCTCTGACCCTCTTAACCATCGAAGGGTCACGATCCTCCAAAACACCCGACGCGGGACGACGGGCGGCAGCCGAAACATCTGAAGGCAGACGTGTATAGGGGTACGAGGCACCCCGATGATCAATATAGCGAGAACTCATTAGAGTCACCGCGGACCTCTGCGGGGCAGAAGGTCCAGGCTGCACAAAAGGCGTTGGTCCCCCAAAACTGGTCGTGTGACCAGAATGAGTGGACGGAAACGCCACGGAGTTCATAGTGTCTCCACTAAGAACATCCGAATCCAAAGACACAACTGTAGAGACCACAGTGGTGGGTTCGGCCGGCAGCCCCTTCCAACTTCGCCGAGTTGAAGTCAGGGAAGGCTGAGGCCGATATCCCACGTCTACAGTACCAGACATTCCTGCAGTCCCCTGCAACGAAAAGCCGAGGCCGGCTGAAACTGACGACGAAGCAGACGGACCAGCAGTAGTAGTAGATACGTCGCGAGTCGTTGAGGCTGGTGGAATAGTGGAGAGAGCACACCTGCTCGGCTCCGAAGGAGGAGTCACAACCCTAGTGACAGCCTCAGATGTCGACTGGAGGGGGCCGTAGTCCCGGAACCAGGCACCTCTTCACCAGAACACTCAACGGCTCCCGCAGTATCCACTACAGGAAAAGACTGCACATCTCCCACGGAGGAGGAATAACTCTCACCAGACATGGTCGGCTCGGGAGCTCCCGAACGACCGCGTACTCCTTTCCCGCGGGAGCGGGAGGCACGACCACGAAAACGAACGACACGGTTAACTGACGCCCAGAAAGTGGATGACCAAGATCCACACACACCACATGGCCGCTCGGCTGAACACCCATTACAGGAGGAACAAGAAGAATGTGAATCGTCCACATGCTTTGGCAGCAAACATTGCCCACAAGGAATTGTCCTGGCATGATAGAGGTGAGTGGAGCAAGGAAGGTGAAATCAGATAACAGAAGAACACCCCCAAAGAAGAGAGAAAGGTGACAGAAATTAAGACCCCAGACGGTCGACCGGGAACCACACAACAGGATGACTACTCTCAAAGGAAAGAAGAAAAACTACAGAAGCGGAAGCCCCGCTGACACCCAACTCTAACACAATTAGAAAAATTAGCAATTTAAGCATTGACAATAATTGTGAAAAATAATTTAAGTCCGAACCGCATGGCACACGAAATTCGCGTGCGACTCGAGAGAGAATATATAAAATACATTATGGATATATAATATGTAGGAGAATATAATAAAAACTGTGCCTGAGAATACAAAGGATACTCGGATACACTGTGAATCAAGAAACAACGATGAACGAGTTGGATGAACACTGATAAGCGTGCAGAACATCTCGTCACAAGGCGGATGACAAAAAGAATGAGTCTTTAGCGACGTATATGCGCACTGGCGACGGAAGTCGTGGAGTTGTACTTGGGATAGAGCGTCCCGTACTGGGTCTGCGCCGGTTGCTCTCGACCCAGTTTTGGCTTATTTTTTTCTTGGTGCTTTTGCACCACTTTTCTTTCCCAAATTGCTTGGGAAAGACAAAATAGAGAGTATATTATCCGAGTTAGGGACTTCCACTGTAGTGCAAGCCTGTAGTAAACAATTGTGAGTAGGCTGATAAGAAATCCATATACCACTACGGGGGCATGACAGCATCGACCCAAAAGCGCCACCAGTTTCCACCCCTCCCCCGGCCTCCGAGCCCGCGTAGTGCACCTGCGAATGCAATTGGGTTAGTATGGCAACTCAGTCAACTTTAGTAATGTGTCCACTCTGAGGGTGTGCACTGTACCAACAGCGACTGGGTATTGTTAAAGACAAATGCGGCAGCTTATCTATAGGACGTCCCAGCCGTTGCTGAGACTGGGCACACTTCATTCTCGCCGCAGTTTCAACATTTATAAGGAGCATAGGCAAAAGGCAGTATGTAACGAAATGTTTGGAAGCAGGTGTGGTGAATTATGAGTTACCTGAGGGTTACTGATTGTAGAACCGTTTGGATAAGACTATATACCTATGGACCATTTCGAAGACGGATCGGTTCTGTGTCGGGGAGAAGTAGTCACTTCCATTTAGCAAGACGTCAATGGTGGGCTGCATTTCTAGTAACCAATTGTTTGGTTCCTTCCGCATCAAAGTATGGACAAAATTATAAAGTCTACACCCAACTGCATAATAAATACAAACACTATGTAGCGAACTAGCCGGTCGTGTCCATAGAACAGCCGTTTTATTTATTTGTACAATTTTGCATGATTCAGTGTGTATGAGTATTTACAACATTTTCAATAGTATACGATCATTAAAATATCATGAAACAATTGCTGAATCCGTGATTTGTCTTCCGACGGATAGCCAATACACCTACATTCCCGCACCAAAACCAGAGATAAAACATTACCCATCAGAGTTTAAAAAACTCTGGAAAGCGTAAAATGCCACGTGTATATATTCAAGAGTATGTTTATCCCCGTACACCGATTTCCCTTTTTATGCATTTAAAAAATATTACAATATTTTTTGAAAATTTCTGAGATGATGACTGTTCTGAACGACAGTTGAGGCTAGAATGACAATTCGGACTTCCACGTGATCAGGGATCACTGCATGAGCAACACCTCTGTGTCTATTGGTCGTCCTAACCAATGCTCCACCTTCTATTCTGCTATGTACCGTTAAGACAATTTTCTCCCGCTAATTCTCCGAAAACGCGGGAAAAATATCATAATGTTCTGCGGTTTCTCGTTCGCCATATCTGCAATTATTTGATTCGGACAAATATTTGTTGTGGAGATCATCATTCAAGTTGCTACAGGGTAAACTTAGACTAAAGTGCAAGATCTGGGCCAGGCTTAATTTATGCCCCGAGTAAAATTTCGGTCTAGTTTTTCTGGTGCTGTTGAGATACTGCTTAACCGTCGTAATATTAGGATTTTGTCTTATTTCATTAGGGATATCATTCCAGAGGTTAGTCGCGGATGGTAGGAAAGAGGTGGGTACTGCATGGCATTGTGCTCAGATTGGCATTATTCCTCAGATTGTAGTTCTGAATTTCAGCCACTGACGAGGGTACCATCAGTAAGAGGTAATGAGGCGTAAGACCGTGAAACATCTTGAAGTATTGGATTAACTTGTGTTTTTTCCTTCTAACAAACGTTCAGACTGTCCAACGCAATTTTAGATTGCAAGTGACAATATGCCCAAGCCTCATCCTTATCCAATATCTGCGCCCCTGCATGTTATAAATTGCATTTATTTACGATAATTTCGTTGTTTCAGATATTTGTGTCAATTCAACTCGATACAGATGTTAAAACACGCATCTCATTCCACTTGGTTTTCGAGAAAAACACTTTAACACAAGTAGAGACAGTCAATTACATTTGTTTTAGAAAATTCACTTTTCCACAAAAGACCAGAAGCTAGGATCTCACAATTTTCCGAAATGAGGGGGCGAGAGTTAAAAGTTCCCGGCAGTGTTATCAGGTCATTGACTGCCGGTACGAACTTCCAACCTAACTCAATTTACTTCTTTAAAACAATATTAAACGAAACAGGTCGAAAACGTTCCTTTATTATTATGACAACAAAAACTAGTTCTTTGATGAACAGTTCTTTTATGGCGAAGTAAACTTCTTTCATAACTGAAAAACTTCATACACACATCGCAGGCATGACCTTGTTCCATGCTTATTCAGATACAAATAAAAAAAAACAAAAACAAGGAGTGGTCGCGCATTTATACCAATAATTCATTTTCTCAGACCGTTTTGTGGTTATCCGACCGTAGGCCGGTTTGGGCCCGGGAGGCTCGTACCTATTGGAGTCTTGTATCGATTCCCACCTCTGATATTCCTTAAATTCAAATTAAATATACACAAATTACACATCACAATGGCGGTTGAGATGTACAGAAGACGAAACACATATGCATTCAGCCCAGAGTTGACATCAGGCACCACTGGTTCCTGGAAGTCTGCTACCGTATTCGTACCAGAAATGATAATATTTCAAGAAAACAGCATGTGTCCAAATGTGCTTCATATATCCACAAGCCAGGACATCAAAATTCTCCAAAACATAGCGACAGAGCTGCAGGGGGGTAAATTCCAAAACTGTCGACATTGTTTACATTTGTAAATTACTTTCTATTTCCGATCAACGTCATCGGACGGAAAAAGCATCGATATGCAACGCCGTCTAAAATGCAATCATGATAACGATCGCCTTAATACAGCATACTATTTACCTATTAATGCCTTCCGTTGAGGGCACTATGCTCTCATAGTGTTGCTGAGGGATGCAATAGTGCCCGAGCGATAGCGAGGGCACTATTTGGTTCCCGAAGCAAGACTATGAGAGCATAGTGCCCGACACAGAAGGCATTAATGGGTTTAGTACATCACACCCAGACCATCTCCACAACATATTAAAGAAGGAACGGAGAGATAACTAACACTTTACTATCCAAAATAAAACAATGAAATTAATAACATGAAAATGTCAGGAAAACATTAAACTATCAACTGGATTCGAACTCAACGGGTAAAGTAGAATAATGTAAATAAACACATGAAACCGATCAACCAATCATGTGGCACATAACTGGTTAACACGAGATATCATACAACAGAATCAACGTCTCACATATGGTGGTATTAACAGAGCTTGTGAGGCACTATAGAAATTCCATTATTCATGGCACTAAAGTTTTATTAACGTTCACCCTATTGAACGTGTTATGGGTACTTCCTCTGATGTACGGGCACATTTTAATTATTGTAAATATTTACAACACAATTGCTGAAATTGAATTTTGGGGCACAATACTGCATTTTGTTGCATATTTCTTTGGATTGCTTTCGAATGTCAATTGATGTTGAGTTTTTTGAACACTCGATTTCCTCCAACGCACTTATCAGATCGTCGTCATCAATATCTGTATCTAATAATTCGGGTGCCGATACTGTGGAATTTGCTGACTGGAAAGAGAGTTGCGTTGTTGTTTTCTCAACAGCATTCCTCGCTGCAGGCATTTCTGATTGTTCAGCATCTGCATTATCGACCATGGAACTCAAGCTCTCTGACATGACTCGTTTGACATCAGCTCTTGTGTCCGAAACGTAACTTGACAATGATTTTTCATTTCTGTGTCCCGATAAAGAAATAATATCGCGATCTTTGAATCCACAATCATTAAGAATTGTTATGGTTGTAGCACGCACACAGTGGTTGGTATATGTATCAGAAAGACCAACTTGTTTAGACATTTTACCATGAACTCTCCTATGGAAATTTTTCCCATTGCCCTTCGCTCAAACCAACATTCGTCATTCTCGTGGTATGAATTTTTGGGAATTTGAAAGAACGCATCACACTCATGGTTTCGTTTTATACGATATCGTTGAAAACTATTAACAGGGCACATTTTTGTGCCAGTTTCATACATTCTAGGTCCATCACCTTCATCCTCATTCGTTACACCTGTGTGATTTTTTGTTCGCTCAGAAGTAGTTTTCAGGATGCATTTTCTTCCAGTGTCATCAATTTTAACTACAAAATCACAAGCTTTAATTTCTCGAATGTTTTCTATCCCTCTCCGACAAAAGTAAAATAAAAGCTCAAACATTACTTTATTCAAAAGACCTCTTGGAATGTCCGGATTAAACACAATTGGGTGCTGATATAATTTCCTTAGATCGCCTGAAATAGAATGAAACACTAAGCATCAAAGCAGAATAAACGTTTACACGGTCAATCACAATCGTTTATTGTGATCGAAGATAAATAATATTCCGTGCCCTCTCTAACACTCTTATTCAAACTATTTAATTGATAGATCTACAATTTATTTATTTATTCATGTTTATGATAACTTTCAACATACATTGCTCCCCGTAATTTATCTATTTATTTATTCATGTTTATGATAACTTTCAGCAAACATTGCTGCCCGTTATTTATTTACTTTCTCTCACAACTGTTCTTATGTGTCTCTTGTCGATTTGAGAAATAAACAACACTCGTCTATTTCATGTAATTAACAAGACTGTGTATTTATACGAGAACAAATAATTACAACACCACTGTCTATTGCAGACACTGACTTGTTCACTTTCTAGTTTTGTTGTGTTTTATTTTATTATGTATTTTTTATACTCACCTGGCGGAATGGGTTTTTTGTGTCGGACTGTTCCTTTTCCGTCTTCTCTTGTTTTCTTCAACATGCTGTCGAATACACGATTAGCACCTTTGAAAGCTGGGTCTGTTTTTATATCAAAGTGTCTCTCATGTGGGGGTTCTTGCAAATATCTTCTTATTCCTTGAGGAATGGCACAAATACTGCTTTTTGAATACAAATCACCATCGCGATTTCTAACTTTTGTATAAAATTCTTTCAATAGTTTCGTTAATCTTCCAACATCTAACGTTTCAAATGCACCATTCCTTTTTCTGTCAGAACAGAACTGCCGGAGAATATTGACAGCATATTTGGTTAAACTAACAGTCTTTCGGCTCTGATGTTGTTCAAGAAAAGAATTAACATTCTCGTTTGCGAATCTCGAAACGCTCATTTTATTTCTATTCGTCTCCATACTTGCCGTCTGCTCAGTAGAAAAGGGGAATCCCCTCGGGATTCTGTTTGCAATGCGTGCGCACTATTGCATGACTCCGGGCACTATGCTTGACTCCGGGCACTATGCTTTCATAGTTCCTATCAATACAGCCAATGAGAATACGGGGATTTGTCACGTGATGTACTAATATTATATAAAAACTGCACAACTGCCATATTGTATGCAAGGTATCATGACACCCGTTGAATTTTTTTTGGAATTACGATTATGTTTTTCGGTGGAAATTCGTGGCATCGAGTGATTTGCGCATGTCCGTCGAACATGGAATCCATCTTCAATAAAAAAACATGCAGAAAGTGTTGTCCCTTTCCCAAATGCAGTCCTATTGCTGCACCCTAAAGTGTTTTGAATGCCTAGCGTTGTTCTTGGATATGTGAAGCACATTTGGCCACAAGTTGTTCTCGTGAAATATTATTATATTATCAGTTCTGGTACGAATACGGTTTCAGACTTCCAGGAACCAGTGGTGCCTGCTGTCAACTCTATGAGTTAATTACATATGTGTTTCGTGTTCTTTACCTCTCAACCTTCATTTTGATGTATACTACGTGTATATTTAATTTGAATTTTATGAATATCAGAGGTGGGAATCGACACAAGACTCCAATCCAGATTAAAATGTTCCGACTCTTCTTTAAATAATCGGTGTGTGTGGGGGGGGAGGGGGGGGCTAAATACTCCTTAGTGACGCCCAGTCAATTATTTTATGAACACCCAACCTCTCCGTGATGTAGATCTCTACTAATGACTACCTCTGTCTCATATATATATCCATCCTTGTACTCCTTGTACTGGCGGACTTCCTGTACTGGGACGGGAGGGCCCGCTAGTTCATATTTGGAGTACCTGTGGGGAACGTGTTATGTGGCGTCATGGCTGCTACGTGAATATATTTGGGTTCAAAAAACAAATTTAAAAGAAAAGTATTGTTTTTAAACTATAATCACGACTAATATTCCAACTAAATTAAGGCATGCCACGAAGACATGTCTTGATGTATTGTTGGAATATATGGTCAGTCGGTACAAATTCCGATTCCACCCGGTACACACATTGGACATCGCACCTTTATCCGGATGTAGTTCCAAACCATAATCAGATAATGTCTGAGAAAACGCTAGTATATTGCCATCCCATGGACCTGAGTTGTATACCTCCCGGTCCAACTGAACGTTCGCTAGTGCTTATTGTGCTTTGACGGGATGAGAACAGAATCAATGAGATGTAAAATATATTTTTTCCCAGAGTTCTCGGTCTTGTGCCGAGCATATGCGACACAACATGATTCGGATTTACATTTGCCACACGGGTTCTGATTTGTCAGCGTTGTAACTACAATGCCACCTGCCATTTGGGAGATTTTAAAAGTGTACAAGGTTTGTTGGTTGTTGCAATGTCGTATAAAATAGGGAAGTTTCTGTAGACATTTCATTGCAACTTTTATTCATCTCGGGGATTGAAGAGGGGGGTTGGGGAGGGGGGGTATAAAAGGTTGGACCACAGATGGTGACCAAAATCTCGTAAATGATTCTCGCAAGGAAAGCAATGAAAATTAACTTTAATTCTCACAAAATGTTAATTCGATTCTTATCATAGATTGGGTGTCCTTGAAGGTATGGGGGGGGGGGGGGGGGTTGTACTTACTGTTTTGCTCGATCATATTGATTTAGTAGTAGTGCACAGTGAAGTCGTAACTGCCTTTTCAGACAGCCAAGACTTCACTGCCATGATATTGTAGGTTGGCATCCGTCAACAAGACAACCGAAAGTCTTTGTGTTGGAAAATGCGTTCTGCATGTACTTGTACGACAAACTCTATAAATATTGGATCCCCTACAAATGTCTTCAGGATTAAACCATTGTGTATGTATAAATATTGTTTTCCTTACTATGGAATATGTTCTGGATGCACTCATAAGGATACAGAGCTCTCTCATTCTAAATTATTGAAGTTCTGAAATTTGATTCTCCCAGCAGTAGTTTACGGGAATCAAGATCGGGAAAAAGGCGGCGGAAGCTCGATAAAAATGGAGGGGCACAAGCCTTCGGGTTGGGAGATGGCTTCGTGTTGGAAGATGTCTGAAGTAAAAGACTAGATTTCGGGTTGGGAGATGGCTGAAGTATACTATTAAAAAAAGTTGGGGATTTCCAAACTGATTGTGATATATTCGGAAAACGGTATTAGATACGCGTGATTAGACACATCAGTATGTTACCATGTTTAGTGTGGATCATGAATGTCACCGGCGTACAAAAACTTCGTGCAAGTTTTTCACACGAGCCCCGCGTTAATGTCTGTGGGGTACGTTTTGAAATTTTCATTTGTACTGGACGGGCTTTTTTGGTGGTCTCATCGTTCTTTCTTGGTATCAACTCGTTCATCAATAGTTTCTGGTCGAAACGTAATTTTTGAGGTATGCGAAGACTACGTTTACATGCCGTTGACATGTTGAAAGCTGGCAACAGACAGACTGCAGCGGCTCAAGTTCTGAACGTTACTCAATCAGTGATTAGCAGCCTTTGGTCACGCTACAGTCAGACAGGCAGTGCTGATGACAGACATCGTCCAGGTATATATACGAAAGGTAGAACCATTCCTATGCATTCAAGTTTCTACAAGCCAAGTTTGTGTCCTTATGTATTCCCATTTTGGAAGCCTGAAACCCGATTTCAGATAGGGCTGCACGGTATTCAAAACTGAATACCGGTATCGACCACTGTTCAGATATTTGAACATAAGTACCACAATCGAGACTTCAGGCATCACAGTCGGAACGAATTAGCATGCCTTGATGATGCGGTTCGAAAAATCTTCACCCAAAGCACACGATATCAAAATTCATAATTTTAAAAATTAGTTTATCAGATTTTTCCAAACATTCTACAAAACAGTATCATTTGACCCCTCAGTGGTACGAGCTCAACGGTTTTGTTGAAACTTTTGAAAATTATTTTTTCAATTGCTGAATTTGTATATTACGTGGGTACGTGCAGACGATTCCTTGTGTGAAGGGATAATATTATTCATTCGGAGCCGCAGTTAAAAAACTCAAGACATATTGAAAATTGAAATGTTGGTGAATAAATAATGACGGTAAACCGATATTTTTATAACTGCACCGGTATTCAATCCTTATTGAATACCGGTATATATCGGTTTATCGATATACCTTGCAGCTCTAATTTCAGATTAAGAATGCAAACCACGTAATTTGGTAATATTTTTGATGCGACTCTTTTATTAACAATGAACAAAATGTTACTTCACGTTTGCGAGCAATGCCCGATTTGGGATCCCAAAGTGGAGGTAACTTGCAAAAGCCTGCCATGAAATGTGAAATTTAATGTTAGACGCACAAAATATGTATGTGTATATTTCAATTACCGACGACCTACTTGTACATTTATAAACCTGCATATACTAATCATATGGAGATATGTATGCAGTACTGTGACCTCAAAAGCGGACAGAGAATTTCGACCTGATCGTGACTGAGTCGCGATCCGATCAAAATTATTTCCGTGCTCTTCACCGCAACTCTGCAAAATCTCACTCGTCAATAAAGAAATGAATGTTAATTTGGTTTATTTTCTTTGATGCGACCATGCTTTCACGGTATTTTATTTATAAAATCTCGACCAACAGGTGTGTATCGCAATCGGATCGCTAAAGACCGTGTGTGAGACAATTGTGATGTAAATGTACCATATTCAGCGAGAAGATATTCTGTTTTGCAGAAAGGTACAGTACACTCACCGTGGATTGGTCGTAATGGACGCGTAGACAGGGATGTCCACGCACGGGTTTGTCAGATAATAAAAATGATCAGCAAACGTTTAATTTATGAAGCTTGTACCCGTTGCGTCATTAATTAAATATTTGATGATTATTCCTATAATTAGTGTTTGGAATTCAATACAATTGCGTCTGTTGAAATATTACCACCCGTGGAAAGTGATCAGTTCGCGGCGGCTGTACTCTACTATTTCACATTCGTCACGCAGATAAGTTCCAGGTGAATTTTATTGGTTTTGTTTTTAAGATCACTTTCAACATCATTTGATCATATCATGACCTCATCATAACTATTATTATATATCTCTGTCTTTATCAATGGAGACTCCAATCACTGTCAACAGCCCGGACTTTTTTGAGTAGAATTGTGTTGTATATAAAGGGTTAATTTTGTTCAGTGTTCACAGGTATTATATGATTGGTCAGTTCTGTAATCCGGGGTTTTTGGTATGTCGCTTGTGGTAGTTGAATTATCGGACTTGTTGAGTGTAAAATAAAGATGCAGGACCGCCATTGCTTTTCTACTTGATTTTCACATTTCATACATAATATCTGGCGATGAGTTTATCCACGAGCGTACATACGATGGCAGTAAATACTATTGCTCAACCACCTGCTTTTCTACATACTCCTGGAGAGCCACCGATTTTATTCAAACCATGGTTACGTTTGTTTGAAAATTATTTGACAGCCATTGATGGGGAGGAAATGAATGACAACAGAAAAAAGGCTCTTCTGGTCCACTGCCTTGGTACTGAAGGTCAACGTTTGTATTACACTCTTCCTGTTTCAGAAGAATCATATAAAGGTACTGTTGATGCTTTGCATAAATTTTTCTCACCCAAAGTGAATGTTGTAGCCGAGCGCTATAAGTTTCGTCAAAGAGCTCAGCACCCAGGCGAAACCATAGAACATTATGTTGCAAGTCTACGCGACCTGATTGTCACGTGTGCATTTTGGGAATTTGCCGATGAAATGATTCGTGATCGGATTGTTGAAAAAACTACCATACCTCGATTTCGTGAGCGATTGTTGTTGGAAAAAGATCTTACTCTAAATAAAGCCATAGAAATTGCCAATTTAGTTGAACATCCTATTAGTGAGGCCAAAATTATAACGACTAATGAACAGCCTGCAAGTGTAAACTCTGTGCGTCCAAAAGGACATCATAAATCCAAAATTAGTGATTCTGGGCAAAGGTTTAATTTTCGTCAGAGAAACAACTGCAGCACCAAACAAGATTCCAGTGTAAAAGGCTCTCATGCATTGCATTGTTTCAGATGCGGTTCTAGTGAACACTTTGCAAACAATCCGGCGTGTCCAGCAAAGAATGCTAAGTGTAAAACGTGCTTGAAAACTGGTAATTTTCAACGAGTTTGTCGCACAAATTCACGCACTGTCAGTGAGTTAACGGTACCCGAAGTAACGGTACTGCACATATCTTCAAGTAATCCACCATTTACAGTTAATACAGTTGGTACTAAAATATTCTGTGATGTTGAAATTACAGTTTCGAGTCAAAATAGAAGTTCGGACTATAGTTTACTTGTCGACACGGGATCAGCAGTTTCGATTATTCAAGAGAGAGAATACATTAACCATTTTGCTGGTGTGCCTTTGTCTAAACCGAAATCTAAACTTGTTTCCTATTCCAAACGACCTTTACCCATTATAGGTTGCATGAATGCTAATGTAAAATATGGAACCAAGTTAGTCTCAGCTGAAGTGTATATTGTGAAAAGGGGTACATCCATCTTAGGAATGGATTTAGTGACCGCCCTAGAGTTGAATATCTTTGGTGGTAAATTGACTAGTGAAAATAATAAATTTTCTGAAACATTCATAAACAGTGTGACAGAGTCAAATATTTTAGGTGAAGAATGTGATATAAATCAACCTGCTCTTGGCTTAGCCAAGGGATTCGTACACATGATTAAAACTCGTGAAGGTGTGACCCCTGTGTGACAAAAATTACGGCCACTGCCTCTTTCTATACGGAAAGAGGTGTCTGACGTACTTTCTGAACTTGAGGGGGATAAAACCATTGAGAGGGTAGATGCGTCTGAATGGATTTCTCCAATTTTAGTAAGACGTAAAAAAGGAGGTAAAGTCCGAGTTTGTGTAGATCTACGAGAACCAAATAAGGCTATAATTCCAGATGGTTTTCCTCTTCCGAGAATCGATGAAATAGTGTCTGAAATTAGAAATTCTCAAATGTTTTCCAGACTTGACCTCAAAAGTGCATATTATCAGATGTCATTACACGAGTCAAGGCGTAATTTGACCACATGTATCACTCATGATGGTTTTTTCCGTTTTTATCGTGTTCCTCTAGGGTTAAATTCGGCACCCTCTGCTTTTCAGAAAATGATGTCAGTTATTTTGTGTGGTTTGTCTGGTGTTCAGTGTTACATGGATGACGTTGTTATACACGGCAGCAGTCCCAGTGAACACGAGAAGAACCTTACAAAGGCTTTACATCGTATTACCGATAGCGGCTTAAAGCTTAATCTGGACAAGTGTGAGTTTCGGAAAACCGAAATTAATTTCCTGGGTTATCACATAACTGCCCAAGGGATTAAACCAGACACTGATCATATTACTGCTTTAACTGAATCTGTTGTTCCAAGTAATTTATCTGAGTTGCATTCATTCTTGGGTTTAACATCTTGGTACAGCCGATTCGTTCCGGATTATGCCACTGTTGTAGAGCCAATGCGAACGCTTACACGTGGTAACATCCCATTCAGGTGGTCAAATTCTGTGCAGAAAAGTTTCGAAAACGTGAAGCGAATGATAGCTGAAAGCGCTGCTCTGGCGCTTTATGATCCGAATTTGCCAAGCTTTGTAACAACTGACACAAGTGATGTTGGAATAGGGGCCGTTCTCACTCAACGAAACATGAACGGTACTGAAAATACAATATCTTTTGCGTCTAGAACACTGAGCGATACTGAAAGAAAATACTCCATTGTGGAAAAAGAGGCACTTGCTTGTGTCTGGGCTATTGAAAAGTGGCGTACATGGTTGTGGGGACATCGGTTTACACTGAGAACCGATTACCAAGCTCTTACTACTTTACTTACTACAAAGGGAAATGACAGGGCTGGTCTGAGAATAGCTAGATGGTCAGCTAGACTTCTCAATTTCACATATGATGTGGAATTTAAGCCAGGGTCGAAAAACGTAGTTGCTGATTTCTTGTCTAGAAAGCCATTGTTAAATGTTGCTCCATTTCCGATGAAGTAGAATCTGTTGCTTGTATTTGGTCTGAAAATGAAGCAATTTCTGAAAGTGACTTTCTCTCCGCTTGTGAAGAATGCCCACTTTTGAGTAAATTACGTAATCAAATTTTCAAATCTTGGCCGAAGAAGTCAAAATTAGATGTTGATCTACTTCCATTCTACAATGTCCGTAATGAGTTATCTGTGCATGGGGTAATTGTCATGCGAGGGTCAAATAAAGTTGTTGTGCCTGTTTCACTGCAAGCTAAAATCTTAAATTTAGCTCACGAGAGTCATCAAAGGGTGATTCGCACTACACAGAGGTTGAGGTCTCTTTACTGGTGGCCTAAAATGGACAGCCATATGGAGAATGCAATAAAAGCTTGTTCAGTTTGTTGTCAGCATGATAAAACAGCTGTTCCATTCACTAGTCCTCTTCAACGAACTCGTCTTCCCAATGCAGGGTGGGACAAATTGGCTATCGATAGAGTTGGACCATTTGAACGTGCAACTATTGACTGTAAATACTAGGGCTGGGCGATATTTCGGTATACCGGTAAATACCGGTATTGAAATCGGTACCGGTCAAATATCGTCTACTTTTTGGCGATACCGGTATATCGTCTGTAATGATATTGGTTTGGGTCACATGATAATAAAATTTAAACATGTGTTTTTTCGTAAAATCACACAGAAAGTTCCTTTGAAAATACAGGAAGTTTATCTTTCCTCATTTCGTGAACAAATGATAAACAGCGAGAGATGGCGAGGGTAATGTTCTATCTCGTTTATCGTAACCGACATGCAAGCATTCATGGAGAAATTATGAAATAAAAATTTAATACTTGTTTGCTAAATTTGTTTGATTATTTTTAATTAGTGAATAATTAAAGTAGTATACATCACACACAAATAGTTTGTTGTTACGCGGAAAACACACCCGACTGTCACGCTGTAAAAACACTGTCGCATTTATTTGAACTGTAATCAGCAAGCCATACTTATCGCTTAATTTGTTGTCAGTAATCTGACACAAAAATGTTTCAAATCACACATATTCACAATTGCGAAATGTGCAACAATTTTTGTCAAATATGACAGAGGTGTGATGCCATCACTGGGATAAAACATTATCGGCTGGTGATTGACACCTGCGGACTATCATGAAAGTGAAGGGTGATCACGTCTTGGAGGCGTGCTTAATATCAACAGACCGGCTGGCCTGACACGTGACAGATGACATTTGATATTGTTATCTGAGGAAGTTGACTGCTGGAAGATAGGAGAAGGGGAGGAGCTACTACTGGTTCTTTGTGAAACCAGGCCCTCGGAATTCCATCAACTGGACACCCGTTGTTTTGATAAAAAGTTTTGTTTGCCACTGTTTTCATGAAGCCACACATACGCAATTAACACAATGTGACAACTGACTGGCTCAGTAATTAAACACTTATCAGTCAAGAGAGGCTGGCCATGTTTTTACAGGAATTAAATTGACAAAGACTAATTTACTTGTATCCCAGATTGAGATGAAAGCCAGTAAACCCATGATAATTTTATGGCTTATTTTCGTATTAAACAATAGGTTCAATAATTTTGTAGACATGGATTATTATGGTCTTCCTTTCAAATCACTCATCTTCCCAGAGCAGTAAGTGATACTTCTATCTTTTGCTCCAAAAATATCTTTTTTATTCATGATATCCCTTGCATTTAATATGTGTTTCACACACTGCTGCATGGTATACCGGTATATCACGATATTTTTTTCTGATATCATTACCGGTATTCAGATTCCCATATTGCCCAGCCCTAGCAAATACATTATTTCACTTGTTGACTACTACAGTAAATGGCCCGAGGTAGCATTTATGTCAAATGTCACGACTTCCGTAGTACTCAAATTTTTAGAGTCTGTTTTCAGTCGAGAAGGTTACCCGAAAGAAATAGTTTCAGATAATGGTTGTCAGTTTACGTCAAATGAATTTACAAGTTATCTGAAAGCTAGAAATATAGTTCACATTCGTTCTTCTGTCTATTATCCTCAAGCAAACGGGCAGGTAGAACGATTCAACAGGGTTCTGAAAGATTGTCTGCAAACAGCTCTTTTGGAAGGGCGTAAGCCAAAAGAGTTTTTAACTGAATTTCTGTTGAATTACAGGTCAACTCCCCATGCTGCAACAGGGGAGACTCCTTCGTTGTTGTTACATGGTAGACAGATGATCACGAAGTTGAATATTTTCCGCTCAGATGTTCAGTCAGATTCATTTGAGTGTAGAAATATCCAAACTCGTGTCAAAAATTACCAACAGAAGTCAAAACGTTATACTGATAATGTTAGATCTGCAAAACTTCGCCATTTCCGCAAAGGGGACGTGGTACGCACAAGAAATCCTGGGATAATTAAAAAGGGAGATTTCAGATTTTCCAAACCCAAAGTTATTTTGCATCGTAAAGGAGAAAACTCCTATAAATTGGATGATGGTAGGGTTTGGAATGATTCCAAATTAGATCTTTTGTCATTTAGTATGCACAGTGATGGAAATGACAAACAGTCATTATCACCATCGACAAATCACAGTGGAACAGCTCTTCGCAAGAGTTCTCGTATATCAAGGCCGCCTGTGTGGCACAAAGATTTTATAACACATTGACAGTAGTGTTTGTGATTACGGAAGCTTATTTTCGTAGAGGGAAAATGTTGTATATAAAGGGTTAATTTTTTTCAGTGTTCACAGGTATTATCTGATTGGTCAGTTCTGTCATCCGGGGTTTTTGGTATGTCGCTTGTGGTAGTTGAATTATCGGACTTGTTGAGTGTAAAATAAAGATGCAGGACCGCCTTTGCTTTTCTACTTGATTTTCACATTTCCTACATAATAAATTGACGATGTTCCATTGACAGGAGAGTAATTCCCAGCTGGTCTGCACCATGTAGTTTGGCCCATAAATTCACCACACTTGCTGCTGTTGCTCTAGTTCATTGAATTTTCCAACCAGTCTTCTATATTTTTTATTAAATTGTTCTGTTAGCTCATTCACTTGCTCCGTTGATTTTGTTTTAAATTCTTCTCAACTAGCAAGATGCATTTTTGTTTCTTCCTCTGCGTGTTGTTTGGCTGATTCTAGTAATGCCTTCTCCCTTTTCCACAAGTCTCTATCCCCTTCATATTTTTTATGTATGTTTTTTATCTCTCTTCTCATCTCAAGGATGACTTCAGTTACATTTTTAGGAACTAGTGCCTGCTGTGTTGGATTAGTTTGAGAGAACACATTTGTTTTGGGAGGAGATGGCAACATGTAGGGGTCTAGGCTGCGCTGAATTTGTGTTGGACTTCTACTAGTTGTTGGGGTAAAAGGATTTTTCAATGCAAATGGGTTATTGGTGGTAGGTTCTGGTGATTTGGGTAACCAATCAAGAGTGATTATTTCATTTTCTATTAATTCTTGCCAAGCTGATTCAGCGATGCCCGTTTACCTAACTAAATCATCTATTGTCAGAGTACCTTTAGTTTACCTGCATGTGTATAGTTTTTGTCTCTTGCTCTACAAAGTGGACAGGATCTATGTGTCATTCCAGGCTTCCACTCAACGACCACTCTCTTATCTACTATAGATGGAGGTTCAGGATGTGATTTTAATTCATTTTCATGTGAAGATTCCAATTCATTCTCAGAAGATACCTCATCTATTTCTACCCATTCGCCACTTTCTTGGGTTGAAACCAAAGTGGAATTATTATTTTCGTCAAGCCCTGTCTCATCATAATCTGGCTCGAAATTAGCCTCGTCAAATTCATCCATCTACAAAGCAAAAGATATATACACTAAGAGTGAGGCCATTATTTGTATTATTGACAGGAGTTAGTGACAACAATGGTGCAGTTTTGTGTGGGTAAAACATGTGCACCGTGCATCACTTACTGAATTATATAATCTCTGAATTTGATGGGAGGCTTAACCTTCCTTCCACTTCTCGTCTCCTGTTGTTCAGTAAACAATTTGGGCAGATCCCCTTCTTCAAAGTGTTGCAAGGCATGATCTGCTGCACCCACAACTGGACTCCTCGACTAAATTTGGACTGAATCTTGGATCTGATCTGCAGCACAATCATCAGTTGCAGGTAATGCATCTGTATCCCTCATCTCAGTACGGACTGAATTTTGGATATCATCAGCATCTGAAGCTGTCACTTCTGGAGATGTTGCAGTCTGTGTCTGAGGAGTTTGTTCTCTTTGACTGTCTGGCAGCAGCAATTTCTCTTCTTCATGCAGAAAATGATGTCTCATTCTCCTCAACCAGAGAGGTAATACTGCGTCTCTACATATTTTCAGTCTGTCATGATGTAGTGTATAATTACCTTTCCTATCTCGTACTTGGTACAGGGGAGCCTTGCTGCTAACTACCAAGTATGGTCCACACCACGGAGGTTTAAGTTTTCGGCTCTCTCCAACTTTAGTTGACTTGTCCTGTTTGTACACTACATCACCTGGATGGTATTGTGTCTCTCGTGCTCGGAGATCATAATCTTTCTTCTGACGCTGCTGAGACTGTCCAAAAAATTTTCTGGCGAAATGGTGTATTTTGGGCATAATTTCATTCAAGTGTTTTACCCATTCTGCTGGTTCATCTCGTGAACACCAAAGAGTAAATCAACAGACTGCCCAACATCAATTCAATTGGTTCAGAGTAAATCCAGTTTGTTGGTGTTCCATTGAATGTAAAGCCATGGCGAGCAGGGGAAGGTCCCTGTCCCATTCCTCACTATGTCCCTCAATGTAACATCTGATCATCTGCAACAATGTCCTGTTAAAACGCTCGACCTGTCCGTTTGATGACGGATGATAAGGAGTAGTTCTTGATTTGGCGATTTGGAGCTGCTCACAAAGGACTTTGAATAAATTGCTTTCAAAGTTTCGACCCTGGTTGGTGTGTACCACTAGCGGGCATACAAAGGTCACTATAAAATGTAGAATAAACTTTCTGGCAATTTTTTCAGCAGTTTGATCTGGCAAGGCAGCTATTTCGACCCACTTTGTGAACTGGTCAACCATAAGGAGAACATAGACATTTCCACTGCTGCTGGGGATAAAAGGCCCAAGTATATCAAGATGCACTCTCTCCATTGGGTATCCTGCATGATAAAACTGTAAATGTACCCGAGGAGTAACATTTGATTTTTTCTGAACATTGCATGTTTTGCATGACTGCACATAGGCTTTACAATCTACAGTCATGTTATACCACTTAAATGACTTCTTAAGTCTTAGCAAAGTCTTTGTTTGTCCCAAATGTCCCAAAGGTTTGGCATTGTGACAGTAGAATAATACCTTCTGTTTTAAAGATTCCGGCACTAACAGCACTAATTCTCTGTTGATTTTATTTTCCCATCTGTAGACTAATACTCTGTTGTTGAATTGTAGATGTGAATGGCATAACCAGAGGGCTTTGACAGCAGGACTACACAGATATAGTTTATGCTTCTCAGGAGTAATATTATTTTCCAACCACTCAATTATTTGGCCTAGGTCTCTATCTTTTCGTTGTAATTCTTGCAGTTCCATACTAGTGTAAGGATTCAGCCATGTTACACGAGAAACACTCAATTCAGTGGTTTCTTCCATGGGTTCTTGTGGTGAAATTACCTCATCTAAAATTGTTGTCACTTCAGGGACTTTTTTGACAGCTAGAGGGATCACATCATCGTCTTCTGAAAATCTCTCCCACTGTTGGTGTGCCCTCTCACAAAAATGACAGCCACCACAAGGTAACATTTCTGGGGTGTCTCCAGCATTGTATTAATTGCATCCTGGGAATGCATCAGGAATGCGAGACAGACTATCAGCATTACCATGTTGTTTACCAGGTCGATGAATGATCTTCATATCATATTGTGAGAGTTCCTCAATCCATCGAGCTATCTGACCCTCTATGTTCTTGAAGCGCATCATCCACACTAGGCTGTTATGGTCGGTCTGGACGATGAACTGTCGATGCAACAAATAATGCCAGTAATGTCGACAAAATTTTACAACTGCTAAAAGCTCCTTTCTCGTGGTACAATATTTACGTTGTGCTTTTAGCAACACGTGGCTGGCATACCCAATCACTTTTGTTTCACCTGACTGAACCTGAGACAGTTCTGCTCCTATGGCTTTGTTACAGGCATCTGTATCCAATATGAATACACCATCTTTCGTTGGATATGATAATAATGGAGGGGCTGTCATAACAGCTTTCAGCTGTTCAAAACTATTCTGGTGTTCTGGTAACCATGTAAATAGCTTCTTTGGAGCTGTAAGTTCATATAAGGGTGCAGTCAATCCAGCAAAATTCTTGATGTGGTCTCGATGATAATTTAAGAAACCCAAAAATGACATTAATTCTTGCTGATTCTTTGGTTTGGGCCATTTGGCAACAGCCTCAATCTTACTTGGCACAACAGCAATACCATCTTTATTTACAATTTTGCCAAGAAATTCAATCTCTCTCTTAAACAATCAGCATTTTTTCGGCTTCAGTTTGAGGTTATACTCACAAAATCTTAGGAATACATTTTCAAGGTAGAGTAGATTTTCCTTAAAGTTGGACCCTAGGACGATTATGTCGTCTAAATGAACGAGGAGTTCTTTCCACGTCAGTCCTAGTAGAACTAATTGCATTGCTCGCTGGAATGTTGCCGGTGCATTGCACAAACCAAAATTCATTCTTGTGTGATCGTAGAGGACATACTTTGTGACGAAGGCTGTCTTTTTCCTATCAGGTTCGTATAGTGGTATTTGGTAATACCCGGATGCCATGTCTAAGGTGGAGAAGTATTTTGTGCCCTGCAAAGTATCTAAACAATCTTCAGTTAATGGCAGCGTGAAACTATCTTTTGCTGTCAATGCATTAAGTGACTGGAAGTCGATGCACCATCTGATGCTACCATCTTTCTTTCGAACCAACACTGGTGCTGATGCCCAAGCTGACATTGAAGGTTGGATGACTCTGGCAGTCAACAACTTCTGAAGATGTTCATGCTCTTGTCCTTCAAAACCTAATGGGGTACGTCTAATCTTATGCTTGATGGGGGAGCATCGCCGGTGTTAATTTCATGTTCAATCTCTTTCAAACAACCTAAGTCGAGATCATGGCAGGCAAAAACATCAGAATATTTTATAAGTAACCTACCAAGTTCGATTACCTGTGCTGTAGTTAAGTCTGTGACAGAATTTTCAAATAATTCTTTAAGATGCTCAGGCAATGTATTTTGATATCAGCTAGCTCCTCTAAAGTGTTGGCATCTGTGCCATTGACCACAAATTTGAAAGCAGTATGTTCAAAATTATAGTACTTTTGGCCTCTTTGTGCTTCCATGCTGTCATCTGTCTTGCTGCACACTGTATAAAAATTATGGAAATTTTGAACTCTCTGTGCTTCCATACTTTCTCCAATGTCAAACATTGTATTTTTCCTCTTCTTCTTAGCTAGCTTTCTTGAAACATTGGTGTCTGTGCTGTTGATAATAGATCTGGGAGCAGCAAATTCAAAATTATTGCAATTTTGAATATCTTGTGCTCTCAGTCCATTATCGCTAGTTCTATGCACCTCCTGTTTCACACCACTGAAGCTCTCATTAGGAACCTGCTGCTTGTCTTTGGAGGTAAATTCAAAATTATTGGAATTTTGAATATCTGTTATCAAGACTTCTTCTGAATTCCCTACATGGGTGTTCCTTTTCAGTTTTATGAAGTGGTTTGTATCATTGATTGCCTTGACTACTGTACTCATTCCTCTTCCAATTGCAGATGATAATAGGATACCCTTGACTTGGCCAACTGACTTAAAAACACAATCATCATTCAAGGGCTGATCCAGTTTCACATTAACAATGGTCACTGTGTTTGGAGGGAGAGTTACAGCATGACTTACTACTACTCGAGATATATTTATATCAGAATCTGCTCCAGGTCTTTTAAAAGATGCATTGATCACCTCATCAACAATAGTCAGTGTGCTATTTCGAAGATTAACAATGCACTGATTTGAAGTGAGAAAATCTAAACCCAAAATAAAGGTATCATTGATTGGAGCTATACAAATGCCCCATTTAAATATTTTCGATCCAATCTTGATCGCCATACCTGGTACAATAGTCCCCAGAACTGGTTGTTTTCCAATTCCCTTCAGCCTAACTTTTTGGAAATTAGATGCAATTGTCAAACCAGATTTCCTGAAAAACTCTTCATCCATGAGAGTTATCACAGCTGCCGTATCAACAATAGCTGATGTATTTATACTATTTACACTCAATGGCAGTATTAATGAAATATCAGTGACCCTGCTTACAATAATTTCTGGTATGTCATACATATTTACATTTTTTTCATCAATATGTACAATAATATCTGGTTCAACTGCATTAAGCAGGCCTACTCCGTGATGGACCCGGTGTTGGCCTTTGCACTGAGCCCTTTCTTGTTTAAAGTTTCCGAACTTTGCTGCATCATCGTAGTGTCTTGCTCTTTATGTCACCATGTGTTTGCATCTGGGCCTTCACCTAATTTTTGGCTTCTGTCTTCTGGTATTTTCCACGATTATAATTGTAATTCTGTTTCTTTTTCCAATTTCCCTGTCTATATGGCTGTTTGTAATATTTATATTTATTGGGCGGTGATTGTGGATCTTGCAATTTTTATTGCATTGGGGTGGTTGCAAATTATGTTTCACAAGAGTTGCCATATCCTCTACAACGCTTTGAAGCTTCCCCATTCTTTCCTCAAGTGAAGCTATTTTAGGGTCAACTTCAACTTTACTGACCTCATAATCTTGCTCAGCTTATGAGAAGGCGACTTGGCGCTGATGGTAGCTTGGCGCCCTACAACCAATAATGGCTTTCTGATTGGCAATGGAAGCTTTCATATATTTTAGGGCTTTAAAAATTAAACAAGGATTATTCTCCATGACTGTCCTAATTGCTTCCTTGTCCTTCCTGAACCTCCATCTATAGTAGATAAGAGAGTGGTCGTGGAGTGGAAGCCTGGAATGACACATAAATCCTGTCCACTTTGTAGAGTAAGAGACAAAAACTTGAAGAGGCACACTATTGTCTATCACCTACCATGGTTTGTGGGCACCAGGACTGCCTGTTGGCAGTGTGGGATACAAGAAGGGATCAATTGCTTTGTAAGAAGAAGACATACTGAAGCAGAAGATCACCCTGCAGGATCAGCCTTCAATGACAATGAGCTAGAACTTTGGGTTTTGCTGATGAACGGTCTGTTGCACTACTTCCGTGAGGTTCCAGGCCAAGACTCCTTAAATGATCTTTTGGGATATGTTTTGTGCGATAAACTGCATCCAGCAGAGGTGACTAGTAATCATTTTAATACAGAAGAAATAGCATTAATGGATCATTATTGCAAATCACAAAAACTTGACAGTCCAACAGAATTTACTATATGTCCACCAAATACAGTAATTTCTCTGTTTCACTGGCGTATCCTATTGCAGTTACTGTCTCGGCTCGACAATACACAATAAGAAGGAGCCCGGTCAATTGAAACAACAATGTCGTTCATTGGCATAGAAGTCCCCAATGAAAACATCAAATTGGAAAGTCTAAGATTTATCGATAGCCACATGCATGTTGATCAGCTACTAGAAAAGTCAAAGGAACATTCATTACAACGAATAGAAGAAATTGTTGACAGTAAATCAATAAAGCTGATTGGGGTGGTTGCAAATTATGTTTTCCCCATGAGCTGGAGATATTGGAGCGAAGACAGCGCCTCAGATCAACGTATTTATGTCACTTTTGGCATACATCCTCATTTAGTGGATTTTCGATCCACAAATCAACATTTGGATCAATTAGTGTCTTTATTAAGGCATCCACGCTATGTTGGGTTGAGGGAAGTTGGCGTGGGTTTGACCACCAACTGCAAATGTTGGCCCCATTGTAAAAACGTACATTTCTGCATTGACAACAAAATACTGGCTCAGGAAAAATTCCTACGTAGAGTACTTCTCCTTGCAGCCAAATACAATAAGATTGTAGTGCGAGGCAGCATCTAAAGTTCTTAGTATTTTTAAAGAATTGGGCTTAACTGAACTTAATGTCCATAGACATTGTTTCATGGGGACATCCTCAGAACTCGCAGCTTGGCAACTTGTGTTGCCAAACTGCAAGTTTAGCTTCACCAATAGTTTATTCAGAGATTCTGATACTAAAGAAGCTATCTCTAGTTTGCCCATAGAAAAGATTCTGTTAGAATCGGACTCACCTTATCTTTCGCCAAATCGCCACTGTCCAATCAACACACCCTGGATGATCTTGCCAGTTGCAAGATACATTAGTGAGAAAAACAATGTGCCTTTGTCTTCTTTGGTCGGCTTGGCCAATCAAAACGCTTGCCAGTTATATGGCATTGACCTGTGTTAAACACATTAAATTCAGTTGTAGCTGTAGGTGTGGGTAGGGATGTATGTACAAATATCTGTACACATCCGCATCCATATATACAGATACAGAATTTGTATATATCGCTGTTAATTATGTAAATGTGTACATATACATATTGGTAATAAAATTCATTATATGCCAGATATTCGAAAGTCCAATACTTTTGATCCCCTGGTATCTCTCGGATTTGACTTATTCTTGGATTGAAAATCTCGGATTGACTTTAACACAGGTTCTCTATAAAATTTGAATAAACATACGTGTTTATGCTACGACTTGTCACATCCAGGGTGCTGTTTAATATTATGTACTTTAAGGTACTTGGAATTAGTAGACAAGCCACAATACTAGGATAATGTAGTAATTATAAATGAATGGTCCTGAGTTTATTAGTGCTATTCACCTCCTCTCTAGTATATGATAAAGTTAAATTTAGTGGTCTGTTAATTTGACATTAACTACCCATGATTTGGATTATATCTGCTATATTGCAAAAGTCCAATATATGGTTTAGCTCTATGCATGGGTGATGGCTTTGGTTATGGTACTAATCACTAATATTTACCAGGTTAGGTCACCAGCCAAATGGAACGGAGAGGAGTGTGGTGAATTTATGGGTCGAACTGCATGGTGCAGACCGGCTGGGAATTACTCTCCTGTCAATGGAACATCGCCAGTTCTACTCAAAAAAAGTCCGGGCTGTTGACAGTGATTGGAGTCTCCATTGATAAAGACAGTTTGTTGACATCTCCAGAGAGATATTTATTATCATAGATACTTGGATGGTGAGTCCATAATAATGTTATGTATTATATAGATCGTATTACACCCCGAGATATATAATACTATAAAGCCAGGTTTAGACAAACACGTTCCACATTACATGTTGTCGTGTGTTTCTTAAACATCTCAAACGGGATGATGTTAATAGGGTGAAAAATTCCGTTTATAGCTCTTCGGCTGTCAGTCGTCAACTTTGCTCTGTGAATGTTTATTACTAAAAGATTGGGGATGAGATTCTCCGCAGCAGCCCGTAACGATGAAACACGAGGGGGTTGAATGAAATAAAGCATTGAACACTTCAAATGAACAGAAATTTTACACAGAGTCCAGCGGTGATCTGAACGTAATTTGCATCAAAACCAAGAGTACATGACTCGGTCAACAGAGATCCCGACATACAGTTTGGTCTGTTACATGCAACAGCAGAAGTCTTCCAGCGACATCTGGGTATTCTGGACTAGCAAATGTATTAGTTTCTGAGTAAAATGCTCTCAAGCTACAGATTCAAGCTTTGATTACCGCCCTTGATATGCAATACAACTAGTTTTCGCCCTACATGCGTAGATACCCTTTTCTGGGAGGGTCGGCCATCTAGTTAGGACATAAAAGGTAAAAACCCTAATGACTCATTTTCACTCGTGTTTCTTCAGAAAAAAACTGAGGATCAAACCTTTAAGGAGATTCTAGAGTCACTGTCATTTTGAGGTGAATCCATAACACTGAAAATGATAACAATGAATGAATGCATTGCAAACTGAAGAAAAAGCTGTTCTTGTATAACAAGGGCTGTGGTGAAAGTTTATCACACACAGAAGACTGGGGAATCTTTTAAACACGATAAACACGAATTTTCAAATGTTGATGTTTTGTTACACCTACATGAAACTGGAGTGGTAAAATATTCGTTTGCTTAATCAGGTTTTCAAAACTTCTGCTACACACACAACCCACGTTCAGCAGGGATAAATGAATGGGACTTACTTTTTTGCATAAATGCTCACAAAAGCTGAAAGTAAACACTTCCTCGTGGGGTATTTGCAGGCGAAACACTCGGCCATGTTTCCGATTTGAAAAATGAAAACACTGAAGGCAGTGAAGGATTGATGGTGACGATCACGCTTTCAGTTTCGGTATTAACTCTTTACCCAACGAATCGGCCACATCATCCCGCGTAATATGCAATTTCAGCAGCTGAAAAAAAAATTATTTTTCAAAAAATTTAAACAAAACCATATCATGTGCCCCCTCTTTGGAACGAGCTCGTCGAGCTCGTTCCAATGAGGGGTCACATGATAAGGTTTTGTTTGTGGAAAAAATTAACAAATGGCATTTAAAATAATGAATTTGATAACGTCTGTGTTGGGTAAAGGGTTAGGAGATTTCTATAAAACAAATTAATCCAAATAAGATTAGTCATTCCTTCAAACCTATTTTATTGGTTTTGTGTCCCGATTGTTTTTTGTTTTTCTTCTGTTTTTGTATTTGTTTTCATTGTTATTCGTTCAGTCAGGCTTGCCACGTTTTTGTTGTGCATATTGGAGACCTTGATATTCCAGTCACATCGTGGGAAAATTGCTACTTCAAATTTCGTTATTCTAACATCAGTGCCCAGAGGGATTAATTGTTGGTAATATTTGAGTGTAACCCCGAAAACATTTCATGGAGGTCTTTAAACTTTATAGTCTTGGGCATAACGATTATGTTGTGTACATCAATTAACACTTTTATTCCCAAGAGCTTGTTTCTACTGATTAAAGTTATCTGTTGGTCTACCGTGCAAATTTATTAACTCCTCCGCTCTCTGATGTCAGAAGACTAACAACCACCTTCAAGTTTTCTTCATAATGAATCTAGGAATTTAAACAATTCAGTCTCCTCTGACAGAGCTCAGTTCTGTCAAACAAGATTGAATTGGTTAAATTCCTATTTGCATCATGAGAAAAGTTTGCGTGTCGAAGTATATATATTTTGATATCAGCGTGCAGTGGTCTAAAACACTATTCAGTGTACCTCAGAACATATGACCGGTTATGGTCATCTCCCGGATAGAGCACTCTCACAACAGGTAGAGTTTCTACTTTCGAATTTGTGTTTACACTTGAGAAATGTAGCCAGTGGTTGCATTTGGGTGAACATGGAATACCATTCGTTTTCTAATCTCCATCTCTGTATGTGCAGTTCCCGCGACAATTGTTTAGGCGTGTTACTTGTCCTATATGGAGGTGGGAAGCAATTGACCGCTACCCCCAGGTATCGAAACGGGCAGTGTTTATTAAAAGCTGCCATGTTTTGTGTTTCTGAGGGTGGATTGGTTGAAAGTTGTCACCATATTTGTGCTTGATTAACAAAGGGGAGCGCTGTGGCTCAGTGTTACGGCATTGAACTGCTTTGTGTCCTCCTGCAACTGGCCAAGGCACTTAATCCCGGTTGCCCACGTAATGGCACGGTGACGTTGTGTACTAACGCGTAATGGGGGGGGGGGGGGGGCGCAGTGGCTCAGTGGTTACGGGATTGGACTTCAAACTGAAAGGTCTACGGTTTGATCTGTAAGTTTTTTTCAACACTTTTGCGCAGTTAGCGCGCAGATAACTGTTGATGTCAAGCGAAGCTCCTTCAGTTACCGAGATACAGATATTCCTTCATGCCCCTGTTATAGATATAGCAAGACTCTGTACCGAGTCTTCTTTCCGAATGATAATGTCATAAAAAAATCCGCCAAATCACGTTCGATTGAGCAAATTGATTCGATCGAGAAACATTTCTTGCTTTGACGCAAAGTAATTGAATGTTAGTGTATGTTTAGATTCAGTCGTCTGGAATATATCAGTTGTTTAGAAAAGTGAACTGTAGGTTCGTTTTTTCCGACCAACGGAAATGTTCCAGATATGTGGATCCAAAGAATGGCGATGGATTACTCAAGGGTTAGAATGGCTACAGACCATAACAGCGTCGAATTCCTTGCAGAATTAGGCTGGTGACCTGATAGATGGCTAACAACACACCGTCCTCTGAGTGGAGCAGGGTGCCATCTGCAATGTTAATCCTTCACCCAACGAATCGCCCGCATCCGCCCGCGTAATATGCAAATTCAGCAGTTGAAAAAAATTATTTTTAAAAAAAAATCAACAAAACCATATCATGTGACCCCTCGTTGGAACGAGCTCGTCGAGCTTGTTCCAACGAGGGGTCACATGATATGGTTTTGTTGAAATTTTTGGAAAAATTTGAAAAAATGATATTTAAAATAATAAATTTTGATATCGTCTGCGTTAGGTAAGGGGTTAAAACTTTGCAGATGACGCCTTTTTCCACTCACCGGATCACGGTAGAAGAGTTCCTCGTGTTGAAGGCTAAACAAGAATAATAAATACATCGCTATTTTGCCTTTATTTGCACAAATGCTGCACAAACAAGCATAGAGTTTGCGTAGAGCCACGCCTTCGCTTCAACAATGCTGGCTTGGTATTAAACATGATTGTTTGATTTTAATATCAGTTATTCTGCGAGTAGTTTGCCTCTCGTCTGCCATGACGGAGGACTTGTTCTGGATATTCACATGTGCGACACGAATCGTATGCCCACAGTACAGTGAAAGTCTTATTTCATCTGTGATAAATGGGAATGTTTAACCCTGTATTCAGAGCAGACAATGGCAAAACATTTTCTTGGATAACTGAAAAGTTTACTTTTCTTCCTCTGTAGCATGTCTTTTGACACCTCAATGGAACATACGCAACAAGTTCGGTCCAATGAGGGGACGGAAGCTATGTTTCGGGGGCAAAAACGAAAACGATAATAATCTGGTCGAAACCTTAGGTAAAGGGTTAAATTTGCAATGGTCATATGCATTCTAATAACAGCAAGTATAAGCAGGAGCTCCTGAACAACAACCCCAGTGGAAACACAATTCCCAGCGGATCATCCCCTACTATCCTTTTATTACATGCCCATGCAGTCTCTCTTATGCAATACGGCGTGCAATACGGCTGTGCAATACGGAATTCCGTATTGCACACCAACCTGTTCCAACCTGTTCACGCAATGTAGCAATGCGACTGCATAAAGTGCATGGTGTTTACCACCGTTGATAGAAAAGAAAATTAGGTCAGTAGGTGCTTGGGTCATGTAATAAATACAAAACCACATGTATGTTTCAATGAGTCGTTTTGTATTCAATTCGTCAGATGTGCGTAGAAAGAAAACGTCTCGACCTTCGGTCTCGACGTTTTCTTCCTACGCACATCTGACTCATTGAATACAAAACGACTCATTGAAACATACATGTAGTTTTGTCTATAGACTGCAGGGCGTGCGAGGGCCCGAACAGAGTCTTCCTGATATCAGAAAGATAACCCTGATCTTCGTATGAGGGCCTAATCAAAGAGACCATGTTTGATTTGTTTGTTTGTTTGTTTGTTTATTGAGTTTTAACGGGAAGCGTGGTGGCTTAGTGGTCAGGGCAATGTACTTCAAACTGAAAGATCCACGATTCGATACCTGCCAGGGTAACTGCGTTGTGTCCATGGGCAGGGCACGGTGGCGTTGTGTACAAAGGCGAACTGCATGTTGATGGCTCACTTGTCTCCAATCAATGCTAATCCTGCTTGCGCGGAGTTAGAAAGTTGGAAAGTCTGACAGCTGCTCGCCGTTGCAAGACGATTCCCGCCGGGTGCTCCGGCTTCCTTCACCCGTACTACTGTTCGGCATGAGATGATCCTGGATGGGCCTGAGTCATGACAGCCGGAAAAAAATTCGTTTGTAACCAACAATGGGTCATATTCACGACACCCCTGATCATTGGGCCGATTGACACTTATTCCACCGGGATGACTGTTTGAGCCCCAATTGAAACAGATCATTTTCTTTTTATTAAACAACAGCAGATGACCTTTAATTGTGTCATTGAGGTATTTCATAATGTCAATGATGGATTTTAAGATAAGGTCCGAATGTGAAACATGATGCATAGCAAAAGTTATTTTTGAGGCGTTCAGTGAATTTGGTAGAAAATCACATATCATTCTACCACCGTTATCAATATCGTTCATAGCCCCGACATTCTTTGACGAATTCCATGTGGACTCTCTTTCCAAGAATGTTTTGGAAATTGGCAAAGTAAAAACATCAGAATTTTCGCCCAGTCATAGTCGAGATTGTTATCGGAAAGTGTAATATAGTAAAATAACGGAAACACCCATCAAAATGTACAGATGTATTTCAAGCCAAATATACTAACCATATATATATAAACATAAAATACTAACCAGAAATATATGTTGTTCCAAAAAAGTAGGGGATATCCAAACTAATGTTGATATTTTCGGAAAATGGCATTGGATACGCGTGATTGGACACATCAATGTGTTATCAAGTTTAGTGTGGATCATGAATGTCACCGGGCCACGAAAACTTAGTGCAGGTTTTTCGCACGAGGGCCACGTTATTGCCTGTGGGGTACGTTTTAAATTTTTCATTTGTACTGGACGGGCTTTTTCGGAGGTTTCATCGTTCTTTTCTTGGTATAAACTCGTTCATCAATAGTTTCTGGTCGAAACGTAACTTTTGAGGTATGCGAAAACTGACACGTGACGAACGTTTACGTGCCGTTGGCAAGTTGGAAGCTGGCAACAAACTTCAGTGGCCCAAATTCTCAACGTTGCTCAATTGGTGATTAGCAGGTTGTGGTCACGCTACCGTCAGACAGGCAATGTTGATGACAGACGTCGGTCAGGTCGTCCAGGGGCGATAACTGATAACCAGGATCGTTTCATCGGAACCACAACATTATGTAACCGCCATCAAAGGCCTCGAAATTGAACAGCAGCTGCATCGAGCGACAGATGTGCGAGTCAGTGGTCAGACTATCCTACACAGCTGGGAATTATACGCTCGACGACCTCGAATAATTCCACGTTTGACTGAACGTCGTATCGCAGCATGGCGTAATTGGTGTGGAGCACGATAGCGCCGACGGAACGAACGATACCATGACGTATCCGTTAGGCAGCACGATCGTTTTGGTGGTGGATCGCTTATGGTGTGAGGAGGCATAACCATGACAGGTAGAACAGCATTACATGTCATCCAAGGGCGCGTCACAGGGCAGTACTACAGTGACAACATGTTTGCAGCTCATGTGGTGCCATTTGCGCGACGTCAAGGCCGTCGATTCATATTTCAAGATTACAATGCAAGAACACACATGGCCCGTGTCGCAACAGAGTTCTCCCAGGAGCAGACAATCACTACACTGCCTTAGCTAGCACTAAGTCCACACCTTTCACAAATCGAGCACGTCTGTAATATGCTTGGCAGGCACCTACGACAACGCAATCTTCCCCCTACCAATGTCAAGGAACTCGCCGCTGCACTTCAGGAAGAATGGAATAACACCAGTCAAGCTGATACTGGACGTTTGGTGACGAGTATGTCACGTCGGATCCGCGCCTGTCTCGCGAACCGAGGAGGATTTACAAGGCATTGAGGTCTTGGACTGAATGTGGTAAATCATCTGACTGACCGTCAATGTCTTCTACAGCTCAGTGCGTAGAATGTGTGCTTGTCAGACACCCATCTATCGCTGAAATCATTCACCAGATGTCACAGCGCAATTCCCTAACTGTCTTTTTGATGAAAATATAATTATATTTCTTCATATATCTCACTTTTATCAAATATCCCTTACTTTTTGTGAATAGTATATATAAAAGTAGTTATATTGTTAAAAATAAAATATACTAACCATATATATATATATTTATATATGGTTCGTATTTTTCTTTATAAATGCGCAGATATGTTGTCGTTTTTATTAAAATACACTCAGATTTCGTGCCTCTTACATGAAGCCCATCCCTCTCCGCATCTTCGTTTAATGTCACCCTTTGATTCGACGCGATACCGAAACAATGCACACGTTTCTTTGCGTCGTACTGGTTTTATCGTTTTGAGTTTTGCGTCCGACTTCATGCATTAGCCCTTTTACTGCCACGCCCACTTTATCCATATATGGAGGACCTCTATGTATGCCTGTATGTGAGGAAGTTTAATATCATTTATGACATACTCGAAACTCTATCATCTGATTAACTGTTGGAAAGGGCTTCTTGAGCCCTTTCCAACAATTAATCAGATGGTAGGTTTGATCTACGCATACCAGAACGTACAGATAATCATCATAAAATAGGTGGCAATAGTCGCTTTCGGCAGCGAAAGTGTTAAATGCAAACAGAGATGAGCTGTCATAAATTATCATCACATGGGGCCTCGATTTTTTTCCCTAAATATATAATACAATAATACAATACAATAAACTTTATTCACTTTTCGGAATAAATACACAGTGGGCTTTCACCCATAAGTGGAAACAAAATATATACGAGTGGCGCATGCGCCGATATGCACGAAACCCTGAAATTCCTTAAATTTCCCTAACTTGTCCTAGTAAAAATTAGTTGGTCTGTGACTGCAAACCCTGCCAAGATTCATATGATATCAGCCTATATGAACAGAAGTACAGAACATACATGATATGATAGCTCACATGGTGCACATGCCAGATCCAATGCCCGGGAGCAGTGGATCGGGTCTACGCATCATGAGGTCGGCCTAACTAATAAATGACCCCGCGCCTTTAAGGCAGTTGCTATATAATTACCCAGATTTATTAATTTGTTCCTACTGTCCAATTTTAGCAGCTCAACTAGTTTATGCATACTCGGTCTTTTCCAAAAGTAGGGCCCAATAAATTTAGTCCTCATATCACTAAATCCACCACATTCTAACAGAAAATGAAATTCGTCTTCCACACAGCCATTATTACATAATTTGCACAACCTAGTATTTCTTGCACTTCCCACATATCTACCCACCTCAATATTTAAATTGTGTGATGAAATCCGCAACATAGTTATAAAACATCTTAAATTAAAAGGCAAATCTTTAGAAAGAGAGTTTTGAATTCCAAAATCTTCAAAGATATGCTTATAGAGGTTACATTTGGGTTTATCGCGTACGACCGACCTGACAAGCTGCAAAAACTGATCCATTAATCTCTGTTTTATCAAATTTATGAATTTATTTTCATTACCAACATTTTGCTCCTGCCAAACGTGGCAAAATCCGAGCTCGTTAAATAGAGATCTAACATTTCCCAGCCACCCCGTATATCTGTCATTAACATCTAGTTCATGTAACATTTGTTCATACGTTCCCCGTAAAATTATATTTTTTTCGTATTCAGCAACTTACTTCACAATTTTTAAATGTTTAACTTTCTCATCACACGTAAAGAATATCTACCACGTTCACAATAAACCATTATATTGGTAGTTTATGTCAGGAAGTAGACAGGAAGTCTATAAATAACACATTTTTGATGGCTTTTATGTTCTGTGGGTAATTGGAATGGTACCATCCCATAAGTTACACATCACATTTGTCACACAGTCTAAATAACTATATAAACACCACCCTTGCACACCTATTATTGGTGTTAAAGGTCTGTTCTGAATTAATTTCATTCAGTGACCATTTTCATCATCAGGGGATTTTTAAAAAAAAACAACAAATTAAATGGGTTTTGATGTTTATTGCTAATAAATATGCAACATGGCAGATAAATAAATGAAGAAAATAATAATGAAATGAAATTTTTCCATAATTGACTCCTTAAATAGGGAATATGCATTATGTTTATTCAACATAGAAGCCACTTCAAAAAAAAATGTTTAGGCTAAAAACAACAAATCAAATAAAACTTCAAATGTTTATTAATAATAAAAAAAAAACATAATCAAATCAAATCAAATCAAAAAGCCATTCAGGTGATAGTGTTTGTACACAGTGAACAAAGTATGAGTTTTGAATACTTGAAAAAAAAAAAAACTAATAAAACTAATTGATGATTACAGTAAAGCAAACTTCAATTGATTGCTTCTCACGTAATAACACAGCATTATCTGTCGAGGGGTAGCAGGTTGTTAATACTCTTTTATTAACTTCAAAACTGTGTGACTAATGACACATTTGAATTGTGTGACAAATGGGATGTGTAACTTATGGGACCAAACCATTGGAATGTTTGACACAAAGGCAAATCTCTTGCTGATAATTGTCGATAATATCAGCTTATGTGATAATTTTCCTTGGTTCGAATCGCACCTGCGACAACCGAGTTGTGTCCTTGGGCAAGACACTTCACCCCCATTGCCCATGTGGGGGCACGGTGACGCTGTGCATTAAGGCGTACTGCACGTCGATGGTGCACCTGTCTTCTACCAATGCTAACCCTGCTTGTGTGGAGTTAGTATGTTGGGGAGATGACAGTTGCTCGCCGTTGCTCGGTGATTCTCTCCGGGTATTCCGGCTTCCTCCACCCGCAAAACTACCGTGGTCCTGATTAGCCATTGTGCAGAAACATGTGACCTTAAACATCAATAAATAAATAAATAAATATGTGATAATTTCTATAAATATCCTTAAACGTCAGATTACCACTGTCTGTAGCTCTCGTTATTCGTGAAGTGCTTTTCCTCTCGGGTGCGCTTCTACACGGGTATCCAGCATTAATAAACCAGTTCCTCTGTGAGCTACAGGTTACACATCACTCTAGATCGACTGTAAGAAAATGTGGCACAGGAAATTAAGGCACACATTTTACACTATTTGAGGTAGGAGGAAAATATGACACAACAGGATAGCAAAAAATGACATACATATGGAAAATAACATTGCGAACAATATAATTAACAAGACATTGTAATCTTGTGTATTTGGCCCTCTGCATGTAGATCTAAAATTTACGAGATTTTAAGTAGAGAATTTGCCATAATGCAACAAGAAATTAAGTAATTCAATTTTGTTTGAAATAGCTCATTGAGTTCTGTCTAACACGATTGAATTGATTAAATTCCAAGTTGCAATATGGAAAAAAGTTAGGTGTTGAATTTTATTTATAAATAGAAAACAAATAAAAAATAAATTAATTCTCTGTGAAAATTATAAAAAAAAATAATCATATACTTTTTGAAACAAAGATGTCTCATATTTGCTCATCGCTAAAGCCCCGTACAGACGAGCAAATATAATTTGTCAAAGAAAATGTGGCAAATAAAATTTGTCACATTTTTTGCTTCTCTTCTCGTGTGTATGTAACGGCACATTTTATTTGCTGACGGTGCTGCTTCGTACATAAGGTGGCGATAGAAATTACTACTCAAATACCAGCTGTCGTGGAAAATATAGGGGGGGTGCATAACACATGATGTCCCCAACGGCCCTGCGTGTTCTTGGACCATGGAATCCCGTCGTCCTCCCCCTCCCCGGCCCCTTACCCTTATTCTCCGATAGAGATCTGCGCCCATGATGTGAAGGGAGAGATTTGTAACTCTATAGAGTTCACTTTTTGTATTCCATAGACTCTTCTTACTTTACAGCTCTTCCAAAAGTAAATATACAGCATTGTCAGACCACCACATTTTTTGAAAATCGCGGTACTATTCACTAAAGTCTTCTCTCACTTCGAATTATTATAGCGTGGTGCATGATGCAATACTTGTTTACATATTTCTATGCATGCGCAGTTTTTCCGTGCGCGAAAATATGGCACATTTCTTTGTTCAATATCTGGCACGTCCAGATACTGAACAAAGAAATGTGTTCAAAGAAAATGTGACAAATTTTCTCGTACACACGACCAAATTTTATTTGCCACATTTTCTTTGACAAATTAAATTTGCTCGTCTGTACGGGGCTTAAGCCCCACCTATTGTATGCCATTTGTCCTGGGCTGCTGAAAAAATAAGCTAAATTTTCGGATGCCAGTTTTTCAAGTGCCATTTTTCAGGAGCACCCCCTCCCCTCCCCCCCCCCCTCGATCTGTTATAAGTGTCATATATGAGATAAAAACAAACATATTCTATAGAGTAATGCGACCCAAAGTGTTAATGCATCAGTTAAAAATAAATATTGATTGAGGTGTCCATCTTTCATAATATAGTTTAGAAAATTACCTTCCCCACTTAGCTCATTCAGCCAGAACAAACGGGTTCCTATTTATTGTATGCATGTCGCGTGACGATCACTTCCGTCAGAGGTGCACTTTTAAGATTTATGGAAAGCATGGTTAATGCAGCTGCAAAAACCAAGATATGCTTGCGGAAAGAAATCTGACTTTTTATTGGATCAAAGGTGTCTGGTTGTGCCATTTTTCTCATGAAGAGTTCTCAGAAATTTAATTTTATGACAACAATTCGTCCCCTGAGTTCCAATGTGTTCTATGTGCCAGTAGGCACATAGAACACATTGGAACTCAGGGGACGAATTCTGTGAATGTATCTTTTACGACACATTTTTCTAACCAGCTATTTCTAAAAGGTAACATATACTTTTACAAGTCGCATGTGATATGATTGAGATTACCAATATCATCTTGAGACAGATGTACAGCCTGGCTAAAAAGTGGGGGACAAAATATTTTTCTGCTGCTGAAAAATACCCCTCCCCCACCCCATGATACCTCACTTCATTTCACACAGTACTGAGTCGAAAGGGAAGATCCATGGTCGTCTACGGGGAGAAAAATTAAGTACCGTGCCAGTTGGAGCACTATGATTACACTTAACCCTTTTCCCAACGTAAGGACCAAAAACCGTCAGCGCTATTCACAAAACTCGTTGAGCTCGTTCCAATGGTGGGCATCAGCTATGTCTTTGCTGCAAAAAGTAAAAAAAATTGAGTTATTAAAGAATTTTGTTTGCAAGTTAGTCTCTTTTTGATTTAGCTGAAGGGTTAAGGCTTACGTACTCAGAAAGTGAAGTCATAAATATATCAAAATCACCCCCAAAAATACAAGAGTGAGACATCATGGACCAGGCTTGGGATTTTCAGACATGAATATATACAATTTTGACATTTTTCAGAAAGATGGGGTTCGAGTCACTCCAATATTTCTCTCTTCCTCTATTTTAGTCGTTTTAAGTTTACACTGTTCAATCGTTTAAAGGATTCGCTGTGCAATCATGGGGTTCGCTGTGAATATTACGAAATTCTCTCTGAAAAGCTTATGTATTTTGACGAACGCAAACGAAGTCCAGGGCATTTTACAGTAACAGCACACATATGGTAAGGCAGGTTCCAATAAATTTACCTTTATCCAGTTGTGTGACTGCCCCCGAAGTCCTGTTCGCAAGCAGTATCTTACTTTTCCTTGGAGGAGAAATAGGCTGCACAAGATGAGGGGGTCCGCTGAAGTTTTGTGGCTGTAGCACGAGTATCATTTTATCAAGATTTCGGGATTTTCAAATCGACCTTTATGCTTATAATCACGGCGGAACACCTTCCCAATCCAGACGATGAGGTTACAGGCTCTTCACTGCTCCGAAATATAAAAAAATTGTAAAACAAGAATGACAATGTAGCATTGCTGTGAGTGACAATGAGGTTTCGGGGCGACATGGGAATTGTCACGACAACTGTAACCACTCTGTTAACATGGAATTCATACCGTTTTCACATAAGATTTTCACAGAGAATCTCGTAGTATTCACATGGAATCCCATGATCGCACAGCGAATACTTTAAAAGATTGATCAGTGTGGGGATGGAATAGTACAAGTGGCATGTATGTATTCCGTATCGAACTAGCATACATGTTAAAAGTAGGAGATGTGGAGATCAGCCCTATTCAGCCGAAGGGAGAGCCGGAGGGGGAAATGACGCCATAGTCACGTGGCCCAGTGACGTAATGTTGTGGGGTTTTGGTAACCCGCGTGAGCAGCCATCTTGTGACGTCATCTCCATAGTGATACGTGCTGTGACTGCGTATGCGAAGCGCGTGTTGTTAGGGTGATACGTGTTTCCGTCGTCCATTTTGTATACTGGAGGCTGCCATCTTGGTTTCTATGGTAGCACGTGGTTGCTGTGTGACCCAAAATCTTCTAACAAGACAAGGGTATGTTCCTTTGTAGAAGAGTAAATTCCCGATTCGTAGAATTACCACAAACAACCCAACAAGTTGTATTATTTCGAATTCTTTCAGAATTCTCTGCTTCTATCTATACATACAATAGTTTTCGTCTATCGGGCCATGTTCATTTGCCCTGGAGTATACTCCAGTAGCATAGAAGAGCCTATCAACTGGAACAGCTTTGCTTATTATTACTATATTTAGCTGTTCTGGTTCATTCTTGTTAGTTCTGACCATATTGTGTAGACTCTTGTAGTTTCCTGTATCTAGATCCTTTATATAGATTATAACTACCCAATCAGATTGCTTGATTTCCCATAATCTGTATGCAGAGTTATTTCCCTTGAGTAAATCAAAAACATTCCCAAAGCCAATAAGCAATCGAGCAGTTACTGATAAACCGAACAACGCGAAGCCCATCGAGCAAATGAGCCTTAGAGCACTTGCTCGGTCGAGTGACTCCACATACTGTTCGAATCCCATCGAGCAAATGAGCCATAGAGCGAGCAATTGCTCGTTCGAGTGACTCGCACATACTGCTCGGCGACTCATTTCAGTATATTTGAGGATACCTATGGCCTGGCATTGTATTATTATTTGAGGATACTTTTTATTGGATACTTACCTATTTGGCTCAGATTTCTGGGCCACCCCAAAACATACCTATCCCAAATTCTCCCAATAAGCAATCGAGCAGTTACTGAAAAGTAATTGCTCGAACAACTCAAAGCCCATCGAGGAAACGAGCTTTAGAGCAATTGCTCGGTCGAGTGACTCGCACATACTGCTCGAACGACTCGAAGCCCATCGAGCAAATGAGCCATAGAGCAACTGCTCATTCGAGTGACTCCTCGAACGACTCTTCGTCTCATTTCAGTATTTGAGGATACCTATGGCCCGGTATTGTATTATTTGAGGATACCTTTTATAGGTTACTTATCTAAGGATACTACTACCTATATCTCAAGGCATACCTATCCCGGATTTCCCTTATAAACTATCGAGCAATTACTAACAAGTCATTGCTCGAACGACTCGAAGCTCATCGAGCAAATGAGTTATCGAGTAATTGCTCAATCGAGTGACTCGACATACTGCTCGAACGATTCGAAATTCATCGAGCAAATGAGCTAACGAGCAATTGCTCGTTCGAGTGACTGCTCGAACGACTCTTAGACTCATTTCAGAAAAAGGGATTCCATAACCACATGCATTTTCCAAAAAGGGATTCTTCAAAAGGGATTTCGTAACTGAGATTCCTAGCAGAGTCCGTAAAATTTGGATTCCGTGATTTGACATCAACACACGAGGATATTCCCCTTCCCTATTGGAAGAATTCAGTTTAATGGGTTGTAGTTTAAAACTTTAATTTAGATTACCTTTGTTATATTTTCAGTTTAAAAATTTATTCAGTTAAACATTGGTCATTTCAAAGGGTGTTAATTATATACAGTTCATTCAGTTCAAGGGTGTTAATTATATATACCTTCATTAGGGTTATAGTTCAGAAATAAAGTCCATTCAAACAATTCAAAGGGGTTCACACTGTGTTATTTTCATAGGGGTTATTGTTCATTCAAACAGTTCAAAGGGTTAACACTGGGTTCATTGAGAACTTTGTTATGGTCAATTCACATCGATAACTTCATTGGATCGGTTCTCGTCTATCTGTTCAGTCTGCCCAACTAGTTCGATCAATCTGACTAGTTTGGCCTTCTTTCAATTTGTTATGTTCACTTCGATCTTGGTTCTGTTGGATCTTCGTTCTGTACCTTTGTTGTTTTGTAGTTGTTGGTTGTCAGTTGCATCTGTTCAGGTTCTTGCAATAATAATTGGGTATTACCAATCCCTTTCCATACCCTCGAGTGTCAATGTCAAATCACGGAATCCAAATTTTACGGAATCGGATAGGAATCCCTTATATAGCCAGTTTATAGGTATACAGGGGAAATCTGACTGAATATTTTGAAAGCGTATAGCTACGATTAAATCTTGGTTCTGTTGGATCTTCATTCTGTACCTTTGTTGTTTTGTAGTGGTTGGTTGTCAGTTGTATCTGTTCAGGTTCTTGTTGTAGTTGTTGAATTAGGCGGTATTAACCCCTTTCCATACACTCGACTGTTGATGTCAAATCACAGAATCCAAATTTTACGGACTCGGATAGGAATCTCAATTACGGAATCCCTTTTTAAGAATCCCTTTTTGGAAAATGCCTGTGGTTATGGAATCCATTTTTTATGAAATGAGTCTAAGAGTCGTTCGAGGAGTCACTAGAACGAGCAATTGCTCGTTAGCTCATTTGCTCGATGTCTACGAGTCGTTCGAGCAGTATGTCGAGTCACTCGATCGAGAAATTACTCGATAGCTCATTTGCTCGATGAGCTTCGAGTCGTTCGAGCAATGACTTGTCAGTAATTGCTCGATAGCTTATAAGGGAAATCCGGGATAGGTATGCCTTGAGATATAGGTAATAGTATCCTTAGTTAAGTATTCTATAAAAGGTATCCTCAAATAATACAATACCGGGCCATAGGTATCCTCAAATACTGAAATGAGTCGAAGAGTCGTTCGAGGAGTCACTCGAATGAGCAATTGCTCTATGGCTCATTTGCTCGATGGGCTTCGAGTCGTTCGAGCAGTATGTGCGAGTCACTTGACCGAGCAATTGCTCTAAAGCTCATTTGCTCGATGGGCTTTGAGCAATTACTTTTCAGTAACTGCTCGATTGCTTGTTGGGAGAATTTGGAATAGGTATGTCTTGGGTGGCCCAGGAGTCTGGGACAAATAGGTAATAGTATCCTTAGGTAAGTATCCAATAAAAAGTATCCTCAAATAATAATACAATGCCAGGCCATAGGTATCCTCATATACTGAAATGAGTCACCGAGCAGTATGTGCGAGTCACTCGAACAAGCAATTGCTCTATGGCTCATTTGCTTGATGGGATTCGAGTCGTTCGAGCCGTATGTGGAGTCACTCGACCGAGCAAGTGCTCTAAGGCTCATTTGCTCGATGGGCTTCGAGTCGTTCGAGCAATGGTTTATCAGTAACTGCTCGATAGCTTATTGGTTTTGGGAATGTTTTTGATATACACAAGGGAGATAACTCTGCATACAGATTTTGGGAAACAACCAATCTGATTGGTTAGTTATAATCTATATAAGAGTACATGGTATATGGTCAAAACTAACAAGAAGAGACCAGAATAGCTAAAGATAGTAATAATAAGAAAAGCTGTTCCAGTTGAAAGGCTCTTCTACGCTACTGGAGTATACTCCAGGACAAATGAACATGGCCAAATAGACGAACACTATTGTATATATAGATAGAAGCAGTGAATTATGAAAGAATTCGAAATAATACAACTTGTTGGGTTGTTTGTGGTAATTCTACGAATCGGGAATTTACTCTTCTACAAAGGAACATACCCTCCGAATATACCCCAATCTTGGCAGGTTTTGGGTCACATAGCAACCACGTGCTACCAGAGAAACCAAGATGGCGGCCTCCAGTATACAAAATGGACGAATTAACATGTATCACCCAAACAACACGCGCTGCGCATGCGCACTCACACCACATATCACTATGGAGATGACGTCACAAGATGGCCGCTCACCTAGGGGGGTTTGATCGTCCCCTACTAGGCGGGTCCTCGGGTGGCGGATAGAGGACAGCCTGCTCAATTGGGCAGGTTTGCTAATTTTTGATTGGCAGGTTTGCTCAATTGAGCTGGTTCGCTGCGAAATACACGAATACGCAGCCCCGGACCAAAATGATCAACCCTGCTAATACCATCTGGCAGGCACCTTGTTCTCCCGTGAGGTGCGTTCTGAAGGCCCCGGAAGAAGGAATCCTGGTAGTTGAGGACTCGGGCCCCGGTTAGGGCAGTCTCCGGGATGGAGCCCTGGTCTCCATTTCGGAGATAATGTCCAACACACTGCTTTGGCCCCAATTTCGGGAGTAGACAGATGGTCGGATGGCTCGGTCTGACCAATCGGGAGCCCCCAACCCCAAAAATATCGGGTGTCACGTCGGGGGGCATTGGGTGGTCATTCAACCAGTCATTTCTTTTATTCGGATTTTAACACTACTACCCTATACAGACTTTTAATGATCTTAATACTTGTTTAACAACTTTCGTTTTGTTGCTCTGTCTGCGTTGATCATCAGTAGTAGTTCTTGATGTACTCGTTTTTATTGAAATGGTTGGCTGAATGGCTGCCACGACCTGGCACTTCCCATAAACATTCGACGGGTCAATCCTCTAGCGGTATGCATTAGCATCAACGCTGGGGGAGTATGCTGTTCATGCACTCTTGGTGTTGTTCGCTGGAATTCCGCGACGTAACCCCCAAGGTTGGGCTCGGAGTAAGGGTGAGAGCCATGAACAGAAGAATTTTAAAATCATTTAATATGGATAAAATACCACCAAAAATTACCAAACGTAGTTACAATTTTAGTGAAGAAGACTCTGACTCTGACTTAGGACATCCAGCTCCTCCAGTTGTACCATGGCCAAAATTTGTTCTCATCTGCTCAAATGAAGAAGGCAAAGTAGCAACAAATATCAATCCGTTCGCCTTGGAAAAATCGATAAAGGGAATTGCAGGCAATGTTGCTAATGTAAAGAAATTAAGATCAGGTATGCTGTTGGTAGAATGTAAAAATGCAGCCCAAACTAGGAATTTATTAAAAACTGATCATTTGGTAGATATGAAGGTAAATGTCTTTCCTCACCGAAACCTAAATAACAGCAAGGGAGTAGTGAGAACTAGAGAACTAGCGGGCATTGACGAAATGGAAATTAGAAAAGAATTAGAACCTCAAGGTGTTTCAGCTGTCAAAAGGATTGAAATTAAAAAAGATGGAAATACAATAAAAACAAATACTTACATCTTCACATTTGAATCAACTCAACCACCAAAGTCACTCAAGATTGGATACTCGAACATCAAAGTGGATTTGTACATACCAAATCCACTTCGATGCTTCAAATGTCAAAAATTTGGACATGGACAAAATAATTGCAGAGGAAAGGCTATTTGTTTCAGGTGTGGCCAGGAACATCAAGACCCCTGTACTAATGCTGTTAAATGTTGTAATTGTCAGGGCAACCATGTAGCAGCATCGAAGGATTGCCCTGTTTGGAGGAAAGAGAAACAAATACAAAAAATTAAGTGTGAAAGACAACTAAGTTTTAAAGAGGCCCGAGAAATTGTATCGTCAATGCCTGGGATGAATTCATCAACGCCATCATATGCCACCAAATTATCGCAAAAATTACCAACTAAATCTGTAGAATGTCAGACACCCTGGACTTGGCTAGACAGCACTATTCCATCGTTATTGCAAGCGTTTACCATAGAACACTCCAATAACGTCGGACCGAAATCAACAAAAACTACATCAACCTCCACAATTATTACTGATAAAATAGCACAACAAAAGCAAACAAATCAAACACCTAAACCAGAGCCAACTAAAGACCAACAAACCAAGCCAGAAAACAGAAATGCCTCTAACAAACCAAAACCAGATCAGAATCACAGACCACAACAACAAAACCTAAGTCAGAGTCAGAGACGAAGTCAAGAAAAAGAAAAGAAGAAAAAAGACAAAGAACAACAAAAATTCACCTCAAATCGAACACCAAAGTTTTTGAAAAATGTTGTCACGACGAACAACATGTTTGACGGGATAGAAGGGATGTCAGTCGATGAGTGCATCGATGACACGTTCTCCAGTCAACCACCCCTGAATTCTTCTCAGGGTAAGTCCCCACGCAAATCGTCACCCAGACGAAACATGGGGGCTATATCTCCTATACGTCCACCATCTAAATCACCAGCCAAACATGGATAGTACATTTAATAACAATATAATACAATGGAATTGTCGAGGTTTTAGAGCCAATTTTAATGAACTGGGTCTTCTCGGCCAAAAATATAAACCTGCTGCTTTTTGCCTGCAGGAAACTCTTTTAAAGAAACCCGAGGCTCACGATCATTCAGCCTTTAAGCATTATACACCGTATAATGCCTGGGCAGATGATAATGATCTTCATATTCGTGGAACGAGTGTCTTGGTTAGGAATGACATCATTCACAGTTCTGTACCACTACAGACAAATTTACAGGCGGTGGCGGTACGCCTAACTTTGGACAAAACAGTTACACTTTGTTCTATTTACGTTTCACCAAGTAAAGCCTTACAACTGAATGACCTTGAGCTGCTGGTCCGACAACTCCCAACCCCATACATTTTGTTGGGTGATTTTAACGCACATAGCCCCCTTTGAGGTAATTCCTGCAGTCAAGAAGATGCAAAAGGTAAAACTGTAGAAGAGTTCATTACAAAATATGACTTGTGCTTGTTCAATGATGGGTCAGATACTTACCTGCACCCCGCATCTGGTTCTTACACTTCAATTGATTTAACAATTGCATGCCCTTCTGTCTTCCTGGATTTTTCATGGAAGGCAGAAGGTGACTTGTGCGGGAGTGACCACTTTCCGATTGTGCTGGAGAGTGTAGTTCCGGCGGATGATGAGAGGGTGCCCCAGTGGAACTTTAAAAAGGCTGACTGGGACACTTTCTCATCGCTTTGTTCTGAACGCCTCACACGGGAGAAATTTCAGGACAGTACTGACCAGATTGAACACTTCACCACAGAGTTGATTGACATTGCAAGCCAAGTCATTCCTAAAACCTCGGCAAATCCAAAACGTTTCACTAAACCATGGTTTGATACTGAGTGCAAACAGGCTATAAAAGATCGCAAGAAATTTGAGAGGGAATTTAATAAGTCACCAACTACACAAAATTTGGATAGATTACGAATAAATCGGGCAAAAACAAGACGACTTTTAAAACATAAAAAGAAAAGTTCATGGGAAACTTACGTTTCGAAACTTAATCAAAACACTCCTATCACTAAAATTTGGAAAATGATTAAAAAAATTTAAGGGAAAAGAAACAAAATCAGCTGTACAACACCTAAAAGATAACAACACACTCATAACATCAAAACAAGAACTTTCAAACAAGTTGGCCTCCACACCAACAACACAAAATTTGGATAGATTACGTATAAATCGGGCTAAAACAAGACGACATTTAAAACAAAAAAAGAAAAGTTCATGGGAAACTTACGTTTCGAAACTAAATCAAAACACCCCCATCACTAAAATTTGGAAAATGATCAAAAAAATTAAAGGAAAAGAAACAAAATCATCTGTACAGAACCTACAAGATAAGAATACACTCATTACATCAAAACAAGAAATTTCAAACAAGTTGGCCTCTACATTTTCGAAACATTCGTCGTCTGAAAATAGTAACCCAGAGTTTTTCAAACTAAAAAAACAACAAGAAAAACACAAGATTAAATTTACATCGAATAACTTAGAGGACTACAACGAACCTTTCTCTATGGAAGAGTTAAGTAACTCTTTGCATAGAGCAAAGGATTCTGCCACTGGACCTGATGACATTCACTATCTACTTTTAAAACATCTGCCTCAAACTTCACTTGCACTTTTATTATCTATTTTTAATGACATTTGGGTGACTGGCCAGTTTCCACCTTCCTGGCGAAAAGCTACTATAATTCCTATTCCTAAGCCTGATAAAGATCACAGCAACCCTAGTAATTATAGGCCTATTGCCTTAACAAGTTGTCTGTGCAAAACCATGGAGAGGATGATCAATGATCGACTTGTCTGGTTTCTGGAATCGAACAATCTGCTTGCAGATGTTCAGTGTAGTTTCAGAAACCAGAGAAGTACTGTGGATCATTTGGTTAGATTAGAAACGTTTATAAGAAATGCCTTTGCCAGAAAAGAACATGTGGTCGCCATCTTCTTTGACCTGGAAAAGGCATATGACACAACGTGGACGTATGGGATTTTAAAAGATCTTTTTAACTTGGGGTTGAGGGGGCGTATGCCTCTTTTTATTGAAAACTTTTTGAGGGACCGCCAGTTTCAGGTTCGTGTTGGGTCAACGTTATCTGATCCTCACGGGCAGGAATTGGGGGTTCCTCAGGGAAGTATTTTATCTGTTACCCTTTTCTCAGTGAAAATCAATAGTATTATTGATGCAATTGAGAATATGGTTGATTCGTCGTTGTACGTAGATGACTTTTTAATCTGCAATAGCAGCAAAAAATGAATGCTATAGAGCGCAAACTACAGCTGTGTTTGAACAGAATCCAGAAATGGGCTACATAAAACGGCTTCAGATTCTCAAAAACGAAAACTAATTGTGTTCATTTCTGTAAACTCCGGAAGCACCATCTTGATCCGGAATTGAAAATAGACGGGAGTCGTATAAATGTTGTTAAGGAAGTGAAATTCTTGGATTTGTTGTTTGACAGCAAACTGAATTTCCCTTCTCATATAAAACAACTAAAGGTAAAATGTAAAAGGGCACTGAATGTTTTGAAGGTAGTTGTAGCACTGATTGGGGTGCTGACCAAAAAACATTACTCCATCTGTATAGATCACTTGTCAGATCAAAATTAGATTACGGCTGTGTGGTTTACGGTTCTGCAAGAAAGTCATATCTCAAACCTCTTGATGCCATTCATAATAGTGGCATAAGAATCAGCCTTGGTGCTTTTAGAACATCACCGGTAGATTCGATGCTTGTTGAGGCAGAGGAGCCTTCTCTTGAGAAGCGCAGGATTAAACTTTCACTCCAATATGTTTCAAAACTTTTTTCTAATCCGTCCAACCGAACCTCAAAATACTGAATTTTTTAACCGTCATCAGAAACATATCCCTTCATTGGGAATTAGAATTAAACCTCATATGGAGTCTGCCAAAATTGAACCAGTTACAATAAAAGAGAACCGTGAACCACAAACTCCTCCTTGGCATCTTAAAAAGCCAACAGTTATTTTGGACCTAGCATCTACTAAAAAGTCTGAAACAAATTCTCTGCAGTTTAAGCAGAAATATGCTGAAATTAAGTCCAAGTACAGTACATATACAAGGATCTATACAGACGGATCAAAAGATGGTGACAAAGTAGCATCAGCTGTTGTCACTGATTATCATGTCACTTCAATCAGAATACCGAATCAAAGTTCTATTTTCACAGCTGAAGTTAAAGCTTTACAACTCGCGCTCAAACATATCGAAAATGTACAGGAGAAGAAATCGATTATTTTTTCTGACTCTCTTTCCTCTTTACTTGCTTTGCTCAACCCCAAGTTGAAGAACCCTCTCATTCTGGAACTTCGTGAGAAGTTAACAACTCTCATGTCTGACCAATATGATGTCGTGTTTTGCTGGTTACCCGGACATGTAGGTATCGCTGGTAACACCAAAGCAGACAGTGCAGCAAAACAGGCTTTATCCAAGCCTCTCACTGATTTTAACATCCCTTTCAGTGATTTTAAACCACATATTAGTAACTACATCAAAACTATGTGGCAGGCGGAATGGGATGGGGCGACAAATAACAAGCTGCATCGCTTCAGACCAACTATTACTGATCACTACCCAACCAGTAACCTTTGTAGAAAAGATCATGTTATTGTGACACGATGTCATATTGGTCATACAAGACTTACACATTCCTTTCTGTTGGAGGGTAATTTGCGACCAGAGTGTGTTCCATGTCAGCAGGTGTTGTCAGTGGAACACATTCTTTTACATTGCACTGATTTTAATCTTGTTAGAGGGCAGTACTTTACAGCTGGATCTCTTAGAGATCTCTTTTATAATACGAGCCCACACAAAATTGTGTCATTTCTGAAAGTAATCAACCTTTTTACAAAATTTTAAAATTGTTTTTATTCTTTTAATCTCGACTCATCAAGTCTCAATTCCTCAGGTTGATTTATAATGTATTCACGTATTTCATTACTCATTGTTATTTTAAACATTTTTGTCTTTGACATGTCTTTTGTGGTTATTTTTATTTTTATTCAAATGTTACTTCATTATTGCTAACGACTTTTTATATACCACTGTTTTCTCGCCACGATATAGCCCTAGCTGCTGATGTGGCGTTAAGCACCAATAAATAATAATAATAATGGCCGCTCACGTAGGTTACCAAAACAACACATGACGTCTCTGGGTCACGTGACTATAACGTCACTTCCTCCTCCGGCTCTCCCTCCGGCTCTCCCTCCGGCTCTCCCTCCGGCTGAATAGGGCCGATCTCCACATCTCCTACTACTCATGTTGACAACAACGACCACATTTTGAACGGCCTGTTTTGAGAGATATTGGTGTATATGCTCTGTCGATACAGAGGACCCAACAAAAATATTAGAAAGGCTTAGGTTCACTGAATTAAAGACCCCTAACAGGAACGGGCTTTGCTAAATGTATGGCCACAAAATGTGCGCCGAAAATTTCTATGCATTTAACCCTTTACCCAACTTAACGGCCGATACCGGTCAGAGCTATTCTCAAAACTCTCAAATTAATTTTTCATTTTTTGTCTCAAAAACATAGGTTATGACCCCTCATTGGAACGAGTTCGTCCAGCTCGTTCAAACGAGTGGTCATAACCTATGTTTTTGAGACAAAAAATGAAAAAAAATTAGTTATTCAAGAATTTTGTTTGCAAGTGTCGTCTGCTTTTCATGTTAGGTAAAGGGTTAGAAGGGGTGAAAACGTACCGATTATTCGACAAAGTAAACTATTATTCGATTATGCCGTGAACAATTTATAGTCCACTCAGTTCTCTCCGTAGCAACACGGGGCGTGCAGCAGTGCTTGCTTAAGTGGTAAACAAGCCCTGTAATACTAGTAAAACAATTCCCTGGGTGGGGTAGTACTTTAAAATGGGTAAAATGTGCATAACTGACTGACTGAACTTTATTTTATATCCATGTTGCGGTCACGATTACCCATCGTGCAGAAATATGTGCTCTTAAACCCCAAGAAATAAATAGTCGACTAAGCGAATATTCATGAATTCTCTAGACCGAAAGCGGCGATGATGATGATGATGATGATGATGATGATGATGATGATGATGATGATGATGATGATGATGATGATTCTACTCTGTGATGACAGTCATGATGACAGTATGATTGTATTTTCCACTCATGATAAGCTTCCCGCTCTGCAGTGTGTTGGGCCCTAGGGGGGTTTGATCATCCCCTACTAGGCGGGTCCTCAGGTGGCGGATAGAGGACGGCCTGCTCAATTGGGCAGGTTTGCTAATTTCTAATTGGCAGGTTTGCTCAATTGAGTTGGTTCGCTGCGAAATACATAAATACGCAGCCCCGGACCAAAATGATCAATCCTGCTAATACCATCTGGCAGGCACCTTGTTCTCCCGTGAGGTGCGTTCCGAAGGCCCCGGAAGAAGGAATCCTGGCAGTTGAGGACTCGTAGCCCCGGTTAGGGCAGTCTCCGGGATGGAGCTCTGGTCTCCATTTCGGAGATAATGTTGTTCAACACACTGCTTTGGCCCCAATTTCGGGAGTAGAAGGATGGTCGGATGGTCCGTTCTGGCCAATCGGGAGCCCCACCCCAAAAAGTACTGGGTGTCACGTCGGGGGGCATTTGGTGGCCATTCAGTCAATCATTTCTTTTATTCACATAACATAATTGCCATTGTGTACTGTTTTTAAACACTTTATATTTTAATAGTCACTTAATTTTGCTGCACTGTCTGTTTCGGTTATGCATGGCAACCTTTTATTTCGGTGGTTTATACAGTGATTGATTGAATGGCCGCCATCTGAAGACCTGGCACTTCCACACACGGGCCAATCAGTCAGTGGCATGCTTCGGCATCAACACTGGCTGAGTATACTGCCCTAGTATAAGTATGTGGGAATACTGGCAGCTCGGAGGGTTCACTGCTCAGCAGTAACTCTGCCCCTTGTTGGACTCCGTGGTGGGTGAGAGCCGGGGCAATGAACGACTTACAATAAAATATGGCAAATATACCAAACAAAAAACAAAAACGCGGGCGCGAACTTCGGTTCACTGATTCTGATTCTGACTCAGATCAAGACATAGGCAATACGTCAATTAACACTTGGCCCAAATTTATTATGATTTATGCTGCAGAGGGTGGAAAATTGGCATCAAATATTAACCCCTTTGCATTAGAAAAAGCAATCAAAGGAATAGCTGGGGAGGTCAAGAATGTTAAAAAGTTACGATCAGGTGGGATACTCATTGAATGCAAAAGAGAAATGCAGGCTATCAATTTGTTAAAAATGGAAAAACTGGTTGACATGGAGGTCCACGCCTTTGCACACAAAACACTAAATAGTTGCAAAGGTGTGCTACGAACAAAAGAACTGTCAGGCATTGATGTGCTAGAAATTCAGCAAGAACTAAAATCACAGGGGGTCACTGATGTTAAAAGAATAGAGATTAAACGAGATGGCAATATTATTCAAACAAACACTTATATTTTAACTTTTAACTCATCCCAACCACCAAGGTCATTAAAAGTAGGATACATGAACATCGGAGTGGATTTGTACATTCCAAATCCACTTCGATGTTTCAAATGTCAGAAGTATGGTCACGGCCAGAATAATTGTAGAGGGAGAAGTATTTGTTTTAAATGTGGCCAAGAACATCCAGACCCATGCACAAATACCATTAAGTGCTGTAACTGCCAAGGCAATCATGTAGCTGCCTCAAAAGATTGCCCAGTCTGGAAAAAAGAAAAAGAAATCCAAAAAATTAAATGTCAAAAACAGATCAGTTTTAAAGAGGCCAGGGAAATAGTATCATCAATGCCTGGCATGAATTTATCATCGCCGACATACGCTAAAAAATTAATCCAAAAATTACCAACAACGTCAGTGGAATGCCAAACTCAATATACATGGCTTAAAGGTACAATTCCATCTTTAGTACAGGGTTTCACATTAGACCAAACAGACACACAATCAACAAAAACAAATTCTACATCGCAAACAACAGAGCAATTAAAAGCCAACTTTGAACAGAAAAAAGAACAAAATCCCAAACCTGGACAAACAATTTCAAAAACAACAGAGGATAAACCAGAACAAAAACTAGGAAATAATTCGCCTAAACCCGTACAAAATAAGGATCATACTACGAATTCAGAGCAGAAAAAGGAACAAAACAAAACAAAGCCAAAATCACAACAAGAACAAAGATCAGAACAACACACTCTGAGTCAGAATCAAATGAGAAAATTAGACAAAGAAGAAAAGAAAAAAGAAAAGATGAAACAAAAACAGTTATCGGACAGATTACCTAAGGTTCTTCAAAACCCTGTTGTTCGCAACAGGTTTGAAGGCTTTGAGGATATGGATGTAGGTGATTGTATCGATGATACATTCGAACAATTACGTCCGACTTCTTCAAAGAATAGATCCCCGAGGAAAAATTCACCAAAGAATATTACAGGGGCTATTTCGCCCATACGTCCACTCTCTAAATCTCCCTCGAAATATGGCTAATACAAACAAAAATAACATAATACAGTGGAATTGCCGAGGTTTTAGAGCCAATTTTAATGAACTGGGCCTTCTCAGCCAAAAATATAAACCTGCTGCTTTTTGCCTGCAGGAAACTCTTTTTAAGAAACCAGATGGTCAAGGTCATTCAACCTTTAAGCATTATACACCGTATAATGCCTGGGCAGATGATAATGATCTTCATATTCGTGGAACGAGTGTCTTGGTTAGGAACGACATCATTCACAGTTCTGTACCACTACAGACAAATTTACAGGCTGTGGCGGTACGCCTAACTTTGGACAAAACAGTTACACTTTGTTCTATTTACGTTTCACCAAGTAAAGCCTTACAACTGAATGACCTTGAGCTGCTGGTCCGACAACTCCCAACCCCATACATTTTGTTGGGCGATTTTAACGCACATAGCCCCCTTTTGGGGTAATTCCTGCAGCCAAGAAGATGCAAAAGGTAAAACTGTAGAAGAGTTCATTACAAAATATGACTTGTGCTTGTTCAATGATGGTTCAGATACTTACCTACACCCCGCATCTGGTTCTTACACTTCAATTGATTTAACAATTGCATGCCCTTCTGTCTTCCTTGATTTTTCATGGAAGGCAGAAGATGACTTGTGCGGGAGTGACCACTTTCCGATTGTGTTGGAGAGTGTAGTTCCGGCGGATGATGAGAGGGTGCCCCAGTGGAACTTTAAAAAGGCTGACTGGGACACTTTCTCATCGCTTTGTTCTGAACGCCTCACACGGGAGAAATTTCAGGACAGTACTGACCAGATTGAACACTTCACCACAGAGTTGATTGACATTGCAAGCCAAGTCATACCTAAAACCTCGGCAAATCCAAAACGTTTCACTAAACCATGGTTTGATACTGAGTGCAAACAGGCTGTAAAAGATCGCAAGAAATTTGAGAGGGAATTTAATAAGTCACCAACTACACAAAATTTGGATAGATTACGTATAAATCGGGCAAAAACAAGACGACTTTTAAAACATAAAAAGAAAAGTTCATGGGAAACTTACGTTTCGAAACTAAATCAAAACACCCCCATCACTAAAATTTGGAAAATGATTAAAAAAATTAAAGGAAAAGAAACACAATCAGCTGTACAACACCTAAAAGATAACAACACACTCATAACATCAAAACAGGAAATTTCAAACAAGTTGGCCTCTACATTTTCTAAACATTCGTCGTCTGAAAATAGTAACCCAGAGTTCCTCAAACTTAAAAAACAACAAGAAAAACAAGATTAAATTTACATCCAATAACTTAGAGGACTACAACGAACCTTTCTCTATGGAAGAGTTAAGTAACTCTTTGCATAGAGCAAAGGATTCTGCCCCTGGACCTGATCAAATACACTATCAACTTTTAAAACATCTACCTCAAACTTCACTTGCACTTTTATTATCTATTTTTAATGATATTTGGGTGACTGGCCAGTTTCCACCTTCCTGGCGAAACGCTACTATAATTCCTATTCCTAAGCCTGATAAAGATCACAGCAACCCAAGCAATTACAGGCCTATTGCCTTAACAAGTTGTCTGTGTAAAACCATGGAGAGGATGATCAATGATCAACTTGTCTGGTTTCTGGAATCGAACAATCTGCTTGCAGATGTTCAGTGTGGTTTCGGAAACCAGAGAAGTACTGTGGATCATTTGGTTAGATTAGAAACGTTTATAAGAAATGCCTTTGCTAGAAAAGAACATGTGGTCGCCATCTTCTTTGACCTGGAAAAGGCATATGACACAACGTGGACGTATGGGATTTTAAAAGATCTTTTTAACATGGTGTTGAGGGGGCGTATGCCTCTTTTTATTGAAAACTTTTTGAGGGACCGCCAATTTCAGGTCCGTGTTGGGTCAACGTTATCTGATCCTCACGGGCAGGAATTGGGGGTTCCTCAGGGAAGTATTTTATCTGTTACCCTTTTTTCAGTGAAAATCAATAGTATTATTGATGCAATTGAAAATATGGTTGACTCGTCATTGTATGTAGATGACTTTTTAATCTGCTATAGCAGCAAAAAAAATGAATGCTATAGAGCGCAAACTTCAGCTGTGTTTGAATAGAATCCAGAAATGGGCTACAGAAAACGGCTTCAAATTCTCAAAAACGAAAACTAATTGTGTTCATTTCTGTAAGCTCCGGAAGCACCACCTTGATCCGGAATTGAAAATAGACGGGAGTCATATTAAAGTTGTTAAGGAAGTGAAATTCTTGGGTTTGTTGTTCGACAGCAAACTGAATTTCACTTCTCATATAAAACAACTAAAAGTAAAGTGTAAAAGGGCACTGAACCTTTTGAAGGTAGTTGGTAGCACTGATTGGGGTGCTGACCAAAAAACATTACTCCATCTGTATAGATCACTTGTCAGATCAAAATTAGATTACGGCTCTGTGGTTTACGGTTCAGCAAGAAAGTCATATCTCAAACCTCTTGATGCCATTCATAATAGTGGCATAAGAATCAGCCTTGGAGCTTTTAGAACATCACCGGTAGATTCGATGCTTGTTGAGGCAGAGGAGCCTTCTCTCGAGAAGCGCAGAATAAAACTTTCACTCCAATATGTTTCAAAACTTCTTTCTAATCCGTCCAACCCTGCATACAATTGTGTCTCAGAACCTCAAAATACTGAATTTTTTAAACGTCATCAGAAACATATCCCTCCATTGGGAATTAGAATTAAACCTCATATGGAATCTGCCAAAATTGAACCAGTTACAATAAAAGAGAACCGTGAACTACAAACTCCTCCTTGGCATCTTAAAAAGCCAACAGTTATTTTGGACCTAGCATCTAGTAAAAAGTCTGAAACACATTCTCTGCAGTTCAAGCAGAAATATGCGGAAATTAAGTCCAAGTATAGTACATATACAAGGATCTATACAGACGGATCAAAAGATGGTGACAAAGTAGCATCCGCTGTTGTCACTGATGATCATGTCACTTCAGTCAGAATACCGAATCAAAGTTCTATTTTCACAGCTGAAGTTAAAGCTTTACAACTCGCCCTCGAACATATTGAAAATGTACAGGAAAAGAAGTCGATTATTTTTTCTGACTCTCTTTCCTCTTTGCTTGCTTTGCTCAACCCCAAGTTGAAGAACTCTCTCATTTTGGAACTTCGTGAGAAGTTATCAACTCTTGTGTCTGACCAATATGATATCGTGTTTTGCTGGTTACCCGGACATGTAGGTATCGCTGGGAACACCAGGGCAGACAGTGCAGCAAAACAGGCTTTATCCAAGCCTCTCACTGATTTTAAGATTCCGTTCAGTGACTTCAAACCACATATCAGTAGTTACATCAAATCCATATGGCAGGCGGAGTGGGATGGAGCGACAAATAACAAGCTCCATCGCTTTCGACCCACTATTTCTGATCACTACCCAACCAGTAACCTTTGTAGAAAAGATCATGTTATTCTGACACGGTGTCATGTTGGTCACACACGACTTACACATTCCTTTCTGTTAGAGGGTAATATGCGACCAGAGTGTGTTCCTTGTCAGCAGGTATTGTCACTGGAACACATTCTTTTACATTGTACAGATTTTAATCTTGTCAGAGGGCAGTATTTTACAGTACAATCTCTAAGAGATTTATTTTACCATACAAGCCCGCATAAAATAATCTCATTTTTGAAAGAAATCAACCTTTTTAATAAATTTTAAAAGTGTTTTTATTCTTTTAGCGTAGACTCCACAAGTCTAAATGTCACCAGGTTGATTTTATAAGTTTAGTCATTACTGTTTCGACTGCTCTTGGTTTTAAGTATTGTTGTGATTATTTCTTATTTTATTGAATTAATTTAATTTTAATTCCCACTTGATACTTGTTGTTTCTGTAGTTTTCTCGCCACGATATAGCCTTAGCTGCTGATGTGGCGTTAAGCAACAATAAATAATAATAATAATAGTGTGTTGGGCTGACATCTGCATGTGGGGAATATTCTCTTCCTGTCCTGGTCTATGGAATCAAGTTTTCAAAGTACATGCAACTATACCCCCCTGGTTTATGTACTTTTATCTGACCGACAGCTGATAACTTTAGGTCTTGCACGCTCCAACAGAGAGCACCCCCATGGTTAGACAGTAGATACAAAGAGCCACCCGACAAACTGTGCGGACTCCGATGTGATTTATTTCTACCATTTCTAATCATAGAAAGAAAGTACAATTTAGTAAAATATAATTATAAAAACTTTATAGGAGTGGTCCCATGTTTAATGCTTGTAGTAGAACAAGAACTGTGCATTATTTAAAAGAATGCCTGCTCGGTAATTCTTCTGAGAATTCCCCGTCAGTCTTCAAAATAATGCACACTTCTTGTTTGTGGTAATTATTCTTTTGAATAACAACGAAGGTGAAACATAGGAAATAATAGACAGTGGGTTCTAAAACAGAATAAAATCAATTTCTGTTCAGAAGCTGAGCTAGGAAACTACCCCCTTTCACACTGGCCACAAATTTAGATCTTGAAACAACCGACCTGCAATAGAAACTGGAAGCTCGACGTTGTGGGAAACATGTTTCAACAGCCATATTAAGTTGTCCAGTTTTTGTTTTACTGGTGGAATAAGCCAGAGTATTCCGCGATAACCACGAAGCAGCAAGGAATAACTATCCGACTCCAAAATGCTTGAAGACATTTTGAAGTCCGATAGTTATTCCTTGCTGTATCATTACACTTCAGTTTACAAGGACTAAATATAATTGATAACTATTCACAAGACTGGTCATTAAGCAACTGTCCAGCTTGGAGAAAATCATTAAAAAACGAAATTAGTTTTAAAACCCTCTTTCCATTAAAAAAGAAGTTGAGAGTTCAAAACTAATTTCATAACCCTTGTGAGATAGTGATAAATACAAAAAGGCTCAAATTTGTGTCAGATATGGAAGGGAAAACAGTTTTGAAAAATCCCCACAAAGAATAAATCGTGCTCATTCACTCCCATTTTAATTTCCCACTCATATTTTTAGCAGTGTCAAATATTACAAGAATATAATTTTTCCGACCATTATTTTTTTCCGCAACAAAACTTTTGGTATTATTTTGACACTCGCACCAATGTCATGCCCTAAATACGAGTTAAAGAGTTGAATAGTGGCATATTATGTCCAAAATGATGACGGAAGTACCCAAACATTCAATTTATCCACTTTTTAAACAATTGTTTAACTTCTGTTCTATTGCAAAGAAATTGCTAGCGAGATAAGTAACCAGCAAGACAAACAACGAATCGATCGATAATTCTAATGTCTGGGTTATAAATAAAATACCCCCACATGCCATTTGGTCTTTGGCGTGTTCGAACCTTCTGGAGGAAAATACATGAGAACGAAATATAATATCACGTTAGGAAAGACATGTTGGTTATGATCACGTGTTTCTAGGGCCAAGTTAGGAGAATAATTTGATTGTTGTTTTCAAATCTGTTATGCGTAATTGAAAATACATGTTCACATGAAATATTCTACTGACAATGTAATAACCAGGAGATAAAATCCTCAAGTACAACATGGAATCTGAAAATTGGATTCCTGTTACAGAAAGTTACGCAAATTTCAGCAAGGTCTCAACAGGCCACCGATCCGAACTACTGTTTAGTTGTTGTTGGTATGCAAAGTACAAATCTGAAAAATACGTTTGAAAACAAAACTATATACATATCAACAACCGTTGCAATCTTCATAATTGTATATTTACCAAAAGATGGATTGAATGAAGTCTAACTATATTTGTGATGGAAAGGAGGCTTTGTGAAGTCTGCTGTCGAATATGAAGACCAAAGTTGAAGAAAGTTCTTTTTCTGTTTACCAAATATAGTGAAGTTTAGTACCATCGTAAATTTAAATTTCCTTCTCATGTAGCTCTGTTGAGTGTAAGAGGGACCCCATGTCGCTTTTGATCGCTGTTGGAAGGGAAAGCTTATGTTTATTGTAACAGCTGTTACTGGAAATAGAATCAAATTACCAGGTTGACAACAGCACATAAATTACGGAAATGAGATCACAACGTCTCGGCCATTTTCAGATAAATGAATTTAACTGGTAGAGTGCTAAATTATTTTCGACTGTCAAAGTTTATTCACATGTTTTTGCCTTGCTACAATTTATGGGTGAGTGCCTCCTTTTGGCACTCTCCCATAAACTGTACGAACACAAAGCCATATATACTGAGTCAAAAAAAGAAAGTATAATAAACTTTTAGGAGCAAGGTTTTTAGTATTATCGACTTTAATCCGAAGCAATTTGTTGTAACTTCATAATTCGAGTCTAGCTGTATGGATTAGCATAATTTCATGTTCTTGCTGTTCCCATCGTCACGTCAGGACGTTACAATTCAGACAAAGGGTGAAATGAAAAGTTCACACATGCAGTCAATAGCGTGTATGTCCACTGTTTGCCTCTTGGATGGCAAGACATCGACGGCGCATGGACCTGATAAGTCTCTGGATGCCACCCCGTGGTATTGCGTTCCACTCCTGCCTCAGAACATTACGTAAATCGCCTAACGTCTGAAGATCATGAAGTCGTACACGACTGTCCAGTTGATCCCAAAGATGCTCGATTGGCGACAAATCTGGCGAAAGTGGGGGGTCAGGATAGAAGTTCGGTGCTCTGCTCCTCAAGAAAGTCACAACAGATACGCGCCACGTGACATCGGGCATTGTCTCTCTGGAATATCTGCAATCCGATGTTAGCGTTGAACAACGGGACAGCAACAGCGTTAAGAATTTCGTCCCTATATCGCTGTCAATTCAGATTACATTCGATGAAGACCAACTGCGTTCCATGGTGCAAGGAACTTCCTGCCCAAACCATTACACTACCCCCGCCGAAACGGTCGCATTCCCGCACGCAAGCATCAGAAAACCGTTCTCTTCGTCGGTGATACATTCTTGCCCTACCATCAGCGCGCAGCAGACAAAATCGTGATTCATCACTAAAACGAACTGTGCTCCAAGGCTCCTGGGTCTAGAGAAGACGCTGCCGTACCCATTCCATTCTGAAGGTACGATGACGTTGGGTAGGAATTGGCCCTTGGTATGGACGCCTACTTCGGACTCCCTGTTCAAGGAGTCTGTAGCGGACAGTTTGTGCACTGATTCTATTGTTATTTCTACCAGGAGTAATTGCTGTTGTCCTCGTCGCCGGAAGAAAGCGACCCCGCAAGTGAGACGTCCTGATGTGTCGGTCTTGTGCAGGGGTCGTAACTCTTGATCGACCTGAACACGGTCGGTCGGCAGTAGATCCAGTGGTTCTATACCTTCCAATAAGACGGTGAATATTGACCACAGTGACTCCGAACTCAGTAGCGAGCTCATCTTGGGGTATCCCCGCCTCATGCATACCAATGGCACGCAACCTCTGATTTTCGGTTAATCTTGACATTTTTTAAAATGTTGGAAGACAAAGACAAGCGTGTTTTCTCAATATCCCAAGCTCTCTAGCACAACATAACACAAAGAAAATCGCCTGGCACCCATTCAATTTGACATTCTCGGGTAGCACGTGCTATTTTAAAATCCGTAGCAAAATTGTGTACAGTTGGGTGGACAACAACAACATGTCATTAAACTCTTTGCACGACTTCTTGTCCACAAACATGCAACATTAGAACTGCTATATGTCATCCTTTATGCTATTTTTCCTCATGTGTTTGTATTATAAATTCTTTTTCGACTCGGTACAGAAAAAATAATTTTATTTCAAAGATGTTATGATAAACATCCAGAGAAAATGAAGCTTTCAAACTGGCGCATATGCACTTCATTGTAAACGCCCAAGTATGGGCTTTCAGTGCACTGACGGATAATAACGGAAATAATAGCGATGTTGTTCAGGAGCGTAATGCGCTGTCTATAAAACTGGTATTGGCAAACAGATCAGTTATTGTTGTTCTTAACCCTTTAAACTCTGGTGGTGTCTTCCATGCCAGTTCATTAAAAACAATTAGAAGAGTCCATGTTCATTCTTTGGGGTTGACTAATCAAAGTATTGATGAAACTAACCAGCCGACAAATAACAAGCTTCATCGCTTCCGACCAACTATTTCAGATCCCTACCCGTCTAGTAACCTTTGTAGAAAGGATCTTGCAGTTTTGACGCGATGTCATATTGGTCATACAAGACTAACACATTCCTTTTTGTTGGAGGGTACTGTGCGACCAGAGTGTGTTCCCTGCCAGCAGGTGTTGTCTGTGGAACACATTCTTTTATATTGTACTGATTTTAATCATGTCAGAGGGCAGTATTTTTCTGTAGGATCTCTGAGAGATCTTTTTTATCGTACGAGCCCGAATATGATTCTCGCATTTTTGAAATCAATCAACCTTTTTAATAAATTTTAAAATTGTTTTTATTTATCTTAAACTAGAGTCTTTAAGACTTACATTCACCTGGTTGATTTGTGAGCTATTCATATTTCTTGTTTCTTCACGCATCACTGTTCATACTACATTGTCTTTATCAGTTTTATTATAGTTGTTTTTACTCATCTTTGTATTTCATTAGTGTCATGTTTCCCTTTTATCGTTTTCTCGCCACGATATAGCCTTAGCTGCTGATGTGGCGTTAAGCACCAATAAATAAATATAACTAACCAGCCTCTTAGAGCCGCGTAATAAGAATATCTCAAACAATTTATGTAGATATATCATGAAAGCCCTAGAAAGACGAAGTGAAACTTAGAATGCCGATGAAATATTTGTATATTTGATTTGTGGTTTATGACCAGAAATGATCAAACGAAATAAATAATAATAATGATGATAAATTGATTGGTCTACCTCGCATGTTTACCCAACAGCCTTCATATTTAATAACGTTACGGCGTATCATGTTCCTGGCCGAAAAAGGGCGCTAGAGTTCAAGAGATTTAAATATTATGGTGTAAGCAACAATCAAGCCTTCCTAAATAGCTGCTACAGAAGGGTGATAGTTTCAAAACAAATAATGTGTACAGAATCCTGTACATAAATGAATCAGAGTCCACAATTGATGTGAGTCTTCTGCATGCAGGCCAAGTCACTTTTTGGCCATACTTGAGCCTTCACGTGACGCTATAGGCAATTGCCATTGCTCGTGCAACACCAGAAATTCTAACACATGATATCAAATAAGGAGGCTTTTTCTTTTTGGTATAATAATAAACGAGACGAAATTTTAGAAGGATCAGTGGCCGCAATGTCTGAAGGCTGATTCATCATTCATCAATTCACACATATACTCGAATTTGTGCACCATGTCTAACGTAATTACGTAATGACCCGGACTGGTCAGCGCTATTTACCAACGTCGCATTCAAATTTTAATATTTTTTTCAAAAGTATAGCTTGTGATCTCTCATTGAAACGACATCAATAAACTCCTTGCAACAAGGAGTGATGGGCTGTATTTTGCGAGGCACAAAATGATTTTTTTTTTCGTTCTTCAAGAAGTTTATATACCAGTGTCGTGTTAACCCTTTAAAGTCAGATGTCATCTCCCATGTCGGTTCAATTGCAGCAATTGGGAGATTCTGTTGATTATTTAGGGATAGACCAGTTACTATTTTCAACGTGCAGCCTCGTGACTGCATGTTGAAAATATTGGTTGGTCTACTCCCACATTCATTTAACTGCCACCCCACGTAATGGAATGATGACGCATCACGTTCCTCGGTCTCTCGGCTTCAAAGGGTTAACACATGCTGAAATGGCTAGCCCCTGAAGACACAAACTATCGCATTTTTAGGTATAGATTAGTTATGATCGGTGGCAGTGCACGCCTTATTCTCGCCTAGATTATTTTAAGGGAGCGCGGTGGGTCAGTGGAATTAAACTTCAAACCGAAAACTCCATGGCTCAATTTCCGCCAGTGGTAACTGCGTTGTGTTCTTGGGCTTGACATTTCATCCCGATCGCCGACATGGGGGCACAGTGGCGCGGAGTATTAAGGCATACTGCACGTCAATGGTGCACTTGTCCTCAACCAATGCTAAACTTGTTTGTGCGTTAGTACGTTGGGGAGTCTGGCAGTTGCTCGCCGTTGCTTGGCGGTTCTCTCCGGGTACTCCGGCTTTCTCCATTCATAAAACCGTCCGACAAGAGGTGACCCTGGTTGTCGAAAGTGTAAAAAATAAATAAATAAATAAGATTATTTTAAGGCGAGCTTCTTGCTACCCGGGATTAGGCTCCAGCGCTTCTTCACAAAGCGAAACAAAGAGGGAAGTCCGATTATCATAGTAGTTTATTATTTTGAGTTTCTTTCGATGTACCGTGTAATAACAAAAGTAACAGTGATCCTGATTCTTTCAAGATATATCCACTTGAGGATTGCAATCGGACAAGGCTCTTCCCACTTGAACTCACAGTTCTCTGCTATTTATTTATTTATTTATTTATTTATTTATTTATTTATTTATTTATTTATTTATTTTTATTTATTTATTTATTTATTTATTTATTTATTTATGTTTAAGGTCACATACTTATGCACGGTGGCTAATCGTGACGGTGACGAGAGAACCATTGAGCATCGACGAGCAACTGTCAGCTCCTCAATATTCTAACTCTATTCAAGCTCCGCTCAAGCAGGGTTACAGCGGTTGACGACACGTGCACCATCGACGTGTTGTACGCCTTAGTATACAGCGTTATCGTGCCCCATGTAGGCAACCGGCATAAAGTGCCTTGCCCAAGGACTCAACGCGGGTCGTCCGGGACGGGGATCTGACTCATGACCTCCAGCACAGAAGTCCAATAGTCTACCACTGAGACACCGTACTCCCTACAGTTCTCTGCTCCCATTCCGTGTGTTAACCCTTTACACGACGTAACGACAAAAAACGACCAGCGCTTTTCTCAAACATCGCCAATTAATTTTCATTATATTTTCATTTTTTGTCTCAAAAACATAGGTTATGAGCTCCGTCCAATGAGGGGTCATAACCTATGTTTTTGAGACAACAAATGGAAAAAAAAGTTATTCAAGAATTTTTTTGCAAGTGTCGTCTGCTTTTCATGTTAGATAAATGGTTAACACACGCACAGGGCCAACAGTGGTTGTACATACAGGCCAGTCGAGGAAGTCAATGGGTTAAATCAACTAACTGTTCCCGTCAGCTTGTACCTCCGTTGTCGGTAAACGACTTAGATGTCGTACAATACTGTGATCACAAACGCGGAGAAATTTGACCGGATCGCGAGCGGGTCGCAATACGGCTAAAATTATCTTTCCATTTTTCTCCCCACGTTACATTCCCATCATAAAAGAAATACAAAAAATATTGAATCCGAGATGCTCTTTTCGATTGTTTTTCTTCACCCAGTCTTGCTTTCAAAATATTTGGTTTATGAAATCTCGACCCATGGCGAGCAAGTGCTTCGCAATCTGATCGTGATATGGTATAACTAAATAATGATCACAGTACACTATCTCGTCAAACCAGGTGTGTGTGTGTGGGGGGGGGGGGGGGGGGCTGCAACACCCGAGCTTTTTGGTTTATCTGCTGTTGTTGAACCGATTCCCGGTGTTTGCTGTTCTTAGCATTCAGTGCCCAAATTGTCATACATAGGTGATCCAATCGAATGTTTCTGCCTCTAGTCATTCGTAATATTAACAACCATCCGTCTTGACGATTGCCAAGAAAGCCGTTTCACACTTACAAAGACGGTTCAACTCTCTCTGTCCACTCAATTAAAGTCACACAGCGACCTCCTGTGTCCTGCTGAAACCGGAGGTTTAAAAATATTGGAAATGTCTTCTTCCATGAGGCAGGAATTGGCGACTGTTATGGTACCTTGTAAAAATGGGTTGAATTAAAACCATATTTTACTTACACAGCAAATGAAACGGTAAAATGAAATAAATTTAGTACGATACTTAATGTTTGGAAATGTCTTCATTCGTTTCTCCCTTTTTGTGCACTCTGTATTATGCGTACGCCTTATTATTTCCAATTGAATACAACGCGAAAGATATCAACTTCAAAGGAAAAAAACATATTACATATAGCAAAGAAATATAGAAGCTCCTAATTGCTTCTTTTAAATCTAACACCTTGATCACAGAGGAGTATAGATCCGTTCCCTGGGTAATTATTGCCCTCAATAAAACTGTGGGTATCGATAACAGCCGGACGGAATAAAATCGGTGGAGCAATTTTTAACCCTCTAAAAAGTGATCTCGAAAAAACAAAACCTCAATGTGCATTTTTTCCCAAAATGCAACTTGAAATTTAACCAATTCAGTCTTGTTTGACAGAGCTCATTGAGCTCTGTCAAACAAAACCGAACTGGTTAAATTCTTCGTTCATTATGGGGCCGCTCGGAAAAAGTCCGGTATTTTGCCATCACTGTGCAGAAGATTAATTGTTTTAGAACACTGTTGTTGATACTTCGAGTGTCGAAGGCATTACTTCAACTCGTAACACTAAAGTGTGGCGCCGTTTTAATTCCGGGTCTCTTCACGCTATTCATATTGAACATCAGATCAAGAGGTCAAAGGCTGATGCTGACAGGTAAACCTGTGTTGTGCCCATAGGCAGGAAACTTACTGAGGATTGTCAGAGCGGCACGATGTAAGTGTGTTGCAAGGTGTCCAGCACACTGAAGGTACACATACTTTCAGAAAATGATAACCCTGTTTTTGACGTGTTAATAAGTTGATTGATGGCTTTCTCTGGATACTTCGGCTTCTCTCTCCAGTAAAACTGTCGTCGCGATATTATTCTGACTGTTGAAAATGTTCTTGAACCCTAACGAACAAACAGACTCAGTGGCGCTTTAACGCAGGATCTTTCTTCGTGTTGCAGTGATCGTTTTTGTTGTCCTTGTAAGAATTTCAGGGCAATTCAGTGGTCAGTACTACCGTCCAGACTCGTATGTATAAACCTCAGTGGACAGAATTAAACAATTATTACTCGCGCCCAACAAATGCAAAATGTTAAATTAACCAAGTCGAAAATATACTGTTCCATAAACACTCCAGCCAAGCAGGGGCGCGATTACTCTTTAGTTGCATCATTTGAATTCAGATGAAAAGGTCCATGTTTGTCCTTTCACAAAACACTTAATACGGAATGCCCAAGTAGTAGTTGGGCAGTAGAATATTCCAGGCTGATGATAATGTTGATGGTACGATTGCATTCAACCAATGCTTACTAGTCCAGTTTGTGATGTTTCATTTTGACGAGGAGCTCGGCAGTTACTCTTTGATACCCGGGGTCCCTCCTGTTTCACGTACTCATGTTGTGAGTCCCTTTAAATATGGTTTCCACAGGTGGTATGGTGTTCTGAGGTATAATAATGTTGATGATGCAGTTGCCTTCAACCAATGCTAACTAACCCTTTTTGTGATGTTTTATTATGTTGAGGAGCCCGACAGTTACTCAACGTTACTCGAAGACTCTCCTGGTTCACATACGTTTTTTTTTCGGTCCATTTAATACTTACGCTTCCGAAAGCGACTATTGTCACCTATTTCATGATAATTATCTTTACGTTTTGGTATGCGCAGATCAATCCTACCGTCTGATTAATTGTTGGAAAGGACTCAATGGGCCTTTTCCAACAATTAATTAGTTAATAGAGTTTCAAGTATGTCATTTATTTATTTACTTATTTAGTGATATTTAAGGTCAAATATTTATGCACAATGGCTAATCATGACAGTTCTACGGGTGGAGGAAGTTGGAGTATCCGGTGAGAACCACCGAACAACGGCGAGCAATTGTCAGCTCCCCAATATACTAACTCTACACAAGCAAGGTTAGCATTGGTTGAAGACAGGTGCACGATCGGCGTGCGGTAGTATTTAGAACACAGCGCCACGTGGGCATGATGATGTTGATGGTACAATTGCATCCAACCAATGCTAAGTAACTCTTTTTGTGATGTTTTATTAAGTGGAGTATTCCGTCAGTTACTATACGTTGCTCGGGAACCAAATATGGTTTCCCGATACAATGAGTTTATTGTGCCAATAGGCCCAATCAGTCGCCTAACCTCTTTCAAATAAATAAATAAATATTTTTTGCAATTTGCGACGCACCCCATTGAGTACAGTATTGAATGTTCTAGCTGAATTCTTTCTTGAAAGAGCTTCCACAAATTTCAGCCTTTCGGCCGATCTCCCTCCTTAATGTTGATCAAAAAAGAGGCTCCTCAGCAAGCATTTGCTAAAAAGTTCTCCCTAAAGTAATCTCCGAAAGTCACCTGGGATTTATGAAAGGAAGATTCATAGGTGAATCCACGCGATTGGTCTCTGATATAATTGAAAAATGTGAATCTATGAATATTCCTGGAATGTTAGTTCTAGTTGACTTCGAAAAAGCATTTGACTCACTCGAATGGTCTTTTATCAGAAAAACTCTGAATTTTTAAAATTTTGGCGAATCTTTAATCCAGTGGTTCAACACCTTCTACGGCGAGGTTTCTAGCTGCATTATAAACAATGGGCATTGTTCAGATTGTTTTAATATTCAGAGGGGAATACGTCAAGGAGACCCATTGTCCCCTTATCTGTTTATTCTGTGTATCGAAATACTTAGTGCATTCCTTAAATTCTACCCAAATGGAATCAAAATTAATGATTCAGAGTATGTAATCAACCAATACGCTGACGACAGTACTCTATTCTTAGATGACGACCAAGATTCCCTAAACGAGTCCCTAAATGCTCTCGACAATTTCGCTACGATATCCGGATTAAGAGTTAACTTTGATAAAACTCATATCGTTTGGATAGGATCTCGGCGTGGTTGTGGGTTCGTACTGGAAACAGAAAAACATATAAAGGGGGAATCATAACGGAACGTTTACCATCCTTGGCATAAAATTTGAACTAAATTCAACAATTACCTCTATAAACATTTTTCAGAAAAAATAAACAAAATGCGAAAACTCTTATCAGATTGGTCCCTCAGAATTCTTACACTAGTCGGCAAAGTTACAGTTATTAAAACGTTAGCAATTCCCATTCTAATAAACTCTCTTACTGTTCTCCCTGATCCGGCTGATAGAATACTAGATGAAATTCAAAGTATAATTTTTAAATTTCTATAGTCGGATAAAGTGGACAAAATTAAACGTGCCGTTATAATCAATTCAATCGAAGATGGCGGGCTCAATCTACCCCACGTAAAACACTGTGTTGCTCTTTAAAAATGATATGGATAAAAAGGTTACCAGATTCAGAAATAATGGCCCAATGGAAAACGCTCGTAGTCGATAATTTTGAAACTTTTGGGGGGAGCAAAATGTGGTCTTTGAATAGACATGGTATACTTAGAGTTTCAAATTATATGGACCCTTTCTGGAAAAACGTGCTTAATTTATGGGCTCTCTTAAAAAATAGCGATCCCTTGGTAAGTGACATCATATCTTGCACTGAAGCCAATCGCCATTTCTATCCAATATTTCTTAATAAAGTATCACAAAAACCCACACATACCCAAGAGAAATGAAACACCACATTAGATGAAAATCTTGACCATTATGATTGGCAACACATTTACAAACAAACTTTTAGGGAAACAGATGATACATATCTACAAAGTTTACAATATAAGATTTACCACAAAAACCTATTTACAAAATCTAAGCTCTTTAAATGTTGGCTTTCGGAAACAGAGCTGTGCTCTTTCTGTGGAAATACGAAGGAAACGATCGCACATCTGTTTTACGATTGTTCTTTCTCAAAAACAGTTTTACTTTCACTAGTGGAAAAGGTTAACCTTAATCCAGATCCTCAAGTTCTACTAAACATAAATAAAAGAGAATAATTTTAGGCGCAACTTCCGAGCATGCATATCCAAATGTCTTGAATACCTGTCTCTTCGTCTACAAAAAGTATATTTACACCTGCAGCCGAAGTGATATCATCCCCCTTTCCCAGGTCTAACAAGAGCTGTAAAAAAATATTGAAATGTATTCTCTATACACGTACTCAATCGGCAAGGCTGATCGTATTACATAAAAATGGAACAACCTAACTGATGCATTTTTTGAATAATTGGAGAACTGCTCTGTATGTATATATATTATGCTGTAAAAATTCAATTCTATTATAATCTTTTATAATATAATGTACTATTCTTCTAAGGATGCCAATAAAAAAAATTTAAAAAAAAAAAAAATTCAGCCTTCCTTTTGTTTGAATGAATGTTATCACAAATCGAACATTTCAAGGGTGTTACTATTTAAGGTGCTGATATATTTATTTATTTATTTATTTATTTATTTATTTATTTATTTATTTATTTATTGGTGTTTAAGGGCACATGCTTATGCACAATGGCTAATCGGGACTGTGACAGTTTTACGGGTGGAGGAAGCCGGAGGACCCGGGGAGAACCATCGAGCATCGACGAGCAACTGTCAGCTCCTCAACATTCTAATTCTGTTCAAGCTCCGCTCAAGCAGGGTTACAGCGGTTGAAGACATGTGTACGGCGTCATTATGCCCCCATGTAAGAACCCGGAATAAAGTGCCTTGTGCAAGGACACGACGATGGTCGTCCCGGACTGGGACCGAACTTTAAAGTGCTGAACACGACACGTGATTAATTCATTAGTGTGAATAAGACATTTATTTGGGTTCTATACTATGTGGACGTAAACTGCCTACTGGATATCCCAGTCGTGCCAAGTTATGCTCACTGATCTTTATACAACTGGATTGTTGGAACGCGTAGTGGTCAATGTGTAAAAATGTGTCACCGACACCCATCTGTGTTTGATAGAACATCAATCGACAAACAGTACGCTTTAGTACAGAGCGCCATCGCGTCCCCAAAAGGGCAATCGGGAATAAATGCTTTTCCGAGAACACAACACAATTACCCCTCGCGGGGATCGGACCGTAGACCATTCAGTTTAAAATCCAATCCCGTAACCGCTAAGCTACCGCGCTCCCTAGCTGTTACTATAAATAAACAATGTTAAAAAAATCAAATTTCTCGAAGGTTTTTAATTTCCCGACGCCTCACAGACACCAAGCAATTTTTAAATTACATTCTTTGATGTCTGTGAAAACTAAATATGTTGATCCTGTGCGCTTTTTTTCGCGGCAATACTAACTGAATATGTACAGCATATTTTTGTTATTATTCACAAATAATAAGCACCGAGATTGGAAACTGGTTGGAGTGCTGCTAGTTAGTGTTTGGTGAACACCGTGCAGTTTGTTGACGTGAAAGTTGCTACGCTGTGACTACCAGACGTCATCAACTATAATGAGGATTTATATTGACCTTACGACTTGGCTGCTCAAGGGGGAGGGGAGTGGAAGGGGTTGGCGGGTACAGAAATCTAGTTGTACAGAGGTCAGTGGTCGAGAGGTTAATGAAGAAGAAAAATCTCTCTTTTTTCGTGAAATATACATTATGGAAAGTTTATCTCAAATACACATAAAAAATTTGTTCCAAGATCCGCGAGCTTGTTCCAAAGAGGGGCCATAACTTATGTTTCTGAGACAAAAATGAAAAACATAATGAAAATTAATTGGCGATTTTTGTGAATAGCGCTTGCCGGTTTTAGCCGTTATGTTGGGTAAAGGGATAAGACAGATCAATTTGGATTATTATCGATGTTGGTCCAGGAGCAGTGTATCAGGGTGATAGTGCTTTGCCGGAAATTGTATACAGTACTACCTCCGTGGATTGGTAACTTTCCACAGGTGGGCATTATTTTCACGGACGCAATAGTGTTAGATTCCAGACACTAATTATAGGAATAATCATCAAAAGTTTAATTAATGAGGCGCCGGGTACAACCCAGTGCTTCATTAATTAAGATTTTGCTAGTGGCGATGATTTCTATTACCTGCTAAACGCATGCATGAACGTTACTGCCCTCGCGAGGATTACGACCAGTCCACGGCCACTGTGTTGTACGATAATAAACACGACTCATTATTAAACCTTTACGAATCGCCCGCATCCGCCCGCGTAACATGCAAATTTAGCAGCTGAAAAACTATTATTTTTCGAAAAATTTCAACAAAACCATATCATGTGACCCCCCTCTGTGGAACGAGCTCATCGAGCTCGTTCCACAGAGGAGTCACATGATATGGTTTTGTTGAATTTTTTTTTTTTTAAATTAAAAAATGATATTTAAAATAATAAATTTTGAAACAGTCTGCGTTGGGTAATGGGTTTTATCAGTGTACTTCATGGACACGAATTACCCAAATGATATCCAATCTCCTCTAAAATCTTTAGGTAAATGAATACAAAAATCAAAATAATCGCGAGTTTGTTTAGGCCTGTCACGGAACTCCCATGAATGTGGAATCAGTAAACAGATCAGCTTTTGTCTTTGTTAAAAATTGACTGGTGCTTACACAAATATTAAACCATCTTTCACAGAATTGTAGAATATAATCACTGCAGAATGAAAACATTGTACACATGCAGTATCCTTCATTTTACAATGATGGATCTACTTGGGCCCCCATATTTATTGTTCTGAACTACATGGATTTGATCCCTTCCGCAACTTCTTCATACAAAATATAAACAAGAAAAACGGCAGCTTCGGGAAATTTTAGATAAAATGGATTGGAATAAAAGACTTCGTTCCCCTCACGAATGACAAACATTTTTCTCCGAAGTTGCAGAATGCAGCTATTTAGTCAATTTGAGGTATTAGATTATAATCAACCTGTTTTCTTACTTCATGCAGCAGACTTTCGAAATTACCTCCTTGGACAGGGCAGCACCTCCATGGCCAATGTTTGGTTCTATCTGGTCTGTTTGATGACAAATATTTTGATATAGGATTTATGTGGGATATTTTCTTTTCCGGTCATTGGATACAGTGACAAGCGGTTTTCACAACGTGAGGCTGGATGAGTCCTCAAACATAAAAAACGCGCCAATCAGGGCGGGTACGTATTAACAAAACTCTAAGAGAAGAATTAGATAAGGTACTTGAATATGCTTTCCCAAGTGTTTGAAATGAACAAGACTCGGACTCACGAGGCATGGGTATTAACACCCGGCGTGGCTAAATACGCCCGTCGAGAAATTCGAGTCTTAGCATTTTTTTCCAAAAGCAGTGAAAAATCCAAGTACACCGGACTATAATTTGAAATGGTTGATCAGATGAGTCCCCAAAACGCAGGAGCACATATTCCTATTTATTACATGCCCATGCAGTCTCTCTTATGCAATACGGCGTGCAATACGGCTGTGCAATACGGAATTCCGTATTGCACACCAACCTGTTCCAACCGGGACTTTTTTATGCAATGCGACTGCATAAAGTGCATGGTGTTTACCACCGTTGATAGAAAAGAAACTTAGGTCAATAGGTGCTTGGGTCATGTAATAAATACAAAACCACACATGTATGTTTCAATGAGTCGTTTTGTATTCAATTCGTCAGATGTGCGTAGAAAGAAAACGTCTCGACCTTCGGTCTCGACGTTTTCTTCCTACGCACATCTGACTCATTGAATACAAAACGACTCATTGAAACATACATTTAGTTTTGTCTATTTGTGGCTATTATTCATGCCAAGTTTGGAGATGGTCGGTTAAAACGCAACCACCGGACAAAAAAGTGTAGGGACTGCAAGGAGCAGTGAAAATTCTAAGTCCGTGGGTCAAAAATTTGGAAGGGTTAGTCCGATCATTCTCAAAATCGCTGGTGCACAGGTTCCTAGTGTGGTTATTATTCCTGCCAAGTTTGGAAAAGCTCGGTTGAAAGACGACTGAGAAAACTTCCGAATAATAATGAGTTTACGGACGGACGGACCAATCACATAATACTTCCCTTTTTTCAGCAGGTGTATAAAAGAATAACAATAAATCTTCTGGCTCCATATCCATACAGTTATCAATGAGACAACCAACCCAACCAGGGTGTCTGATTGAGTGGGTATAAAGCAAATTTTGTCTTGGCTGTGATGGCTGAGGTCCCGATTGATTAAATAATTCAAGAATATCATCAGGTGATGCCTCATTTGTTAGCATACATTACTGACGTCGTTGGGATATTAGACACTCAATATTATAGTTCGTCAAGCCGAGTTCTTGAAGATTTGTTTGGGGATAAATATATGAAGAAGTCGTGACGCACTCCATACTATTAATTCTTGGCCCCAACATCCCAGTTTGTGCACCACATACCTCTATTTGTATAAACGACTGTGTGTGTTCCAGGCATGTCAAAGTACCGCCGATACCAACATAACTGGTACCGGACGGGACAGAGCCTGTCCCGCCGAAACCGGTACCGGGACAAATCGGGTGACATATCACAATCAGATGGTAGAAATTCACATTTAAACTGACCCAGTCCCCAATATCTCAAACACAAACATGGTATCGTGTCAATTATTCTGTGGCGACATCAAAGTAATCATAAAGCACAAAAATCGTGCTTTATGATTACTTTGATGTCGCCACAGAATAATTTCTTTGAAGTAACCGATGACGGTGCTTTCATTGTCTTCGATACCACGTCTGAAAAGTCAAAAGGGTCGACCTTATCGAGGTCGTTGTGCAGACAGGACACGCCCTTTTAGAGTGTTTTGGTATGTTTATTCACAAATAAATTGAAAGTATGTCGTGCAAGTGTGCCATACACGATTATCAGCCTGTTTACCCTTGCTCAATTACGAATTTCCGCCAAATAATTCTGTCCCGGTACAGGCGGGACAAAAGTTTCAGTACCGGTACTGGTTGGAGCATGAGGGACTGGTGTGTTCCATCGGTCCAAATATTTAAACTAGACTCGGAACAACGTACATAATTACAAGCGAATCGATATCAAAGATTCAAATTCAGACGAAAAAGTCCCGAAAGGAAAACAATGCTTTCGAAAGGGTATCACGACCCTAAAGGGCTACAGCATTAAATTATTATCTACCCTCTTAGCGATTCTGTCACTGTTGTGTTGCCTTGCCTTTGAGCGGCAGATTTTAAACTGCGCATAAATTTACGCGTACCGATTTAATTCTAAACATAATTACGCGTGTGGTTCTTGTCAGATCACCGAAGTGAAGAAACGTCGAGACCGGTTAGTCCTTGGATGGGTGACTGTTTGAGTGATCGATTCTGACTCCAGCGTTGTATCCTTAGGCAAGGCACTTAACCCCGACTGTCCACATGGGGGCACGATGACGCCGTGCACAAAGGCGTACTGCACGTCGATGGTGCGCATGTCTTCAACCAATCTAAACCCGCCTGTGCTGCAGTGCGGAGTTACGATCCTGGGGAGCTGGCACCTGCTCGTCATTGCTCGGTGGTTCTCTCCGGGTACTCCGGCTTCCTCCACCCGTAAAACTGTCACCGACACGATATGACATTGGCTATTAAAGTGTCGTTAAGCCTTAATAAATAAATAAATAAATAAATGAATAAATAAATAAATAAATAATTGCGCGTGTATTTTATTATAGATATGTGTTTGTATCAAAAGATACATTTTTACCATTAAATAAACTATTTATCCATCCAACATTGATGGTGCACTACCAGCGGTGCGTTCCTGGGGGAACGCGGAGGAGTGCCGTTCCTCTACTTTTGTCCGAGTTGATGCGCCATTCCCCTCCCAGTACAAAACCTAGCATGGCTTGATCTCCACGAATATCGTCTTGATAGCCGCAATAAATACCAATGCTCACTTCTTTTGAAGAGCTTTGGGAGAAAAATTTCAAACTCTTCACGGAGATGGGCCCCGGATCCTCCATTGCGATATGCGAACACTGCCTCTTGGGCTCTCACATCTCTCACCGGCCATTGCTGATCGTTGGGCGCGCGTTTAAACCTGGCGCTCAGCCCGCAACGATGGCTAACGCGAGAGTCACTTCTTGGTTTCGGAAAGGATCACTGTTCACTGCTGAAATGTGCGATCCTTGAGAATCACATTAATGTAAATTTGATCTCAGTAATTTCTAATGTCTATCAAAGTCGCGTCCCTAAAATTAAATTATCAATAATGATTACACGAAAATTATTCTTGTCACCGAACTGCGGGTATTGTGCACATTGAGGAGTTAATGGATTATATCGAACATAAAGTGGAACCCATTATATTCATAACTCGTCAAATGTTTTACATAAACGTACGGTAAACTGACTCCGTCAGACAGAAAATCGAATTCAAGTATTGAACAAGAAGGCAGAAACTGTTGTCTAGTTCTATCACATAATGAATGAGATGTTAGCTCGCATATAAATACTTCGTGATCATCATCATCTTGATGGTTGGTGATTTTACCACTCTTCAGTACGAAAACTTATGAACCAGACACTTTGTCAACATGTGCTATTCGATTGCTATAAAAACAGTACCTTTCATTTGGTGTTGCTGTGCAGTGGTGCACCTCGCTACAGCCGCTTATGTTACGGACTCAAAAAAACTCTTCGATTCTGTGAGTCAGAATTATAATGCTAAACTAAGACCAGTGATACATGATAGCAGCGCTGTGGATGTGAGAATGGCATTCAATTTGATAGGAATTGTTAACTTTGATGAAATTGCACAATCATTCGCAGTCGCCGGATGGTTTGATGTCGTGTGGAAGGACGAATTGTTGACATGGAATGCCAGTGATTATGCGGGAATTTCAAAATTGGTTCTTGATCAAAAGGATGTGTGGAAACCTGATGTTGCTCTCATGAATTTTCATGAAGAAATGAATGGATTTACGGAGGATTTCGTTCGTGTGGAACTCTTCAATGACGGAGTTACGGCGTGGTATCCAGGGAACGTGTATAAAACAACGTGCAAGTTAGACATATCATTTTTCCCCTTTGACTCTCAAATGTGTCGACTTGTAGTTGGGTCATGGACGTACACGTCGTCAGAAATAAACTTACAGGCTTTGTCGCCCACTATTAATTTGGATGTATACCAAATAAATGGGGAATGGGCCATAGAGAAAACAGAAGTATACAGGGATGTACAGGTGGGAGAATTCTCAAACAGCACAATCTTGGAGTTCAAAATTTACATAAAGAGAAGACCCATGTTTTTCATCATCAATACCATTGTTCCAATAGTACTTTTATCATACCTGAATGTTCTTGTGTTTTGGGTACCTGTTAAAGCCGGTGAAAGACTATCATATTCTATTACTGTACTGCTTGCGTTTGCAGTGTTCATGAGTTTTATTACCAATTTAATCCCAAAGAATGGTGAGAAGGTTTCCATATTAGCTGTGTTTCTATCCATATTAATTTTTTGTAGTTCGGCCATTGTGCTTCTCACTGCAATCAACTTACGATTTTATTACCGAACAGACCCCATCCCGAAACGACTTAAAGCAGTTTACATGTGGTGGAACAAGAGGAAGATAAGGCGAAAATCACCACAAAAGGAACAATATACGAAAGACAATGGCGTCAGTTTTGATAATGTCAGCACAATGAAGGAAGAGGTGGTCAAAAACCTAAATCTATCATGGAAGACATTTAGTGGCTTTTTGGATACTATTTTTGTCTGGGTCTTGTTATGTTTCCTTACTATTATTATGATGGGTTTCTTATTAGGAATCGGCACATAACGCAAACCAGTCATTACTAATTACATCTACAGTTGAAACTAGAAGTCCTGTCATAATTATTGGCAGATAATTCTCGTTAGTTAATGCGCTCTTTACTGCAGAAGAATGAAGAAGTCTGAAATACACAAGAACGTTATAATGCGCTAATAGCAAGGTCGGTAGTGAATCACGAACTGAACTGATCAAACAAAACAAATATTGAGACAACACTGTATGGAGGGTAGATTACTACTAAATCTCCGTGGTATATTTTTTCACTCGGTAATTACTTACAATTTCCGAGGACAAGACACAAGAAGCACTTGGAAGCTTTCATCACATGGATCACCGGGTTGCAACCGGTGACCCTTGTGATGAAAGTTTGCGAGAGTTTCTAGTACTGTTATGAACAATTATAATTACTTTTCGAGTGGAGAATATATGGCGCCGCGATTAAGTAGTAATCCTCTCTCTTCATTCTGTATATGCAGTCTCATTTTAATATCTATTCACATCATGACGTATACATGTATCCCAGTAAAGGTTAGGAATGATGCTAATGATCTCTATTTACTATTATAGAATTGAGCACACTTTTTTCTACATGAGTTACGCTAATGGGGCAGTTTGAGCGTGACAGAGACAAATAGTGCACTTACTCAGCGCGCTATTATAGCAAAATACAGTGACGGAGCTTCTGGAGTTAACTATAGGGACGTATCTAATTTTACGTAAAAAACACTGACCGTTCAGCAATTAGCAATTAACGTAATAGTCCGTGAGCTAGGAAGGTCTACTATGCACCCCCCCCCCCCCCAACTACTTAACTTTCTTGGTACTAAAATGTGCGCCAATGTATACTATTTACGAAACAACTTGTTAACAGAAAAATATTTGGGATGCAATATGCTAACCAGGTAGATGTTTAACCCTACCCTACCCTAAAATTTGCTCCAATCTGTTAGCGGTTGGAGTAACTTTTTTGTCACGTAAGCTATCAAAATATAGTTCAAACCCATAGTATTTGATATCATTTTAAAGCCAATACAACAAGGAACAATATTATTACTAAACTTGTTCACATGGGTTCAAGGTGATGACGTCAGAGGTCAAAAGGTCATCGTCCGAAACTGAAAACGCAAATTTCAGAGTTTTCGTTGCATGTTTTTCACATGAATAGTTGGTCCAAATGACTAATATCTTACTTGCTTTGTGTTTTCAGATTGCACAGATTATACTTGATCAACATAAAACTGATTTAGTTTATTGATTAGGAAACTATAATTACTAGAGGGATACTTAACCCTACCCACCTTTCAGGCTCGATCAATTTTATTAGGAGTAGGGGTAACTGTTTTGTCTCTTAACCTATCAAAATATGGGCAAACCCTATTGTGTGTGGTATCATTTAACAGCTAATTGACCATGCAACAACATTAGCACTAAAACTGATTATACAAATCCAGAGTCAGAGGTCAAAAGGTCACCGAAAAAGTCAAAACGCAAATATAAAGGCATTTTTGCAATATTGGCAAATGTATACTTTGCACAATTGTCTAATCGTCGCCCAAGTTCCAGGTTCTTCTATCTATCAACTGATACAGTAGATAGAATGGACAATCTGGAACTCAGGGGAAGTAATGTCTAAAATTATCTGTGTTTTCAGATTATATGGAGTTTATTCGCCCAAAATAAAAAATGATTTTGTTCATCAGAATTACATATTCTAGACTTTCAGGTCATGAATCTGCTCCTAGTAGATTCACTTCTATGGAAAAATTCGGGTCACGGGAAGGTAAACTTACTTTTTGTTTGTCAAGTGTCAGCTAACATCAACAATACAATGGTAGGTAGCATTTTGAAGATAATTAAATGTGCTTTGAGTCAAAAATTAAAATTCAATTTTGGAAAGTTTTTCAATAAAAGCGTTGCAAAACTGTAAAACATATTTGTGCTTGTTATTATATTAATGTTATGTAGTCAGATTCAACAAACTGAAGTGTATTGATACACTCCAGTTTGTTGAATCTGACAGTATTACATTAACATAACAATTAATGCATTGACCTTGAAACTCATCAGACCCCGGTGTCACTCTAATCACTGCTGGAGAACTCTTCTAATCCCTCCGAATCACTGGAATCATTATCAACAACTGCTAGCACGTCAATCAGCTGGCTAGGCATGCACTCAGAGTCTGTCCAGTTTGGACACATACATGCTGCATCGTCATCTCGCTTCCACCCAAGTCCATCAGGGTTGGGGATTTCAGGAACCGCAATCTGAGCCCTTCTCCAAATTCCAACCTGGTAACTGGCTCTCATAGCATGCTGTATCAAACAACTTTTACATGGCAGTAATAGGCTGAGGTCAAAACTAGTTTTTCGCGAAAGATCCTCACCACATTTCTCTTGTAACATAAGATATCTAACTTTGTTTACATTCATGATGCGGGGATAGCCGTACAGATTGCAGGTAAACTTTTCCAGTTCCGCATAAATTCATCAGGAGGAACCCATACATCAGCAATTATTGGAAAGGCTTTCTGAAATTTATTGTTTTTATCAAGAATTTTGAAAGCCTTCACCTTTCCCTTCCCCTGGAAACAACTCGCACTATCACACCCAGTGAATACATGCAAACCGAGTGACGCACAGCAAAATTCAGCCGAAACCGAATTTGAAAAAGCTGTTATATCGATGCATTGTTTTTTTCCCTTTCCTGTTTCGAACAATATCTGTAAGCCATTCAAATTCCCAGCATGGTACAAAAGGATAAAAAATATCCGAGTCTGATCTCTTAACTCGCACATACTTGAAACCATGGTCCCTAGCATAGTGACAGTATAGCACTACACGTGAATTCCCTTAAATAACACTTGGTTTCCATCAGATGTAAGCTGAAAAGCTCTGCCTTCACAAATAAGGATCACTTCATGATTTTGAAGAGTTACAGAATTTGAGCTACTGGTCCAATGGGTTAGCATTAGATTAACCAGCTGTTTTTTGTTGTCATCGTTGGAAAGAAATAGCTTCCAGTCTTTGGGTTTCCTGGTGCTAGCACTACCCTCTATTAGTTTCTCAGAGCAACCCCTTCTTATACGTTCCATGGATTTCACCGAATCCTTAGCATACATATCAGTGCTAAAGATTACAACAGATTTATGGAGTGCTTAACCTAGGATTTTATCACATATTTTTCCAAATGTGTCTGGTATTCCAGTTATACAATGAAACACTGCATTATCATCTTTAATAATGAAACAGTCATCTGGATCTTTTGGTATTGTAGCGTTTTCGCACTCATTTGTGAGATTATTATAATCCCTGATGGGTACGGGTGTGGGATGGGAAAATCTCACCCGAGGGCAAGATATTTGGGCCAGACACGAGGCTTACCGAGTGTCCGGACCAAATGTCTTGCCCCGAGGGTGAGATTTTCCCACCCCACACTCGTGCACATCAGGGATTATTTTCCGCCCCCACCATACAGCGGTTACGTTAGCCAGAGGTATTCAGCGGTCACGTGCTGATATAATCAACTTATTTGGTATTCGGTGTTTTGAAAAAAAACTAATGACACCATCGGAAAGAGCATGCAAAAGTTATGTATATACCAAAGGTGTATACCACGAAATCGATTAGGAACGATGGCAGCTTGAGGGTTGAAGAGTTCTAGAGCATCGAACTGTGATCATACTGCATTCCGATGACGTCAATATGAATTAGTTGGTAGCAAGAGACTGATACGATATGCATAAAACGTCATAATAACGTTGTAAATGTATAACGTCACGTGGGTCCCCGGGGTGGGATACATCTGTCTCTCCCTTGTATCTCACCCTGGACAGACGTATGTTACACATGCAGTGGGGGGGGGGGGGGGGGGGGGGGAGAAAATTAAATCCTTTTGATTTATCAGTTTTAGCTAGAAAGCCATCAGCTAAGCCAATGCTATATGGGACTGGTGTTAGCGGATATGATAGTAGCATATGCATATCAAGTCTTGCATCATCACTGAGTTGTTGTTCCAACGAGGGATCATAAGCTATTTTTTTTGAGACAAAGTTTTTTTTTTAAATAATGAAAATAGAATAATGATTTTTGTGAATAGCGCTGTCCGATTTTGCCGTTACGCCGGGTAAAGGGTTAACAATGCAGTTGCTAGAAAAAATAATCAAAAAGTTAACTTTTCATTTTTATTACCTATGGCAAAAATTAGAGGAAAAAATGGAACTATTTCCTGATGTACAGTTAACAATATCTTTGGATAGTATTTGTTGCCTAAAGTATGTTCTTGTTTTGGGTTCTTTTGTTTTGCTTTGTTCGTCTGTTTGTTTCTATTTTGAGAGGAGCCGGTTCTTTTGAATTGGGGTATAACAACCTTTTCAACAACCACGGTCACATCGTGTCAGACAGATTTACGGATGGAGGAGGCCGGAGTACCCGGAGAGACCCACCGATCAGCGGCGGGGAATTGGCAGACTTTCCAACCTACCAACTATGCACGAGCAGTTAGCGGGATTGATGGAACGTGCACCATCGACATGCAGTGAGCCATAGTACACAACGCCACAGTGCCCCACGTGGGCAATCGGGATTAATTGTCTTGCCCTATGAAAATACCGTGCAGTTATCGCTGGTCGGGATCGAACCATTGACCTTTCGGTTTGAAGTCCAATGCTCTAATCACCGGGCGGCCACTGCGTTCAAGATTAGGTTGATTTATTACACATTTAAAAGCTATTGAAAAAATAGTTATACGCCCATCACCAGCTCTTCGATAAAAGGGAACCATTTCATTATTTCAAACAGCCTAATATTGAATGATTTATTTATCTTATGATACCTACACATGGGGATAAACACAAATTAAGCAATTGTATACCATGATTACATATTCTACTATATATAAAAAGGCTATGGCATAAGTTTTAGCTTTACACACCAACCGTGATGAACATGTCATCAGTGGGATTTCAGTAGTTAAAATTTACACCCTCAGTAGAACTACATCCAAGTTGACCTTTGGTGACCTCGACCTGAATGCAAACTTGTCTAGTTTTTTCGCTCGTCGCCTTGCGAAGAGTAAAATGAAAGTAGCAAATATTTATTACGTTTTTAAATGAGTATACCTCAGAAGATATCAACAATTAACAAACATGTGATGTCTCACGTAAAGAAGCATCCATAACTCGAAATAGTTTATTATGTTATTAAAATGAAAAATGCCCGTGATTTGCGCATTTCTTTTTCCATTTCGTTTCGGCGATAAACTGACATCGGAAGTACCTCCCACCGGTGCTCATGTGAACAAAAACAGATTCGCACGTGTTAATATTGAATATTAGATGTCACGTGACTTTCCCGCGTTCTGATTGGTTGAACAGAAACACCCTATTTTCCGATAGTTCGTCAGCGAAATCGCACAGACCTACTATCATTTTTTAAAAAAGAATAGTGCACGGTAATAGTGCACGGTTATAAATAGTAACATTCGAATTCGCTTAGAAAATTCCATTAAAGCTTAAATACTTTACAAGACATCTCGTCCCATATACATTATTATATTTATATCGAAAGTGATGTTTGTAGTAGTGTTGGGGGCGGGGAGGGGGTTAATGGAATAATGGTATTGTGTTTCTTGGGGTTTTGGTTCTCTGCCTCTCTATCTCAGAACTATGAGTGGCAGAATTAACTTAGTTTACCTGTTTAAACCCAGAGCCATTTTCTTTTCGCTTTGGCTGTGAATAAGAATATTATCTTGCATATAGGACCGATGAAGACCCCCCACCCCACCCCCACCCCACCCCACCCCACCCCACCCCCACCCCACCCCACCCCCCACCCCACACACACATCTAATATAATAAATATAGCATGACTTTTCGTTGACTATGCCAAAATTGTGGTCCTCGAGGAGAGAATAGTCCCGACGCGTAGCGTCGGGACTATCCTCTCCTCGAGGACCACTATTTTGGCATAGTCAACTCATAGCTATGCTATATTTATTAAATAATGTATTATTTAACATTCAAACTCTTAATATCTGATGATCATGGTATAAACAAAATATACCCAAAGTAGCTAACTATGGGTATATTCTATATATTTTTTCTTTCACAGCGCTGTAAGGGGTCTGTCAAACAGAACATAATGGGTTGTATCTTTCTACCACTAAATTTAAATTCTCTAAAATGTGAAGACATTTAGTCATAAAATAAATTAGGTATCACTGTCTATTCCAGTGAGTTTGGAAGTTTACACGGATTTTAAACTTATACAATCCGGTGCGTCGTCTCAGAGTGCATCACTTTTCAATAATCCTCGAATACAAACGTATAACTAACACAATAATTGCGAAGAACGGAGATTTTATTTTTCCTCCCACTGAAATATCACATTCTTGATGTCAATAACCGGTTTCAAAAATATCCCCTTTGCACGATAAGGCATCAATATGTTGGATTTTTTATGGATCAATGCCGATACCCGGTCATTGCAACGGTCCATTCATCATTTGGTCTATTTTGTCTTTTACGTTATGTTTGTTCCCACTCAAAGGCAAGTCTTCGTACTGAAATGATTATATTGTCCAGACCTGAGTGGTATTTTGTTTTGTTTTCCAGACCGGGTCCGGTTTTTTCTGCGTTTTTTCTGCATTTTCCTGCAAACCGGAAATCCGAACCGCAGGATCAAGCAAAAACGGTCTTACTGTGCTTGTTCATAAACTGATAAAACTATCTAACAGGGAGGGAACTGGACAAGTGGTCTCTATGCAATCTCGTCACTAAGTCTATCCGCCAAAAGAGAGAATACGTCGTGCCTCATTGTCACATTTTCTCCCGTGTTGACTCCTCTGCCCGACGAGTCAATAAGGGAGAAAATGTGTCAATAAAAACACAACATAGATTATATGAACTTTATTAATCTGTTACCCAACTTTATGTTTCCTTTCTGGCTGAATACGTTAAATAACTGACCCTCTGGAGCTGCTAAGAACAACCAGAAGAGTCGTAGAAACTACATGGGACTTTTCCCAAGTGAAGGAGTCCGAAGAATTAATTACCACATGTTCTTACCCCTTTAACCAACGCAGACGATATAAAAATATATTATTTTAAATACCATTTTTTTAATTTTTTCAAAAAATTTTAACAAAACCATATCATGTGACCCCTCATTGGAACGAGCTCAATGAGCTCGTTCCAATGAGGGGTCACATGATATGAATTTTTATTGAAATATTTTGAAAGATTTAATTTTTTCAACTGCTCAATTTGCATATTTCGCGGGCGGATGCGGGCGATTCGTTAGGTAAAGGGTTAACATATTGAACAACTGAACCAAATCAGACGTTTTTTCCTGAAACTATACCGAAATCGAAATCAAATCTGACGAATCAATCCCCCTCCCCCTCTCACCCTCTCACCAGCTCTAATATTGAAGCAGAAGAACCATACCGAACCGGCCGATCGTGCTATGTTTGTCCAAATGCATCTAAATGTGTTTGCATTTGCAGATTTTATATTACAGGAATGCCTGGTTCTTGACATATTTGCATCTTCTCGGCAGTCACTTCAACTCATTTTGTAATCGGGTAGCATGTCGAAAAAGAGGGGTGCGGGGCATGTATCTCCTTGATTCCGTCGCCTCTGGGTGCTATAAGAATCCGGCAAAGTGAAATGTGCATTAAGGGCCTATATAAGTAATGAAATTTTGTTTATTTTGAAAATTCTCACCTCTCATATTCCTTAAATTTAGATTAAATATACACAAATTATACATCAAAATGAAGGTTGGGATGTATAGAACACGAAAAACAAATGTAATCAACTTGTAGAGTTGACAGTAGGCACCACTGGTTCCTGGAAGTCTGCTGTCGTTTTCACACCAGAATTGACAATAAAATAATATTTCGCAAGAACAACTCGTGGCCGAATGTGCTTCAGATGTTCAATAACAAAACTAGGCATTCAAAACGCTTTCGAGTGCAGAGGTAGGACTGCATTTTGGAAAAGGTCAACACTGTCTGCATTTTTTATTGGAGATGGTTCCCATGCTCAACAGACATGCGCAAATCATTCGATACCACGAATTTCCATCGAAAAACATAATCGTGATTCTAAGAAATTTCAACAGGTAACATGATACCTTGTATTGAATATGGCAACTGTGGAATCTCTATCTAATAAGAGTATACTGTATGAAGGCGATCTTTTTCATTATTTGATTTTAGACGGCATTGTTTTTACATGCCTTTTCCTTTCCGATGACGTCGACCGGAAATCGAAAGTATATTGAAACGTAAACAAAAGCAAAGGCTTTGGAATTTACCCCCACGCAGCTCTGTTGCCGTGCTTTGAAGAATTTTGATTCCCTGGCTTTGTTCTTGGATATGTAAAGCACATTTGGCCACAAGTTGTTTTTGTGAAATATTATTAAATTATCAGTTCTGGTGCGAATACGGCAGCAGACTTCCAGGAACCAGTGGTGTCCACAGTGGACTCTGTGAGTTGATTACACATGTGTTTCGCGTTCTATACATCTCAATCTTCATTTTGATGTACAGTTTGTGTATATCTAATTTGAATTGAAGGAATATTAGAGGTGAGAATTTTCAAAATAAACAAAATTCCATTACTTATATAGCCCCTTAACCACACAATATTGTGATCAGGAATGGGGTTCTTTGACAGGTACATTTTAGTCTTATAAATAAATCGTCTATATCAATGGTTTTGGGTGATTCAAGTCACGAGGAATAATATATATACAGGAACGAACACTTCGTAAATAGCCACACACGAATCAGCTGAATATCTTGGCCCAATCTTGGCCCAAGATTCTTGGGGCTAATTAAGAGAGTGTAATTGCACATACAACTACGCCATTTCTCCTTCTTAGACAGAAATATCATTATTTTCATTGAATAAAACTCGTGCAAGCCTAGGATAAAGGAGTGAATTAATTGACATTACATCGTGCTTAAGACTTATGATCTAGCAGGTCGGTATCTTACCATGGTTATCTCCCAAAGCTTCAACATACCATTGCTTCTATGTTTGGGTAAATCAATTTAACAGAGCACACCCATTGCTGTGATGGAACAATCTTAACCCTTTACCCAACGTAATGGCACAATACTGGCCAGCTCTATTCTCAAAAATCACCAATTAATTTTCATTATTTTTTTCATTTTTTTCTCAAAAACATAGGCTGTGACCCCTCGTTGGAAAAAACATGTTTTTGAAACAAAAAATGAAAAAAAATTAGTCAAGAGTTTTGTTTTTGCAAGTGTCGTCTGCTTTTCGTGTTGGGTAAAGGGTTAACTGTGATTGGAAGCACGCACAAAACAAACACATCCTCTGCTGTGTTTGTTATTAACTCTTCCATATACCAGATCGGAGATTCATCTTAAAAGAGGATGAACTGGGACAATCGCTGGACGACCATTTGTACTGTTTCCGGACAACCAGTCAGCTTTGTGCACAAATGAGGCAAAGATTCAATCATTTTCGTCAGCCCAGTCGTATTCAAATTGATCTTGAACTTGTTTCAATATGTACTGTCGAACGAGAATCTCCCGATGCCGAAATACAAGAGTGTTTTTTTAAAATCCTTTGCACTATTTATTTTTAGTATACCTTTCATATTGTTTCATGTTCCTTGTCCCAAAACTATGAAATTGTGCAAATGTTTAAAACTCGCGCTACAGCATTTATTTATTTATTTATTTATTTATTTATTTATTTATTTATTTATTTATTGTTCATTTTTTTATTTTTTTTTCTTGTATTATTTTCATATTTTATATGTTCCTTCTGTAAAAACTCCGTGTAAACTAATGTATGTTGTACTTATTTGTTCACAGCAAACTAAACTTGTGAATCCGCGTGCTGTATTATCCAATCGATTCATTTTACATTTTTTGGACGTCTTTAATAGTTTTCATGTTCCATCTCTAAAAATGTGTGTAAAATAATGTTCGTTATACCTTTTTGTTCACAGTTCATTATTTAGATTGAAATAACAACATGTATGCAGATTTTCTTAATGACCTAATAAATAACACAACTTTCAATGTGAGGTATTTTCTTCAGACTGGTCAAATCCACTTACAAATCGAGATAGCGGGCAGGGGATTAGCTGCGCACTATACTCTGACATATGTTGCTTTAGACTGTAGAATTTATGGGATGCAGAAGTTTTGGGAGGTTACCTTTACTATTATATCAATTACCAAAATACCAGTTACCACTTCATCAACACTAGATATATATTTATTGGTAATGTCACATACTTATGCACAACAGCTAATCGTGACTGTTACAGTTTTACGGGGTTGAAAACTGAAGTATCGACGAGCAACTGTCAGCTCCTCAACATTCTAACTCTGTTCAAGCTCCGTTCAAGCAGGGTAAAAGCGGCTGAAGACATGTGCTCCATCGACGTGTAGTATGCCTTAGTACACGGCGTCATCATGCCCCATGTAGGCAACCGGGATAAAGTGCCTTGCTCAAGGACACAACGCGGGTCTTCCCGGACAGGGATCGAACTCGGGACCTCTGGCATAGAATTCCAACAGTCCACCACTGGGCCACCGCGCTCCCCTTCACTAGATTGATGATGGCGAAGTGTTAATTGATCTAAATGAGATTGCAGGGGTGCTAATTACTGTCATAACCTCAGTATACCTACAAAACATAAAAAAAAGTTTTTCAAAAATAATTTTATATTTGACTCCTTATTGACACATCATTGCATAAAATGTAGTAAAATTACAAGTTAACGGGTTATCCAATTATTATAACATTTAGAATCCTTGCATATAAAATCACATTTAAATATATTGTTGTTATTATTATTATCGGTACTCAAGATCACATCTATGGCTATATCGTGATTACAAGTGTAAAGCCTTTTTTTCTTGTGGGCGTAGCATTTTTCTACATTCTTCTTTCTGGGGACATTTTTGAGTAATTTGCTTCTTAAAACTGTCATCAAAGCGAAAAGGTATACAAATCTGAAAGCCAATAAGGACTGTCAAATTGGGTTTTCTCACATGTTTGTCATAATATTTAAACTTAGCTTTTTTCGATGGTATTTGGATTTTTCTACAGTCTTCTTTTTTCATAAATTTTATTCAAGAATTTTTCACCCTATGATGTAAGAGTGTCGGGATTTGTTGGTGTTTTGAGCGAGAAAAAAATGCAATTCCAGTACTGTATATTATAAAAATAACTATAGTAGCGTAGAACCACCAGTGACACATAAAGCACCTGAGCTTTCGAAACTGGTCATGCAAAATGTCTCGCGTGGTCATTCCTCAGTCACCCGGCTGATGCTCTTTGACAACAAACATATTCAATGCCAGCACATGTTGTTATGTTGAGACACCTTTGGGTTGATAGGGGCTTTCGCGTTTGTTGAGCCAACAGATTCAGATTCAGATTCTTTATTCACGGTACACATACATATAAAATGGTTACAAATAAACATATTGCACAAATGTAATGTGAAGTATACCGTAGGAAGTGGCATAGCCAGATTGGCTGTCTACCTGCCACCCCCTGGAACATGTCTCCATCAGTATGGCTTTCTGATCTAGAGTTGTGTCAGAGTCTTTTAGAGTGAAAAATCCATGTCTCTGTCGTATTCGTCGCGGTCTGTTGTATCTACCAGAGAACCTTTATGGTTGCCGTTGTGTATTTCTACAATAGATTGTTGTATCTGTGGTCGTGACGCACTAGACTCAACCGTGTGGTTCTCGATGTGTTTATCTCAACAGGCATAATTATCTAGAACGGATGCGTCACGACGACCCGTTCCGCCTTCTTTTAATCCGAAGCTTAATCTCGCCCCTCCCTCTTCTGCTGGAGATAATATATTCCAGCTTTATTGTGCCTTCTGTCTGCACCCTATCTAATCTCTCTTATTGGTCTACAGTAGTACTGTTCCATTCTTCATGAGTGTACGCTGGTCTGTCTGCACCCAATCAAATCTCTCTTATTGGTCTACAGTAGTACTGTTCCATTCTTCATGAGTGTACGCCGGTATGTTGTTATTATTTCTCGTCCTCTTGACATATTCCTGTTGACTCGGTTCCTGTTCCGGTTCTTAATAAATCAAGACATCCCTCACCTGTTGGTTGCTTCGCCTCAGCGGGAAATTTACAGAACACCAAGCTTGTCAATCAATCACACTGTATATTCAACCTTGCTGCCGCCCGAACCTCCTAAACCAAGTTTTCTTCCTTGCGCAATACTAGGAAAGGCGGTTTGTTTCCCAGTATTAAGCTACGGGTGCCATGAAGTAATCAATCAGTGACGTCTAAACTCGAGAATGCGGAACCTTTTTATCACAGTGCTGTTCTTCACTGGCATCGCGTGGAGCGCTTTGTCATACGAGACCATGAATACCATTAGAAAACCCTTTACCCAATGTAACGGTCAAAACCGGCCAACGCTATTCACAAAAATCACCTTACAGTTTTCATTATTTTTTACCTATTTTGTCTCAAAAAACATGCTTTGAGCTCGTTCCAAAAAGGAGTCATTAGCTATCTTTTGACGCAAAAAAAGAAAAAAGTAAAGGGTTAATACACGATTCGCACAAGGTTCATAAAGTTAACATAAAAAATATGCATGTCTGTAGAATTTTATTTTTAAAATGAATTTCTGTGTGTGATAAGTCTTTTGTCTGATCTTCAGCGAAAACAAAATTATTTGTAATACTTCAAATCATCCAAGAATGCAACGGAGAACGGAGCTCACGCCCTTGATTCAATATTCCACATTCTTAAGGTAATGTTTGTTTAAAGATTTACCAAATTAAAGGGGGGATAACTTTCACTAAATTCATACTAAAGGACCGCGATTTAAGGACTGAAGATTCGACTTAATGGGAAATCAAAGAAAAGGAAAATAATCATTATGTAGAATGCGGTCAGATGGGGGCGGGGAGGAGGGAGAGGTGTTAATATATTAGCTCTGGATGCAGGTGAAAAAGGGGGGCGTGGTGGCTCAGTAGGTAGAGGTGCAGGCTGTAAGCCGAGAGGTCCTCGGTTCGAATCCCACCTGCGGCAACCGCGTTGTGTCCTTGGGCAAGACACTTCACCCCCATTGCCCACGTGGGGGCACGGTGACGTTGTGTACTAAGGCGTAGTGCACGTCGATGGTGCACTGTCTTCAATCCTGCCTGTGTGGAGTTAGTATGTTGGGGAGCTGACAGTTGCTCGCCGTTGCTCGGTGGTTCTCTCCGGCTTCCTCCACCCGAAAAAATGCCGAGGTCATGATTAGCCATTGTGCAGAAATATGTGACCTTAAACACCAATAAATAAATAAATAAATACAGCTGAAAAGCGTCCTTAAATGTCAAACTACATATTGTGATCAAATAACTATCAACTAACAGCTATTCACATTTTTTGGCGTGCAAAGGTTCGGATGTCGAATCAAATTCCCCCCCCACCCCCCCCCCCCACCCCACCCCTCTACACACCCACACTGGGACTTGTAAGTTCTGTCAAATTTGTTTTTCTTAAATAATAGTATGGTTCCCTCTGTCGTCAGACAGAATAATGACTTCAAAGAGGAATCGAGGAGATAATTACGCCTTGTTAACTCTAAGGGGTTACAACATCTTATGAAAAGTTTGGCTTCTTTGTGTTACATCTTTTTGTCGGAAAAATTATAGTCTTGTCCCAAAACTGGAAAAATTCCCTATCAACGTCACTGACACAAATGGCACTCCATCAGATTTGTTTATTTATTTACTGGGGTTTAACGACACTTTCGACAGCCAGGGTCGCCTCGTGTTGGACAGTTTTGCGGTTGCAGGAGTACCCGGAGAGAACAATTAATCAGCGGCGAGCAACTGTCAGACTCCCCAACGTACTAACTCCACACAAGCAGGGTTAGCATTAGTTGACGACAAGTGCACCGTCGACGTGCAGGACGCCCTAGTACACAACGCCACCGTGCCCCCATGTGGGTAAATGGGATTAAGTGTCTTGACCAAGGACACAACTCGGTTACCGCAGGTGGGATTCGATCCGAGGACCTCTCCGCTTGCAGCCTGCATATCTATCCACTGAGCCCCTGCGCACCCGCTCCATCAGATATGTTAGCTTTTGAGTGAAGATATTTTCATTCTTATTGTATTAACAAACTAGCGTTGGAAAAATAGTATTCGTCTACTTGTTTAATTTTGCCAGCGCCACGTCTTAATTCCCATCTGTATCATAACGGTTGTACATTTCGTGGGCATACAGTTTTGAACGTCTGAAAATTTAACCCTTTACCCAACGCAGACGATTTCAAAATTTATTATTTCAAATAACATTTTTCAAAAATTTTCAAAAAATGTCAACAAAACCATATCTTGTGACCCCTCTTTGGAACGAGCTCGACGAGCTCGTTCCAAAGAGGGGTCACATGATATTTTTTTTTTACATTTTTCCAAAAACAATATTTTTTCAGCTGCTGAATTTGTATATTACACGGGCGGATGCGGACGATTCGTTGGGTAAAGGGTTAAATTAACCCAAATTTGATCTGATTTTGTCCATCATAATTCTTCAGATTGATAAGTTTAAACATTTTGACAGAAAACTGTTCGGAGATGTTTCAAGCAAACAAAAACAAAACATTGTGGAAGCTTTCTCTCCCATTCCCAGGTGAGATAAGTTAAACGAAAGCAATGATTGTTTACTGTGGTGAACTAGCACTGCTTTACTAGGAAAATATGACCCTGTAACCAACTGGGGTGAATGTTCTCGAAGGTGAGAAGCACTGGTATAAACGATTGATTGAATAAACTTGACTTTGTCCATATATGCTTCTTTCATGATATAACCACAGATGCTTAAAATGACCATAGAAACGATAAATAAAGAAATAAATTATCTTTCATTACGTAATAATTCCAGGGGCTTGAAACTTGGGTTGGGAAGTGGGAGTAGCACAATCCCAAAATTATTTGTCTTGTCGAGCAGTGGTACTATTTATCAATACTGGAACTTGAAGATATGCAAAGTCAGTTAGGTTGAACATTAACCAAAATCAACTGGGTTGAGTGAATTTGGCTCATATTCACTCAACCGTGTTGATGTGGGTTGATTTTTAACCCAGCTGATCGTAGAGTGTGGTCCTTGACAGCCACATTTCAAAGCCAGCTGCCTAGAATATAAATCATTATTGAAAGAGAGTGGCGTGTCGGTTCTTTCAAAGACCTCGATATTGGCCTGAAACTGTCACGTGTACTCTACTACGTTAGCCATGGTTATCGCCATTGCTACAGCTTTTAAAGCGGCTTTGTCGAAAGCCGTGGCTAATTTTTATAATTCGCCTAACAAAACATAACGAACCCTTTTACGAGACCTTTTCCAGAAATTTTGTTTCGTTATTTGTTAATTCAAAAATGAAAATGCTTGTCTTGGGTAAGGTCCTTGACGACATGCAGTGTTCTTGGAATTGGAATCCTGGTCGGTAGCGCGATACTACCTCGGCCTGTTCGTTACCATAGAATAATCATTGCGCGGCATGTCGCTGGATATGCCAAATAGAGGTCCGCCAGGAAGAGAAATCCAAGCGCCTTTTGAGGTAATATTCCCGTGTGACATTTTCGGCAATATCCCCCGCTCGGACCGAGGTTCCCCGAAATGATACCGGAAAAGGCTAAAGAAGAAAAAGCATTCATGCTTCCAGATTGATGGTCATTGAATTGAGTCATCATTCAAATTAACTATATTATTCAAACTATCCACATTTTAATCATTCAAATTAAACTATTCAAGGTTCTTTCATTCATAATTGTCTCGTGGCTAGTCTGAACTCTTGAGTTGAACATAAAATCAAGTGCTCAATTATTAATGTAGAGTTGTTAGTTATCAGGGTTGTTTTCGAATTCATTCGACTTAGGGTGAAGGAAGCGATGGGGGTGGATAAAACCATTCGGTATAATAAAAATAATAAAGACCTGGCTTGAGGGTGACATTGCAGATCCCCCCCCCCCCCCCCCCCCCCCCGTTAACAATGTCTCCCTCGGCGCACGCGCTCGGGAGACATTGGTTCTTCAGGGAGACAATCTGCAATGTTACCTCAAGCTCATACCAGTATTTTGAAAACACATAACTCGACAACATTTTACCAGTAAAAGTTCAACTGCAAAACTATTTGTGTAACCCCCGTATAAACGATCACGACATTAAAGCAGTTACAAAACAAACGACAAACCCCTTCGCCGGAATGGCGTTGTGCCTAGTACTATTCGCAAATTGTATTTAACAAGCCGAAAATATCATGTTTGCAATATATATGTAGTATGAAATCTGAATCCTGGACAGTGTATTCTATTCTTTGTCTGTGATAGGTCTATCTATACAGTTGGGGCGTGGCGGGGCAGTGGTTAAAGTATTGGATTTTAAAGCGAAAGGTCGATGGTTCGATCCTGACTAGCGGGAACTACGTTGGCTTCTTTGGCAAGAGATTAAATCTCAACTAGACAGAGTGATTCTGTAGAATCACGGCCTGTTTTTTCTTTACCGTTGAAAGCCTTACCCGCTTTCCAGAGACCATAAAGAGCTTTTGAAAAAAATGCTGCCAAAGGCTAGTAAAGGCATGAGTTGAAGTGAATTGGAACAACATGCATGGCTATTCACACATGATGATGGTTGATAATATCCTGTCTCGTTTACAGTTTACAAGCAGTGGTGTATACGTCTGAACATTTTACAAAATAAAATGCTGAAAAATAAATATATCCCTCCATATACGTGTATAGTTAATATACAGGGAGGGGATATATTTTTTCACGAAAATGAGAAACACGCATAAGAACGGATTTTTTTTTATATTTGTGTGTGCATTTCCTTTGTGATTGACGTTCGTTTGGCTGCGGAAAAAGTAAATGAAATACTGCCTTGAATGAAAATCGGTGGAATTATTAGCCTTGTTAGCTGTTTCGTGTTGAAAATCTGACAACCATGACCGCGAAAAATACCCACCATAAGAAAATACAAAGGAGGCGATCGATTCTTTGTTTAAGTTCATGTGGTTACGGCGATGAATACTGGACTGCTAGGCAGAAGAAAAAAACAAACAAAATCTCTGTACGATTCGGACAATTGTAGGGACAAAATCGGAACAGTTCAACAGACGTTAGAACGATTCCATCCAGTTGTTAAACGTACGACGACTTGGGATATCAGTTATTATGGGTAATGTAAATTATTTAATATAGTAACATGACTTAAAGAACAATTATAGTAAAATCTTACAATGAACAATCCAAGATGATGTTCCACATTTAGAAATATTACACTACGAACAGACACACTCTTCACGAAAACTGCCGCTAAAACCCAGACTGTTTCAGTAACATGGGAAATCGACGCAACACGAAGTCGGCCAATTGGAGAAGATGACTTCAAACGAAGTCGGCACACGAGAGAACCAGATGTTTTTGGACGATTCGGACCAGATGTTTCGACGATTTGGGCTTTTCCGGGTCAACTAGCCATCGGGTCAACTCACTCCAGGTATTTTTTCCGGGTCAACTCGCCCCAGTTTTGGCGTGAGTTGACTGCATTTGAAGGGCGAGTTGACCCGAAAAAAAACTTTTGTTTCTTTTCTTTTAAAACCACACATTCTTACAGCAAAATATAAAAATTAAAGCAAATGACCGGATGTACTAAATTGCAAAAATGAAAGAAAACCCATGAAAAAAAAATAATTTCAGAAAATCCCGGAGTTAAAAACTGTAATCCTTCCATAGAGAGAGAAAATAAGTCCACAGAATGTCAGTTTATATGAATCTGTTGTAGTACATGATCATTACTTTATTTTACAAAAAGAAAAAAAATAACAACACAACATGAGCCTATTAATACATTGACGGTAGACGCTATAATAATTGAAGATTTTTTTCCAGAAACCTGTTTGTCAGCAATATAGTTCAGGAGAGAAGTGTTATAACTATCATGGAAGGTTGTTGTGGGATTTCGGGTTTAAGAGAAAGAAATTTGTTAAGGGGTAATGACCAGATGGTCCTAGTACGGACAAAACCTCCCCGAGAACATTTTGCAAAGTTCAGTTCTCTGTGATCGAATTTGAGCAGTTGTAGCATATTCAGCTCTATATTAGAGAGCATTTGTGGGGGCTCTAAGTTGTGCGAAATTGTATTGGGTCAATGCTTTTATTGGGGGGGGGGGGTAAACGTTCAGGGGGCGTGAGCCACAGCGCCCCCCCCCTCCCTTTCGTGGCTAATGAATCAAAACAACATCAATGTCGACAGGACCTCTATGCAGTTAGCCACCTCTCAGAGGTCGCATCTAATGAAATGCTGTACTGACTGTCAAAGCCTCCATACACTGGGACAACCATAGCCATTCGAAACTGCGCATTATTACTTTGTCGACCTCATTAAATGTCAACGAGTGGGGGACATTTGTCAGTAAATCCACGTCAGTTGTAATTACATTCAGAAGTCCAAAACAACTGCTATCATAAGTGTTTCAACGAAAATTTCTTTCGAAGATTTCCAAACGGTTTGACATCTGATTCTCATGCGTGGAGGTGGAAACACTACATGTTTGACAGCTGATGTCGCGGCCATTTCCGGTCCCACGATTGCAGAATAAATCTAATATTCAGAAATCAAAAACGAACGCGTAATTGGGGTGTGATTGGGCGTTGGGGTTGGGGCTGACAAATCAATATGAGCAGGAGTGTTAGTTTATATCATTTCTTAATAAATTCTCCTTCAACTTCAATAAACCTGTTGGATTTGATTTGCACGACCACAACAAGTATAGGCCTAAAGTCAAGATTAACAAATCATGTATACCGTTGTCTGATTTAGAGGAATTCCACGAGGCATTGGTCATATTTTGCCCCAACCCTCCCTGTTGCTTCTTATCTACATGTACGTCGCAGGGTCTTCGGGTAGATGAATAATTCTCAGTTATTTATCTATTCCGTGAGCTCTTAGGCGAAAGCCTGAAATTGAAACGCGGTACCAGAACGCAACTTCCCAGGCCCGAAGCCAACAGTATATCAAAATTCAACATGGGCGTGTGTGTGTGGAAGGGGTGCACTTTTGTTTACCTAAGGCTAATTCAAACTTGGACCCAAAGTCCGTAATATATTAGATATACCCAGAATGCTCAGCCCCGATGCGGGGTAGGTTGTGGGAGGGGGTCCTCCCCTTTCCGATTTTGTTTTTCAAATAAGAGGCCCTGAGAACAATTCTAAAGCTTCCAAATGCCTCATTTGGGGCTTATTATTGCTCTGCATTTAGTCAATGGTTAACAATGGTGTGTGACATTTCTAAATCTCGCACTTTCTGGTCTGGTGTTGGGAAATCTCTCTTTCGACTTGAATAATGAGTTCTTTGGCAATCATGGTATGGTAACAGTTATGTAGGAGGTCATCGGAAATTTGTTAGCTTCTGTCGGCTGCTGGCTCTAAGTCTATGCCTTCTTGGTCAAAAATTATATTCCGACAGAATGTGAAAATTTCTGACATAGATGTTCATTGTGGGAGGGGGCGGTTCGCCAAGGCCGCACACCAACGAGCACCGGGTCTGTAAACTCCGCAGCCATCAGAAGCCAAGTTAATTTAAGGGGGACACGGTTTCCCAGCCCCAATCTGGCTACAGCAACTAATTCCAGGCCTTCGTGGTGCTGTATTACTTTTGGCTTCCATGTCCGAATGTTAGGAGGCAAATGGGTAGTTGCAGGAAGGTAATTGTCGGGATATTTCCTGTAATTAGACAGCCCATAGTTTGAATGATATTTCACTCAAAACGTAAAGTTTCACTGAACGCCTACCCTATATAGTCTGAAGGCGCATATTTTTTTGAATATTTCAGGGTGGGGGGGGGGGGTGGTTCTTGAAAAATTTCCTATACACGAGGCCGGGGTGTGTGGGTGGTCTGCCTGAGAAAAAAGTGACTTTTTTCCTTGCAATGAAATAATGCTTATTTTGTATTTTAAATCTGATATAAAGCAATATTTGACACTTATACTATATGCAGAGGGGCAGCCAGAGCAATAACCTCATAAATGGAAATCAAGGGGAGGGTGGGGTGGCCTAATAACTACCCTATATGTGTTGAAACACAAATAATGTGTCGGAGCTGGTTCGCCGGCGGTGTGGTGTTATCACCGAAGGTGTCACTTTCTAGTTATGTAATATGGACAGAAAAACGGGCAATGTTCAGCCGGTGGACCTCCGGGCACAGCCCTGAGGTCCATTGGCTGAAGCTTTGCTTGTGATCGTTGTGCTTTGTAACAAAATTGCAGTTATTGACTGGGTGGAAACGCCAAGGGGTGATTTTGTTGTGGGACAATGTCCACGTACTGTATTGGAAAGCACGAAGTTCCGTGCTCTCCCCTTACTAAATTGCCTTGTAGGTAAAACAGCAGTCGAAACTGGTGCCCAAACTAGGCAACTCAGTGATAAACGAGCTTCTGTAATACATTTCACTTAGCCGATATCCTCAGGTTCGTATCACACGCCATAATGTTGTGTTTTATGGTAGTTTTTGTAAATACGTTTGATTGTCTGTTTCTACAGCTTTTCCCTGCTCCCTCATTCCGTTGATACCATGTCACCACATAACACCATGCCACCTAACTGTCTCTCGCTAGTCGCCATTCGTAGAGTTTCCGCCGTGCCCCAAATTCCAGCTGATCTGCCACCTCACTCTTCAAATAACTGCTGACACAACTATGGCGATCAGTATAGAGCAGTACAGAGCGGCTGTTGAATATCACTGCAACGTTCTTGCATTCAAGAGTAGGCTCACTGTTAAAAAACATCCTGCTAAAAAGTTGTTCTACAAAATACCGAAAATCGAGGTCCTTCTGAAGTTGCTTGCGTGTATTATCTTCTGTGTTCTGTTTATATCAGGTGACATAGAAGTTAACCCAGGTCCCCCAAACCCAACCCAGATAGCAACGCTCTCTGTTATTCACTATAATATTCGAAGTATTAGAAACAAACTAAGTTTAATAGTTGATGATGTTGATGATGCTGATGTAATCTGTTTCACCGAAACTCACCTAGATCCCAGTTTTAGCTCCGACAACGTGTTGATCCCTGGCTTTTCTCCACCAGTGAGAATAGATCGGAACCAACGCGGTGGGGGAGTGGCAGTTTATTTTTTTAAACAAGTCAAATTTAAACGAATGCCTTGGTTAGAGTTTGATCAATCGATGCTTTGGTTCGAAATCACAACCGAAATGAAACTTATGTTATGCGTAGCTTATCGCTCAATTCAGTTTTCTACCGAGGTCTACTGGATGAAACTTGAACGCGCAATTGAGGACTCATTTTGTACTAACCCATCACTGGTAATTACTGGTGACTTGAATAGCGATCTTCTCGATCCATCAAGTGCACTCAACGAGGTTATTGATACATTTAACTTAAGAAACACCATAACCGAACCGACGCGGACCACTTCTCACTCAAGCACTTTACTTGACCCAATGATAGTCAGTGATAATGTCAAAGTCTTGAACAGTGATGTACTGGACCTCGGGGTCTCCGACCACAAGGCAGTTTCCATGACAATTTAGACTGGTATTACAAAACAGAAACTAACGACAAAACAAGTCTGGAATTATAACAAAGCCAACTTTTTTAAAATGAATAATTTTATATCCCAGACAGAGTGGCAAACAATTATTAATAGTAACAACAGCCTAGACACTTCACTTCACAACTTTCTGACACGGTTTCTTGAAATTGCAAAAGAATGTATACCGTGCTACGATATTACTGTTCGCCCATCTGATAAGCCATGGTTCGATTCTGCACTGCGTCGGGAAATTCGAAGAGAGACCGCTTAAGGCGACGAGCCCTAAAAAGTAATAATTCCACTACTTTTGAAAAATATAAACATATCCGTAATAAGGTAAATAATATGTGAAGAAAAAGGCTAAATCTACGTCCTTCTCTTAATTAGACACTTCTCTCTCAAAAATCGCGACCCGAAAACGTTTTGGCATACCGTTAAACAACTATTATGTAATTTTGGTAGTAAGTCTCAAGTTCAGCACCTTGAAACTGTAACTGACGCTGGAAATTTGGTAACTATATCCAGTGATCAACAAATGGCTAACTTGCTTAATACAAATTTTCTGAAAAATAGCGAAATCCACGACGAAGGACATGACCTGCCCATGTTCCGTTCCAAGAGCCAAGAAATTCTTTCCGACATTAATGTTACGGAAGCAGACATCTACGAGATACTGTGCTCGCTAGAAATCAATAAAGCAGCCGGCCATGACGGCATCAGTAATCGAATGCTGAAGGAGACACGGCAAACATTATGCAAACCACTCCTATTATTATTCCAGCAGTCACTTACTTCTCGCACGTATCCATCAGACTGGAAGCTGGCGACAGTTATACCAATCTTCAAGAAAGGCAACACCCACGACCCTAACAACTTTTGGCCCGTTTCGTTTCTTAGTTGTGTGAGTAAAGTGATGGAAAAGGTTATCTTCAAGAAAGTATTCGACCACTTTCACAACAATAATCTGTTCTTTAAATACCAATCTAGCTTCCTACCGAAACACAGTACTGTATTCCAGCTACTAGAAATCTACCACAACTTATGTTTAGCCTATGACGACCGTCTCTTCTCACTAGAGGTTTTTTGTGACATATCAAAAACATTTGATAGAGTCTGGCATAAGGGGCTTATTTTTAAATTGAGGCAATATGGTATTACACGATCCATCCTGGAATGGTTCGAAAGCTACCTGAAAAGACGTCAACAACGAGTAATAATAAATTCTGCTTATTCTGACTATATCCCCGTTAAATGTGGAGTACCGCAGGGATCAGTGCTGGGACCGCTACTCTTTTTGATTTACATCAATGACATTTCTGAATATATGTCCTCTGCAGGTTCGTGTAGGCTATTCGCAGATGACACATGTATAACAAAAAACAATTCTGATCTTGATCAGCTCAGAAAAGATATTAACCTTGAACTTAATGTTGTATTAGAATGGGCTCAGCAGTGGCTCGTAAATTTTAACCCGACAAAAACCAAGGTTATGCTATTTACCAGGAAAGCAGTAGCCGTGAGTCGAGGTGTGAGATTTGGGGGGACACTGCTGGATCTCACAACTGAACACACACACCTCGGACTAACATTACAAGCTGATTTGAACTGGAATACACATATTTCCAACATATGCAAGAAAGCTAACTCTAGGCTTTCCCAGTTGAAAAGACTTAAATTTACACTGAGCAGAAAAAACTCTTGAAATAATATATAAGTCTTTTATACTTCCAATAATAGAGTACGCAGACGTAGTACGGGCCGGAGCCTCCGATTACTTACTTTCTAGACTAGATAAAATACACACGGAAGCCGGCAGGATAATAACTGGACTCAATACATGTAGGTCGGTACCGTCTTCGAGAGTACTTTTTGAACTCGGCTGGGAAACCCTAGAACAACGACGAAAACTGCATAAGATGGTGACCTTCTTCAAAATTATTCATGGGGATGCCCCAAAATACCTCCTCGAACTATTGCCCCAGTCATTCTAGGACTACTCGCCATATAACACACGTGCTCGTTCGAATTTCAAAATTCCTCTGATGCACACTGAATTATTCAAAAAATTCTTTCATCCCATCTTGTATCTCAGAGTGGAACTCACTTCCTATGGATATAAAGAACCTGGAATCTTTAAGTGAATTCACTACGTATTTCAAAAGCGAGGTATGTAGGCCACCATCGTATTTTGGAATCGGTTCAAGAGAGATGAACATACTGCATTGCAGACTACGTAATGCATGCAGTGATTTAAATTTTGACAAATTTCAAAATTATATTCACGACACAGCAAACTGCTCGTGTGGCAAGGGCCTAGAAGACGCATCACACTACTTTTTTGTCTGCCCAAGGTATACCAATGAAAGATTAATACTACAACAGGACCTGGCCAACATCACAATTAATTCTGTTACGGATATCCTCTACGGTATCCCTAACATGTCACCATCTGCAAATGACCATCTATTTCGAGTAATACAAAAGTATATCAAAGCAACCAATTGATTCAATACCTTTGAGAATATTCATTCAGGAGGTAGTTAGTTCTACGTTTCCAGGCCCCCGGAAAATAATGTAATGTAGTGCTGGTCTACTATGGTGGACAGTGCCGCATCTTTGGAAAAATTGCTCTTGTAGCCATTGAGTGGTGTGTAGTGTCTGGCTTGATTAAGCCTTTGCCTGACGTAGTGTTCTAAATCTGCCAGCGCTATTCATATAATCACTAATTTCTCTTTTTTAACCTCAAAATATAGCTTGCGTCTCCTAATTGGAGCGAGCTCGCTCAGCTCGTTCCAATGAGGAATCATGAGCTGTGTGTTTGGTACAGAGGATGGAAAATGGACAGTTATTCGAGAGGTTTAGTTTCAAATTCCCTCTGCCTTTCTTGATGGCTAAGGTGTTAAATACGATTGGAGGATCTTGACTTACCCGTACCGTGTTTATGAAATAGCTGCACACGTTGGATCTGATCACATATATTAGTGTCACGAATATACTATTGTCACGTGACAACCATGGGGTTCTATCTTCCGGTGGAAGAGAGAGCATTGTGGTTGTCAGATGACGATATATCGCTAGACGTAGCTTACCTTCTTTATATGTGATGACAAAACACTGCATGCACCTTGCAGTGATGGGGCTTTCCTGGAGCGATGCGGCCTGGTGAGTTGGCTGGAGACAGTTTGATATTTGATATTTGTTTGATGAGTACAAGGTATCAGTCCCCCTCTTTTCTTCCTTCTCTTTTCTCTCGCTGAATATCTACCATATTAACACCATTGCAATCTTGAATAGCGAATTGTTTATTATGATGTGTTTATATTGAAAAAAAATGCTGCATTTACTTGTTAATCGTACACAAAGGAGACGACGTGTTTTAAGTGTTGAGCACTTGTTGTCCAATCCTTTTTGTTTATTTTGACAAATAAAATATGTTTAAACAAAAAAAAACACAAATATTGTTCAATAATGGCAATTTTCATGAATAAGAACACGAGTCGGCTTGACCAGGATTTTTGTCAGTTTCAACTAAATGTTTTGTCATAATGATAAGTTAGACAACGAGAAGCTCACCCTAGCATACATACTGGATTGCTACATTGAACACAGCAACAACTGTCAATGAAATAATCAGCTCACCCACATTGACATATCAATATTTTGAAGAAACAAATTTCAACAAATTTTGGAACAATGTTTGCATTTGAGAGTTAACGTTGATTTTGTCTTCTTCAGCACATCAGTTTGGTCGGGTTGTTTGTGGTAATTCTACAAATCGGGAAATTACTTTTCTACAAAGGAACATACCCTCCGAACATACCCCTGTCCTATAAGAAGGTTTTAGGTAACATAGCAATCACGTGCTACCATAGAACCCAAGATGGCGGCCTCCAGTATAACGACGGAAACACGTATCACCCTAACAACACGTGCTGCGCATGCGCACTCACACCACGTTTCACTGTGGAGATGACGTCACTACATGGCCGCTCACGCGGGTTACCATGACAACACAACATGGCGCCACTGGGTCACGTGACATGACGTCACTTCCGGGGTCATTCACCGAGGTCATCCAGAATTGGGGTGTAGGGGAACATACACTACTACTCGAGTGCCAGCATGTCGCAGTGTGAAAGACACAAATTCTGTCATTAGCTATGTTATACAGTGCACAGGCTTCTAACCACGTGAAGTGAATGACAATGCGTTTTGGAAACAGAAGACTTTGACAAGGGAATTAAATTGTACTTTTGAATTGAATTACATGTTTATTTGCTATAATCGTATGTACGACAAAATTTGTTTTAATCTCAGAATTGTTCAAAACGCATAAAAAATCGAAAAAAATCAAAATGTTCTTTTTCGACTTTTTGGCCGCCATTTTGGATTGACGAAAATTTGAAACATTTTTTTTTTTTTGTTTTTGTCACAAAAACTACCTTTATTTCTGAGCCATTTTAGATGGCTCATCACATTTGAGTGTCGAGATTTCAATCCAAAATGGCCGATTTTAGAGACTATTTTCCGTTTCTGAGAAATGTTTTGGCAGAAAGGAATGAACTAACCAAACGTTTGATCCATATGTTTATAGAAAGTTGCATTGCAGACACACATGCAAAATGTCAAGAAAATCTGGCCTTTCAGTTCGAAGATAATAGTAACCCAATATTTGGGCGGTTTTTTTGGCCAGAAAAAGAACATTTTTCCAAAAATACGAATACGACCATTTCTTGGAACTGATGGTCATTTATCTCAAAATTGACCAAAACGCATAGAAAACCAAACCGGACCGAAACTTGTTAGTGTTAACTTTTTTCCCTCAAAATTGAACAAAACGCATAAAAAACGAAAAAAAAATCCGATTTTTGGCCGCCATTTTGAGTTAACGAAAAATCGAAACGACATTGTTTCGATTTTTTTTTTCACAATGCGGTATTACTTCCTTCAGTTTGGATCCCTTTTAGAGGGCTCATTATATTTTATATTTAAATCTCGATATTTCAAACCAAAATGGCCGATTTTCGAGATACTTATCCGTTTGGAGAAAAATTTTGGCAAAAAATGAAAAAAAATTCTGATTCTATTTGTTATAGACAAGAGTAATTCTGACAAGTCTGTAGCTTTTTCCGTTCATGGGATATTGGTCTACCAAACTTCGGGCGTTTTAGAGCGTTTTGGGGCATTCAGAGCCCTTAGTTGGAGGTGCCAATGTACGCAAATATGGCCGAGGCTTGCACTCGGGATATCTTCTCCGATGACATGATGCGCCTGTCATTGACAGGGATAAAAAACGGCAGCTTTGATTGGTTGGTGTTGTCTGGGGCCTGCGAAGCGTCGAAAGTTGATACAATTTGAAATCATCCCGATGATTCGATTCGATTTAAGTCACAATAATTTTGAATTGTCGATATGTTTTGCAAATTCCACAATTCTTATTCTGTCGTGATTCTTATTCTGTCATCAGGTCTCCTATACAGGTGACCTGATGACAGAAGAAGTGTTCTAATAGGTTCGGCGCCCGAAACTACATTGATTCAGTTTTGAAATATTTCACATTTTTGATTGACATACCCAGATAAACAAAACTTGAGTGACTGGCAATATTTACGGCTATAAAGAAGTGCAATTTTTACAACTGAAGATCTGTGAGATTCGATTCGAAATTTTAGTCGATTCGATTCCAAATCCGGTGCCTAACTTGATTCTGTGTTGGATACGACACGAAATTTGAGATTCCCAGAGTCCCAAAGTACATCAAATCACAGTCGCCCACATTTCAAGAGTGAAGTTTGCGCTGCTATAAAATGACTCCGGCGAAGGACTGAAGTCACTATACTTTACATGTATGTTATTTGCATTATTTTTAAAAGGCGAAGGGTTATTATGATTAAATATTCCACATACCCGGATAATAATTGACTTTTACAGACCAAACACAATGTTCCGTAACAGAAAAAATCAATGCTTTTTTTAATTGGTTGTTTGCTTTGCGAACCATATAAGAGCGTTCCGATCGGGGGATTTGTAAAATTCATGTACGTGTATCGTACTCATAACCCGGCCTGGCATTACGGAATCGATTTTTCCGCACCGGGAACGTTTTCTGTGTTAAAATTGACAGGACTAAGCATTCTGAAAGGAGATATTTTATGTAGTATTTGACTTGAACATCTTCGTCATGCTGTTAAAATTATTTGTCTTCTCTTGGCTCACAACCAAACTGCGAGCAACAGACAAAACTCTATCAGCGTCGTTATTCAAAAACATAACATTGGATTACAATCCTAATTTACGACCAGTTTTGATGGAGAACAGAACGACTGAAGTGAATATAAATTTCAATATTGTCGGTATTGTAGATTTTGATGATGTTGCCCAATCGTTAACTATGACTGGATGGTTTGATGTGGAATGGATTGATGAACTCCTCAACTGGAATCCTGGTGACTATAATGGACAGTATAAATTAGTTATTACGCAAGGTGATGTGTGGCAACCTGATCTAACGGTAGTGAATTTTTATGATAAAATGGTGAAGATCACGAACGACTACGTCCGCGTGGAACTGTATGCTGACGGTACGGTGGCTTGGTATCCAGGTAATATCTATAAAACAACATGCAAAGTGGACATCACATATTTTCCGTTTGATACACAAGTGTGCCACATAAAGGTTAGATCGTGGAACTATAATTCTACGGAGCTGAATATTAGGACAGCCAGCGATGTTGTAACTATGTCAGTTTATCAGACAAGCGGGCAGTGGGATCTTCTCAAAACAGATGCTGTGAAATCAGAGCAACAAAAGGGAGAACTTAGTTATGCTTTGATAGATTACGTTTTTTATTTGAAAAGACGCCCTCTGTTCTATGTGCTAAATGTTATATTACCAATGCTTTTTCTGTCATTACTTAATATAATTGTATTCATAGTACCTGTAGAGACCGGAGAGAGGTTGAGCTATTCAGTCATAGTCCTGTTAGCATTTGCCGAACTGCTCAGTTTTATAACAGCTTCCATGCCGAGAAATAGCGAGACTGTGTCCATACTTGCCGTATTTCTCACCATCTTGCTTATCATCAGTTGCTTAATAGCAGGCCTAACGATTCTGAATTTGCATTTACATTATAAGGAAGGAACTGTCCCAGCCTGGCTGCATAACTTTATTAAAAACTTAAGAAAAAAGACATCAAGGAAAGTAACACCCGGAAGGAAAAAAGATGCTGGGACCGGCAACAAAATACTAGTGCCTGAAATATCCTGGCAACATATTAGCATATACTTGGATGCTATTTTCTTCTGGGTATTTCTTTTTCTTTTGATCGTTTTTATTTTAGGATTTCTACTGGGAATTGGTACGTAGATACATAGCACCTTATTATCTTTCCATACGATGATTACATTGACATTTCGTATTACAAAGCTGCAGTTCTAGTTTGGCATTTTAGGACTGCATTTTGTGTATATATACAGAATGAGATCTGGTGGCCGCCATACGGGTAGGGGTCTAAGGTCCTTCCAACCCTGTCGGGGAGGGTTAGCCCCTTCGGGGAAACTGCCTCATTTATTGTGTGCTGGCCGGGGAGTACATTAGCACCTGCGTCGAGGAGCACAAGTCTACCCTGTCGGGTGAAATTCTGGCGCCACCACTGTATGAAATGAAAGGCAGATAAGTATTTCTTCACACCCCATCTCAGATAAAGTATACACTTACAATTCTTTTTTATCACAAAAGCGGAAGAGAACATCGACCTGATCGCGATTGGGCCCGAAGAGGGAACTCAAGAACACTGTGTTTGCTTTTCAAGATTCTGTCTTGATTTTTTACAGAATATTGATCATGGTAGCTCTGCTCGTCAGTGCAAAGGTGTTATAAACAGGTCGAAGTCCTATTGGGATGCAAGCAAGATGGAGGACAGTTTTGTGATGGCAGTACAATAGTTGTTTAGCTTCGGAATGGAAAAACATCAAGCCAAGCTGCTCCTGTCCTCCCAATTATAGTTGACAATTAAACATTCAAACATCGGAACTGCAGAACGTGATCAGCCAATTTGCCGACCCTGCAAGATCTGCCTGTTGAATTATCAGTGGGCACCCCCCTTAATAAATGGCTCCTTGCACATAATAGGTAGAAATTTGTATAAAAGTAAATGTAAGACGCAGGAACAAAGATATTAAGTACATTTATTCCTTGTCACCTACAACCATATATCTCCATTCCCCAAACCCAATTGTCCATGATGCACCTATTGAATGTTATTCTGTCAGGCTGATTTTTCGACATTCTTAGAGACAGTGTTCCAGGTCGCCCATTACTCCCAAATTATACAAGTGACACTCGATACTTCGACCCCAGTTTGAACAGCGGTTGGTCCCTTTGGTACCATCAAAGTACTCCTCAAATCGTAATTTCTCTTTACCTTACTGGTCAACTAAAGACGTCTTTGCTCTGACTCCTCTCGCCAAATTCGGTTACAATCCTTCGCGACTCCCTCTGACGACATTTTTACCCTGCGTTGTTCAGTCTTCGAAGTCCGAGATCTCCATTGAATACTCAATCCACCCTGTCTGGCTATCTCACTAAATCTACCCGAATTTACAAAACGAAACATTTACGAGAGACAACAAATCATCAGCGTCTAATCAAATGACGGGTTCAAGAGGAACCCCATCCGTTTTGTTATGTTGTTTTTTTAGTGGTATTGTACTGACAGTTTCTAAGACACCGTACTCTCTCTGGTGAATATCGTTACTTGTAGTTTTGCACAGCGTCGTAGCAACGGGGTCGGTGGTAGTGGAGGGGGGGGGGGGGGGGTGGATTCTCCGGGATGGGGCTTATGTCTCTCGTCTCACATTTTAGTTACCTCCCCCCCACCCCCCGCGAAACGACATTCGCCACATGCAACATTCACACAACCTACAGCCCTGCAATGGCCTCAAATGGAGAGCTACACGTGCTACAAATAACTCCGTTTCGCTCTTAAAACACTGAATTGTGTAAAAGTATCTCGGGGATGGGGGCTAATCCTGACTAGGAACCCCCGGTCGTAACCGCTTCTCTCACTTCCCTTCAGGGGAATGGGAGGGGGAGTAACGATCAGAGAGTCCTAGTTAGGACTTGGGGAGGACTCCCCTAAATCCTACACAATGGCTTTCCAAATATCCCCCACCCCCTCCCCAAACCGGGGAGTCCCCTATTATAGAATCCTGGCTACCTGCCTGATTTGGACTACGTTTTTTTCGATTTGAAATCAAGACTTTCGAATTACCCTTTTGTGTATGGTATCTAATACCGTTGTCACATTATCTGTCTTGGAATATGAAACATATTGTATTAAATCATTTGTATTCCTCCTCTGCGGAATTTACTTGTTATTTGCTATAACGCGTCCCTTTATTACCCCCTCAGCTTATCTGTTCAGCCTCTCGAAGAAAACACAAAATGGCAAACGTTTTACGACCTTTTAAACACGCAACAAAATCTCGACTTGACAACCTTAAAGGTTGTCACGCCCCGAAAATGATGGCAACGTGAACACACCAGGGCCCAATACTATAAAACTTTTACACTTGTATTTTCACGAATTGTATTTTCTGCAAGTGTATATAAATGACGGAATTAAACCATTAGCATTTCAAAAGATCTGGCAATTTGCCAACTGGCAAATTGACACATCTTTGAAAATGCTAATAGCTCATTTCAATTAGTTATTTCCATAAATAGAAAATACAATTCTGAAAACTACAACTGTAAAAGTTTTGTAGTATTGGCCCCAGGTTCCTCAGCAGCTGTCCAAATTCGATTTAAATCCGATTTATGATGTGAATTTGTTAAAGCATATTGCTTCGAAAGGAAGTGTAATGACTGTGAAACATTGTTGATAGTGAAGCTTTCTCATGGAGATCTGATGCTCCATGCTGCTTGTGAGAAAAGAGATTTGCTCCCTAATCACACAAATATTCTGCAGAACAAAGACGTGAGTGAAACTCTCAACAACAAGAATGCTAAAGACACGTCAGGTATGGTTGTTAATGACCAAAAAAGTTATACATCTTTTTTCTCAGGCCCACCCTCGTGGTCCTTTTCAGCCCAAAGCTCATTGAGCTCTGTCAAACAAGGTATAATTTGTTAAATATTTCATGCTGCATGGACAATATGAAGTCAGTGACAAAAAAGTGAAATACTACCAGAGTGCTAGGAGTTAAATGGACGCAATTTTACTCCTCCACATGGTAAAAGAGTTATCTAAATTTTTTTCATCATTCAAACTGAAGAATGTTTTCAGTTTTATTGTGACTCCATAACTGTAGTGTGTTTTCTTGTCCTACTTTACCATTTTGGAAACATTTAGACACTTATTAACCCTGTTCTGTTCTGGGAAAGTTTGGTGGAAATCAAGAACACCATTTTTGGTGAATTTTAATTTTTCATTTATCATTATTTCTTATATAATATCATTCTTTCACAATTTTAGATGCCACATGACTCGTTACCTGAAAATAAAATATATTTAGTTCTATAAAACGTGTCCTTACATCACTGAACAAAAATCAAATGTTCAGTTATTTGTGGTCAAGTAACTAGAGTACGGCCATCGTTCACTGCTCACTTTCCGCGGGTGGGCAATATTTCCACGGACGCATTAATATTCGATTCCAAACACTAATTATAGGAATAATTACCAAAAATTAAAGTTATGAAGCACCGGGAACAACCCGGTGTTTCATTAATTAAAACGTTGCTGATGATGATTTTTATCACCTGGTGAACGCATGAGTGGACACCACTTCGAACATTTGGAAAATTCTTTGATACGTCCCAACGAAAATCTCAATACAATTTTTAAAGAAATGCATTACATAAGGTCAAGCTGGAAAAGTGCTGGCTTGGCATTTTTCAGGAGTGCAGCACGCCAACAGCACGATTAGAAAAAATTCAGGCGGGCAATTTTTTGCACCCCTTGATTTTCTGGAATGTCAGACCTGTTTGGAACTGCCTTTAAAATCTATTATCATTTCGTTTCCTGAATTCCAATGTGTTCTCTGTGCCCACTGACACAGAGGACATATTGAAACTCAGCGGGCGATTTGTCAGTGTTGCACGGATTCGCAATAATTCATAATCCATTCAGTGTCGCATTTCGAAACATTTTAGGTGTAGAAGACAGTCACATAAGAAATAAATGCAACATTTTGAATAATGAGAAAATGTGTGTGCCAATTTTTCCACTATGTAGTTGAATGTAGTACAATTTTTCAGTCACAATATTAATACCTTGGGGTGAATGTAACCAAAATAGCATACAAGTTTTTGCATTGAAAATTTCAGGTGCAATTGCACTCCCAAGCAATCTGAGGAGCGCAATTGTTTTGCACTCCTTGTTTTTCTAGATTGCCAGGTCTGAAAGTGACAGTATTGTTTCTATTCTGTTTCGCATTGTGAGTTTCACGCAGTTCAGTAACAACACAGTCGATCAAGAGGACAAATCAACAGTGTTTGCCACGAGCTAGTGTTGTCGTAATGAATAGTGACCCTGGTAAGCAAATGGACGATCGCCCGATTTATCTTACAACAAGAACTTATTTCCCCCAATACAACTAAAAACACCTGGAGAAAATAAAAATCTGTTTTGAGGGCAGCAACCGCACGAGAGTTCTTTCGATGCACTTATCGAAAACTGATAACACATGTCGAGGCTATCGTTTTTGATAACTGTAATTAACTCTTTACCCAACGTAATGGTCAAAACCGGCCAGCGCTATTCTCAAAAAGCGCCAATTAATTTTCATTATTTGTTCATTTTTTGTCTCGAAAACATAGGTAATGACCTTCGTTGGAGCGAGCTCGTTCCAACGAGGGGTCATAACCTATGTTTTTGAGACAAAAACATGACAAAAATTAATTATTCAAGAATTTGTTTTGCAAGTGTCGTCTGCTTTTCATGTCAGGTAGAGTGGTAAATGATAAATAAATAACCAACTTAACGAAATAAATTGGACTAGATCCTCCTTTGTCATGATGATATTATATATAAGCCTACCATACGATAAACTGGAGAATTAAAACAAAGATAGTCACAACTGAAACACTGCTATGAATTTGAGCGGCTATGGCATGCATACCTCAGGAACGCAATACCATGAGTAGTATGTCATGTTCTCCTAAAGGTAACATTTGGGGGACCCCTGTGGGGGACCCCGGAAGTGACGTCATGTCACGTGACCTAGTGGCGCCATGTTGTGTTGTAATGGTAACCCGCGTGAGCGGCCATCTTGTGACGTCATCTTCATAGTGATGCGTGGAGTGAGTGCGCATGCGCAACGCGTGTCGTTAGGGTGATACGTGTTTTCGTCGTCCATTTTGTATACTGGAGGCCGCCATCTTGGTTTCTAAGGTAGCACGTTTTTGCTATGTTACTTAAAGGCCTACAACAAGACGGGGGTAAGTTCGAAGGGTGTGTTCAATTGAATAGGAGTAATTTCCCGATTCGTAAAATTACCACAAACAACCCGCCAACTTGTATTATTTCGAAGTCTTTCAGAATTCTCTGCTTCTGTCTATATATGCAATAGTTTTCGTCTATCTGACCATGTTCCTTTGTTCTGGAGTATACTCCGGTAGCGTAGAAGGGCCTATCAGTTGGAACAATTTACCTTATTATTACTATATTTAGCTTTTCTGGTCTATTCTTGTTAGTTCTGAACCTATTCCGTGTACTCTTGTTATTTCATTTATCTAGATCATTTATACAGATTATAACTAACCAATAAGATTGCTTGATTTCCCATAATCCGTATGCAGAGTTATCTCCCTTGTGTACAATAAAACCTATATTATTTCCAAATATCCCGTTAAGCTATCGAGCAGTTACTGATAAGTCATTGCCCGAACGACTCGAAGCCCATCGAGAAAACGAGCTATCGAGCAATTGCTCGTTCGAGTGACTCGCACATATTGCTCGTCGACTCATTTCCGTATTTGAGGATACCTATGGCCCGGTATTGTATTATCTGAGGATACCTGTCGAGGATACCTTTTATAGGATACTTATCTGAAGATAATATTACCTGCACCACACTATCCCAAATATCCCTTATAAGCTATCGAGCTGTTACTGACAAGTAACTGCTCGAACGACTCGAAGCTCATCGAGCAAATGAGCTATCGAGTAATTGCTCGATCGAGTGACTCGACATACTGCTCGAACGACTCGAATCCCATCGAGCAAATGAGCTGACGAGCAATTGCTCGTTCGAGTGACTCGCACATACTGCTCGACGACTCATTTCAGAAAAAAGGAATTCCATAGCTTTCGAAAAAGGGATTCCACAAATGGGATTCCACAAAAGGGATTCCATAAGTGGGATTCCCTCTTATGTTGAGTGACTCACACATATTGCTCGAACGACTCGAATCCCATCGAGCAAATGAGCTAACGAACAATTGCTCCTTTCGAGTGACTCGCACATACTGCTCGACGACTCATTTCAGAAAAAATGGATTCCATAGCCACAGGCGTTTTCGAAAAAGGGATTACACAAATGTGATTCCGTAAAATGGGATTCCTATCCGATTCTGTAAAGTTGGATTCCGTGTCTTGACATCAACACTCGAGGGTATGGAAGGGGCATGATAACAACAAATTCAGCAACTACTACGAGAACCTGAACGGATAGAACTAACAACCAACCACTACAAAACGACGATGGTACAGAACGAAGATCCAACATTACCAAGATCGAAGTGAATATAACACACCAAACTTTGACTTAATATTAACGCCCAATATATACAATAAAATTGTTCACCTGAATGGACTGTACCCCCGAAATATTACCTGCAACAACCCAACTGAACAGACGAAACATGAACGGAGATGAACTGGTTGGAAACAACTGAACAGAACAAACTCAAATACAGTTGAACTGTTGAAGTCGCAGTGAACGAAGATCCAACACAACCAAGATCGAAGTGAACATAACAAAGTGAACAAAGTTTTGAACTACAACCCCTAAATATAAAGCAGTGTTAACCCCTTGAACTCTTTGAATGAACTATATATAATTAACACCCTTTGAACTGAACAAAGTTTAACTGAATACATTTTAAACTTAATGAAAATATATGAAGGTGATCTGAAATTTAACTGAATGAACTTTTTTAACTACAACCCATTAAACTAAATTCTTCCAATAGGGAAGGGGAATACCCTCGTGTGTTGATGTCAAGACACGGAATCCAACTTTACGGAATCGGATAGGAATCCCATTTTACGGAATCCCATTTGTGGTATCCCTTTTTCGAATACGCCTGTGGCTATGGAATCCCTTTTTCTGAAATGAGTCGTCGAGCAGTATGTGCGAGTCACGCGAACGAGCAATTGCTCGTTAGCTCATTTGCTCGATGGGATTCGAGTCGTTCGAGCAATATGTGCGAGTCACTCGACATAAGACGGAATCCCACTTATGGAATCCCTTTTGTGGAATCCCATTTGTGGAATTCCTTTTTAGAAAACGCCTGTGGCTATGGAATCCTTTTTTCTGAAATGAGTCGTCGAACAGTATGTGCGAGTCACTCAAACGAGCAATTGCTCGTTAGCTCATTTGCTCGATGGGAATCGAGTCGTTCGATCAGTATGTCGAGTCACTCGATCGAGCAATTACTCGATAGCTCATTTGCTCGATGAGCTTCGAGTCGTTCGAGCAGTTACTTGTCAGTAACAGCTCAATAGCTTATAAGAAATATTTGGGATAGGTATGTCTTGTTGTACAGGTAATATTATCCTCAGATAAGTATCCTATAAAAGATATCCTCGATAGGTATCCTCAAATAATACAATACCGGGCCATAGGTATCCTCAAACACTGAAATGAGTCGACGAGCAATATGTGCTCTGAAATGAGTCGTCGAGCAGTATGTGCGAGTCACTCGAACGAGCAATTGCTCGATAGCTCATTTGCTCGATGGGCTTCGAGTCGTTCGAGCAATGACTTATCAGTAACTGTTCGATAGCTTAACGGCACATTTGGAAATGATATTGGCTTTTATTATACACAGGGAGACAACTGTGCATACGGATTATGGGAAATCGAGCAATTGATTGGTTAGTTATAATCTATATAAACCGACTTCAAGCCGAAAGGTTCACGGGTCGATCCCAACCAGTGGTATCGATTGTGGGGGCACAGTGGCGCTGTGTATTAAGGCGTACTAGAACTCGATGATGTAATTGTCTTCAACCAATGCTTACCCTGCTTGTGCGGAGTTAGTACGTTGGGGAGTTTGACATTTGCTTGTCGTTTCTCGGTGGTTCTCTCCGGGTACTCCGGCTTCGTCCACCGTAAAACTGTCCCACACGATATGACGTTGGCGGTCGAAAGTATCGTTAAACCCCAATAAGTAAGTAAGTAAGTAAATTTTATTCTAGTTGGATTCAAACATCAGATGCAGGATGAACATGTCTGCCATGTTTTGTTTTGTTCAGTAAGATATCCTAGAAATGGGAAAAGCGCTTTGGCAGTATATCCTTAATTTTGAAACCTCTTTACCTAACACGGCTACTTTATTTATTTATTTATTTATTTATTTATTTATTTATTTATTTATTTATTTATTTATTTATTTATTTATTTATTTATTTAATAGCGTAATTTTTAACTGCCCATCGCGTCAGAGAGACGTCTAATTAGCGGCACTGGTAAAAATAATTCTCTAATAATAACACTAGACTTGGTCATTTCTGTCTAAAAACAAAGAAAATGACACTTCATTGGAACAAGCTCCCTGAGGTCCTAACAATAGGGGACATAGCAATGTCTTGGGAAGAATTTGTTTTAAAATAGTAAAATCTGATTTTTATGAATAGCGTGATTGGTTCGTTCCGTTACGTTTTGTGAAGTGTTAATGAAATGCAATGAAGTAACCCACTGTTGAACAGACTCTTAGAGCTCAATTCAACAGAACTGTACATTACGGTGTATGGTAAGCTTAGCACAAAACAGGAATCCGGTAAGGTATTCAGAGCCGATAAGAAAGGCGTTGGCACTAAAAACGCGAAATTAGTACGGTGCTTGGGGGCGCGGTGGCTCAGTGGGTAGAGGTGCAGTCTGCAAGCCGAGAGGTCCTCGGTTCGAATCCATCCTGCGGCAACCGCCTTGCATTCTTGGGCAAGACACTTCATCCCCATTGCCCATGTGGGGGCACGGTGACGCTGTGTACTAAAAGCGTACTGCACGTCGATAGTGCACCTGTCTTCAACCAATGCTAACCCTGCTTGTGTGGAGTTAGTATGTTGGGGAGCTGACAGTTGCTCGCCGTTGCTCGGTGGTTCTCTCCGGGTACTCCGGCTTCCTCCACCCGCAAAACTGTCATGGTCATGATTAGCCATTGTGCAGAAATATATGACCTTAAACACCAATAAATAAATAATAAATAATAGTACGGTGCTTCACTTTAGCATCCAATGTATCCCTTTCATAAACAATCATAAACAATCAGTGCATCTGGACTTTATGGGAGGACACAGAAATTATTTCACGACTGAGAAAGAAAGGTAGCAACTTTTAGGAGTGGTGACGCTAATCGTTACAACGAAATTATTATAGATCTTCTTGTAATCAACTCAAACAGTGTGGATTTTAAGTCTGTTTTATTTGCTTCTCATTTGCATATTTGGAAAACGAGAAGGAGGCGGTAAAGCTCCTAAGCCATCAGTCAAATTATGTATGGAATTCGACGTAATTATGGCTTGGAACTACGTCCCCTGAGTTTCAATGTGTTCTATGTGCCTTCTGGCACATAGAACACATTGGAACTATAGGAACGATTATTCTAGTCTTAAATATTCCATCGCCTATGTTAGAATCAATAGGCTGGAGTATTTCTGTTGGTCAAAAAAAGCGAAATGGATCGCTTCCCTACAAACGGTAATATTCCAGCCTGTTGAATCTAAAATACCATTAATTTTATATGGATAGAACGCAAGAAATGTTTCTCAGTTGAGACATGATTTGACAGAATATTTAATGGTATTACACACGTTTGTTAACTAAATACTTATAAATGAAGACTAACCAGGACTGTAGTTTTATTATACAGTACAGCCGCCCGGTGCTTCATTAATTACAATTTTGCTGCTGCTGATGTTTATTACCTGCTAAACACATGCCTGGACATCACAACATACGACCAGTCCACGGCGACTGTACTGCTACGCCATACAGTTGCGCCAAATATACCAACATTTTGATCTTTTCAAGACCAAACAAATCAATTTATATGTCTTTTACAGGAGCTCTAAAGAATATGTTAATATCGTTAGGAATAACGGGGCAACACATGAAATCATCGGTAGTCTACGTGCAAACTCCGCGAAAAGAGGATAAACAAACAGCCCGTAATAGTGTCGGTTGACTTACGGAATTAGTCTAGTGGCCCGAGAACGTGGGCGCTGGCATAATTTACCTCATCACAACTCAGTTTCCATTCAGCACTGAAAAAATACCCTTTCGGATAGTGAAGGACGTGTATTTAATTTGAGTCTGAATAGGTGCAAGCTAGGATGTCTCACAAACTCTTCTAAATATTTGAACCTATTGTACTTGTTTACACTTTTTACATAAATCTATTGATACACGTGTCATTTACCATTTTCCCGGTTTCCTTGCATAAATCTAAGCGTTTTTAAAAAATATCGCGGACTTTCAGCGCTTCATGTATTTTTGTCTCCATGGTATCTGGAAAGTAGGGGACCAAATCTGTGTAAATAAGTGTGATGAGAACCTTGAAAGGTCCCTTCCTAAGTCCATTTGACTATCAGAGAAAAATCATGCAAAAGATTATCTTGTTTTATAATTTGCAAGAATCGTTTTAATGATAGAGTCAAAATCGTGCACATACAAATACGTTCCTATCCTGTCAGGCTGAAAACTGGTGATTTGGTGGACTCAATGTACGTACCGATGTAAATATTGCCCTCACTATTTTCACTCTGGAGTAAAAACACGAACATGTAGACGTCATAATTAACTATTTGAAAAGTTCATAAAACAGAATAGAGAGACAGACGGAATATGTATAAAACATTAACACGGCTATACCTTGAAAACTATTACTAAAACAATAAAAACAAATCTTTACTTTTGTGTTTTCAGGTCAGTGATGGAAATATATTTTTGATGTGAAGTTAACAATCGTTGCTTTTTTTTTTGTTTTTGTTTTTTTTAAATGTAATTTTACTTCATTTGTTGGCTGTCGTCTGTTTTTTTATCAATCAAGTAACACCCGCCAGGCTTCCATTAATACATCCGCCACCAGCTCATCGCTGTAAAGGAGCATTGTTTATTTTAAAGAGCCTTTATCAAACGATTCGTTCACTTTGCTAAGTTTCTCATTGGAAATAACTATAAATACAACACAATTATAGTTTATTTTACAGAGCTGGAAGAGGTCTGTGAAACAAAACATAACAAGTCATATTCCACATGCACTGAATTGAATTTGATTCTACGAAAAAATGTAGAAACATATTCGTTATCCCTGTATGTTCCAGGATGTATAGACATTTTCGTCGGTTTTAGACTGGTACATCCTGAGGCGTAGCCGAAGGGTGTATCAAGTCCAAACCAGTATAAATTTCCACTCACCCTGGTATATATTCCGATAACTAATATTATAAAGATCGTATACTTAAATGGCTTGACGTTACATTTCAATTGGGAATTGTTAACGGTTATGCATTCCCTGTTTGATTATAATTTAGGTATTTCTCAAGAAATGTGTTTTGTTAATTACGATATAGTAATTTCAATTTTTTCACTCTCTAACGGCACCCATCTTTGATCTCGTGCGTTTATGCGTCTCAACTATGTTGCACTTCTTTGAAAACAGATAAACTCTTCGGCTACACCGAAGGGTGTATCAATTTTCAATCCAATGTAAAATCTAGAGCTTGAATAGGTCTGTTAAGGGCAACATACTAGATTATATACACCTTCCACGGAATTTGAAATTCGATTCTTCAACAGGAAGGGAGTTAGCAATATACATTTTCTGTATACTCCAGGGTATATGGGCATTTTTGTTAGTTTAAAATCTCTACTCCTGTTGAATGCTTGACATGTTGTTTCAGTTTTCAAACAGGTGTAAATTTACCAATAATATATTCGATAGCTAATAATACAAAGGGTGTATACTTAAAAGAAGTTTAACGCTGCAAAGACTAGTTGATGCGGAACAAATGCTTGCTCATTACAAAGGCGAGCATAGACGATTCTGAAACAAGACGTCAACCCTTTTGCCTGTTTAGTAATTTTGATTGATTCTGAAACATACCCGTTTTCAACAGTGAAAGCATGACTAGGGAAAGACTAGTTAGCGCCGTCATTGATTCTTCTTTTTCTGTGGGCTCGATGATGCTGGCCCCAGAAGTGGTGGTGAAGGATGTCGTTGTTTTCAATCGCTTTTCCGATTCTTTCAGTACCCAACGAACCTCCTCCCAGTCTTTTGGTATTCCCTAATGCAGCTCAAGTGCATACCAGGTAAGAGGATGGGTACTGGGTCACACGCGCCCAGAGGACGCGGAGTGTAGAATCGAAGGTGGAGAGAAGGCATTTTGTATTTCCGCCTCTTCCTCCATTGGTCCTTTCACGTTCTGGAACAGTGCGGGAGCCGGAAAATTGGGTGTTGTCCTCTTTTCCGCACCTCCCACTTTCGTCGTCTGAGGGGTTTTCTCCTCGTCCTTCTTCACAGCTGTAATTCCATGTCCTCGGTTCAAGTGGTTATCATCCCTGGTAGCTGGTGTAGTTTTCCTCTCCAGTGTGAAAGGAGTTCTTCTCACGAAAGGTGATATATCTCCCCGATTCAAGAAGTGGTGGAACTCTCACAAAGGCCACTGTGACGCGAACACTCTCGTCCTTTACTTTTAGAGTACGTGGACATGAAACTTCAACCCCAGATGTATCCGTTGGATTTACGCAAAGCAAATTAGTTCCCTCAGTTTTTCACAGGAAGCTACACAGAACGTTAATTGATAGTAATATAACACCACATATTGAAGTAACAGAACCTTTTCAACATGAAACAGTGCACATCTCACACCTTCCTAACGTTTTAGTGAGTTTGTTTCATGTTTGTTGATAAGACTTTCACTGTGATTATTCGATTCTACCAACAATGAAAAATACGATTTTTAAATAGCGTAATCGTTTGTCTTGTGTCAGTTAAGACGAAAACTAAGACATCTACGTTTTCGCCATTTCATTATATTTTCAGCGGAAGAATACAATAAAAGTCCCATGTTTGTAAAGAAAATAGTGTTTCTCTTCAACCCTTTTCCTAACGCACACGATATCAAAATTGGTTATGTATATATATTATATATATATGTTTTAACAGCAAATCAACAAAACCATATCAGGTGACCCCTTCATTGGGACGAGCTCAAGGAAAAGTTGCATTTAGAAGGAAGATAAGTGTCTAGAGTCCAGTCTGACGGGAGCGGTGTTGGGAGGGGAGGAGGAATATTAATATATTATGCCCAGGATACAGCTGAAAAGCATCCTATCAGGTCAACCCACATATTATAATCTAACATAAGCAATTATCATACACTAGCTATCCACATTTTTGGTGTGTATCACTCCCAGACGAATCTTAATTTGCATGTCCAATCGGATATCGCACCACCCTCCCCACCCCATCACTCTGCACATGTACAAACACGAAAAAGGTTAGGTTCTGTTCTGTTGTGTTTTCGTAAACGATAGTCTATGCCCTCTACGGGAAGAAAGAGGTGAGGGACGTTGTACAAACACGAATGCACGAATGCGCACGAGGGTTTTGCAATATGGTCCCTCGCCTCGAATGAATTATTTCACGTAACCAGTCCAGTCAAGCGATTACTCTGTTTATTAGTTTTCATTGTTAACGATAATTATATTATTTAACCCTTCACCTAACGTAACGTTCAAAACCGGCCAGCGCTATTCTCAAAAATCTCCAATTAATTTTCATTATTTTTTAGGGTTTTTTTGTCTCTGAAATATAGGTTATGACCCCCTCATTGGAACGAGCACGACGAGCTCGTTCGAATGAGGGGTCATAACCTATGTTTCTTGAGACTATAAATGAAAATAATAGATATTCAAGAATTTTTTTGGCAAGTGTCGTCTGCTTTTCATATTAGGTAAAGGGTTAAGAAAAAACAATGAAGTTTCCATTACATCCACAGCAAAGCGTATTCGTTTGCGCGCACGGATACATGGCCCAATTGTTGATTGCATAATTCACTTGTGAAGTTATCGTTTATAATCAAACCCAGAAAACCCAGTAAATCACACTTTGGAAAGTAATTAAGAAAAATAATCTCAAAGAGGAATCGAGGAAATAATTACGCCCTGTTTCAAAGATTTAGGGGGTTACAACATCTTATGAAAAACTGCTTTATTCAATTCGGGATTGGATTCTACCTAACGTTTGGGATTCGTAGGGTCCTAAAGTGTCACAAATTATCTCAATATTCCAGACTTCCTCCGTTGATAATTGACTATTATATACCAAGCGCAATGCGTAGTACAACGCTAAAAATCTAATATATAATACAATAGTTTTTTTAATTGACTTCTCCTTTGTGAAACACATGAGAGAGTTCTGATCGGGGGATTCGCAAAGTCCATGTACGTGTATCGCATTCGTTACACGGTCTGGCTTTACGATATTGGTTTTCCTACCCCAGAAGCATTTTCTCTGTCAAAACTGGCAGGATTTTATTTATATTGTTGTTGACCAGAACAGTTCGTCTTCATGTTGTTAAAAGTATTCGTCTACTTATGGCTCGCAACCAATCTCCGAGCAACAGACGAAACTCGATCAGCGTTGTTATTCAAAAACATCGCAAAGGATTACAATCCTAATTTACGACCAGTTTTGATGGAGAATAGAACGACTGAAGTGAATATAAATTTTAATATTGTCGGTATTGTAGATTTTGATGACGTTGCCCAATCGTTAACTATGACTGGGTGGTTTGATGTGGAATGGATTGATGAACTCCTCAACTGGAATCCTGGTGACTATAATGGACAGTATAAATTAGTTATTACACAAGGTGATGTGTGGCAACCTGATCTAACAGTAGTGAATTTTTATGATGAAATGGTGAAGATTTCGAAAGACTACGTCCGTGTAGAGTTGTATGCTGACGGTACGGTGGCTTGGTATCCAGGCAATATCTATAAAACAACGTGCAAAGTGGATATCACATACTTTCCGTTTGACACCCAAACGTGTCACGTAAAGGTTAGATCGTGGAACTATAATTCTGGGGAGATGAATATTAGGACAACCAGTGATGTTGTAACTACGTCGGTTTATCAGTCAAGCGGACAGTGGGATCTTCTCAAAACAGAGGTAGTGCAATCACAGCAACAAAAAGGAGAACTCAGTTTCGCATTGATAGATTTCGTTTTTTCTTTAAAAAGACGTTCCCTGTTCTATGTTCTAAATTTCATATTACCAATAGTTTCTCTGTCGTTACTCAATATAATTGCATTCAGAGTACCTGTAGAGACTGGAGAAAGGTTAAGCTATTCCGTCACCGTCCTATTAGCATTTGCTGTACTGCTTAGTTTTATAACAGCTTCCATGCCGAGAAATAGCGAGACTGTGTCTATAATTGCAGTGTTTCTCACCATATTGCTTATCATCAGTTCCATAATAACAGGCCTAACGATCCTGAATTTGAATTTACATTATAAAGAAGGAACTGTCCCAGCCTGGCTCCAGAACTTTATTAACAAATTTAGAAAAAAGACATCAAGGAAAGTAACGCCCGAAAAGAAAACAGAAGCTGAAGCCGACAACAGCAAATTACTTGTGCCCGAAATATCCTGGCAACTTATTAGCAAATACTTGGATGTTATTTTCTTCTGGGTATTTCTTTTTGTTTTGATCGCTTTTATTTTAGGATTTCTACTGGGAATTGGTACGTAGATATATAGCAGTTTAATCCCTTTCCTTATGATGATTACGTTGGTGGGCTAAAATTATTGCCTTTTCCGATAGAAATGCTGCAGTTCTGCTTTGGCATTTTTGTATTACATTTTTTATTTATTTATAAACGGTATGAAATGTAAGGCAGATAAGTATATCTTCACATGCCCCTCTCATATACAGAGCACATGTACAATTCTTTCCCACAAAAGCGATCAACGAATTTCGACAGGATCACGACTGCTTCGCGATCCGGTCGAATTTCTCTGTCCGAAAATAGAATGCCAAACCATTGCATCTCCGATACTATTTTCGTTTGCTGTTCAAGATTCTGTCTTTATTTTGCAATATTTTGTTCATAATATGTCTGCACATCGGTTTAAAGGCGCCGCGATCAGATCGCACTCCTATCGCGATACGACCAAGAAGGAGAACGGTTTTGTGATCACAGTGCTGTACTTTTGTGGCAGTTCGATGGTAGACATCATTCCAAGCCGCTCCTTTCTTCCAAACTGCGGTTGCACCTTGAGGATTCAAACATTGGAACAGAAGAACTTGACCCACTAATTGCCCTACCCTGCACGATCTTCTTGTTGAATTTTCAGCTTTAATTAGCTTATCACATTTTCACGAAATGTCGAAGCTATTGACCTTACATTAAAGTTACTCCTTCGTCCTTCAGTGGATATACGTAAACATTCTCAAATTTCCGAACTGATAAAATAAGTCGACCCTCTGTCCTACTCGTCAATTGATTACTAGTCCAGCATGGGTGTACTATATACTTCCTCCCCGATAATAAGTGGTTACGAGCGTTTGAATGTGTTTTGGGCAGCGGAGGCAGACCCGATAAAGATGCTCCAGAATATTGAGATATTATTTTCTAAAGTTATTTCTATCCAAGAAACTGGCAAAACGCACCAGGTTTTATGCATGAAGAGCCATCTTACAAATTAAGATACCTTTTTTCTCCCACGAAACACAACCGATGGCACGACACTGGGACGAGTTTGAAGAGATCGTGCCGATAAGTTATAAGCAACATTTAAAAATTACTTTTTTTGTTGTGATTGTTTATTATTACCACTCAATCTATAAGTTACTAGTCGATTAACATAAGTTTGGAGCCCCGTTCAAACTCCATTATTTCAGTGACGTCATTCGACGGAGCCGGGTCGCGGGCGATAATGGTATAAATAGCCATTAGCGGCCCGCGGCCCGGCTATTTTTAGATTCAAGTTAGCTGTAACAGGGAGTGGTAATAATAGCAATAACATGAATGTTGTCAGACATCATGATTCATTTGCGGCCCTGCAGCAATGATGAACAGCCCTTGAGCTTATTAACGGGCCTCGACTTCGTCTCGAGCCTTTAATAAACCCTAGGGCTGTTCATCATTGCTGCATGTCCGCTAATGAAACATAATACCCTCCAAAATCATGTTATTGTTATATTATTCTCACTATTGCCTCCCAGGTGCTGAAGAGTAGAATATGTTGTGCAGCCGCATTTTGGGTAAACAAAATTGTACCTCTTTTTCGGGACAATCCCAGAAATATCACGATGTACATGTGGAAGTCTTTCCCACAAGTAACGATTTTCATTCTCCGCCTACATCACAGAAAGCCAATGGGGGAACATCTTATCCCATAGGCACAAAAAAAACACCGCTTGACAACGTTTGCCCCTCTTGGCCGGTGGTCGGCAGCCTCCATTAGTAAATGGGCCCTTTCGCATAATAGGTAGAAATTTGTACAAAAGTTATGTAAACTCTTAACCTGCTGAATAACATTTTTGTTTGGGGTGGGGCGATGGGTAATGGTGGAGGAGACATCTTCTACGTATCCATAATTCACGCGCCTGGCTACGTGACCATGTTCGACACCAAATTTTATACCTGACCTTGTGGAGAAACAAAGTTTGTGATTTGCATAGGATATGTACTTAATGTTGGTCCTATTGCTCAATGTCGCTGCTTATTTCGTTGTTTTCTGCTGTTACCAATCACGAAAATGACACCCACATGCTGATGTCCTTGTATCAATACAAGATGAATGTAGAAAAAGTTAACAAAAGCACAATTTTTGTGCATAAGGCGGAAAACGGAATTGTTTTTACTATTCGCAAATAATGAAGATGATTTCGTTGATTGTGGACACTTCAAACTATTAAAATGTCAAGCCCGAGCTGATTTTCCCGTAAAATGTAGATCTTTGCTTCGTCTCCTTCCGTTTAGTCGACGATAGGCAAATTAGTATGACAATGTGGGAACAGGATGGGGATGACTTTTCCAAATTCATCATATAATTATAAACGCATTCGATCTGCAAAAACAAAGGTGTTCCACCTGTACATTCTACAATATTTGTTCGTTTGTGTTTTTTATTTGTTTTAACCCTTTATCTAACATGAATAACTAATAATTTTTTTCATTTTTTGTTTCAAAAACATAGGTTATGACCCCTCATTGGAACGAGCTCGACGAGCTCGTTCCAACGAGGGTCATAACCTATGTTTTTGAGACTAAAATGAAAAAACAATGAAAATTAATTGGCGATTTTTGAGAATAGCGTTAAGGGAGCCGAGGTACCAGTAGAGAACCACAGAGCACTGGCCAGCAACTGTCAGACTTTCTGACATACTAACCAATGGCGCGATGGTGTTACCAGCGGTTGAAGGCAGGTTCACAATCAGTGTACAGTACCGATACGCATTCGCTCACAGCGCCACCGTTCCACCACGAAATTCCATAATGGCACCAAAACAGTTAACGCTTCCTAACACGAAATTTGCAAGAAATTCTTTTGACTTACTGAACATTTTCTTTTTTTGCCTCCAAAACTCAAGGGCTGAATTGGGGGCTGGGGGCACCCCCAATCTTCCGATCCTGGGTTTCGTCAGGCAGAGGTAGGTCGAGAAGTTCGTTAATACCAAGTTGTGCATAAGTCCTTGTTTGCCCGTCAAAAATATACACGCGCTTTGGAGTACTCAGTTGGGCAAAATATACTCAGGAAAAAAGAAAGTATAATAAACTTCGAGGAGCAATTTTTTTAGTATTATCGACTTTACTCCCAAACAAATTATTATAAATTCATATTTCGAGTCTAGCTGTGTGAATTTGCATGATTTCATGTTCTAACTGCTGCCAGCGTCACGTCAGGACGTTGCAGTTCAGTCATGGGGTGAAACGAGAAGTTCACACATGCACTCAATAGCGTGTATGTCCAGCGTTTGCCTCTTGGGTGGCAAGACATCGACGGCGCATGGACCTGATAAGTCTCTGGATGTCACCCTGTGGTATTGCGTTCCACTCTTGCCTCAGAACATTACGTAAATCGCCTAACGTCTGAACATCATGAAGTCGTACCCGACGATCCAATTGATCCCAAAGATGCTCGGTTGGCGACAAATCTGGCGAAAGTGGAGGCTAGGGAAGAAGTTCGATATTCTGCTCCTCAAGAAAGGCACGACAGATACGCGCCACGTGATATCGGACACTGTCTTGCTGGAATAACTGCAATCCGATGTTAGCGTTGAACAACGGCACAACAACAGCGTTAAGAATTTCGTCCCTATATCGCTGTCCATTCAGATTACCATCGATGAAGATCAACTGCGTTCGATGGTGCAAGGGAATTCCTGCCCAAACCATTACACCCCCGCCGAAACGGTCGCATTTCCGCACGCAAGCATCAGAAAACCGTTCTCCTCGTAGGCGATACACTCTTGCCTTACCATCAACGCGCCGAAGACAAAATTGCGATTCGTCACTTAAACGAACTGTGCTGCAACGCTGCTGAGTCCAGTGAACACGCTGGCGTACCCATTCCATTCTGATGGTACGATGAGATTCGGTAAGGATTTGTTCGTGGTATGAACGCCTACTTCGGATGCAGTGTTCAGTGAGTTTGTGTACTGATTCTGGTGTTAGTTCTACCAGGCTGCTGTCCTCATCGCCGGAAGAAAGCGATCCCGCAAGTGAGACGTCCTGATGTGTCGGTCTTGTGCAGGGGGTCGTAACTCTTGGTCGACCGGAACGCGATCGATCGGCAGTGGATCCAGCGGTTCTACACCTCCCATTGAGACGGTAAATAGTTGCCACAGTGACTCTGAACTCAGTAGCGAGCTCAGCTGGATGTAACCCAGCCTCATGCATACCAATGGCACGCAACCTCTGATTTTCGGTTAACTTTGGCATTTTTTAAAATGTCGGAAAACAAAAACTAGCTTGTTTTCGCAATAACTCAGGCTCTCTAGCACAACATAACACAAAGAAAATCGGCGGTCTCCCATTCAATTTCACATTCTCGGGTAGCACGTGCTATTTTAAAGTCCATAGCAAAATTGTATACGGTTGGGTGGACAAAAACAACATGTCATTAAACTCTTTGCTTGACTTCTTGTCCACAAACATGCAACATTAGAACTATTATATTTCATCCTTCATGCTATTTTTCATATTTGTTTCTATTATTCTTTCTTTTTGACTCAGTATATATACACCGATTAGAAAGTGCAATGAATGCCCGACTCCGTATAACGGTAGAATCCCACATTCAGGGAAAGGATAACTAATAGCAATTGATTTTATGATCATCACCTGTTGAAAGCACCCAGATGGTCGTGCACTTCCACCTAGCCTGTGGATAATTGTTGTATGTTTAAAATACAGTATTTTATCAATGGAAAGTATATTTGTAGCTTATAGGTCTTTGACAAAAGCAATTAGGTATGTATGATATGAGCAAGCCGACCTCCCCACCCCCACCCGCCCCAAAAAAACAAAAAAAAAATCAACCTTTGTTAGTGTCGGATCTGCCAAATCGTAGTTTATGACCGGAGAGGTTCTAAGTTGTATTTTGGGGGCAAGTTCTTTTTAGAAAAAGAGATAAACTTTGATTATTCTTGTCAGATATTACTGTGACCTTAGGTAAATGGTTAACCAAATTAAATCTGTGCTCCAAAACCGCATGTATCGTTCCTTACAATGCTATCTGTAGCTGATGGGCGATTTCATGTTGAATTTGTTGGGAATATCAAAATAATATTGCAGGCCCCTGGGCCTGTTCTGTGGAATTACTTCTGTTGCTCTTGAATGTCGTTGTCGGCGTAGAAGGCATGCCTTGATAATGTAGTTGGAATATTACCCTGTAAGCATTATAGTTTATCGTCGGCATTGCCTGGCAATTTTAAATTTGCATTTAACAGTTGTAGGGACTAGTAATACTGAAATTAGCACGGCAGATGGCACAAGTGCAGATGTTATTTATGTTAATGTAACTGACGTTACACTTAGTCTTTTGTTTGAACATTATGTATGAACGATTTCCATCCAAACAATACGTTTTGTGAGAAGATGAAGCCGTCTGATACCAAGTTTTATCATATGACTCGTCCGTTTTGTTCACTTTAAAACATTTGATATTTTGTTTTCATATTAATAAGTGATAAATAAAGCCTTCCGTCAATTTCATTGGTCAATTTCAAAACTAGACAATTCGATTGGCTGAACAAAATACAACTGGGCCACATTTTCATAATTTGCATAATTAGAGTTGGGTGCTTTCGTTGGTCAGTTTCAAAACTGGACAATTTGATTGGCTAAACAAAATACAACTGGGTCACATTTGCATAATTCCAGTAGGGAGAATTTACGTTATCTGTCCTATTTAGGGTGGTATTAATATTTTACCTACAAGAAAAACGCAATTCATTTTTTTTATATTTTCACTTTTTGCTTCCAAAACATAGGTTATGACCCCTCATTTGAACGAGCTCGACGAGCTCGTTCCAATGAGGGGTCATAACCTATGTTTTGGAAGCAAAACATGAAAATTTTTAGTTATACGAGGATGTTTTTTCCAAGTGCCGTCTGCAACTCACGTTAGGTGATAGGTTTAAAAGTCATACTAAATGGCTAATTTGTGCGTGTGTGTGTCATATGATAAATAGAATATGAAATGAGTGTTTTTCTTATATAATATTTATGAAACTCGTCCGAATTGTCCGTTTGGGCTCGCCAGAGGCTCGCCAAAACGGAAAATTCTTAGACTCGTTTCATAAATATTATATGAGAAAAACACTCATTTCGTATCCTTTATATATTCCTATGAAAAAGATTCGAGAGGAAACGAATCGGACAGGCAATTTCGAATAGAACTGAATATCAAATTAAGTTTCGAAATCGAATCGAACGTCGAAGCTTCGCAGGGCTCTATGTGAAGTCTTTATTTATTTATTTATTTATTTTTATTTATTTATATTTATTTATTTATTGGTGTTTAAGGTCACATACTTATGCACGAATGGCTAATCATGACCGTGACAGTTTTACGGGTGGAGGAAGCCGGAGTACCCGGAGAGAACCACCGAGCAACGACGAGTAGATGCCAGCTCCCCAACACAGTAACTCCGCACTGCAGCACAAGCAGGGTTAGATTGGTTGAAGACATGCGCCCCATCGACGTGCAGTACGCCTTAGTACACGACGTCATCGTGTCCCCATGTGGACAGTTGGGGTTAAGTGCCTTGCCCAAGGACACAACGCGGGAGTCCGAATCGATCGCTAAGACGGTCACCCATCCGAGGATTAACCGGACTCGACGTTGCTTAACTTCGGTGTTCTGAAGATAACCGGTTACCGCAACGCCAACGCGCCCCATGTGAAGTCTTTCCTGAGTCTGTCAAAATTGCCTTTGCGTATCAATTTATAGTGTATGCTTTCAATGATTTATTTAATGATATACATGGTTTAATGACGCTGATGGTGTGTGTTTTGAGTGAACATTGTCGATAAAATGATTGATTACGTTTATGTTTTTTTTATTCATTTGATTTACATCAGTCTCGTTTCAACACACAACGATTTTGATAAAGCATTTTTATTGTCTAATCGCCGAAATAAACGGTGTATGATTTGGTTGATGGAATCTGTTTCTTCCGTATCTCTAAACGTTTTGTTACATAAAATGACCCTTCTCCTAACATTGGTCTCGTATTTCAAAGTATAAAAACACGATCATTTAATTTAAAGGTATACTGGAAGTAGCACTGGGTGTATGTATATTCATGCATCGCCAGACAATCGTTGACTTTCATTCCGGAAACGAGTTCATCATTTACGGTGTTTCGAACCGCTGTGCGAACACAATTCTGTTAATCAATGTTTCAGAATGTCTATGGTATTAATAATTATGACACTTCGGTCGGTTTTCAGATGAGAGGGTTTTGGTTAACCATTTGCTCGATAATTCCAACCCCCTCCTTCGCCTATTCTCTCCCTAACACCCAGAGACGAACACTTTGAAAATATCCCATACCATATTCTTCCTTCACCGACGAGCATACTAATCCTCTCCTTTGTGTCACCCATAACCAGATAGCCCTCATTCTCCCTTCTAATTTCTACATAATGCTCCTATTGGCTCTATTCTGTCAGACCGATATTTTCGACATTCTATGCCAAAGTGTTCCGGCACTCGGGCTGCACGGTATATCGATAAACCGATATATACCGGTATTCAAACCAATATCGATTGAATACCGGTGTAATTACAAAAAATATCGGTTTATCGTCATTATTTATTTACCCACAATTTAATTTTCAAGATGTCTTGACGTTTTTTTACTGTAGCCCCGAATTAATAATATTATCCCTTTATCCAAGGAATCGTCTGCTTGTGCCCTCGTTATATACAAATTCAGCAGCTGAAAAAATAATTTTTAAAAATTTCAACAAAACTATATCATGTGACCCCTCATTGGAACGAGCTCGTTGCGCTCGCTTCAATGACGGGTCACATGAAAAAGTTTTGAAATCTTTGGGAAAAAACTGAAAAAGAAATTTTGATATCGTCTGCGTCAGGTAAAGGTTTTTCGAACCGCATCATCAAGGCATGCTAAATCGTTCCGACTGTGATGACTCGAGTCTCGATTGTGGTACTTGTGTTAATATAACTGAACAAATTTCGATATACCGGTATACCGCGGTATTTTTTTGAATACCGATACCGGTATTCTGTTTTGAAGATCGTGCAGCCCTATCCGGCATCTCCATTACTCCAAATTATACACGTGAAACTCGACACTTCGACCTTCGTTTGAACAACGGTCTGCCCCAAAGATACCACCAAGATACGCCTCATATTCTAACATCTATTTATCCAACAGGCCAATCAAAGAGTTCTTTTACCCCGTCTCGCCAAATTCGGTTACACCCCCCCCCCCCCTCCTCTCCATCACTCTTTGTCGATTTCTGTTACCCCGCGTGGCCCCCTCTTCTGTATTCGAGATATCCATTGAATAATTCTTTCTTTTCTCCTTTACTTACTTTATCCAACCATCTCGGTGTTGGAATTCTAAATATTCAAAAACATGAGTGTACACCATCGGCTGGTGGGAGATTTATCAAATAGTTAAGATAACAGTTTCATTAAGTTTATCTTATTCTTGATTCCCATCCACCCAAGCTCAGCCTTGATAGTCTACTGTCGTAGAATTACTAGATCTTATTATCTGCATCGTTCTGTGGACTTCCCAGGCTCTTTACAGCCGTTTGGTTTGCAACCGAGATTTTACCAAAATAGTTAAGACAACACAATTTCATTAAGCTCACCCTGTTCTTGATCCTCATCCACCCACACTCACCCCTAATAGTTTCTAGTGCTGTGACATTACTCGATCCTGTTATTCGTTGACTTGCATCGCTCTGTGGAGTTTCCAAGCTCTTTTCAACCGTTTGGTTTGGAGGTATCACTTCCATACCATAACATTAACAGAGAAAACAAGTCATCAGTGACTAATCATGTGTCCAGATTCAACATGAGCCCCATTTGTTTTATTATGTTGTTTCTTTTGTCGTATTGTACTGAAAGTTTCTAAAACACCCTACACTCTCTGGTGAATATTGTTTCTCCTCGTTTGGGTGGGCTACGTGTTTTTGATTTGAAGCCAAGACTTTCAAATTATCACTTTGATTATGGTAACTAATACCGTAGTCACCTTATCTTTCTTCGAAAACGAAACGTATTTTCTTCAAGAACTAATTAATATATTTATTCTATATGCCGATAACTTGTAATATGCTTGATTTGTAATACTTTGCAAGAAATCTTGTGCCCCTTCTTTGGAGGATTTCCAACTTTGTTATTTCGGCGTTTTTTGTATATGTGTCAAAGATGGTTTGCTTCATATTTGATGAGTGATCGGACTAGGGCGGTGCGATCTGTTTTTCGGCACATTCTAGAATAGTGTTGCAAATATCTTCGGGAAGACCTCAACGTTGAACTGGATTTTTATCTGATGTTTTTTATGTGTTCATTCTCTCTGCGGTTTTCTTATATTTACATGCCTACGTAAGGGTTTGATGGTACTTGCTCTGGGATATGTCCATCGTTTAGAGTGACATGTCGTCCTTTGAGTGAATCAAGACGCCATCTGCAGTGCTTTAGCATTGCAGATGGCGCATTACTGCACTCAAGGGTCGATATCTAAATGTCAAGGTAAGGGTTTGATAGTACTTGTTCTAGGATGTGTCCATTTGGGGTGACATATCGTCCTTTTAGTGCATTAAAGCGCCATCCACACAATGCATTAGCATTGCAGATGGCTCCTTAATGTACTCAAGGTCATGGAACAAGGATGTTTTATTAGTGCAATAAATAAATGTCCCTATTGTTATGGTTACTGCAAGTGCTACAGCGATAAGATCAACATTAAGACCCAGTACCAACCTTCATTCTCACTGTTATTTATTTTTTCACATTACTGTCACCACCAGCACTGTGAATACACAAGAGGGCAGGCACTTGAGACCGGGTCGCGATCTGCTCTGAATCCTGTGTTCGATTTCCTATCCAAAGCACTGCAGAGTCTTACCAGTCGGAAATGAAATCCCTTGTTTTCTTTATTTTGGGTTCGGACATGATATTTCGCAATATTTTATGTAAAACATTTCAACCCGCTGGCGTAACTATATCGCGATCAGATGTGATCGAGAAAGAGAGCACTTTTACGACCATGGTATTGTAAACCGCTGTTGTTTGAGGTCTTAACGGCCACAGTCCACAGCATTGCGATAAGCTTCTTTCTTACGGACATATCAACCGTTACGCATTCCTAGTTTCTTATTTGGCATTCATCTTCAACCGATTTTATCGCTGCCACGCCCCCTCTTTTATAGTGTTTGTCAGAAACGAATTTGACGGTGGGCCACATATGCCTAGTGTCAGAACCCGGCTTATGATCATCAGTATAATAAGGTACTCCAACATTGTTCATTTGAGACATCGTTGATATTGGAACTCTATCACCACCGATTCCGATGTCGTTTTGCAAAGACGCCATAAAGTTACTGTTTTGTTTGTCATGTCCGACGCACGAGAAGATCGGCATTCACTCACCACGAACAAGTATTTTTCAAACGTGCCCGGTTTTGTGGACAAAGTTCTCCACAAATTCAGTCTGCTCGAGGGTCTGACTCGAAATGAGAGTTGCCTCCCTTTACGTGAATATACCTTTCAGTTCCAAAATAACTTTGATGAGCAGAAAGACATCGACCACTATATGAATCCAATCGGGAATGTAGCTGTCGTGAAGTTATGATTACAGCGATATTTAAGACTGAATATAATTGTTAATTACCACAGAGCCTGTAATTTTATGGTGCTTCAGGATGAGACATTGCAGTCTTAGACAGTTGCGAAAAAAAATGATAGTTCATAACAAGGGAATGTAACAATTGTCATCCTTCTTGTCAAACGAAATAAATCATGAAGGAATTCATCTGTCACCAACCGTTTGTCGACTGACTATATGTCAACATTTTGTTTAATTGCTTAGGTATGTTTGCAGGACTCAGTTTAGGATCTCTGACAAAAATAAGATCGAGATTTCATCCGATTGCAAAGCATCAGCTGTATTTCGGAAGTAGAAATTTTAAATTCGAATTTTCGTTGAAGAACAAACACTGGAATTGCAAATCGAGTGAGGTAAAACCATTTCGCCTATCTGATGTGTAAAGCTTAAACTGCCAGAGGAGCTGACCACAATAGCTACACGAGTCATATCATATTCTCACTACTAAGCTGACAATTTTCGTCATTGGAAGTGATTTATGGAAAAGTTAGCTACCCTTAACTCTTTTGGCGCGGAATAATCTGAGAAACAGAATTCTTAGCGCCTAATATTCATCAGGAAGTTTACAAAATGTATAGGTTGTTAGACCGTTATTATTTTAAAAGATGTTCTAATGATCTCATTGACAGTTTTTTTAAATGATTTCCCGTATATATTTAAATGGCACATTTATACTTTCAAGGGACGGTATCGTTGTTCATGGATAGGACATAAATGGTGCATGAAGCATAGGAATACGTATGTTTCTTCAACTCTTTATCCTACGAATCGGCCGCACCTCCCCCCCCCCCCCCCCCCGAGTAATATGCAACTTCAGCAGTTGCAGAAATATTATTTTTCAAATGGACACACACAGTTGGCAAAACTGATTACTGCAGTACCTTTCCGCGGTCTGCCGTCTGTTGACTTTAGTCGCCTGTCGCACCAAAAGAGTTAATGTCCGGGAGCTGTCAGCAAATTGAACAATAAGGACATGGGAATTTCATTTATAAATTGAAATTTCGAGATGTGCGCATCGTGTTACAAAAGTAAGGCATTTTACCACACGACTTCTCAGTTTTCTCGACTTATTACCGTTTCATATTTATAATAAATAAAATTAGTGCTTCGTAGCTCCTTCAATTGATTTGATTGGTCAATTTCAAAAGAACGCTTCCTGCTTGGTTATCACCGAAAAGATCTGTGTCAAATTAATAAAATTAATTCAGTTATGGCGTTTGTCTGCGTGCAGCTGGGCGCGTTACTGTTAAATGCGTGACGTTTAAGGTGGAATTCCATTCGTTAACCTTTCTTTTCTATCTAAAAGATGTGTTTTTGGCAACAGTGATAAACAAAATATGTAATTCGTGTTTTGGTCAAACAATATTTATGAAACTCCTCTACGAATTTCCCGTTTTGGCTCGCCAGAGATTCGGTAAAAATGGAAAATTCTTAGACTCGTTTCATAAATACTGTGTAACCAAAAGACTCATTCCATATCCTCTATTTCACGAAGACCCGAAATAAAGAAGCTGTTTTTTTTAAGTTTTCTCAATCAGTTTGAACCTTTCACTATTATTCTCGGTTTAAACAAATTTAAAAATAAAACATTTTTTTCACAATCTTTTGATATTGAGTAAGTATTTTCTGTTCATTATATCTACAGTGTGCGTGACATACAATACACACATCGTCATTTCCATTAATCCTTTACCTGACATGAAAAGAAGACGACATTTGTAAACAAAATTCTTGAATAACTAATGTTTTTTTCATTTTTTGTCTCAAAAACATAGATTATGACACCTTGTTGGATCGAGCTTGACGAGCTCGTTCCAAAGAGGTCATATCCTATGTTTTTGAGACACAAAATGAAAAAGTGATAAAAATTAATTGGGGATTTCTGTGAATAGCGCTGGCCGGTTGTGACCGTTAGGGTTGGTTAAAGGGTTAATATAAACGTGTAGAAGGCGCGAGTTTCTCCATGTTTTTGCATGGGAAGATTAGAAATTTCAAATTTCTTTAAAATCGCAAAACAAAGAGACAAAGAGGGCACTTCAGTGTTGGTGCGTGAAATTCTGATAAGTCTTCTTAATGACGGATTATCTGTGAAGTATTTGCTTCTAATTTACTTGCAATAAAAAGCCAGATGTTCCCTTTGTTATTTTAATAAAACGAAAACAACAGACAGCTTTGAGAGCTGTCCTTAGGTTTTATTTATTAAAAGTAAAAAAGGAATTTTGGCTTTATTTTCTACTGATGAGCGTACTGCACGTCGATGGTGCACTTGTCTTCAACCAATGCTGACCCTGCATGTTTGGAATTCGTATGTTGGGGAGCCTCAAACTTGGTCGCCGTTGCTCGGTGGTTCTCTCCGGGTACACCGGCGTCCTCCACCCATAAAACTGTCCGACACGAGGTGACCCCCCGACTGTTGATAGTGTCGTTAAACCGCAAAAAATAAATAAATAAATTCTACCGATGGTGTGGATTTTCTCAACAATTACTTAATTTCAAGGGAGATAACTTTATCGGCAGTCGACTTTCATGATGATACCAGTGAGGGTTAACATTATATTACCATAGTTTTTTTTTTTATTCTATACAAAAGAATTCCATTCAAACATCAATGATGCAGGTTTGAAATGTCTGCCAGTTAAATTTTGAAGGCATTTTTCTTCCGTAGGAAAGGGGAAAAAATCTTGTCACTGTATCCTTGATTTTATCATGTCCTTTCCTAACACGACTAGTTTATTCATTTATCTATTTATTTGTTTGGGTGTAACATCATTTTCAGCAGCCAAGGCCACATCGGTATTCCAAAAAAGGGAAAGCATCTTGGCACTGTAGCCTTGATTTTGTCACGGCTTTACCTGACACGGCTAGTTAATTAAGTAATTAATTAATTTATTAGGGTGTAATGTCACCTTCGACAACCTAGGTCACATCGTGTCAGATACATTGCAGTGTCTGACGAGCTTAACAAAAGTACAGCAATGCACCAACATACTCACAGCCGATCAGAAAGGCGTTGGCATTAAAATGATTAAAACGTGGAATTAGTTTGATGTTTACACCATACTTTAATATCCAAGATATCTGTTCATAAACGCATAGTATCGACAAGTTTGAGAGGATACCGAAATTATTCCACGACTGGGAAGAAAAGGTAGCAATTTTTAAGAGGGCGATGGTAATCGTGAAAAAAATATTGCTGTTCTTCGTGATATCAACTCAAAGATTGTGGATTTTACGTCTGTTCAAATGTTTTCTATTTGTATATTCCAGGTGCATTTGGAAACGAGAGGGGATGATCTATCTCTCGAGCCACCAGTCAAATTCAGCAAGGAATTTGACGCTGTTAGGTCTGGTCCCAGTCTGTACCTAAAATAGTCCATCGCCTTTGTTTTGATTCAATACGCTGGAAAATTTCAGTTGGTCAAAAAGCGAACTTACGGTTCGCTTTCTGACCAACCAAAATATTCCAACTGATGTAATCTAAAGGGTACCATAAACATTAGTTTTATTTGAACTGAACACAAAAATGTTTCGCAATCGAGACATGATTTGACAGATTTTTTAATGGTTATACAATACTATTAGACACGTTTGTTAACTAAATAGTTATGAATGAAGACTCACCACGACTGTAGTTTTATGATTACGCCACGTAGTTATTCCAATTATGTTAATATCTTGACGTTTTCAACACGAAACAAATACTTCATGATTACTGAAGCACTAAAAATATTTTTTTATCTTTGTGAATAACGGGACTTCACATTAAATCATCGGTAGCCTGCGAGCATCTCCGGAGAAAAGTGGGTAAAAACAACACATAACAGCGTTGCATACCTTGCCCCCACCCCCGAGTCCTTGGGGTTGATATGATTGCCAGATCGTAACTCTGTTTCCTTTCCGCATTGAAAAAATACTCCTTCGTATTGTGAAGGATATCTATTGAAATTGAGATGCAATAGGCGCAAGTTGGGATGTCTATCAAACTCTTCTAAACATGTGAACCTTATTTTAATATTGATGAAGGTATACTTGTTTACCTTTTGACAAACACATATTGATACGCGCACCATTTACAATTTTCCGGAGTTCCGTGCATAAATCTAAGAACATTCAAAAGATATCGCGGAAATTCAGTGCTTCTTGTACTTTTGTTACCGTAATACCAAGGATACTTGGGGCCAAATCTCTGTAAATAAGTCTGACATGAACATTGAAAGGTCTCTTCCTATGATATTAGAGTACCGGAGATAAATCCGGCGCAAGTTTATTTTGTTTTAAAAATTGGAAGAAACATATTAATAGTCAAAGTCGTAAAATTACAAATAAGTTTCTTTCCGGACGGGCTGAAATCTAGTAATTTGATTGATTGAACGTAAGCACCGATGCAAACATTGCCCTAGCACTCTTGAAATACTTACACTTCGATTTGACCCGAGTGAAAACTCGGACATGTGGACCTCGTATTCAGCTATTTGCAAAGTCCACAAAGAATAGGGTAACAAAATATTTCCAACAATTAACAAAGCTTTTCCTTAAAATCTATTGTCAAAACTATTAAAATATATCTTTACTTTTGTGTTATTTGTTGCACAAATCAGTCCACTGATGGAAATACATTTTAATGTGGAGTCAGCAATCATTCTGTTCCTTCAGAAAGTATTTTCTCGTGTTAGTTTCGAGTTTCAATGTGATGTGTGGGTTGTTCCTACAATGAAAAATGCTATTTGTAAATATGGTAATCGTTTTTATTTCATTTTCATTCATTTTTATTCTCCCAAGGCAAATCGTATTCGTATTCCCACTCCCACTCGCCGAAAATGGTATTCCACTCTGACGGAATATTTTTTTTGGACATGTTTTGAAAGTAACCACGGATTCAATTATGAAAGGTTATATTTGGGAAAACAAATAAAGAGAAAATAAAATAAATACAAAAGTTAACTGGTCAGATTCGAGTAGGATTTTATCCTCAGGGCCGCGCAGATTATACTCGGCTAACACCTTGTAAAATAATCCTCCGCGAGTCACACTCGAGGATAAAAACCGTACTCGAATCCGAGTACTGAACTGTTGTCTGTGTCTTGTGTCAGTCAAGAAGAGAGATATGTTTTCGCAGTTTCCATATTTTTCCAGCCTAAGAATATAATAAACGTCCCGTATTGGTAAATAAATAGAGGATATGGAATGAGTGTTTTTCTCATATAATATTTATGAAACGAGTCTAAGAATTTTCCGTTTTGGCGAGCGTCTGGCGAACCACAACAGAAAATTCGTACGAGTTTCTTAAATATTATATGAGAAAAACACTCATTTCATATTCTGTTTATCATATGACACACACACACGCACAATTTAGCTACTTAGTATGACTTTTAAACCCATCACCTAACTTGAATTGCAGACGGCACTTGGAAAAAACATCCTCGTATAACTAAACATTTTCATTTTTTGCTTCCAAAACATAGGTTATGACCCCTAATTGGAACGAGCTCGTCGAGCTCGTTCCAATGAGTGGTCATAGCCTATGTTTTGGAGGCAAAAAGTGAAAATATAAAAAAAAATGAATGGCGTTTTTATTGTAGGTAAGAGATTAATACAATATAACCCACCCTAAATAGGACAGATAACGTAAATTTTCCCTACTGAAATTATGCATATGTGACCCAGTTGTATTTTGTTTAGCCAATCAAATTGTCCAGTTTTGAAATTGACCAATGAAAGCTCCCAACTCTAATTATACAAATGATGAAAATGTGGCCCAGTTGTATTTTGTTCAGCCAATCAAATTGTCTAGTTTTGAAATTGACCAATGGAATTGACGGAAGGCTTTATTTATCACTGATTAATATGAAAACAAAATATCAAATGTTTTAAAGTGAACAAAACGGACGAGTCATATGATAAAATAGTATTTCTCCTTTAACCCCTTAACTAACACACAGGATATGAAAATTGGTTATGAAAATTATATTTTTTCAATTTTTTTATATAATATCAACAAAACCATTTCATGTGATCCGCTCATTGAACGAGCTCGTTCCAATGAGAGAGTCACATGATGTGGATGTTTTTGGAAAACATGTTTTTTCAACTACAGTACAGTCGCCGTGAACTGGTCGTAATCCGCGCGTGGGTAGTGCATTTACCAGGTAATAGAAATCATCATCATCAACATTTTAATTAATGAAGCACAGGGTTGTACCCGCTGTTTCATTAATTACATTCGTGATGATTATTCTCATAATTAGTGTTTGGAATCTAATATTATTGCGTCGGTGGAAATATTGCCCTCCCGTGGAAAGAGACCAGTTGACGGCACCCGTACTGTACTCTCTTTGTAGATCACGTGAGCGGCGGGGCCAATTCATCAGATAATGGGAGAACCCATTACCTATCTTAACGGTCGTATCCACCCAAAGCTGTTAAAAAAATGCATTAATGTTTCAATGCTTACTTCCAAAAGATAGCCAATGACTACTAATTGGAATGAGCTCGTAACAATCTTTCTAATGAGGGGTTATAAACTATGTTTTGGAGGAAAAATGAATATTTATAGTTATTCAAGAATGATTCTCGTCTTCTTAGTGGCTCCACGCAGAAAATCAAACACTAATTAAATAAGGCAACCATAGAAATGGGGGGAAAAATAATGTAAAACAAATATAATTTTGGAAGTTTATCCCACCAAGAGGTCACAAGTTAGGCCTATGTTTTCGAGATTTGTACATAGTGCTGGCTGGGTATGAGCGTTACGTTTTACAAAAGATGTGGGAAAAGATTTGTTTTTAATTTGGTTTTGGAAAAAGAGTAAATTGATAGCTTTTGGGTAGATGTTTGATATTGTTGATATTTATTTATTTATTGGTGTTTAAGGTCACATACTTATGCGCAATGGCTAATCGTGACCGTGACAGTTTTACGGGTGGAGGAAGCCGGAGTACCCGGAGAGAACCACCGAGCAACGACGAGCAGCTGTCAGCTCTCCAACACCGTAACTCTGAACTCTGCACCGCAGCACAGGCAGGGTTAGATTGGTTGAAGACATGCTCACCGTCGACGTGCAGTACGCCTCAGTACACAGCGTCATCGTGCCCCCATGTAGGCAATCGGGGTGAAGTGTCTTGCCCAAGGACACAACGCGGTTGCCGCAGGTGGGATTCCTCTCGGCTTGCAGCCTGCACCTCTACCAACTGAGCCATTGATATTGTTGATATTGTCTGAGCTGTTGTATGACGTCACAGCTGTCATCCAAAAATTTTAAATCATTATTTCTGCACTCTATCAAAAGTGCGAATGTAAATAGATGTGAATTCTACGCATTTCTGAAACCAAAAGAAACTTCGCATTCGCAATAAAAGAAAAGCGGGGGGGGGGGGGGGGGGGGAGGGGGATAAAAAGAATCCAACTTCCCCTACTCCATCTAACAGTACAATTTAATTAGGCATTTCGTCATTAGAAGACAAAGTGTCAGGGTAGATAAATTTCCGTTTCGTTACACGTTATTGTCTACGATCAAGCAGCGAACTGACATAACCCCGTAAATTCCATTTTGATCGCTGGAATCATTAATTGTTTTCTAGTGAAGCATCCGTTCATTAAAAATGTATAAGAAAGGTATTAAGAATGGTTGACGAAAAAGAAATGTTCATAGTGTTGTGAATGGATTTGTTCTAATGTCATTCCTCGGCGTTGATAGGTTGAGAACAGCGCCTCCTTCTCTCTGATAAAAATTAAAAATACAGAATTTCTCCATGCATTCCAGTATGGCTCACAAGAAAAGACTTCCCAAGCACCAAAGTGAGTCAACATTCGGACTCCACTAATACCCCAGCCAAAAAGCCTTGTTTGTTAAAAGTTTGTGTACATGCACATGATCGAAATAATAATAACGTCCATTGAGTGGAACAAGGTGCCATCTGCAATGCTAGTGCATTGCAGATGGCGCCTTGATACCCTCAGAGGACGATATTATCTTGTTCGTTTGAGGCCATTAACCTTCTCTTATCTCCAAAGAGCACCTGTATTCATGCACAGAGAGCGAAAGAGAGAGAGACAGACAGACAGACAGACAGACAGACAGGCAGACAGACGGACCGATGGACGGACGGACGGATGCCGAGACAGAGAGACGAGACGGACGAGACAGAGAGACGAGACAGAGAAACAGACAGAGATGAGAGATGGGAGATGAGAGATAGAAGATGAGAGATGGGAAATGAGAGATGGGAGATGAGAGATGGGAAAGGGGAGATGGAGAGAGAGACGGGAGAGGGAGACGATAGAGAGAGACGGGAGAGACGAGAGAGATGGAGGGAGAGACGAGAGAGAAGGAGGGGGAGACGAGAGAGACGGATGGAGAGACGAGAGAGATGGTGGGAGAGACGAGATAGTTGGAGGGAGAGACGAGACAGACGGAGGAAGAGATGAGAGAGACGGAGAGAGAGAGAGAGAGAGAGAGAGAGAGAGAGAGAGACAGAGAGAGAGACAGAGAGAGAGAGGGAGAGAGACGAGGGACGAGGGACGGAGGGAGAGACGAGAGACGGGGGGAAAGACGAGAGAGTCGGAGGGAGAGACGACTGAGACAGAGGGAGAGACGACTGAGACGGAGGGAGAGACGACTGAGACGGAGGAAGAGATGAGAGAGATGGAACGAGAGACGAGAGGGACGGAATGAGAGACGAGAAAGATGGAACAGGAGACGAGAGAGATGGAACGAGAGACGGAACGAGAGACGGAACGAGAGATGGGAGAGATGGAACAAGAGATGGAGGGAGAGACGAGAAATGGAGTGAGAGACGAGATATAGACAAGAGACGGAGGGTGAGACAGCGAGAGATGAGAGGGAGAGACAAGACGCAGAGGGAGAGATGTGAGACAGAGGAAGAGACGAGAGACTGAATAAGAGACGGAGGGAGAGATGAGAGAGATGGAGGGAGAGACGAGAGAGACGGAGGGAGAGGCGAGAGATACGGAACGAGAAATGAGAGACAGAACGAGAGATGCGAGAGGCGGAACGAGAGATGAGAGACAGAATGAGAGATTGAGGGAGAAGCGACAGATAAAGGGGGAGGTGAGAGACGGAGGGAGATATGAGAGACGGAATGAGAGACGGAGGGAGAAACGAGAGGAGACGGAGGAGAGAAGAGAGATGGAGGGAAATAAGAGAGATTGATGAGAGCCGGAAGAGAGTCGAGATACAGAGCGAGACGAGAGATGGAGGGAGAGATGAGAGATGGAGGGAGAGATGAGAGACAGGGGGGAGACGAGATGCAGAATGAGAGACGGAGGGAGAGACGAGAAATGGAGGGAGAGACAAGAGATGGAGGGAGAGATGAAAGACGGAAGGAGATATGAGGGATGGAGGGTGAGACGAGAGATGGAGGGAGAGACGAGAGACGGATGGAGAGATAGAGAGAGATGGATAGACGGAGAGAGAGATGGAGAGAAAGACAAGAAATGGAGAGAGAGACAAGAGATAGAGGGAGAGACGGAGGGAGAGCGGGATGGGTGGAGAGAGAAATGAGAGACGAGAGATGGATGGAGAGATGGAGGGAAATATGAAGGGAGAGATGGAGAGAGAGATAGGAGGGGGATAGAGATACAAGGGAGAGAGGCGAGAGAGACGGACAGAGATGGAAAGATGGAGAGAGAGACGAGAGACGGAGATAGAGATGAGAGATGGAGAGAGATGAGAGATGGAAGGAGAGACGATAGACAGATGGGAGACGAGAGACGAACGAGAGGCGAAGGGCGAGATGAGAGATAAAGAGAGAGAGATGAAAGACGGAGGGAGAGGAGAGAGACAGATGGAGAGACGAGAGACGGGGGAAGAGACGATAGACGGAACGAGAGATGGAGGGAGAGACGAGAGATGGATGTAGAGATGAGAGATTGACGGAGAGACGGAGGGAGAGACGAGAGATGGAGGAAGAGACGAGAGATGGGGGAAAGACAAGAGACGGAGAGATAGAGAGATGGAGAGAGAGATGGATATAGAGATAAGAGATGGAGGCAGAGACAAGAGGTGGAGGGAGAGATGGATAGATGGATAGATGAAAGATGGATGGAGAGACGAGAGACAGAGGGAGAGGCGAGAGACGGAATGAGAGTTGGATGGAGAGATGGGGGGACATATGAGAGATTGATGAGAGACGCAGGGAGAGACGAGATATGGAGAGAGAGGCGGATGGAGAGACGAGAGAGATGGTGGTAGAGACGAGATAGATGGAGGGAGAGACGAGACAGACGGAGGAAGAGATGAGAGAGGCAGAGAGAGAGAGAGAAAGACGAGAGACGGAGCGAGAGACGACTGAGATAGAGGGAGAGACGCCTGAGACGGGGGGCGAGACGACTGAGACGGAGGAAGAGATGAAAGAGATGGAACGAGAGACGAGAGGGACGGAATGAGAGCCGAGAGAGCTGGAAAAGGAGACAAGAGAGATGGAACGAGAGACGGAACGAGAGATGGAAGAGATGGAACAAGAGAGAGAGATGAGAGACAGAGGTAAAGACGAGACACAGAGGGAGAAATGTGAGACAGAGGAAGAGACGAGAGACGGAATAAGAGACGGAGGGAGAGATGAGAGAGATGGATGGAGAGATGATAGAGATGGAGGGGGCGAGAGATACGGAACGAGAAATGAGAGACAGAACGAGAGATGCGAGAGGCGGAACGAGAGATGAGAGACAGAATGAGAGACGGAGGGAGAAACGACAGATAAAGGGAGAGGTGAGACGGAGGGAGATATGAGAGACGGAATGAGAGACGGAGGGAGAAACTAGAGGAGATGGAGGGAGAGAAAAGAGATGGAGGGAAATATGAGAGATTGAGGAGAGCCGGAGGAGAGACGAGATACAGAGAGAGACGAGAGATGGAGGGAGAGATGAGCGATGGAGGGAGAGATGAGAAACGGAGGGGAGACAAGGTATAGAATGAGAGACGGACGGAGAGACGAGAGATGGAGGGAGAGACAAGAGACGGAGGGAGAGATGAAAGACGGAAGGATAGATGAGAGATGAGAGATGGAGGGAGAGACGAGAGACGGAGTGAGAGACGAGGGACAGAGGGAGAGACGAACGAGAGACGGAGGGAGAGATGGAGAGATAGATGAAAGACGGAGGGATAGACGAGAGACAGATGGAGAGACGAGAGACGGAGGGAGAGATGAGAGACGGAACGAGAGATGGAGGGAGAGACGAGAGATGAAGGGAGAGACGAGAGACGGATGGAGAGATAGAGAGAGATGGATAGACGGAGAGAGAGATGGAGAGAAAGACCAGAGATGGAGGGAGAGACAAGAGATGGAGGGAGAGACGGAGGGAGAGGGGAGGGAGAGCGGGATAGGTGGAGAGAGAAATGAGAGATGAGAGATGGATTGAGAGATGGAGGGAGATATGGAGGGAGAGATGGAGAGAGAGATGGGAGGCGGATAGGGAGACAAGGGAGAGAGGCGAAAGAGGCGGAGAGAGTGATGGAGAGATGGAGAGAGAGACGAGAGACGGAGATAGGGATGAGAGATGGAGAGAGATGAGAGATGGAGGGAGAGACGAGAGACAGAGTGGAGACGAGAGACGAACGAGAGGCGGAGGGAGAGATGAGTGATAAAGAGAGAGATGAAAGACGGAGGGAGAGGCGAGAAGCAGATGGAGTGACGAGAGACGGAGGAAGAGACGATAGACGGAACGAGAGATGGAGGGAGAGACGAGAGATGGATGGAGAGATGAGAGATTGACGGAGAGACGGAGGGAGAGACGAGAGATGGAGGGAGAGACGAGAGACGAAGGGATAGACAGGATACGGAGAGATAGAGAGATGGAGAGAGAGATGGATCTAGAGATAGAGACAAGAGACGGAGGCAGAGACAAAAGGTGGAGGGAGAGATGGATAGATGGAGAGAGATGAGAGATGGATGGAGAGACGGAGGGAGAGGCGACAGATGGAATGAGAGATGGAGGGAGAGATGGAGGGACATATGAGAGATTGGTGAGAGACGGAGGGAGAGACGAGATACGGAGAGAGACGAGAGATGGATGGAGATATGAGAGATGGAGGGAGAGACGAGAGACGGAGGAAGAGACGAGATACAGAACGAGAGACGGAGAGTGAGACAAGAGATGGATGGAGAGACAAGAGATGGAGGGAGAGACGGAGGGAGAGGGGAGGGAGAGCGGGATAGGTTGAGAGAGAAATGAGAGATGAGAGATGGATTGAGAGATAGAGGGAGATATGGAGGGAGAGATGGAGAGAGAGATGGGAGGCGGATAGGGAGACAAGGGAGAGAGGCGAGAGAAGCGGAGAGAGTGATGGAGAGATGGAGAGAGAGACGAGAGACGGAGATAGGGATGAGAGATGGAGAGAGATGAGAGATGGAGGGAGAGACGAGAGACAGTGGAGACGAGAGACGAACGAGAGACGGAGGGAGAGATGAGTGATAAAGAGAGAGATGAAAGACGGTTGGAGAGGCGAGAAACAGATGGAGTGTCGAGAGACGGAGGAAGAGACGATAGACGGAACGAGAGATGGAGGGAGAGACGAGAGGTGGATGGAGAGATGAGAGATTGACGGAGAGACGGAGGGAGAGACGAGAGATGGAGGGAGAGACGAGAGATGGAGGGATAGACAAGAGACGGAGAGATAGAGAGATAGAGAGAGAGATGGATCTAGAGATAGAGACAAGAGACGGAGGCAGAGACAAAAGGTGGAGGGAGAGATGGATAGATGGAGAGAGATGAGAGATGGATGGAGAGACGGAGGGAGAGGCGACAGATGGAATGAGAGATGGAGGGAGAGATGGAGGGACATATGAGAGATTGGTGAGAGATGGAGGGAGAGATGAGATACGGAGAGAGACGAGAGATGGATGGAGATATGAGAGATGGAGGGAGAGACGAGAGATGGAGGAAGAGACGAGATACAGAACGAGAGACGGAGAGTGAGACAAGAGATGGAGGGAGAGACGGACGGACAGACGAGAGATGGAGGGAGAAATGAGAGACGGAGGGAGAGGCGAGAGACGGAATGAGAGACGGAGGGAGAGACGGGAGATGAAGGGAGAGATGGAGGGAGATATGAGAGATTGATGAGAAACGGGGGAGAGACGAGATACGGAGAGAAAGACGAGAGATGGAGGGAGAGATGAGAATGGAGGGAGAGATGAGAGACGGAGGGAGAGACGAGATACAGAACGAGAGACGGAGGGTGAGACGAGAGATGGAGGGAGAGATGAGAGACGAAGGGAGAGATAAGAGATAGAGGGGGAGATGAGAGTCGAACGAGAGACGGAGGGAGAGATGAGAGATGGAGGGAGAGATTTGGAAGACAGAGGGAGGGACGAGAGGCAGATGGGGAGACGAGAGACGGAGGGAGAGACGGAGGGAGAGACGAGAGATGGAACGAGAGATGGGGGAGAGATGGAGGGAGAGATGTAGAGACGGATAGGAGATCGAGAGAGAGAGAGAGAGAGATAGAGAGAGAGGGAGACAAGGGAGAGAGACGAGAGACAGGCGGAGAGATGGAGTGAGAGATGGAGAGACGGAGAGGGAGATGAGAGACGGAGAGAGAGAGACGAGAGATAGGGAGAGAGACGAGAGACGGACAGAGAGACGAGAGACGGAGATAGAGACGAGAAATGGAGAGAGAGAAGCAAGAGACGGAGGGAGAGACGAGAGATAGGCGAGAGACGGGGCGAGTGACGAGATATGGAAAGGCGGAGAGAGAGACGAGAGATGGAAAGACGAAGAGACAGAGATGAGAGACATGACGGAGAGATGAAGAGAGAGACGCAGAGACGAAGATAGACAGAGAGATGGATAGAGAGACGAGACAAAGAGACAGATAGAAAGATGAGAGACAGAGAGACGAAGAGAGAGACGAGAGATAGAGAGATGGATAGAGATGGAGAGACGGAGCGGGAGAGATAATAGGCAGAGAGGTGAATAGGAGAGAGATGAGAGACGGAGAGACAGACGAGATATGGAGAGAGACCAGAGAGACGAAGAGGGAGATGAGAGACGGAGAAACGAAGAGAGAGACTAGGAACGAGAGACGAAGAGACAGAGATGAGAGACGAGATGGATAGATGTAGAGAGAGACGGAGAGACGGAGAGAGACGATAGACAGAGAGAGGAGAGAGAGTCGAGACAGAGAGACAGAGAGAGAGACAGAGAGACGAAGAGAGAGAGAGACGAGAGGTGGAGAGAGAGAGAGAGACGAGAGATGGAGAGACGGGGAGAGAGAGAGAAGAGGCAGAGAGGTGAAGAGGTGAAGAGGAGAGAGACGGAGAGAGAGAGACGAGAGATGGAGAGAGAGAGAGACGAGAGAGACGAAGTGGGAGATGAGAGACGGATAACCGAAGAGAAAGACGAGGGACGAGAGACAGAGAGACAGAGAGACGGAGAGAGAGATGAGAGACGAAGAGAGAGACGAGAGATGGAGAGAAAGGTGAGAGACGGAGATGCGGAGAGAGAGACTGGTGTCAGCTTATGTATGGGCTGAATTTTATTTTGTAAATGGTCCAGAAATCGAAAAAGAGTCGTACCAGCTGAACATCCAAATTGCCATCCCCCTTTTATTAAAAGAAAAGACGCAGATGATAAAGACTGGAATAACATCATAGTTTTTCGGTTACTGGCCTTGGTTATTGTAGCTTTGTTCTTTTACACATTGTTCTGTATTCAGTAAGTCTGAAAATTATCCGTCCAAGTCTTCACTTACCGGTGCCGTTCCTGATTTAGTCTCCAGAAAAAGCAGCGTGACTAGAAAATTTCTTATGGATTCATTGTCTTTCTATTTCGTCAAAAGGAGTTTCACTCTGCAGGTGACACCGTAGGTACATGTATACCCACTTTATGCAATGGTACGAATCTATAATTCCTCATGCAAAGTTTAAAATGGTTATATCACCACTAGCTTTTGTGTTAGCATTGCAGGTTGAAACATATTCACCGGACTGAATGACGCTACTAGCACATAACATGTATAAAGCAAATTTCAATGAGGAGAGAGTTGATATAAGTAAGGATTGGAAAATATCTGACAGGTTTAGAATGGGAAGGAGGTTATTATATATTTTTATGCGTGTGGGTAATTTGGGTATGGGGTTGGATGTAACGCACAAGTCGCTAGAGCGGACAGAGTGCACTCATTTTTGGGGGCTCGTCCCCGTCTGGTTCTTTAAAAGTTGCGTTTGCCATTGATGCGATTTGAAACCCTATCAACCATTTATAACCACGAAAGCTACTTTCAAATAAAGATTTGACAAAAGTAACGTCGGAGATATCCAGGGCACGCTACTCCCAGAACAAAATGACACCACGGGACGAAATTTCAGCTAAAATGTTAAGAAATGAAGGAGAGTACAATCTAAAGTTTTGTCGGAATGCAGTGTAAAATGCAGTGTCTTAAAAAACCTGTTGGTTTCTATGACAAACGATGTGAGCCTTTTCATGACAAAACTTGTCCATTTTTATTACAAAACTCGTGACCTCAGTTTATGACAAAACCTGGAGATTTTATTACAAAAGCGGTAAACTATGACAAAACCTAGCGATTTTTATTGCAAAAGTGGGCGCTATTACAAAAGTCGTCAGTCATTACACAAGTGGGCGTAACATGTGACCCCCACCCCTCAATCTGAACTATAAATATCTACACTTTTCATGATTTATTTGAGATTTGTCTTCCCTAATTACAGTCAGATAAAACATCTAATTAAGATGAATCACTTTCGAAGTTGCGATAATCCACTTATTGTCAATGATCTCTGAAATTTCAGCGGAGTTTAAAAAAATCTTTTTTGTGAAATGTGAAATGGAACTAGGAAGAATAACACTTATTTTGTATTTTTCATTTGATGTTCCATATTCAACCTTTACTTCTGAAATGATATCCGACAAGGTGACCCTGACGACAAATATAAATACTTATTTCTAAATGAAACAAAATACTGCATTTTGATTGGCTGAGAGGTGCGTTGTAACTTGCAATCCACAGTGGGTTTTTTTACACCGCGTTTAACCACGGTGTAACGTGTAAAAACCAGAATATACAAGAGCAATCTTTTTGGCTAAAAAAGTACCCATTTTTAATTATTAATTCATACCTCTGCTCAGTTATGCTAGAACAAAAATAAAAATACAGGAAATTTAACATTTATGTGCAATACAATATTACAGAGATGTCACTGGAACTGGGTCATCCAATGACATCCATATTTGTCTGGTTTTATTTAAGAATCTTGCAAAGTACAAATCTTCTGTCAGTTTTTGCCCACAATGTAGGTTATAGTATTAAGTACACCAAACTTCTTGAAAATAAATCCGTTATCCTTATATTTTCCAGGGTGTATGGGAATGTACACCGGTTTGGGAACTCATACACCCTTCGGCTTCGCCTCAGGGTGTACGAGTTCCCAAACTTTTGTAAATTTCCATACGCCCTGGAAAACACAAGGATAACTAATAATATTTCACTTTGAAGAACTATTAAGCCGGTCTTAAATTTAAAATCGACAGAGTTGTATAGGAAAAAAAACGCTAAACTTCAAATCAAAAAGTACATGCTCTCCCAGCCGCAAACCTCAGACCATGTTACCGTCAATTTAACATAATCAATAACATATATGTTACAATAAGACCCTACCGGATAGCCCTCAAACCCACATCGTGAAATGAACAAGACAACTTGAATGAACCAGACAACTTACAGGCAATAAGTCGGTTGCGAATACACACACACAGAATGATCACTGATCTCGAAAAATACGATTCTATAGGAAGTGTGCGCTTTGAATCTCATCCTGTTGTTATGATTTTTCCAAATATCTCAAGTGGTAACGTCAGATGGTAACAGGTGCCACTGGAGCAGTAAACATAGAAAAAAACTAAGCGAGCTCTCATCCAATCAGAGATTTTAGTCTTATTGGACTATAATATACTTTGCACCACGTGAAGGTCGGTTTCAGTTCGGAAAAGCTTAGATTTTGCACCGTCACTCATGGGTAAATGAAACTGGAATTGGCGGCGAAAACCCAATGAAAGGAAAGGTGCTTGGTGTTCCATGAAGGACCCAACGTAAGTTATTATAAGGTGTGGGGCTAAACCGTTAAATATACTAAACCCTGAAATCGCTGGCGACATGCCTTGATGATACTTCGTGCATTATTTAACAAATATTGCACAAATTTGTGAGCCATGCAACTGGCCCCTCAACTCGAAATGCGTATATTGACAGAAAAGAATAACAGCCATTTGGCTGTTTATGTACCGGCCATACAGTCCGAAATGTGTATATTGTTAAATATTAGCAATTTGTTTGTTTTCAGGATAATCTTTCAACTTGGTCGTGGGGGCATGTTCTGCTGGAGGTTCAGCCTTTCCTTTCTACTTCAACTATCATCTTACCCGAAGGCTAGCCTTTGGGTTGGAAGATGAGTGAAGTAGAAGAGGCAGACACAGTATGCTCTAGGTGGAATTCACTGGCCTAATGTATTGAGGTCTTGGACTGAATGTGTTTAATTCTCTGAACGACCGTCCATGTCTTCTGCAGCTCCGCGTGTGGAATGTGTGAAAGTCAGACACCCAACTATCGCTGAAATCATTCACCAGATGTCACAGTGCAATGCCTCAACTCTCTTTTTGATGAAAATATAAATATATTTCTTCATATATCTCACTTTTATCAAATAAAAAAAAACCAAAATGATGTTAAATGGAAATTCGAAGGCACGTAGATTTTTATTTTCGAGCTTTACAATATACTAAAGTTCAATCAAAATCGGATGAACTTTTATGACGTTGACGTCAATTACGCCACCGGAAAATGCTGCTAAAGACCTTCAAAATGTACCAGGTCATTACCACATTCTTAAATATGGATTTTGTTGGAGAATATATTTCCCAAATATCAAGAAGGAACATGTAATACTTAAGTTGAAATTAAAAGTTAATGAAAACGCCTAAATTGGGCGTGGTTTTATAAAAGTCACGATAGCAAAAATCGCCGTCTCAGCTGAGAACTAGTCCTGATGGAGTATAAGTGTGCCAGATGTAATGAGGATAGCTTTACGGGAAGTACCCGAAACCGAAGCGGAATAAAAAATGGAAAAAAGAAAAAAAAACTAATTGCGACAGCTGAAAGTCATTTTGAAATCGAACAAGATCATTTTGAAACTGCACAGCCAATTTCTAGTAGTCGTCCGACGAAGCACGACTGCTGCGCCCACTTTTGTAATAATTTGCTCTTTTGTGAGAGGTCCCCACGATTGTAATAGTTTTTTAGCCCTTTTGTAAGAGGTCACCACTTTTGTAATAGTTTTTTATCCCTTTTGTAAGAGGTCCCCACTTTTGTAATAGTTTTTAACCCTTTTGTAATAGTAGTTTCTTCTTCTGACCGGGAAACATCATTTTAATGAGCTTCGAAGTTTTTTTCATAACATTTCATACTTGACGGGAGGGTTCGAGTTGAAACAGAAAATTTTCATCCAAAAATCGAAATTGGCCAAAACTAGCGGAAAATTTCGATGTCTATTTTTCCGCGTCAATGGCTTGTTTTTGAACCAATTCGCGCTCCCCTTTAGGAATCAGAACGCAAATCGCCCGTTTTCTCGATTTTTCAGCGATGTAAAATGTCCCACTTTTGTAAGAATTTTTGGCTCTTTTGTAAGAGGTCCCCACATTTGTAATAGTTTTTTAGCCCTTTTGTTATAATTTCTTCTTCTGGCCGGGAAACATCATTTTAATGTGTTTCGAAGTTTTTGTCATAACATTTCATACCTGACCCGACGGTTTGAGTTGGACAAAAAGAATTTTCATCAGAAAATCGAAATTGGCCAAAACTGGTGGAAAATTTCGATGTCTGTTTTTCCGCGTCATTCGCTTGTTTTCAACCCGATTCGCGCTCCCCGTTAGGAATTATAACCGAAATCGCCCGTTTTCTCGATTTTTCAGCTATGTAAACTGTACCCACTTTTGTAAGCATTTTTTAGCCATTTTGTAAGAGGTCACCACTTTTGTAAGAATTTTTAGCCCTTTTGTAAGATGTCCCCACCTTTGTAATAGTTTTTTAGCCCTTTTGTAATAATTTCTTCTTCTGGCCGGGAAACATCATTTTAATGTGTTTTGAAGTTTTTTTCATAACATTTGATACCTGATCAGAGGGTTCGAGTTGGACAAAGATAATTTTCATCAGAAGGGATCATATTTAAATCTCGATATTTCAGTCCAAAATGGCAACTAAAGGGGAACCAAATTGAAGGTAGTAATACCGCATTGTGAAAAAAAATCGAAAAAATTTCGTTTCGATTTTACGTTAATCCAAAATGGCGGCCAAAACAATCGAAAAACTTTTGTTCGCTTTTTTCGGTTTTTTATGCGTTTTGTTCAATTTTGAGACAAAATTTTTCTTTTTACACTGAAAATTTTCGGTTCGATTCGGACAGAAATTTTCGACCAAAATTCGGAAATATATTTTTGTTTTTTGTGCGCTTTAGTCAATTTTAAGACGAAAAAAAAAAATTACACTGAAAATTTGGGGGTCCGGGTGGGAAAGAAAATTTTGGAGGACCAAAATCCGGAAATGAGTTTTTTAGGGGTTTTTTATGCGTTTTCGTCAATTTTAAGACCCAAAAAAATTTACCGCACTCGATCGATTTCGGCGGAAGGATAATATTGAACTCGAAGCCTTTGGCTTCTCGTTCAATATTGTTCAATATTGTCCTTCCACCCAAATCGATCTCGTGCGATAATAAATGACAGTTCGAACGCGAATGCCGTTTTGTCTATTATTCTCTTTCCTACCTCTCTCCTCAGAACCTATATCACCTGCAATTTGCATCGTTCGATTGGCTTCGGAACTCTTCTTACATTTGACCGTCCTTTCTAAATATCTAACACGTCGACCCTTTGCAAACACTGTCTCTCCCTCTCTATCGCACTCTTTCTCTCTCGTGTGCTCTCTCTCTCTCTCTCTCTCTCTCTCGTGTGCTCTCTCTCTCTCTCTCTCTCTCTCTCTCTCTCTCTCTCTCTCTTTCTCTCTCTCTCTGGCTCTCCCTCTCAGGATCGTGACTACCTTTGTCTGTGTGTGTGTTTGGTGGGGGGGGGGGGAGGGGTGTCGGACGCCGGTGCCTGAACGCTTGGTCATATCGTCCAACTATTTGGAACATACCTAATTGCTTTTATAAAAGACGTTTACGCTACAAATCTAGTTTCCATCGATAAAATACTGTATTTTAAACAAACAACAACTACACACTACTACCTAGTTGGGGCGCGGTGGCTCAGTTGGTAGAGGTGCAGGCTGCAAGCCGAGAGGTCCTCGGTTCGAATCCCACCTGCGGCAACCGCGTTGTGTCCTTGGGCAAGACACTTCACCCCGATTGCCTACATGGGGGCACGATGACGCTGTGTACTGAGGCGTACTGCACGTCGATGGTGCGCATGTCTTCAACCAATCTAACCCTGCCTGTGCTGCGGTGCAGAGTTCAGAGTTACGATGTTGGAGAGCTGACAGCTGCTCGTCGTTGCTCGGTGGTTCTCTCCGGGTACTCCGGCTTCCTCCACCCGTAAAACTGTCACGGTCACGATTAGCCATTGTGCATAAGTATGTGACCTTAAACACCAATAAATAATAATAATAATACTACCTAGTTAGTGGTGCCTGGCCATGCTTTGAACGGAACATGGTCATAAGTAGTGTAGATGCGAGAATCAACCCTCATTGCCCCCCCTAACCCCGACCCCGACCCCGGGACACTGACCCTGGTGTCAGGACCCCGGACCCTCGACCCCGGCGCCCAAAGCCATTAGGCCTCCCTCTCCCCTTCGATCCTAGGCCTAGGCTATTTTTAGGCACCCTCACCCCCCTTCCCGCCCTGTATGTACCCTATTTTTATCCCACCCCAAAGCCCATTTTAGAACCCTCCAAAGGGACCCAGGCTATGTATAGCCCATTTAGGCTTTCCCCACATTGTTTAAACTTCCCCTGATTGTGGGCTCCCCCTTCCAAAAGCCCAATAACTCCCCCGCAAAGCCCTGGACTGTTCCTCCCTCTTCCCAAGGCTAGCCCAAAGTTGGGGGACTTCCAGACTGAGGCGTCCAATGAGTACTAACAAAGAGTTCCCCCTCTCCTTCCCCACGTAAATTTCGAGCTCTGTTGGTGTATCTAAGGTAAATGTTGTCAAGGACATGTACATGTAACTGCAAACTAAAAGATTAATTTGAAGACTACCTGGTTTGTTTCGACATGTCATAAAGAATTAAGATAGAGAACACCTGGTCTTTGTCTATGTATTGCATAGATAAAGGTGATTAAGATAGAGGGACTCTTTGTTTACAAGAAGGTATGACAGTGTCACGTTGTTTAGTTATGCAAATAGATAAGGGACAACTGGTATGTTTGATTATGTCCTAGATAAAGGTATTATGATAAAGGTCTCCTTTGTTTATAAGAAGCTTAATATGATAAAGACCATGTACTCTGTTTGATTATGTCATAGATAAGGTGGTGTCACGTCGCAGGTATTTGATAACCCAGTAAGATCGCGGCGGTAATTGATTGGTCAAACAGTTGTCCAATCAGATCGTAGCACACGGCGTTATGTGCCATGTGGCCAATAGATAAGCGTGTTGTAAAATTATCCCAAGCAGGCGTTCTCTGATTGGTCAAACAGTTATCCAATCAGATTATACCACACGGCGGTATTTTCCATGTGACTAATAGATAAGCGTGCTGAAAGATAATGTCACGCATGGTACCTGAACCTTTTCCTCCTTCAACACGCCTTGACATGAGAAAACTGATCGTATACAGTAACTGAGGGTCGAAAGGGGCCTGTTTCCCGAAACCGTCCATGCGCGCCTTCGGCGCGCGAAAGCATTCAGTCCCATGCCACGCATGCATCTCGTTATCTCATTCGCACCTCTAAACTCCCCAGCTGCCTCTCCTTTGAGGGGCAACCTGGAGGATGGCGACGTCATCAGCGAGGCGGAGATGGAAATGGAAACTGGCTCTCTGAAGTCTCCTACTCCAACCTCTCCCCTCCATCCGGATCAGGAACGGAAATGATACAAGATATACTTGACATGCGGGAAGAAGTCAGGAATACTCTAAAGGAGTCAGCTGACAACAACAGTACGATGGCACTCCTGGAACAGCGCACCAGCCACAGCACTCATGAAGCAGCCAGAACTCGACCATTCCATCCTAGTCAGCCCTTCAAAAACATCAACAGCCCAACTATACCAACAACCACTACAGTCTCTCCATCACAACCACCTCCACCCAAAAAGAAAAACAAGCGACATAAACGGCGCTAAACTGTCAGAGAGGGTCGAAAGCGGCTTGCCCCAAACCGACCTTGCGCGTCTTCGGCGCGCGAAACTATCCAATTCGGGCGAGTTATGCCACGCACCATCTGAGCAAATACTATGGCAAGTTTGGACATCCCAATTAAGCTACAGAAAGCTTTGTTAGCTCTGGGCGTCTCTTGCCCTCTCAACTGGACTCTCCAGATGAGAGGCTAGAGCGTTCACCTGACGATGGAGTTTGAAGGAGAGGAGAGCACCACCACACCTTCTTCGGGGAGAGGAAGCACCTTTTGTGAGACGAACCACTCTCACACTGGTCCTCACCCGAAGAAGCCTGGGTCTAGCCCTGAAAAGGAAAAAAAGAAGAAGAAGAGCCCATCAACAAGGCGCCGTGATGCCCGGCGGCTGGATGAGTTCATGAAAAGGAAGAAGGATGAGAAGGTGGAAGAGAAGATAGAGGAACCCACTACCATTTCCTTACCTCCAACTCCTGTGAAGCCCATCCAGACCCCAGCTGCCTCCCCTATGGAGGGTAACCTGGAAGATGGCGACGTCATCAGTGAGGCGGAGGCAGAAATGGAACATGGCTCTCCGAAGTCTCCTTCTCCAGCCTCTCCCCTTCATCTGGATCAGAAACCTGGATACCAAGACGTTATGAAATACTTGGAAAACTTGAGGGATGAAGTTAAGGAAGTTACCAGAACAACAAAGGAAGGAACGGGACAAATCGAAGGCACTAATAGCAGAACTCTACATACCGCACACACCTACGGCAACCAGGGCTAGACCCTACCACCCAGATCAGTCCTCCATCTTCGACAGCCCGACAACCACTTCAGTATCACCATCTCAACCTCCTCTACCAAAAAAGAAGAGCAAAAAATATAGGCGTCGCTAAACAGTCAACGAGGGTCGAAAGGGGCTTGACCACACCGCCCCTGCGCGCCTTCGGCGCGCGAAACCATTTCTTTTCATGCCACGCAGGCGTTCGCTGATTGTCCAAAACAACTGTTTTTTTATAGAGTTGCCTCGTGATAGTTGGAAGTGGAAGCTGAAAAGGGATTTACAGCGACTGAAACAACAACAACAACAACAAAACGAGAGAAAGAGAGAGAAAAAAACAACAGTTCAAACCAATCATCATCGTCGTTCTGATGTCTCAGATTGAGTTCAGTTTGTCCCTTTCGCTTTACTTCGGTAGTCGATGAAAAGGAACACAAAATAATTTGACCAATATTGTTGTTATTGCGTGGAAAACATTTCTTCAGATTTGTATGTGTTTTGGTGAGTAATACAGGGTGAAGCAAGTTTGCCTTACTGCTAACAGCCTTACTTCCACTTGCTAACAGCCTTGCTAACAGCCTTACTTCCAACGATAAATTCATATTAAAGGCGGCTAGAGGAATAATGATTGTCAAGCATTGCCACTACTAGTCCACATTGTCTGAATATTGTTGATGCTTTGACGCAAATACTGAAAACTAAATTTCATTGTACGAAGTCGAAATCTAAAGATACAGCACAGTCGCTGTGGAGTGGTCGTTATCCATGCGTGGACAGTAATATCAACGCATGCGTTTACCAGGTAAGGCTGTTAGCAAGTGGAAGTTTTTTTATGTTGGAAGTAAGGCTGTTAGCAAGTGGAAGGGGTACACCCCCAATGTTGTTTGCGTCATATCTCCGGTGTCTGACATCGGATATGTGTTTGGGACCATGAATGATAAAAGCTGAAATGGTCAGACCTTCGAAAGTTTGAATTTAATGTTTACGTTTTTGCGCGTATCTGTCATATTTGACGTCAAAGCGTTTAGTTTGTCGAGTCAATGAGCATACGATTGTGGCAAGGCATCCTTCTAAGTATCACTTGCGATGTGTGTTTACTTTGTGTAGGAGCATCTTTAGCTATTGTTGAGGTAGGGTTGTCACAAAATTAGAGGGGATTTAAAAACATAAACTGAAGTAAAAACGTCGATAATGACGTTAAATTTAAAGATCCCAAAACAGCTATTATTCTTTTCTGTTTTTTTCTGTTAGCTCTTCGCCATACTATTTGTTTTGTATTATGGGTGGGAACAAACTTCAATTTTTTCGACGCTGACCTCCTGTTGTGACCACAATGGCAGGCCTAGGCGAAATTTCGTCGGATGAGAACTGATAACAATTTTGGGTATGTTTTTTATTGGAGAGTTCCAATTGACGTTATTTTGGATAAAGGTTTAAATTTGAAAACGCAACAAATGCATGAAGTCACCTCGGTTGGAAATTTCCTTGGACGACACCAAATTTTTAGACATGGTTTCAGTGGAAGTCATATTTACAAAATTTGGACTTGATACAGATGTTAATTGTTTTTGATAAAGTTCGAAAATCAAAGCTCTAGCTGCTTTATTGCATTTCAAGCCGGATTATCATTAAAGTATTTGTGCCAACTTTTGTGAGTGCAGTTTTAAAACTGTGGAAATGAGAGGATGAATCAGAAAAAAATATAAAAATTGAAAACAGGATGACGTTCCCTGTATGTCGTCGCAACTTCGTTAGATGACTGAATAATCTTTCTATTTATTAACCCTATACCTAACATGAAAAGCAGACGACACTTGCAAAAAAAAAATAGATTGAATAATTATTTTTTTTTATTTTTTGTCTCAAAAACATAGATTATGACCCCTCGTTGAAACGAGCTCGTTCCAACAAGGGGTCAAAACCTATGTTTTTGAGACAAAATATGAAAAAATAATGGAAATTAATTGGCGATTTTTGAGAAAAGCGCTCTGGTTTTGGCCGTTACGTTGGGTAAATGGGACAAATAATTAGAAACTGTTCTCAGATTTGCTACCATTTTCTGACAGTGTTATTGTTTCTCATGCTTTTCACAAAGTCTGAAGTTTCATCTCCTCCTAGTTCAGGTATCCGAACGTCTCGGCCGTGGAGAGGCCGCGGCGTTCGTATTGCTGAACTGCTGTCCATTCTATTCTCCAACTTCGACGAATCTCTTCTTATGACTCTTAACCCTTTACCCAACGTAACGTCCAAAACCGGCCAGCGCTATTCTCAAAAATCGCCAAATAATTTTCACTATTTTTTTCATTTTTTGTCTCAAAAACATAGGTTATGACCCCTCGTTGGAACGAGCTCGTCGAGCTCGTTCCAACGAGGGGTCATAACCTATGTTTTTGAGACAAAAAATGAAAAAAATTAGTTATTTAAGATTTTGTTTTGCAAGTGTCGTCTGCTTTTCACGTTAGGTAAAGGGTTAAATTTAGTTGGCATTGGATTTTCTGTACACCTCTCTTCTTTTTTTCTTCCCCTATCCAATACGAATTCCTTATTGTCATAAGTTCCTCGTAATTCAAACACCCCGCCTCAAACCACTACATTAAGCCCAGTAACACCAGTTTTCCTGATCGCGTTCACGAGTAACGATTAACGGTTTCGATGTAAATGATTTGGTTGCGGCTAGTAACGACGCATCGAGGGGAACAATTATGGCTTTTCTTTTCTATTTGCCGAGATCGGCGATATATGAAATCATATCGTCCAAGCTTAATAATGTTCAATTCTGTGAAAAAAAATCATATATAACAAGATAATTTGAAATTGCAAGCTAATTTCCGGATGTCATCCAACGAAATACGTCAATCACCGAGTGGGCCCCTGACTAGATGTAATGTTTATTTAAGTTACTGTAACAAACTCCTTGTTAACCCTACTTGAAATGTTGAAAAATTGCGATACGTCGAAAAAACAGCTATCTCTTCTTTTTGGGATTGTACCACATACAAAAATTTTCAAAATCGTCCGTCACATTTTAATTTTGGACCCTATGGCCCCCATGACGTCACATTCGACTTTGATCTACAATAACCTCATAGCGTTTACAATTTTCGGACAGTTTGGGTGAAACTGCACAAAATATGCTCTCATCCTTTCCTCTTACCGATTGTGATATTATTATAGTGTTATATGAAGCAGTTTGTGTGCTAGGACTGTCACCAGATGGGAGGGTGTAATACCTGTCGGTATTGCCGTCATATATGCGATATTTGAAGTGGAATTTCCACTATACTTCCGCTTGTAACTGGACATGATGACTACTATAACGTCGCCGGAGTGCTAGAATGTTCTATGTCCCATAGGGGACATAGAACATTCTAGCACTCATGCGACGGTAAGTTGCCTCGATTTCAACTTTATGCAGAGAAATGTGGGGGGGGGGGGGGGGGGGGGGGGCACGGTGGCGTTGCAGTAATCGGTTCTCGTCAGATCACCGAAGTTAAGCAACGTCGAGAGCGGTTAGTCATCGGATGGGTGACCATCTGAGCGATCGATTCGAACTCCCGCTTTGTGTCCTTGGGCAAGGCACTTAACCCCGATAGTCCACATGGGGGCACGATGACGCTGAGTACTAAGGCGTACTGCACGTCGATGGTGCGCATGTCTTCAACCAGTCTAACCCTGCCTGTGCTGCAGTGCGGAGTTAGCAACTGCTCGCCGATGCTCGGTGATTCTCCCCGGGTACTCCGGCTTCCTCCACTCGTAAAACTGTCGCGGTCATGATTATCCATTGTGCATAAGTATGTGACCTTAAACACCAATAAATAATAATAATAGTAATAATGCAGAGAAATTTCAATTTGACGTTTGCCGACCTCAATCGGCATTAACGTCACAGCGTTAAGTATTTTGCGACAATGTTGAAAACAAATGTCGGAAGTAACGCCCTAAACCATTCCTTTTGTCGAATGTGACTTTATTATACTACTATGTAATTTAGCCTGGAGGTAGGACTGTCACCAGAACGGAGGAGGAATTTGTGTCGGATAAGGCATCTTATCTTATGCAGGGCTGGGAGCAGTTAATTTTTTCCTTAACGCGTTAACGCGTTAAAGAAATTCACGTTAACGTGTTAAAAATGGTTAAAATGCTCGAAAAGAACAACAAACCCAATTTCAACTCAATTTGTATGTTTGAACGAAACTTTATGTGCTGAAAACATAAAACCATAGTCCATAGGTGCAACATAATCTAAAAGGTGAATTCTGAAGAGTTTTCGTGCAGGAAAATAATAGCAGATGCCGTTTCTCTCAGCAGCGACATGCGACGGTGCTCAGAAACTAAACCAAAAGCAGAAAATAGTCTCTTTGACGAGGCGGAAGTTGCCGGCACTGCTAAATAGCGCTTTGCTAGTTTGGCTAATCTGGGGAAGACTGTCTCTCGATTCTTCCACCAGACTGGTGGATCATCGGCGACGGACAGTGACCTTGACCTTTCATACTCCGCTTTCTCATCATCAATGTCTGCCCTTTCGCAGTTTTCACTGGGCTCACGCCCGTCTCCAAGGAGTTCTTCTAAGAATGACTTCTTAACCTTCCCCGGTGGTTCATCATTTGAGACAGAAACTGTAACATTCCCCGGTTCTACTTCGACAGGGCACATTTTAGTTACTTCTTCTTTATTGATAGTTTTAACTGAGTCAGAGACAGTGGTCGGAACAAAAGAAAGCTTTTTGAATCGGGGGTCCAGCCCTGGACCCCCGATTCAAAAATCTTTCTTTTGTTCCGACCACTGTCTCTGACTCAGTTAAAAACTTGAGACAATGAGAAAAGAGACTAACGTGTGTATTTTCTAATATATAACGAATTATAATGGCACCATGTTATAAAATCAAATAGTCATAAATTTACACAGGCGAATTTAAGGGGGTGGCACATGACGCCCCCCCCCCCCCCCCCCCCCTCCTATCGGCCAGACAAAACACACAACCCTTAAAATAGCTAAATTAGGTGGTTTAATCAATATTAAATGCACAAATTAGGTTTTGGGACAGGATGACACATGTCATCCTAAAGTCCTGGATCCGCCTCTGAATTTAACGTATTAACTGACGTTAAGAGAATTTTAACAGGTTAAAATATTTTAACACGTTTAATGCGTTAACAGTTAACTTCTCCCAGCCCTGATCTTATGTATTTGAAATCGGATTTTCAAAATTTCTTCAACTTGTTATTCAGAACAATGAGTGATATATGTTACCTTGAATTCAACTTCATGCAGCGAAATTTCAGTTTGCATTTTTCCGACCTCGATCGCATTAACGTCATAGCGTTAAGTATATTCCGACACTGATGAAAAATGTCGGAAGTAACGCCCTAAATTATTCCATTTACCGCCTGTGATATTATTATAGTGCTGTGTTATTTAGTATGACTAGCACTAGAAGGGAGGGGTATGGTCAAAACTTGAAACGACGTAAAAACTCAAATCCAAAAACACGTATATTTGTCATCCAACGAAGTTCGTAACTTATAGCCTATTTTGTTTTTATTTAGCCACGATTGAGGGTACTTTCCCTGCTCAGACTCTGATGAAATTAGGCACACTTAGATCTCTAGTTCTCATGGTTGCTTTAGTTTTTTGATTGCGGTCCTTTATCCAAAACAACGCTCAATTTAGGCGTTGTCCTTAAACATTTAATTTTAACCCACGTATGACACTTTCGTTGTAGAAATTTTGGAAATGCATTCTACATCAAAAAATATATCTAAAAATTATGTACCGAGCTGGGAAATTCTCAATGGTTATGGCCGATTTGGAGGCTCACGTTTTTGACGTCAGCATTACCAAAAATTAAATGTTGGCCAATTTTCCGCAAATTTTAGTATATTGTTGAGCTCAAAAATGTAAAAGATGCATTTTGTTAGTTTTTCGATTTATCGCTATTTTATTTCTTGGTTTTAACATGACTTAAAATTTTGGGCTATTGAAGGATATTTTTCATAAAAATAGCTGATTTTCTAACACACATACCTCTCTATTAATAATACATACAGCCATGAAATTCAAATTTAACACATTATAACCTTGATGGTGTCCCTATTAAATGCAGTTGTTACAATTTCAATGTTCAACCTTTACCAAACGTAAAGTCACACTGACGTCTTTTTCATGAACGTTTAATATCTGCCTCAATGTTCAGCTCTTCTCCCAATTTTGGAAATATACTCTCCAGTCAAAACTCTATCAAAATATTCAACCAGTTTTTAGCCGAAGAAATATTCGTATCGGGCTGCCGTTGCGGTGACGGTGGTCAACGACGCAAAAATTAAAGTTCCTCAGATTTGGATGAAATACAATTAGTATGTTGCACAGCTTTAAAATTAAAAAAAATTAGCTGTTTTGGATTTTTGATTTAACGCCATTTTTGACGTTTTTGCGTCACTTTATATTTTTACACTCCTACCACTTGATGACAACCCTACCTCTATTTATTTATTTATTAGGGTTTAACGACACATTAACAGCCAGGGTCATATCATGTCGGTGACAGTTTTACGGGTGGAGGAAGCCGGAGTACCCGGAGAGAACCACCGAGCAACGACGAGAATCTGTCAACTCTCCAACGTAGTATCTCTGAACTCTCCACCGCGGCACAGGCAGGGTTAGATTGGTTGAAGACATGTGCACCATCGACGTGCAGTACGCCTTTGCACACAGCGTCATCATGGCCCCGTGAAGGCAATCGGGGTGAAGTGCCTTGCCCAAGGAAACAACGCGGGAGCGCGAATCAATCGCTGAAATGGTCACTCATCTAACTACTAACCGCGCTCGACGTTGCTTAACTTCGGTGATCTGACGAGAACCGGTTACCGCGACGCCACCGCGCCCCTCCCTACCTCTTCTGACATGTACCACAGTTTTACATTACATGCTCCTACATTAATGATTAAAAGGTGTTCTCGTCGCATTTATATGCCCATGGACGCAACACACAGATCATTAAGACGTCAAATGTGACAAAAATGCAAAAAACGCTACCTTTCTCCCCTTTAGTGACAGTCCTCTATATCTGGTAACATGTACCACTATAATATATTACATATGCCTCAGTTAACAACTGGAAGGTGTTCTCGTTGCATTTATATCACCATGAAAGCAATGCAGGTAACGTCAAATGCAAAAGGGTGGAAAAAGCGACACCCCTTCCCTTTCAGTGACAGCCCTCCATCAATATGTGGTAACATGATTGTACCAATATAACGTATCACATACAGTTGAAGTAATAATCACACACATCGCTGGAAAAAACCTTATCCCCCTCCTCTTTAGTGACAGCCTTGTACCTCTGTAATATGTTACATACAACTCAGTTAATAAATAGAAGGTTCCCTCGTCGCATTTATATGACCATGGAAGCAACACAGGTAACGCCATTACGTCAAATGCACTGGGGGTGCGAAAAGCTCGACTCTTTCCCGTTAAGTGACAGCCCTACCTCAATATCTCGTAATATGTACCACTATAATATATTGCATACACTTCATTCAATAATTGGAAGGTGCCCTCATCGTATCCATATGACCATGGAAGAAACACACATAACGCTATGACGACAAATGGTGCGAAAAAGCTACCCCCCCCCCCCCCGCCATTTGGTTACAACCTTACCCTAATCTACATAATACATCAAATGTGACAAAAATGCAAAAAACGCTACCTTTCTCCACTTTAGTGACAGTCCTACATCTATATCTGGTAACATGTACCACTATAATATATTACATACGCCTCAGTTAACAACTGGAAGGTGTTCTCGTTGCATTTATATCACCATGAAAGCAATGCAGGTAACGTCAAATGCAAAAGGGTGGAAAAAGCGACACCCCTTCCCTTTCAGTGACAGCCCTCCATCAATATGTGGTAACATGATTGTACCAATATAACGTATCACATACAGTTGAAGTAATAATCACACACATCGCTGGAAAAAACCTTATCCCCCTCCTCTTTAGTGACAGCCTTGTACCTCTGTAATATGTTACATACAACTCAGTTAATAAATAGAAGGTTCCCTCGTCGCACTTATATGACCATGGAAGCAACACAGGTAACGCTATTACGTCAAATGCACTGGGGGTGCGAAAAGCTCGACTCTTTCCCGTTAAGTGACAGCCCTACCTCAATATCTGGTAATATGTACCACTATAATATATTGCATACACTTCATTCAATAATTGGAAGGTGCCCTCATCGTATCCATATGACCATGGAAGAAACACACATAACGCTATGACGACAAATGGTGCGAAAAAGCTACCCCCCCCCCCCCCCCATTTGGTTACAACCTTACCCTAATCTACATAATACATCATTAAATTGATTAGGAAAGCACAAAAGGAATAGTTGGGGGCGTCTGTTGTGCATTTCTATCGACATTGCCGGAACATTACTAACGCTCCGACTTTAATGCCGATCAGGAGTCGGTAAACATCAACTTTAACCCTTTACCCAACGTAACGGCCAAAACCGGCCAGCGCTATTCTCAAAAATCGCCAATAAATTTTCATTATATTTTCATTTTTTGTCTCAAAAACATAGGTTATGACCCCTCGTTGGAACGAGCTCGTCGAGCTCGTTCCAACGAGGGGTCATAACCTATGTTTTTGAGACAAAAAATGAAAAAAAATTAGTTATTCAAGAATTTTTTTTGCAAGTGTCGTCTGCTTTTCATGTTAGGTAAAGGGTTAAACTTCAGTCCACAAAGTTGTAATCAAAGGAACTTTTAGTAACCATCAATTCATCATACCTGATAACCAATTCAAACACTTCAACAAATATTGCACATATGGGGTCAATACTAACCGGTGCTACCACCCCATCCCCCCCCCCCCCTACCATTTTAAACAGCCCTACACCCGCACGCAAACTACGTAACATTGCAGTATAATATAATATCACATGCACCGAAAGACGTCTGAGCGTGCAGTGCGCATTTTTGATCCACCTTTTGCAGAGTTGTCAACGGTATGAAATTAATGGTCATTGTGAGTCGGAAAATATCAAAATTAAATTCTCTATAACCAAATAATACCAAGTTATATTTTACTACTCATCATGGGTACAATGTGTTGCATAGATTAATATTGCTCTTTACATTTCAAACACGTGGTTTTAAAGGCCTAAGGCACAAAACCATTTAAATTTAAAATGACAATTTCAGCAGATTTTTTACAAATAACACTGAACACTTTAGGAAACTGCCAGCGACAGGAAATTTCCCAGTGAGCCTCCCTACTGGGAGCCACTGAAGCGCCCCCCCCCCCCCCCCACACACACACACACAAATTTACGTACCCCAACGTCTGTTCGCGCATCACCAAAAGGCGAAATGGATCTGATTGCAAAGACTGGCGGTTTAACAAAATGCTCTCCGTGGACAGTCCACGTAGATTGCATTTCGGTATACCAACCATTGATCGGCCAAATGCAAGGAAACAGGATTCTTTCGGTTCAAAAAACCAAAATATACTCCCTTTGGACCGAACTATGGTCGGCCTGATGAGTCCGAGGCCCCATTTGGTGCATCCATTTTTGCCAAAGGTGTGATGATTCAAAAATGCCAGCGAAAATGTGTCCTCTAAATGGACAGCCATTGATCACAGAGCTGCAAGGGCGCAGCGCTCTTTTGGGTTGAAAAATCAAAATTTTGTTCGGGTCCGGGTCCACCTTTAGTACGTTTCCTGGTAACCCCCCCCCCCCCCCTCTCCCCGGAAGCTGTTCCCTCGAGTTTGGACACACTTTACTGTTAATGGACAGGACTGTGTTTCCGGTGTGACATACGCTTGGCTTTCAGAGGACAGAGAGTGACGTGGAATGCGTTATCCAGCAGCTTATTACGTTAACCCTTTACCCAACGTAATGGCAAAAACCGACCAGCGCTATTCTCAAAAATCGCCAATTAATTTTCATAATTTTTTTTTTTTATTTTTTGAATCAAAAACATAGGTTATGACCCCTCGGTGGAACGAGCTCGTTCCAATGAGGGGTCATAACCGACCTTTTTGAGACAAAAAATGAAAAAAATTAGTTATTCAAGAATTTTTTGGCAAGTGTCGTCTGCTTTTCATGTTAGGTAAAGGGTTAAAAGGAAGCACACACCTTCACCTCGCTCTTGGGCCTATTCGGTTACGAACGTGTTTCGGTGGATGACTTATGGAAATTAGCTTCCGATTTCAAAATTACCTAGCTTTATTTTTTGAACTCTACAACATGCTGAAATTTCATTAAAATCGTCCAAAATCCAAATTTTTGTGATGTTGTTTGAAAAGGATGACCCGAGAAATCGGACGTGACGGTTGATGCTTTTCCAGGTCAGTACCACATTTTTAGGTATGTTTGTTTGTCAGGGAAGAGAATGACAAAAGTTGATATAAGGAGGCTTGATACAGGCCTCGATATTAAAAGATCAAGAAAAACACGTCAATCCTTTGATACTTTTGTACGTTTTTTGACGTACGAAATCAAACAGCGCGTTCATACTTTGCAGTTAAAGTTTTAACCTCAATTCCTATTTTCTCTCGAATAGTGCTTAGTGACAACCGTTGAACCAAATGTTATCGCAGCTTGAAATACTGATATAATCCTGCTGTCAAGACTTCTTAACTGGTTGAGTGCTAGGCCAGTTACAGGGTTATCAAAAATGAGGATGCCTCAGCAAAAGCCAACACATTCCTAACTTATATTTCATATTCAGTGAAACACAAATAACATTTTGTTTATACAAATTTGTTTTATTACAAATTATTTGAGAGTGCTCACTGACCACCAAAAATAATCTAGCCCTCAACCAGGTAATCACTAATGTGAAAAATATCTTGTTATTTGTACTTTCCGACGTTTGACGTCGCATTTTGAAAAACGTTGAAGAAACTGAATTCCCAGTGACGTTTGAACGTCAGGATAATTAAAGTCTCAAAGGATTAAATTCGTATTGTTTTGGGTGAAGGTGGAATAATAAGACTCACGATATCGAGAGTTTATAACTACGGAGAAGTGTGCCAAATTTCATGAGCATAGCTTTATGTACGGCGAAGAAAATTCATTAACTTCATGCAGCGAAATTTTCCGACCTCGATCGGCATTAACATCATTACGTTGTGTATTTTCCGACAATGTTGTAAACAATAATAATAATGATAATTTTAAAGCCTAGAATCCATACACGGTGCTCACTGGCTGTACAATAATTGCATACATACATATACACACATACACATACATTCTCTCACAGATACATTGATACATGGATCACTATTATCATTTATTGGTGCCCAACGCCACATCAGCAACCGAGGCTATATCGTGGCGATAAGCGACAGAACCTAAAAGAAACGGGCATTGAATTAAAACAAAATAAAACAAAAACAAAACAAACTACAACTTTACCAAAACAAGTATGTGAGTGTAATTTGACGAGTAACGAGGCAATCCTCACTGACTCAGTCACACCCACGCACCTGATAATGTCAGTTTATGGCCAAAATTAAAAGACCACTGAAGGAAATGCCTTTCGAAAAACGTAGGTTTTAGTACCAGACTTGAATGATTCAAGTGATTTTCTATTTTTTATGTCGATTGGAAGAGAATTTCAAAGCCTTGGGCCAGCAACCGCAAAGGCCCTATCACCAGCACTAGTAAATTTAGATACGGACTGAGCCAGATTAAGTTGACCTGAAGACCTAAGAGACCTCGGTGGTTTGTGGATGGTAAGCAGATTGGACAGGTAGGATGGTGCAGAGATACACTTAAACACCAAAAGGACAATTTTAAATTGTATTATTTGCTTAACGGGTTGCCAGTGTAACTCAGAGAGTACTGGTGTTATATGGCAGTACTTTTGAGTTCTGGTTATGACCCGTGCAGCACAATTTTGGATGTGTTGTAGCTTTTCAAGAATACATATTTTAGAGCCAATCAAAAGAGAGTTGCAGTAGTCGACGCGACTGGTAACAAAGGCGTGGACAAGCTGTTGTGACGTCTGCGTATAAATGAAGGATCGAATTTTGCTAATATTTCTAAGATGAAAAAATGCCCTGCGATACATGTTTGATATGTTTATCAGCGGCCAAATTTTCATCCAGGAAATAACCTAAGTTTCGAACACAGCTACTGGGTTTTATCGCAGAACCTCCAATATTGAGGGACAGTTTGGATATTTTTGAAAGTTGATGAGGTAGACCTATATATATTAATTCTGTCTTGTCATCGTTCAATTTAAGAAAGTTTTTAGTCATCCATGCCTTGATGTCTGAAATACAAAGTTCATTCTTACTGCATGCTTCAGGCTCAAAGGCGTGAGTAAACTAATATACAGCTGTGTGTCATCTGCGTAAAAATGAAAGTCAAGGCCATGGTTTCGGATAATGTCACCGAGAGGTAAGACATAGACAGTGTACAGTAGGGGACCCAACACCGATCCTTGAGGGACGCCAAAACGTAGTGTGACCTTGTCTGGCGACTCACTGCCAATAAGGACACGCTGTGTGCGACCATTAACGGTACGACGAAAACCAATTAAGTGCTCGGTCAGTAAGGTCTATTCTCACTGCCACTCTTTCAATAAGTATGCTATGGTCTATGGTGTCAAAAGCGGCGCTTAAATCCAACAAAACAAGACGTGTTAGGTTGTGCCTGTCCGTGGATAGGAGGATATCATTTTGGACCCTTAGAAGCGCCGTTTTTTCTACTGCAATTAGCTCTGTATGCAGATTGGTTAACTTAGGCTAGGCCGTGGGCTGCCAAATGAGAATTCAGCTCAGACGCCACCGCACGCTCAATAATCTTTGATAGGAATGGAAGATTAGAGACCGGTCCGTAGTTTTTCAGAACCTCTGGGTCAAGCGTTGGCTTTTTGAGAAGAGGTTTTACTAAAGCGTGTTTCATGCTTGTCGGAAAGACGCCAGAGTGGCGGGAGGCATTGACCAGTTTCAAGATCGGTGTAGTTAACTCCGAAAGAGATGCTTTTAACAACCAAGTTGGAATGATATCTAGCAAGCATTGCTTAGATGGTGCCTTGGATATTAACCTCTGGATATCTGTTGTAGCCAAAGGTATGAATTGGGACAACTGTGCAACAGCTTTATCACAGGTGCATGGCATGTCGGCCATCTGTCGAAGATCGGATTGTGGGCTTGTATCAAGCGAAGCTCTGATATTATCATTTTTTTTAGAAAAGAAAGAAGAAAATCTATTCGCAAGGTCGTTGGATGACGAATGCTCTGGGAGTACGGCTGTCTTTTGACGATACATAAGCTTCCCAAGAACGACAGACAGCGCATTAGGGGAATTAACATTAGCTGACAATAAGTCCGAAAAGTATTTCTGTTTCGCGGATTTGACCAGTTAGGCTAACATTTCGCTGGTTGACAAACATCTCTCTGTGAACACATAGTTTCGTTTGCCGCCACTGAAGCTCTAGTTTGCGTCGTAAATCTTTTGCGCGCCTAATCTCATCACCGTAAACAAGTCGGAAGTAGCGTCCTGAACTATTCCGTTTGCCGTCTGTGATCTTATTATAGTACTATGTTTGTTGGTTTTGGCGGCAGGGCTGTCAACAGAAGGAAAGGGGTAACTCCTGTCGGAAATGACGTCATGTCTGCGGTATTTGAAGTCTGATTTTGTTTTCACCCTGTTATTGGGGACGATGAGTGCCATAAGTTATACTGATTCAAAATTCATGCAGTGGAATTTCAATTTGACGCTTTTCGGCCCTGATCGGAAATGACGTAATAGCGTTAAGTATTTTCCGACAATGTTCAAAATGTCGGAAGTAACGGCCGCAAATATTCCTTTTGCCGCCTGCTACATTATTATAGTGCTATGTCATTTAGTTTTGGAGGTAGAGCTGTCACAGAAGGGAAGGGGTAATCCTTGCCGAAAATTAACGTCATATCTCCGGTATTTGATGTTGGATTTTCAAAATATTTTCAGTGTATTATTCGTGAGACAGTGAGAACAATAAGTCACCTTGAATTCAATTCCCTACAGTGAAATTTCAATTTGATGTTTTCCGACCTCGATCCGCATTAACGCCGTAGCCTTCAGTATTTTCCGACAATGTTGAAAACATCGGAATAACGCCCTCAACGACTCCATTTACCGCCTGTGATATTACCATAGTGCCATGTTTGATAGTTTTGGGTGGGGCTGTCATCAGAAGGGAAGAGGAAATCCTGTCGGAAATGTCGTAATAGTTCCCTGTGTTTGAAGTCGGCTTTTCAAGATATTTTCAGCTTGTTATTCGGGACGTCGAGTACTATAAGATGCCTCGATTTCAAGTGTATGCAGTAAAATTACAAGGTGACATTTTCCGGCCTCGATCGGCAATAACGTCATAGCGTTAAGTATTTTCGGAAAATGTTGAAAAAATGTCGAAAGTAACGCCCTCAACTGTTCCTTTTGCTGCCTATTATATTATTATAATGCAATGTTATTTATTTAGTTTGTGGTATGTTGAATACTTGAGATGACGGAACAGCGTTGGAAATGACATAAATCCTAAAATGAAATAAAACACTTATATTTTTCATTATTTTAGCTCGACAGCATTCTAAAATTTCATGAAAATCGGACTAAATATTTTTGTGACTATGGTGTGAAAGGGTGGAGAAATCGACCATAACGCTTGACAATTTCTCAGCTCGGTACCACATTTCTAGGTACGTTTTTTGTCAGAGAAGATATTTCAAAACGTTTTCAGCTTTGTTTTGGGGGACCTACTATTATGTGCTTTGAGTTGAAGTTCGTGCAACACAATTTAACTGTAACGTTTTTCTACCGTCGATGAGTAAGACATTATTGCATTAACTAATTTCCGATAATGTGGAAATAAATGGAGCAGTTAACTGCTTCAAGTATTCCTTTTGCAGAGTATAATATTATGATAGTGATGGAGGATAGGGCTGTCACCTGAAAGGGTGAAGGGGGGGGGGAATTACACTCGGCGTTGTTTACGTCATATCTCTGGTATGTGGAGCATGATTTTCAAAATATTTTCAACTCTGATTTTGGGGCCGCAAGCACTAATATGTGTCTTGATTTCATGTTCGTGCAATGAAATTTAATTTTGTCGTTACCTGACCCTTGGTCGGTAAGACGTCATAGCATTAACTAATTTCCAATAAAACTGAAATAAATGGGGCATGGGACAATTACCCCTTCAACTATTTCTTTTTGTGATGTGTGATAATAATATAGGGCTATGTTATATACTTTGGGGGTAGGGCTATCACCGGCAAGGAGGGTGTGCCCCGATGTTGTTTACGTCATATATCTGCGGTATCTTGCGTCTGATTTTCAAAGTTCTTTCAACTCTGTTTTGGGACCACTAGTACTATTATGTCCCTTGATTTAAAGTTCGTACAAATTTAATTTAATTTTGAAGTTTTCCAACCCTCGGTTTTGAAATGTCATGACGTTAATTTATTTTCGATAATGTGGAAATAAATGGGACAACTCAGCCCTTCATCTATTCATTTTGCTGTGTGTGACATTATTGTAGTGGTGTCCAAATCGGACGAACTTTATTTTTGTGACGCTGTCGTGAATTACGTTACCCTAAATTTCGGCCCAAAACGTTGTTATTACGCGCCTGTTCTACGAAATCACCATCTACAGCAATACGAAACCATGCGGAAAATGAACGGAAATCGTTGAGGGACTATTTTTATAAAGAAGCGAAATTTCACTGGACCTTTCTACAAATCTTGCACCACAATAACAATTTGAATCGCTAGCGATAGCTAAACATCGCTACAAGGCACATAGAACACATAAGAACTCAGAGGACGAAATAGTAACACATATTGGCGATAAAATGTGTTCTTTCTATTGAAAATCATCAAATGAATTGATGGGTGTCCTTTAAAAAATTGCTTTTATAAACGTGAAGGCGTGTAATAAACACAGAATGACACGCGTGTGTGAATGGGTTAATCGATATGGCACGAGTGCCAGCGCACGGAAGGACAAAACGATAGGTCACAAGTGCCATATCGATTAACCCATTTGCACACGGGTGTCTTTCTGGGTTTAGAATTTCCCAGGTCGGTGCCATATTTTTAGATAAGGTTTATGTTGGAGAACATATTTCCAAAAAGAAAGAAAATGTATTACTGAAGTTACAATTAGAAGTTAACCTTTTACCCAACGTAGCGGCCAAAACCGACCAAAGCTATTCTCAAAAAATCGCCAGTTAATTTTCATTTTTTTTTCTCCATTTTTTGTCTCAAAAACATAGGTTATGGACCCTCATTGGAACGAGCTCGACGAGCTCGTTCCAATGAGGGTCCATAACCAATGTTTTTTAGACAAAAAATGAAAAATATTATTCGTCTGCTTTTCATGTTAGGTAAATGGTTAAAGAAAAACGTCTATATTGGGTGCTGTTTTGAATAAGGAAGTGATATTAAAAATCACAGGCTCAGCCGAGAACTAGACCTAAAGGCGTAAAAGGGTGCCACATTTCATGAGGGTATCAATATGGAAAGTGCCCGCAAACGGGTCGCAATAAAAAAAGAAAGACCAAAAATAGGCTTACGATCGTTATAAGTCATTTCAACATCTTTGGGAGACTTAATAAATAAAGGATATGAAATGAGTGTTTTGTCACACTATATATTATGAAACTCGTCTTCGAATTTCCTGATGAGATAAAACGGGAAGCTTGAAGACGAGTTTCATGCATATCGTGTGACCAATACACGAATTTCATATTTTGTTTATCCTATGACACCATAGTTACCAAAAACGCATATAATAGAGAGAACCGAAGGGTTAAAGAATGAAATTTCAGCTTGAACATCATGCATTTAACGGTGACGCATCACAGCTGCACGCAGTCATACGTCATAACCGCATTAATTTTACACAGATATTTTCGGTGATAACCAATCAGAAAGCGTTCTTTTGAAATTGACCTACCAAATCAACCGAAGGTGTTATGGAGCAATAATTAACTGGTTGAGTGCTAGATTATTTTTGGTGGTCTGATTTATTATTCAAAATTTGTTCTCTTTCAAACTATTGGAGAGTACCCTAATTTTTTTGAAAGCCCTGATAGTGGCTTCCAGCACTCAACCAGTTAATATTTATTGAAAAACTGAAACTGTAAAAAGCTGAGAAAAACTGAGAAGTCATATGATAAATAATAATATGTACAAAATTTGGAAACTAGTGAATCAGTATTATAGTGAATGTACATGTATCCTTCATCACTTCCAATGCCAACACATATTCAGTGAACAACTACCAATGATTAGTTTGGAGTAACAAGTGCGTGAAATTCAATGACTTGACTCTTTGAACACTCGTTTCCTGGAATGGTATCGCCTTTGTGTACACTTACAGTGAGATGGGTCAATCTAATATCAACATACAAGGTGGATGAAATAATAACTGCGGTCTGCAGCCGGCCTGCTGCATATTGCAGTTATTATTTTATCATCAATTCCCCGTGTACAGGCGACCTCTTATAATAAGACAAAAATGGGACGAAATTGTGGCTTGGACCGAAAAATCGGTCTTACGAGTTCAGAGAGTTAACAGTTTACACGCAGCAATTCCTGTTCAGTTGAACCGCTGGACACGCCTACAAATTGTTTGTACAACTGGGCAGAGAAAAAAAATACCCGTATGACAAGAAGCTTTCCACCGAGTTAAGAAAACATCAATCTGAAATCATATTCAAGAAAATCGGATATCAGAAACGAAACTTTTTATCGGGAACCAATGCCATGAAACTTTTACAATTGTATTTTCTAGAATTGCATTTTCTACCTATTACTACAAAATGAATCATAAGCATTTTAAAAGATATGACAATTTGCCAATAAGCAAACTGCCAGATCTTTGAAAATGATAATGGTTCAGTTTAACCTATTTAAAGTCTCAAGTAGAAAATACAATTCTAGAAAATACAGTTGTAAAAAGTGTTATAGTTTTGGCCCCGGGTTGGAAAGGTGGAGATAAAGTTTATCGACTGATTAATGTAAGGAACTGTCTTAATGCTATTGTGAGTTTTATGTTAGCCATTTAAGAATCGATCACTTTGTTTACTCCGTTGCTAGGCATTTCTTTTCAAGCCAGTTGCATCTTCTGCTTACTTTAATCACCTGTTGTGTAAAATGACATCCTATTACATACCGCACCTGTCTACTCTGCGGATATTACTTGAGAGACTAAGGATAAAATTTCAGTTTTGATATAAATGAAAACAGCATGTACTCCGATTCCGTATTTCTCGTTTTGTTGTTGAGTGTGTTTGTTCAGAACGAAGCATCCAACACATCTGTAGCGACTCAACTCTTCAAAGACCTCACAGATGGTTATAATCGTAAAATGCGACCTCGGATAAATTATTTGGAACCGGTAGAAGTGGAGGTTCAGTTAAAATTGATTGCGGTACTGGACTTGGATCAGGTACGCCAATCTATCATGTTCAAATCAATGTTTCGTTTAGAATGGAATGATGAATTGTTACGATGGAATGGCAGCGAATATGGCGGTATTGACGTAATACAGCTAACTCAAGACGATGTCTGGAAGCCTGACATTACGGTCCTGAATAGCCTAATGGGCGCAGACCTACTTTTCGGGAATTACGTACAAGTAACGGTGAAGTATGATGGATCAATGATGTGGTCTGCATCTAATGTATATAATACACAATGTGGGATTGATATGTCTCTTTTTCCATTTGATACACAAAGTTGTAAGATACTTGTAGGTTCATTGAGTTACAAACGAAATCAGATAACTATTGTGAAGGTCAGTGATGTGAATGTTGATGATTTACAGGAAAATAGTATGTGGGAGCTAATGAAAATCGATCAGACCGTTGATAATGAAAAAAACGCACTTTTTTATACTTTTAATTTGAAGAGAAGGCCGTTGCAATATATTACCAACACTTTACTCCCGATTGTGATATTAGCTTTACTAAATATTATTGTTTTCAAAGTACCAGTTGAATCCGGAGAAAGGCTGTCGTATTCAATAACAGTATTACTATCATTTGCGGTGTTCATGAGTATTATTTCCACATCCATGCCTCAAGATAGTCTAACAATTTCCAGTTTATCTTGGTTTCTCTTCATTGTTATGATACAGAGTGCCCTTATAGTTACGATGACCGCTATGAATTTAAATTTGTATTATCGAGATAGTCCATTGCCTTCGTGGCTTGCGAATTTGTTGTTCTACGGGAATCGAATACACGGGTTAAAACGGAAGCAACGACATGAAGACAATGACGATTCTGTTGAAAAGAAAAGGAAAGAGATCACGTGGCGAGCCTTCAGCAATAAATTGGATCGAATTCTATTTTGTGTTTTTCTGTGTAGTTTGCTTGTGACAACTTTGGGATGCTTTTTACGAACATTGTAAACAATGACGTATTTTCCTCGCGAATTATGTTCAAAGTACTTTGAATCACAAACTTTATCACTTTGTATTGGTGCAGAAGCTCCATTATTTTGGGATGTCATTGATAACAAAGAATTAACCCTTTCAACTAGCAAGACCGATTTTTCGGTCCAAGGTATAATTTCGTCCCACTTTTTTCTTGGTGTCTTTCCACGGGGCATTCATGATAAAATAATAACTGCAGTCTGCAGCCGTTACGGTTGCAGACTGCTCTATTAATTTATCCTCCCAGTACACTGATATTGAACTGAGCCATCTCACTGTAAGGCGATAACACTCCAGGAAAGGAGGATTGAAAGGTTTAAGTTTTAAAAATATACAAACGAATCATTTGGATGGAAATTCATGTTTAAACCCATAAAACCCCCTGACAGCCACAAATAGCGCCCTTTTGTATTGTTCTTAAAAGTTGACACAAGTGCATCTTCCTTGAGAACTCGACTGGTAGGATGCATTTATGTTGACAGTGATTTTCATCGTTGTTGGCTGCCTGTACAGGCAACCAACAAAGTAGAAACACTTGTTAAGTTATCTGCAATTGTGCACAATTATACACTGTAGTTATTAGCGTAATATTATTCTGAGTACTTAAGAGTAAGACTCAGAATATAGGAAAGGATGAGTTTTTAAGACGAGTTTTATCGGTTAAAATACTAATATTGTTTTACTAAATCGGACATTCATATAGAATATACCCACAGTAGCTTGGTGTACCAAATGTTCACCACGAGTGGTGAGCATTTGTTACACCAAACTACTATGGATATATTTTATTTATACCATGATCGTCACATTATTAAGTAACAATGTTCACCACGAGTGGTGAGCATTTGTTACACCAACCTACTATGGATATATTTTATTTATACCATGATCGTCACATTATTAAGTAATGTTGTATAATTGGGGTTAACTGATTTAGTGAAGATCAGTTGCCAAGATCCACTTAGTGAACAGTGTTCACAGTAATGCTCGGTTGGTTTCTCAGTGTTATTGAGATGTTAGTTTGGGAGCAATTTGAGTGTGACTTTGGATGTTAAATCGTTCGGACGTTATTTCGACTGTGTGTCAATCTCTGTTTATTGATACTGCTGTGTGCGGTATTCCGTTTGTTATACTGCTGTGTGTGGTATGCTTTCTATAATACTGCTGTGTGCGGTATTCCGTCTGTTATACTGCTAGGTGTGGTATGACATCTATAATACTGCTGTGTGCGGTATTCCGTCTGCTATACTGCTGTGTGTGGTATGCTATCTTTCATACTGATATGTGCGGTATTTACTGCTGTGTGCGGTAAGACTGTTATGATTTCCATGTCTTCCTTTAATTGATAACGCTCTTAAATTTCATCCAAATTCATTGAATGTTAATCAACACTGAAAATACAACATTGGCGTCGCCGACTAAAACTTAAGAAATTCGGCGATTGAAAATTGTTCTTTCAGTTTTATTATTTTTTTTTCCTTTGGTTAACATTTTATGAAAATGTCCATTCATAGAGTTGTGATTTGAAGGTTATTAGCTTTCATTCACAATAAAATCTGTTCATATTTAACACCCTATTGAAAGTTAATTGCTTTCATGGGTTATATCATTTTTCTATCTGTTGATTTTTTAAATATTTTGTACTAGTTTTTAAAATTGTTACTAATCTCTCTATTTTTAAGCAGACTATTGGTGATTTTTGCTTGTCACAAGATGTATATGAATCTGAGACATTTTAGCCAGACACGCAAACATGGAGGGGTGGAAGAATGGTGTAATCGGTTTGGCCACGGAGAGAAGATAGTGCATTGGTTTTAATCGGGTAGTCCGAGCGTCTTTTAACACCGTCCAAATACAAAGTCAACTGAATGAAATTGTTAAGAATGAAGACCTCCTAATTTCAACGATGGAGAACACGGAAATAGAGGAATAGCTTGGCAACAACTGGACGAAGCCGATACAGGTCAAACATCAGAACGTCGACGACATCTTATCCAGTTGGCCCAGGAGAATCGACGAGGAACTTAAACTGGCGCAAGCCCATCTTGCAGACGCTGTAAATTGGCCAGTCTCATGACGACACGAAAGGATGCTGAAACTAGATTCAATTCTGCACCGTGCACAGATACAACCCAGCATACAGTTCTCAGCTCCGAATTGACACTGTCTGTACCAAACACAGTTTTATTCAACCATGTCGACTCAGCCAAGTGATATTAAACCTTCACAGCAAAAGTCTTAACTAGCTTATTCTTCAATTTCGCATGTATCACATTCACCTCTGGAATCTGTGCTGCCACTTCCAGCAAATTATTCGGTGCATGAAATTGAGCACGAGAAGTTTCAAAGCATCTCACCTTCAACATTTATGCGGCCATTTGCTGCATTTGGTTTGGGGGAGAATGCAATGATTATCAGTGGATGTTTAAAGTTACCTAAATGCTCGCAACGTGAACACATTCACATTTAACATACACGCGGCCATTTACTGTATCTGTTGTTGATGATGAAATAGTCACTGAAAGTTTATGTGAAACTGAAGACATGAGTAAACCCAGTAATGGCTGGGCTAATTACGATAATGGTTGTGACAGTGTTGAAGTGCCTTCTGGATAAACTACAGGTTTGCGATCACATGGTGTACTTAATCCGGTTTTCACAAACAGAAGTCAGCACCAAAAAGCAGCGCCGGATCAATGGACAGAAGGGCAATGATTATTTTTATCATACCAGAATACCTCCTGATACATCACTGAATCTTTTCGGGGTGAACTTGGGTATCCTGATGCTAACAGTAAACTTGAAACTGCACTTATGTTTTTAAAAGGAATCATGTGTGGAATCGGCTGTAAAAATAACAGCCAAAAGAAAACAAGAGAACATAATGATAATTGATGAGGTTATTCGCTTCATTGATTACGAGTAATTATGTTTTTAAATAAATTATTGTCTTTTCTGGGAATTTATGAGTTTGGCAGTGAGGTAATTCGCTTCACTGTTGAGCTGCTCATAGGACATATATTATGGTTCTTCACATGATTCCACAACAACATTGTACTTTTCTGCACCAATGTTCACTTGTTTGCATGTAAAAACTTAGCAAATTGTTACTTCGCACTTCTGCAAGACACATGGATAACTAGTTCCATTTTACACAACCTTTCACTTCTTAAATGCGGCCTCGATACAAGCACTTGCTTTTAACAAAACTTCTGTTCTTCGTGTCAACCCTTAATGTATCACAGCACAGCCAATGCAGTGAATCATTTTTGATTCTGCCCAGGTCTTGTCTCGATATGTTGTGTTTCTGAACAGAATTATTCAGCAATTTGTGATAACTGTCGCCTGTTTGATCAGTGAAATGTCTTTTTGTACGTATATCATTTTAAACGCCCAACGAAGATCAGATATTTGATGAGGTTATTTGCTTCATTGAATATTTTCATTTGTAAATAGATGTTTTTACCTCCTGGTGGATTGCACAAACTCGTGTTAATTTCCTTTGAGTTCAGGACCCACAGTACTTTTCACATGTAAGCCTCTGTTCAGACAGGATTCAAACCGTAAATATTCATGGGGGGAATGTTGTGTAATTGGGGTTAACTGATTTAGTGAAGATCAGTTGCCAAGATCCACTTAGTGAACAGTGTTCACAGTAATGCTCGGTTGGTTTCTCAGTGTTATTGAGATGTTAGTTTGGGAGCAATTTGTGTGTGACTTTGGATGTTAAACTGTTCGGACGTTTATTTCGACTATGTGTCAACCTCTGTTTCTTAATACTGCTGTGTGTGGTATTCTGTTTGTTATACTGCTGTGTGCGGTATGCTATCTATAATACTGCTGTGTGCGGTATTCCGTCTGTTATACTGCTGTGTGCGGTATGACATCTATAATACTGCTGTGTGCGGTATTCCGTCTGTTATACTGCTGTGTGCGGTATGGCATCTATAATACTGCTGTGTGCGGTATTCCGTCTGCTATACTGCTGTGTGTGGTATGCTATCTTTTATACTGATATGTGCGGTATTTACTGCTGTGTGCGGTAAGACTGTTATGATTTCCATGTTTTCCTTTAATTGATAACGCTCTTAAATTTCATCCAAATTCATTGAATGTTAATCAACACTGAAAATACAACAGTAATAATGTTCACCACGAGTGGTGAGCATTTGTTACACCAACCTACTATGGATGTATTTTATTTATACCATGATCGTCACATTATTAAGAGTCGCTATAATTTTTTCGCGATTTTACTGAGCAGCAGCCGTACATACGTGCGAATTTGTTTTTTGTTTACATGGGCAGTACTTCCGCTGTCAATTAAATCGCTGAAACGAAATGGAATAATAATAACATACTATTTCGAGTTATGGATGCTTTATTAACATGGGACAATGCATGTTTGTTAATTTTTTGCATCTTATGAGGTAAACCCTTTAAAAAAAGTAATAAATAACTGCGACTTTCATTTCACTCTTCGCGAGGCGACATGCGATAAGTTTAGACAAGTTCGCATTCAGGTCGACGTCACCAAAGGTCAACTTGGATGTAGTTCCACTGTAGGTGTAAATTTTAACTACTGAAATCCCATTGCTGGCGTGTTCACCACGTTTCGTGTATAAAGCTAAAATTGATGTCATGGGCTTGTCATATATACATGTAGTAGAATAGGTAATTATGGTATAAAATACAAAAGATATTGAAATACAAGCAATAAGCTTTTGTTTTAACAGAATTTGCAGCACACCAATATTTCTGAAACATCTATTTTGAACTCCAAATATATTTTAGTATAGTACTGGAATGAACACTACGAGCTTGAAGGAATGAATGGTCAGTAAACGAGTGTTGAAAGCGGAAAAATATCAAAAAAGTAAATAACCCACCACAGGACGTCTAGTATGCATTAATTTGGTTTCTTATAATTGATTTATGAATGCAGAGTTCAGTTTTCTTCATGTATCTGTATTTTGATTTACGGATGCAACTAATTACATATTAGCCTAAACCCTTGAACGCTGAAGACCCCTTTTCCGATCCAGTAACATGATACGCCATAATTTCACCAAGTTGGATGACTGTTGAGTTAATGTGTGGGGTAACCAATCAATATTTTCAACGTGCCGCCCGGAGGCTGCACATTGAATATATTGAATGGCCTACCCCCAGATAATGAACAAAGACTCTTCCAAATGCTGCCAATGAACTGACTTTGAAAACACCAGCAGTGTTAAAAGTGACTGATTCAAAGTGTTAATGGAACTAAAATTAACATTAACTGATTATATTCGATAGATGTAAAATGTAACACTGTACTGGTTTTGTTTTATTCTAAGCAGGGACAGCAAAGTCCAGTTGTGAAGGGGAATCACACTCATCCTCTCATGGTCCACAGATGTGAGTGGGGGAGCGGCTGATAGCTCTTTTGGTATCAGAACCAAACAACAATCAAAATATACGTATTAGAAGCCGATCAAACATTGCCCACCCCTTCACCGAGAAGATGAAAAATAGACCGTCGGATGTAGTATTAGCTATAGCGATTGTGACAAATACACTTTACTTTCGTAGGAAGGTTCCAAACTTTGCTCGTCAAATTTGCGCACCAATAGGTTAAGGTATATCAATAACAGTTTAATTTCCCAACCCTATTGGGCTAAGGATTAAATTGTTACACAGCCACCTCTCCCCCCCCCCTCCACCTCCCCCTCCACCCCTTAAGTTTGCTAAGCGAGATAATAAATCAAATTGATGCGAACAAAAGTGATCTTCAAACCTTAGAGCCATAGGCCAGTTACCTTGTTACAGTGCCATGATACCTTGTTTATGAGGATTTTGAATAGTCGCTTGAGTTCTTGTCTGAAAAAAATCTATAAAGCGACTCCAACTCCCAGACGGAGTCCAGGAGAAATTAGTTCTTTATGGGTAACGATCTTTGTGTTAAATCCCTTCCTTGGTCGAACTATCGAAAACTTTAAGTAGATTTATTTCTAGTACATTTGCTGATTTCAATGAGGCTTTCATCATTTTTTTTTTTTGAGGGGGGGGGGGGATTTTTATTACGGCAAAACTTATTTACATACAGGTCTAACATTAAAGGCAACTGTCTCAATATAACGCAAATTGCCAAATTCTCTGGCCTGCTATTAACTTCAAGCGAAACAAGATGACGACGACAAATAAGATTTCTGCGCGTGCGACACAGGTGTGCTACGGTACTTGTTGCCGTTTATGTTTCCAATGTTTCTCTGTGACTTGCACTCTAAAATTAGTCGGGTTAAAAATTAACCCAACTGGGTCCATATTCACTCAACCAAGTTGATTCAGGTTAATTTTGAACTCAACTGATTTTAGTGTGTTGATAATACGTTGCAACGAACTGTGCTGGACCGAGTATTATAAATACCTATTCATGGAAGGCAGTATTCGAAAATTAAGCTGACACTCGTATTTTCGTCCTGGAAGGAATACTATAAAACTTGTACAATTGTATTTTCTAGAATTGTATTTTCTACCTATTAATATAACTGACTAAAATGAATCATTGGCATTTTAAAAGATACGGCAATTTGCCAACTGGCAAATTGCCGCATCGTTGAAAATGCTAATGGTTCACTTAGACCCATTTAAAACTATGACTAGAAAATAGAATTCAAGAAAATACAATTGTAAAAATTTTGTAGTATTGGCCCCTGCTTACTATCGTTCAACAAGCATCACTTACGACCGTACTCCATGGGGAAGCCAGGGTCATAAACTAATCATGTCTGTATGGGAAAGTGACCTGGAAAATTTTACTGCAACAACTGACTTCTGGCGAAATTATCGCTCTCGTCTTAGTCTTCTTGTTCTAGATCGCAGAGAATTTTGTGAAGTAATGCCGACCCAGAATGGATAAATATATATTAGTCAAGAATAAGACGGCAACGTGTAACGTAACTCATTTATGTGGAACGTTCTGTCAGCTATTTCATAGCAGTATTTGAAACAAAATAATGTCGGATGGAAATTTATTTCAGGTGAAGCCGAAAAGAACGGTTTACGATGGATGGTCAACGCTAAGGATGCAGCAATCATCCTTATAAATGAAAATTAAAAATATCATATCAAAGATACGAAGATGAAAGAAAGTGGGAGGATGGGGTAACGACCGGGTGTCCTAGATAGGACTAATCCCCACCACTCCGAGAATATTTTGCACATTTCAGTACTCTATGAGCGAATTTGAAGCATCTGTAGCGTGTTTAGCCCTATATTGGAGGCCATTTGGGCGTCTATGTTGTGTGAAAGCTGAGTTGGGCTAATGATTTGGGACGACAGCGAAAATTATATTCCCAAGAGCTTCCCTTCCTCCCCTGGCTACGTCACTGAACTACCTAGGTCAGATAGCTATTATTTGATACAATGATCCTTTGGGAGTAGTTGAATCAAGTAGACATAGAATCTGCTATCGGTTGCCTCATTGAGCTCTATGAAGGATACATTTCCCACATTTAAAAAAACTAGAGGATCTCTAATGAGTCGCGATTTCGTGTCAAATCGTAACAAAGTTGAGATTCTTTTTATCACATAATGTGTAATTCAAACTTTTAGCTAAGGTAAAGACTAACGCCGGTCAGCGCTGTTAAAAAAAACGCCATCCAAATTTCAGTATTTGTTCTTTAATTTTCGCCTGAAACACATAGCCTGAGACCCCTCAGTGGAACAAACTCTTTGGGCTCAATCCATTGAGAGGCCATAAAGCTATGTGTTCGAAACAAAAAATGAAAATATTTAGTTATTCTGGACATCTTCCTGCAAGTGTCGTCTGCTATTTTTATGAGTGGCCGACATAAAATATTGCACGATATCTATCCTCTGCACCGAATCAAATGACAATTAATTAGCAGATTTCAGTTAGGAGTTTTTAAGATTATGAGAAGTGAGTTTTGGTACAGGTTTTGTTTTACACCTCCTTGTTCACTTTAAAATCGAAGAACTACACAAATGTTACTTCTAAACAACAAAATGCATGTTAAACCAAGACACCACTGTTCACCACATTACACAAATATTTTTTTGAAACATAAGGTAAATGTTAAACATCTACTTCAATATTATATATGTATAGGTTTATTTATTTCTTTATGTTCAAGGGAATTTTGGCCCGAGGGAATATCATCATCGCTTCTCGAACATGGATGTAGGACCAGCGGCGTGGGCTCGTGCCCCCACAGTTTTCCGGAAATAGTGAGAGAGAGAGCGAGAGATGGGGGAGTTCGGGAGAGTTTATAGGCCACCATCATGGCAATCATGTTGGCAATTGGTAGGAGGGGAATTCACAGACTATTTACGTTTAAGGTGTTACGAAAATACTCTTGTTTCATTTTTCTCTTCTCCGATCTTTAAGGTCGAGAAAAATTAACATTTTGGTTCCATATTTAACAAATTTCCCTCCAAAATTTGTTAAATGCGGAGCATCCCCAGAGTGAATTTTTGTCAACGTAGGGGTGCATAAGAATAGCTTTGTGTATTGTATTCCTACCATGTCACTAAGACACATGGGCTATCACTTACATGTGTCAGAAATGTGTGTGTCCTTGTACGACCGTGCCCCTCTAAGTTCAAATACTTCCTAAGTCCATGTACCCGCACAATCCTTTTTTATTGGTATTGATAGAGGAGAACCAAATGCGTGGTAGACATAGAGTTCTGTTTTGACAATTTGTGCTTGGCTGAGCTCATTAGGCTCCATGTGGGTATCTTTTACTCATACAATAACATGACTTTCCAGGCCGCTGGGCTCCATTACTGGACTACCATCTGTGCTTTGCAGCCCAGCAGTGATTAGCGGCTCGGGACAATAGCCGAGGGCTGCTAATGGATGTGGGGCTGCTAATCACAGATGGAACAGCCGAGGGCCGCTCATGCATGAAGGGCTGCTAATCACAGATGGGGGTCCAGTAATGGAGCCAAACGACGTATGAGAAAATCATGTTATTATTAATATTATCAATACTTAGAAATTATAGGAACAATTTGCGACCCTTTTGGATTATGTTATTTCGTGAAAGAATCAATGTGATACACCACTTGTTAAACAATTTAACGCAGAACGCTTCATATTTATCTCAATCAGCACCAATAAAACGTAAACTGATTTTCTGGTAGACGAAATGACGTCATGCACAAAACGTCAGTGCGTGCTAGTCGTTCCGCGGGCGCTAATCACTAAAATGTTCATTAGCGAGGGGATGCATTTACTTTTAATGCATCTATGAAAATACCATGAGCATTGGCAGCATTCCGACAACTCGTATTGGACAGAAGAGCGGAAAACTGTCAAAATAGGGATGGTGTTATGAAGTAACGCACCCGGGCAGTCAATAGATGAATTCAGTTCGAATGTTATTACTCCTGGAAAAGTGGGCGAGAGACAAAATAAAATGTCACAAGAGGTGATGTGACATATCGTCGTGTGAGAACCATAAGGTTCTATCTTCCAGTGGAAGATAGAACCTTATGGTACTCACACGACGATATTATGGTCATGGAGATCGAAAGACAACCAATCGTGGGAATTATGACATAGTTTTTGAGTGAATGCTGGGAGATTAGAATGGAGAGTGGAGGAGAAATAACCCGTAGGGAAGATGTAGGCCTCCTCGTTAGAGCACCGCGTCAAATCAGCGGAAAGCCAAAGAGTTATTATTATCACTGAACAAGATGTCATCAGTCAAAATGTCTTGGGACATATTGTCCTAGGATTGTAGTGTCACAGGGACGAAACGTCAAAGTTTTGTAAATAATGGTTTAATAAAAAATAAGTGTTATCATAATTAAATTTATTTTTTTCTGTAAAATTGTTCTATTATTTATTACACTGGGTTCAGGTATAGAGATTTTATTACTCATTCCATTAATTTGTTTTTTATTAATTTGTTTTTACATAACATTGGTTAAATAACACTGATTGGTTGGTGCAAACTAGTAATTGTCTGTCCCGTAATACCCCGTCCTCAAACCAAACATGTTTGTTAATGTGTAAAAACTATGAAGCAAATTTATGTGTTTTATTGTTTAGATTACTGAGAAAGATTTTCGGATCCTCAAACTTCTCGACTATTATCCTCACTTTCTCGACGACTTTTCCAACTATCTTTTTTTAATTTTTAATTCCAACGGATATTGCCTTTTTAAATTGATACACCGTCCATTTGTCAACAGGCTGCAGACACAAAAGTTGACGCCACAGAAATAGTTCACTTTCTTAATAGGTAAGACGTATAAGATATTACAGTCGTAAAGGAACGCGACAGAATACATTTGTGCGGTTTTAAGACAGAACACAACGAGGGTCGAGTACGGGAATCAAATGATCAGAGTTGGAGTTTTTCCTTCCTGTATTTCACAAACACGATACATAGCAAACACGCCTGGAAGTAAGCAGACCGTCATCTGCAGAATGAGGTCCCCAGAGGGTGAATTTGGTGGTGCTACTCCGATAGCAGGGTAGCATGACTAAATTTACCCTCTATGAACCTCAGTCGGAATCAAGGTCTCACGCCTTAACAGAAAAAGGTACACAGAGGATAAATGGGGAATTCTAGAACACTGTATGGGATAGCACCAGCAAATCCACATTCTGGGGACCTCATTCTGCAAATGACAAAATGCTTATTTCCATGCTTGACAATAAACACTACAACAGGGGTCGTTGATTCCTGTCCCCGAGTTTTTTTCTGTATTTATTCCAAGATTCAACTTGAATGAGGCTGATATTTTTTAAGAAAAATATTACCTTCTGCGGTCTGTTTACTTTCTTGTCTGACACCGTTTTGTGCGGGGGGGGGGGGGGGGTGGTGGGGGCGTAACGAATAATCAGATGCATTCTTATTTAACGTCCTAGTAGTTCTTACACGTAGGTCAACTTCGACGCGTAATGCTCCTAGAATAATTACCAATGTTCCAATAAGACTAAAATCCTCGCCATTTGATTGGACGAGAGCTCGCTCAGTTTTTGTCTGTGTTTACAGCCCCAGTGGCCTGTGTTACCGTGTGATGTCACCACTCGAAATATTTGAACAGATGTCAACAATGGGAGGAGAATGAAAGTACATCCTGCCTATAAAATCGCACTTCTCGACGCCAGTGATCATTCTATGATTTTTTCTCACAACCTACTTATAAATTCATGATTTCAGCTGAAAGTCTGAGATGGAGTAACCTCGTTCTTTATCTGAGTTATTGATTTTCTGTTATCCAGTGATGTCGTGGGGTACACGAGAGGTTTCTTTACCAAAATTGTTTGCGTGAAGTTGCTAGTTCATTCATGTTGTCTTGTTCATTTCACGATGCGTGTTTTAGGCTCTGGTTAGGGTCTTCGCGTCTCGATTGAACATAATCTCCGAGTCGCAAACCTCAGTCCATGTTATCGTCAATTTATCACAATAACTTATGTCTGTCTTATATCAAGTTACGTTGAATACATACAGCAATTGTGGTACAATATTCTGGACTGAATTAATTAAATCAAATTTTGTAGTACTGTAAATGCATAATTCAGAAACTTCAAGCACCTTTCATGGGTGTCGGAAGAGTATCAGGGTAGAGAGGTGGGGAGGGGGAAAGTGCATTAACTTGCACTAGCAGCCCCGCCATTACATGGCGAAGCATGCATATCTCGAAGGCTAAAAGTTCGAGATTGGGAGTTTAAGAGGAGGTGGCCCCTACCAAGGGGAGGGCCACCTCCTCCTAAACTCCCTTAACTTCTGTATTGAATTTTGAAAGCTCCCAGAACGGTTTAGGGGTGTATTTTAACTTTACTTTGAGAATAAATCATTAAATAAAATTGAGTGACGAACCTTGGAAGGGCATTGTCTGTCCCTCTCGCCCCCATGGTCCGAAGGCAGAGGGACAGCTTCCCCCTCTGCCCACGTACTTCCGGCTTAACGGGCAACATTTTCCCCATAATGCTACTGGAAATTAAACGATTATTTTCTGTTTGACAGTGCTTATGTTTTAAAGACTGTTATTATCAGTTGTCAAACGTGTGTAAATTTTCAACCACACTGGAATATATTCGTCTTCAGTTTGGAGGATGGAGGGAGCCAAGTTTATCAGAATATTTTTAATGCCTGATCGACAGTCTCACATTCTGTAAAACCGCCAGACCGTCCAAATCGGTCACATGTTTAAAGAGGAATTTAAAATCCTCAATTCCAAGTCAAAGCAGCCGAACCATGCTCGACCCCTGATATCATATTTAGGGATACTTAAGGATAACCCAGTCAGTTAACAGTCAGTTAAGCCAATGAACGTAAACTGAATTTGTAATGAGAACATGCCTGCCTGCCTGTCTGTCTGCAGACACCTGCCTGCCTGTCAGCTGGTCCCCCATCCGAAAGATAGCAAATCAAAAAGCCCTAAAGCCCACCCGCCCGCCCGCCCGCCCGCCCGCCCGCCCGCCCAACCATCCGTCCGTCCGTCCATCCGGAAACGTCCGTCTTGCCTCCCGCCCGCCCGTCCGTCTTGCCGGGTCACCGCAGATGGCCTTGCGAGGTGACCGTCCGTGTACAGTCGTTACTTTTGAGCTTGGTACATCAGCCACTTCTGAGGTGCGAAAATCCCACTTATGAGTTGCGCAATTTTCCCCATACCTAACACTAAAATCACCTCACAAGTACATCTGCGTCCGTCCCCCCGTCTGTCCGTCCGTTGGAAGTTTTTTTGTGTCTAGAGATGCATTATAAGGTAACAGAAATATTATGAGGCAATTTCCGAGAGGTAATAATGCAAAGAGTGTACACTTAAACGAAGCTTGATGTTGAAGTTTAAATAAAGTCTAACTTATGTGGATCAATAGTTTGCTCGCCACAAAAGGCACACAGGGACTGTTCTGAAACTGGATGGCCCCTTTCTACCCTTTTAACTGCTTAGTGATTTTTGACTGATTCTGGAACATGTCCGTGTGCGACAGAGGAGGCAAAGAAAAGTTCTTTTTCAGGGGCTCGATGGTACCGGCCCCTGTAGTGGTGTGGTGGTGGTTGAGGAGTATGTCTCCATGTTCCATCGCTCTTTTTATTCTTTTCTTACCCTACCGGAATCCTCTCTTGTCCTCCTTGCAACTACAGTGTGTACCAGATAAGAGGGGGAGGGGGGTCCGAAGCTCTCCTGTCGAAAGGAAGCAGACCGAGATGAGTCGAAGGTGGGAGAGAAGGCAATTTCCATTTCCACCTCTATTCCCCATTGTTGTTCCAAGTTCTGGTACAGTGCGGAAGGCCAGGAAGTGGTGGCAGTACTCGCTCCCTCTTTCTCAGCACCTTCCGTTTTCCTCTTCTTGATGAACTCATTCTCGCTAATTGGATAGGATTTTCTCCCTGTTCTTCCTTGCAGATGGCGTTTCAGACTGTCTCTTCAAGTGCTTATCATCCTTGGAAGGTGCTGTGTTTTTTTTTCTTCTTGGGATATGGACCAGGGCGGAGAGACTTCCTCTCGCGAAAAGTCGCTATCCTACCCCAATTCAGAAGATGGTGATAATCTCATACAGTCCACCATGAAACAAACGCGTTCGTCCTTTACTTTAAGAGACCAAGTTTCAATGGTTATGCTCTCCGACTGCACCCTTCCTTGACAACATGCGTAAATGCGTCACAACGGGTGTAACTCTTTTTCATTATTATACCTCATTTTATAAGCTTATAGTCATTCGATTTGATTTGCTACAATATTCCCTTTGCGGGTAACATTCCCTTGTGAAATTTTCGGCAATGTCTCCCGTTCGGGTTGTGGTTCCCCGAAAATGATACCGGAAAGTACCGAAAAAAGAAGCATTTTGGGTGCATTCTCCCAGAGTGATAATCATTGAATTTAACGATTCAAATAACCATATTAACCAAATTGACCACATTTTAACCATTTAAATCTAATTATTCAACGTTTCTTTATTGAATATTGTTCCATGGCTAGATGAAACTCCTTACATTGAATATGAAATGAAGTGTGTGCTCAAGTACTACTAAAGAGCTTCTGGATATCCGTTTTTCTCCAATTTCATCTGTTTGGGCACGGGGGGGGGGGGGGGGGGGTGAAACCATTCAGTATAATAAAAATAATAATGACCTCGCTTGAGGGTAATATTAATGTTACCCTCAAGCCAAATCAATTTTTTTTTTATTATCACTCGTCAACTGCTGAACTATCGAACACAGAAAATTAACAAACACAGTGACCGTTCAGTTCCATAGTTTCGAATCGCCTCAGACCATAATTATTGCTTTTAAAGTTGTTTTTAATGTTTATAACTTGTGCATGAGTCACAACTTCTAATGGACATTCAGTTTAATAAAAGCACATAGTCCATGTTTAGTATGTTAGGATAGATTATCATCCTCTAAGAAAATAATAAGGTAACCCTTTAAAGCCTTTACCCAACGAATCGCCCGCATCCGCCCGCGTAATATGCAAATTCAGCAGTTGAAAAAATATTATTTTTCAAAAAATTTCAACAAAACCATATCATGTGACCCCTCGTTGGAACGAGCTCGTTCCAACGAGGGGTCACATGATATGGTTTTGTTGAAATTTTTTGAAAAATTTAAAAAAATGATATTTAAAATAATAAATTTTGATATCGTCTGCGTTGGGTAAAGGGTTTTTTAACCAACGAATCGAATACATCAGCAGTCGTAATTTACAAACTGAGAAGAAGTTGAAATATTAGTAAAAAAAATCTCGGCAAAACCATATCATGTGACCCCTGATAGGAACGAGCTTGTTCCAGTCAGGATTCACACGATATGGTTTTGTTGAATTATGTTGAAAAATTTGAAAAAAAATAATTGAAATAACAAATTTTGTTAATAATAATTCTCTGGCCTACGGCTGATTTGTCAATCTTCATGTTATAATAGGAATATTTTATCATTCAGGACTTTCGCCATCACAGTCGGGACAAATCAGTTTCACAACTCCTCCCCACCGGTCAACGTCGCGACGCCTCTGCGCATGCAGCTCCCTCCAATGAGGGTGTGGGGGTTAGCTATGTTTTCTTTTTGTTTAGTTTGGGGGTATTTTTTGTTTTTGATTTTTTTTGGGGGGGGGGAGGGTGGGCGCATTAGTTATTCAAGAATGTTTTGCGTCTTTCCGTTAACCCCGGCAGAAACACAGCAAATCAGCCAATAATCAAATACGACAACGCGAATCATTAAAAACTGAAGACGAAAATATAAAACAAAAACAATTTTGTAAGCTTGTTCCACTGGGAGGTCATAAGTGAGGCCCATGGTTTAGAGTTTTGTATTCAACGTTCGTTATCAGCCAATAAATCCAGTTCCTTATTCGACATTCGACGATTTTATCGGTTGATTACGAATGTCGAATAAGAAACAGGGATTAACTTACGGTTGTCTGTTGACAGTTTCTGGGCAGATGTATGACATTGTTATTACTAATATCTTCTACGCTGTTGCATGATGTTAGAATAATTGCCACCCAAGAATCTTGAATCAGTTTTAACTATTCTATATCAATATTGGTCACGCAATTAGTTATGGATTTTATTCATCGTCGCAAAAAGAAGACCTAGAGAAAGTTCACATTCTCAATGAAAGGAGTCATTTTTAATTGTGGAAATAAAACAAACTTCTTCTCTCTTCCGCAAATAACATTTCATTTAATTATGGACTTGTTCGTAAGACGACAGTTTCCGTCCAGAAAAAGTCCCCATTCCTTACACGTTATTATTTGTGACTTAGCAACAGACTGGAATCACCAGGTAAATATCATTGTGATCGATCGAAGTATTAATAATTTTCCGGTGAAGCATCCGTTCGTTAAAACGTGTAACAAATGTATTCAGAGGATAGTTGAAACAGAAATATTTCCAATTTTCAGTGTTACTCCTATGTATAGAACACCAGTGTTTAATGTCATTTTTCTGTTCCGTATCCGATTCTTCCTAATCTCCCCGACAAGCATACTAATCAGAAGCGGCGGAACCGGCAGGGCTGGGGGCGGGGGGGGGGGGGGGAGGGGGGCTTCAGCCCCTCCACTTTCTTTGCCGGGCCATGTTTTTTTGTATGCATATATTTTAGCACAACCAATGACTGGTGAAACAAGGGGCGGATTCAGAGCCTCCTCCATAATTTCTCCAGCTGTGTTTCTCTCGTACTGGTTCAGTTTCGATGGATTTCGGATCATTTTTTGCAGTAAGTGGCAACAAACGCTAAAATGATGTATACAGTCTATTAAAAAGTCGGTTAACTGAAATATATCGTAATCTTACAGACATACACGTACCAAATCCACCCCAGACAAGATAATCCACAGACAGTATAATTGCTGTTAACGTCTGGTAAAACGTACAGGTGAGGTCTGTTTATCCGCTTTGGTCGTTAAAGCATACAGGTGAGGTCTATTTATCAGCTTTGATCGTTACGACCAAAGCTGATCAATAGACCTCACCTGTATGCTTTACCGACGTTTTTAACGACTCTTAAAGAGTAAAATCTTTCAAATACAGCTCCAGCAAAATCTAAAAATATCCGCTCAGATGCATGGAAATGGGGGGTTTGGGACCCTGGAATTTAAAATTTTTGTTACGACGACCATCCATCGCCCGATCCACCTCCCACTATCCCCCCACACACACACTTTGAAAATCGTTCCGCCGCCACTGCTAATCGTCCTCTTTGTATCACCCACTTCACACTTACCCTTCATTCTCCCGCTCCAGTTCCCCATTATACAATTGATTCTCATAAAGGCACATTCGTACATTAACAAAGAATTAGTAACAATAGCACAGCTCAGTGGTTGAATAATTGTTTATTTACAGTCCGACTGTGTTTATAAAATGAAAACAAGTGGGAATTTCATAACAAAAAATCAAGAGGGACTTGTCTTGTATTAACGCTGATTTCCGATGGTGACGATCAAGCGGTATAATTTCAAAATATATTCAGTTTTTATCACATAATCGCCATCAAATAGCTCATTGCGGATAATATCATTCAGAACACGCCTAATACGGAATGACATTAGAAGTCAAATTCGACATCGTAATGTTGTGAGGGAGTTGGTAACAGAAGTGGAATTGAATTAACCTGCTCTCATATTCTATTACACATCCATTAAACCTTTAAACCCTTGTATTTAACGGAATCGCCGCTATGACATAAATGTTTCTGTATACAACTGGTGATGTACAAGCCGGAACCTTTTCCCCAGCACCGTTAAAACTAGTTCCTTTCCCGTCGAGTCATTAGTTGCGCTTCAAACGTTTCCAAATTTCGTTATACAGTTATCGATCGTCTGCCGCGAAGTGTGAAGATGAAAACGTCCAGAGCAAAATAAAGTTGGTTCATAAAAAATTAATTTACCAAAAATGAGAAAAATTTTTAAAAAACAATTATTTGAATAATTAAATAATTGAGTATTTCGTGTGTTCGATACTGACCTCGTGTATACTTGGTTAATTAGCGTTCTCTTTTGGGGTCTGTCGGTGGCCCAGTGGTGTGCGTGGTTTAGTATAGTTTCGCTAGGCGGTTGATGCCGAAGGAAACTCTCTCGGGGTGGGATCGAACTCCCGCCATGCCATTGTAAACAAAACCAGCGTCCTTTCATAATTCTATGGCATCCGGGAAATTCGAAAAAGACAATTGTCGCTGATTTCTTCTGAGGTGTAGTTCGTAGAATTAAGTAATTAGATGCAACTATCCGTAGAATAATTAAATAATTGAGTATTCCGTGTGTTCTGTACTGGCCTCGTATATACTTGGTTATCTGGCATTCCCTTTGGGGGTCTGTCGGTGGCCGAGTAGTGTTCCTGGTTCAGTATAGTGTCGCTAGGCGGTTGGTGCTGAAGAAAACTCCCCCGGCGTGGGTTCGAACCCCCGCCATGTTATAGTAAACAAAACCAGCGTCCTTTCTTAATTCTATAGCATCCAGGAAATTTGAAAAAGACAGTTGTCGCTGATTTCTTCTGAGATGCAGTTCGTAGAATTAAGTACTTTGATGCAACTATCTGATGAATAATTAAATAATTGAGTATTCCGTGTGTTCTGTACTGGCGTCGTATATACTTGGTTAACAAGAATTCCTTTTTGGGGTCTATCGGTGTCCGAGTGGTGTGCGTGTATAGCTTCGCTAGGCCGTTGGTGACAAAGGAAACTCTATCGGCTTGGGTTCGAACCCCAATGCCAATGTAATAAAAATTTGTTTACTAAAATATAATTAAACATTTTTTTCTGGCAAAATGATTGGCTAAAGTATTTCTTTTTTTATCTTTTCATAACACAATGAAACGCAAAACGCATTTAGGTCCGCCCAATGTCTGTCTTAAAAATTACGTTGTACAATGGAAATGGACCCCTCCACGCCCATGTTGTTTCAACATGAAAAGTAATTAACACTTATCTCATCATATCAAAATAACTTTCAAAATAAAATTTAATAAACAATGAAATTCTTATCATGCTTTTTCAACGTTTTACCCAAATCAAACGTACACAATGACCGGTGATAATAATCCACAATCGAAACTCACGCCAATAAAACTTTCCAATTTCCAAATAGCCTGAATGAACTCTTTCTGGGACAAAGTTCAACCAACTTCATGTCATCTCGGTTTATATCGAACTCCACATTTACAAACTGTGTTTTCAATTTCTCTGGAAATAGTCAAAATCAGAATTAAATTTAATTCCGTGTTGCTTTGAATGATAGCACCCTCCCGTCAAGTCGAAAGGGAGATTGAAGTTATGCGCGGGCGTGGCCCACGAAGTTCCTTTTAACCCACGCAATTCACTGTCGATAAAAATTTTAATGACACAAGAACATGTTTCATTGAAATGTATCGTTATTTCAAACAGAATTTTAGAAAACTATGCCTTTTTTATTCAGTTATAACTAGGAAGCATGATGCGACCTGGCTTTTATTTCAACTTCGCAAAGTAGAGAGTGTTTAAATTTATTTCTCCTCAAAGGAACATTCCTTATCATCATGCACTAAAATCCTTTTGAGACGCGGAAAACCTCAGCTCAGACCGATTTTAGTGAACTCAGAACAAACATTTCGAATGGAATCTGGACTCATTAAAGATCCTCTCTATTACCCTTTGCCTAACGAATTGCCCGCATCCGCCCGCGTAATATGAAAATTCAGCAGTTGAAAAAATATTATTTTTTCAAAAAAATTCAACAAAACCATATCATATGATCCCTCGTTGGAACGAGCGGTCACATGATATGGTTTTGCTGAAATTTTTTGAAAAATTTGAAAAAATGATGTTTAAAATAATAAATTTTGATATCGTCTGCGTTGGGTAAAGGGATAAATGAAGCATGTCGCACGTGCGCCTTCACAATTTTCCTACATTATTTTTCATTTTCAACGAGCGAGGATTGTAATTGAGAGGAAGAAGAAATCAATCCTCATCTCCGATAACCAGATCCAAATGCTGTGGAGGATCTGACGACTACGGATCAAGGGCCTCAAAGCATGTGGACACTAATTCCTGCTCAGATTTGAGTACGATTTTTATCCCCTCGATTGTGGCGTGCGGAGGATTATTTCACGAGGCTTTAGCCGAGTGAAATAATCCACCCCGCCCACGAGAGGATAGAATTTTACTCGAATCCGAGCAGTGAACTTTTGTATTTAATTTAATTTTCTCCTTATTTGTTTTCCCAAAATAACCCTTTATAATTGACTCAACTGAACCGATTTGTAAACAATAAAAACAAAAAATAGTCCGTTATCGCTGAGGGTGGAATACAGTGCTGGGAGTGGAATACCATTTTCGTCGAGTGAGAATGAGAATACGATTTATTTGGGGGGAAGAAAAACAAACGAAAACAAAATAAAATGCATTACCGTGTTAGCGCGGCGATCTCCCCTACGCCATGTTTCACACCCGAAACTGTGCAATTACATTTTGGATTGAATAGTTGCAATCATTTTCTCTGCAGAAGTTTACTTTGTTTCTTTTCCTCGAGGCATAATTCCGTTCCTCATGGGGAATTCTAGTCAACTGAGATGTTTATTCGAACGTATCAAAGACGCTGGGCTATTAATACCATAGAACAATATATCTTACCCCCTACAAGTATCTGGAAATTTCATTGGTTCAAAGACGTCACATGCAGACTGCATATAAAACCATATACTACCTGTCAACATCAATATACGCAGACAGCTGTGGGTAATCTCCTCTTTGTTCACTGAGTATTCAAAATGGTGGCAGCCGATAAACGCTTCAAGTTGAATGATTGGGTGTTGAAAGCCTATATTTGGTCTAAAGTGCAGGTTAGGCAACTTAAAAGGCTTCATATTCTGTGGATGTGTGTCATGTTACCTTCGAAACGAAACTGTTTGGTATGTATGAATTTGCCTTGTTACAATTTATGGGAGAGTGTGGGCACTCTCCCATAAATTGTAACAAGGAAAAGACACGTGAACACATTGCGAGAGTTTTATCATTTAATTTTGATCGCTGTTGTTATTAGTTATGTGTACCGATGCAGCAGTCGGTAAGATATATTCGTTACACAGTTTATTGGTGGTCTAATATGATACATATGGTGTCAGTTAATTCCATATTGGACTCGAGCTTCGCTCTCGTCCAATATGAAATTAACTGACACCTTATATACCATATCAGGCCACCAACAAACTGTGTAACTAATAATATTAGCAATCAGCATGTGACTGATCAAGCCTGAATCCCCTTAAGGCGCTGTATAAGTAAGGGAAATGTATTTACTTTGAAATTCTCTCCGCTGTTATCCCATCAATTCCAATTAAATATATACACATTATACATCAAAATGAAGGTTGTGATCTATAGGATCAGAAAAATATATCAAATCAACTCGCAGAGTTAACAGCAGACACCAGTGGTTCCTGGAAAGCCGCTACCGTATTCGTACAAGAACGGATAGTAAAATAATATTTTCTGAGAACAACTCGTTGCTAAATGTGCTTCATATATCCAAGAACAAAGCTAGCCATTCAAAAAAAAGAACAAAAAAAAAAAAACAGTTTAGGGTGCAGCGATAGAATATGGGAATTTTGCATTTGCATTTGGGAAAAGGACAACACTGTCTGCATTTTGTATTGAAGATGGGTTCCATGACCGACGGACATGCGCATATCCGCACGATACCACAAATTTTCATCAAAAAACAATCGCGTAATTCTAAGAAATTTCAACGTGTGTCACGATACCTTGTTAGTAATGTGGCAACTGCAGTCTCCATATAATAATAGTATGCAGTATCAAACAGTGGCGGCGCCAGAAATTTTTTTGTGTGGGGGGGGGGGGGAGCAACTAGGAGGGCAGACTCCCATGAAGGGAGTAAAGGATCATATCATTACTTTGTTATGAGGTAGTCCAAACTTGGACCCAAAGTCCGTAATATACTTTTTTGGTTTGGTACGTCCTGTGGACGTACCAAAACCAAAAAATTATATTACGGACTTTGGGTCCAAGTTTCGACTAAATGTAATGGGAATTAGCGGTCCTCCTTTCAAAAAAATCCTGGATCCGCGTCTGGTGGGTCTGTGCGTGAGAGAGAGAGAGAGAGAGAGAGAGAGAGAGAGAGCGAGAGAGAGACTCATAATGCCCGTCTGTCATAATGCGAAATCCATGAATTTGTTTAGACAAGGGATATGGATAGACATGCCTTTGTTGGCTCATAACTTAATTATAACTTATAAGTATCTGCATCCGAGTTTTTAAATCTCTACTGCCTGGATGTGTTCATCAGCTAGCCTGAGGCTTTGGGCAAAGTGTGTATGGGAAATTATTGGGAATACAAAAAGAGAGGGGTGTGTGTGTGAGAGAGAGAGAGTGACTGAATGTGTTTGTGTGTGAGGGTGGATGGAAATGCATGCGAGATGGTTGGGGGGGGGCAACTGGGGGTCAAAGCCTTCGTTTGGGGGGGGGGGGGGAATGCCCACCGCCCCCCCCCCCCCCCGTAACGCCGCCACTGGTATCAAAGCGACGTTTCTCATTATTTGATTTTAGACGGAATTGTATATCAATGCTTCAACGGTCCGATGACATTGACCTAAAATCCAAATAAACAGACAACGTGAACAAAGCCGAGATTTTTGGAATTTACCCCCACGCAGATCTGTAGCTGCGTTTTGAAGATTTTTTATGTCCTAGCTTTGTTCTTAGATATCTGAAGCACATTTGGCCACCAGTTGTTTGCCGGAAATTTTATTTTATTACCTGTTTTGGTACGAATACCGTAGCAGACCTCCAGGAACCATTGGTGTCTGATATCAACTCTACAAGTTGATTTCATATATTTTCCGCGTTCTATGCATCACAACCTTCATTTTGATGTATACTTTGTATATATTTAATTTGAATTGATGGAGTATCAAAGGTAGAAATTTCAAAGTAAACAAAATTCTCTCACTTATATTGCACCTTAATGTGGTGAAACAGGTTGTTTAATAAAGGGAAACCATGCAATTTTGGGGATCCGAAAGTAGCGGAATGGGCGAAGTAATCTCCTGAAAGAATTTGAACCTGATCCGAATGTTGTATATTTTGGGGACACAGAAATAGGGATATCTGACTCAAAGAGTATGCATATTTTACCAGTATATTTTAACTGTGGCCAACTAAAACAGATATATTATATATGTCATGTCTACAATAGGGCACAAAATCGTGTGTTTCGGGTTACAAACAACAAAAAAAAAATTAGAATTGTTAATAATAATTTGACTGAAAAAGCAAGGTAAATTCAATCAACTTTGACGATGTGTCTGGCTGCCAATCAAGCATTCACGTGCAGCCGGACGTTCTGTCCACCCGTGCAGATGTAAACAAAATAAACCCATGTGTTTGAGATAGAAAGTATCGTTCTTTTCTCCATTTTAAATTACGATGTCGGTTATGTATTTAGAGCATGGTATAAATAATACAAATAGGCACTAGAGCGGGTAATCAGATTTAAACCACGGGTAGGATAAGGGTTGTAACCACGAGGCTCTGCCGAGTGGTTAACACCCTTATTCCACGAGTGGTTTAAATCTGATTACCGACCCAACTACCTATTTATTCTATATGTATTTCACGGCTGCTACGTACTCGTCGGATCTGGTTGTCGGGGGTGATCTTGGAATCGTGCGACCACAGTTGAATATGGCTAGTCACGGCATGCTGGTAACCATTTATGATGAACGATATTCAACACGTGACGATTTCAATACCGGAAAATATTGAAATATCGTGCAGCCCTGCTAGGAAGGCTCGCCTACCCAGGCACAACGCATTTCAAAGGTGTGGGCCACAGGAGGGGCTGAAATGTAGGTTGGTCAAAGATTGTTGAACAATGAGTTTGCCCATCGCGGAAGACGTTAGAAATCTTCATTAATAATTGATGGTTTGTGGTTTTAGAGCACCTATTATAGCACAAGGTGGAAGAGGAAACACAAATCTCACCTAGCCCCGTTTCCGATCTTTTAGTCTCACACTCTACATTTTACCAGTATCAGCAGCATTGCTCTCCATCTGACACAATTGGAGAAGGAGAGAGAAAGATAGAGAGAGAGAGGGGGGGGGGGCTCACCCCAGATGTCCAATGATGCGTATCCGTTCGAGTAAAGTTCTCGAGATGTATATCCACTCTCATCATCAGTTGTGGGGGTTGATGCTTTTACGGCGTACTGTACTACCGGGCGAGGACATTAAAAGGTTGTCTCCTGTGCGGAGAGAGGCACACTCTGTGCAGGTTGAAGATCTCTTCGTTGTGTTCGTGAAGAGTTGTAAATTTAAAAAAAACTTAATAATACAGTTATTAGATGTAGAGTTGAAATGGTTAACCGATTAATCGATTAATCATTGATCAACATCCTGATCGATCCATAAAGTAATTGATCGACTAAGCGTCACTTTTGAACTACTGTATTATGTGGGTTAACAAATGAACACACTTACTCCCAAACAGATAAACATTGTCACACTGATTCACATCAGTTTTACGAGACAGAGTAAAGCATGCAAATTACTTGCTGACATACTTGTTTACTTGCATGATCATCATAATGTATCAGTAACTGGAAATGGTCATTCTTAACCCTTTACCCATTGCGGATAGCAGACGATACTTGCAAAATAAATTCATAAGTTACTAAAAATTTTCAATTTTTGTCTCAAAAATATAGCTTTATGACCCCTCATTGGAACGAGCCCGACAAGCTCGTTCGAATGAGGGGCCATAAGCTATGTTTTTGAAGCAAAAGCTGAAAACATAAATTTGAATGGGGATTTTTTGTATATATGCCTAGTCGGTTTTGTTTGTTACGTTGTGTAAAGTGTTCATGCTGCAAAGCATCAACTGTATAGCAGTTATTCAGACATCTATTTGGACAAGTGATTAATCGGTTAACCAAGGTGAATCCACGTGATTAATCGATCAAGAAAACCCCTTAACCGTTTCAGCCCTAATTTGATGATCTCATCGTGTCCGTATCATGATAGGCATATACTAAATCATAAGACGGCATATGGGTTAGTACTACTAGGGGCTAAGCGAAGATAAAAGAGGTTAAACACAATCCATACCACACTACCTTGCCACACCTGTATGATTTACCTGATCCATTAAGACCTTACAATTTCATGATAGTCTTCATGTTAATCTTCAAGGTGCACAGTATCTCTATAACACCACGTGCGTAACTATGACGTCAGGATTTCATTTGCAACGACAACCGTTTTGCTGGGTAAACTTCGAGAAAAATCCCACATTTCCCTATCACCCTTCAGTGAAATACGCATGCTATATGCACAAACCTGTGTAGTGCATAAGCCATTATTAATAGCATAATATAGTATGCACAATATGCGTACCATACGAAGGCCGGATTCAGTTCGGTAAAGCCAAGATTTTGCACAATTACTCATGAGATCCCCAAATCAGGCATTTTTCAAACGTGATATCCAACAAATAGTACTCACAAAGACGGCATCGGAAAGACCGGGGGGTGGGGGGGGGGGGGGTTAGAATCGTTAAATATGCTATATTCTAAGTAACTGGTGACATCCCATGATGGTAGGCCATGCATTATTTAACTAACATTGCGCAAAGTTGCGGGGCTATATACGGTTTATGGACCGACCAGTCAACCCGGAATGTGTATATTGACCGACGCGAATACGAGCAATGTGGTAGTTTATGGACAGGTCACTCAACCCGAAATGTTTATATTGTTAAATATCAGAAATGTGTACGGTTACAGGCTAATTTGTCAATGTGCTTACAATGATGTACAATATATCACAAGAAAGCGACATATGCACTGTTGCAGGTACTCTAAATCAGTGTGTCATCACATAGCTAATCTGTCAAAGAAGAGAAGGTGCACAAACCCTCAATATCCTCCTAATTCTTCTGCTTTTGACGCTGATTATTGAGCATTAATTCATTCACTGATATCATTCATTTACTCAAGTGCAAACATGCATATCAGCATTGAATTGAATTTTCTCTCGCTTTATTGGAGTGAGTGGTGGGATGGCCACTCCACCACATTCATACTCTCATAAAGTGACAGATTATTCGTTTCAATTCGTATAATTTTATTTTGAGCTGTTGTTTGAACTGTCTATAATTTAATATGAGGCGATCGAAGTCTTCCCTGACTATATCCCTTCAGTTTTATCAATTGTTGTGCAGATGCAATTTTTATTATTCTGAACATAGTCTAATACACGAGGTCTCAGTTACTCACGAAGAAACCTAGTCTACACAACCCACATGAATACTAATTTGTACAGAATGAATGAATGACTGAATGAATGAACTTTATGTTGCAGTATACACACGTACAATATCAATTAACAAATAAGGTGTACACTGCGTGAAAATGGCATAGCCGGAGAGGCTGTCTTTCTGCCATTCCCACACACCAAATGTCTTGTCATCAGAGCAATTTCCTTTTGTCTTTTCCTCTGAGGTTTTGCCTAAACAACATAAAAACAATTCCCATGCATGGACCTGAGACATTTTCTGCTAAAGTCACTCAAGTTTAACAGATTAATATTTTGAAAGGAGAACCAATGGGTTTGGAAGATTAGATCCAATCATTTAAACAAAACATTATCAGTACAAGGCGGATCAGCACAAGTAATGATGGAGGAATACGAAGTTAGAGTTGTATTAATTATTGTTTTTTTAAACAGGAGCCTACTGTGTTGTTATGTTTCTGGATTTAAATGAAGCGGGAGATCCGTAGAGAAGTGTGTTCTCGCTTGAGTGTACGCACACTCCCTGGTTGTCTGGTTTCCATTCCAAAAGGAGTTATGTAAATTTAAAAGTACTGTCAAAAGACAAGGGCAGTTTATTATAATACCAGTCATACAAAAACTAAAGGACCTGTAACTTATATAGGTCATCGAACTTCAGTATGCCACATCTTTAAATAATGGTATTGTATGTGTGGGATTTATTTTTTGTTCGTTATGACGCGAATAGCCTTTTTTGCAGGGGTAGAATTCTACTTGTTGACGGTACATAACCCCAACCAAGTATACCGTACAGCAAATGGCTATTTATGAGTAAGTAATATAATTTCATTAAGGCCTTTGAGGGAAGAAATTGTTTCGCACTATTCAAGGCAAAAATTGCCCTCGCCATTTTAAACAAACCATTGTGGTGTGTTGTTTAAATTTTAACTTTTCGTCCATGTGGGCACTGATTTTTCTTAATTTCGGTTGCAAATTAAAGGAATTTCTGTACTATTTAAAGTGTTTTTTTCTACCAATGGCGTTATTGGAATCAATTTGTGGATGTAGCAGTATGCATTTTGTTTTATTAACATTCAGACATAGTCCATTTGCATAGCACCATTCACTTATCTTATCTAATTCAGAGTTGATCTATCAGGTTATCTAGATTGCTACAAGATGCAAAACCTGTAGTGTCGTCTGCAAAAGACAGGACATTTAGAAGGGTTGAGTGACTGCTGTCGTTGACGTATAATAAGAGGGGAATGGGCCTAGAATGGAACCTTCAGGTACACAAATTGTGACCTCCAATATGTTCGATGTCATATTCATGAAAGAAAGAAATTGGCATCTGTCTGTTAGATAATCGTTGAACCAGGAATTAGCTACCCCTCTTATACCATAGCTATCCAGCTTTCTGTGTAGGATTGAGCGACTTATGCTATCAAAAGCTTTAGAAAAGTCTAGAAACACCGAGAGTGAGTAGTCCATTGTAGATTCATCATTTGCTTCCACATTATTTATGGTGAGGATGAACAGTGGAGCGTCCCTTTAGGAATCCAAATTGAAACTTGTAAATGATGTTTTGTTCCTCCAAGAAAGTAAATAATCGCACATACATTAATTTGTTCCGGTATTTTGGACAATGCTGGAAGAACACTAATGGGGCGGTAGTTCGTAAATAGGTGTGGGTTTCCCGATTTAAAAATGGGTATAATTTAGGCTATTTTCAGTTTGTCAAGTACTCTACCTGTAATAAAACGTAAATTGATCATATTAGACAGTGAACCTGCCACCTCAAATATTATCTCCCTCAATAGTTTTGTGGACACATCGTCTCTGTTTCTACTCTATTTGCCCTGCAATTTGTGAACGCAAAAAGTTACTTCTTGTTCATTGGTAGGGCTTATAAAACGAGTCTCCATTGTTACTATTGCTCAAATAATACGAAAAATGACGTTGGATGTGGTGGAGGAGGGCACTTTATTGCATGTGGTCTTTCCAACAAGTTTCAATACAAACACATGTTTCATTGAACTCTTACGAATGATTGTTCTTCGTGTAATAGATACATGGAATGCAAGGACTTAACAGTCTTCCTACAGCATTAAGCGTTTAATTGCACCATGGGACACGCCTATACATTTTTGACCACAAGGGAGAAAAAATGTGAAAATATCTATACGATAGGAGAAAGCTTCATCGGGTTATACATATCTTACCCTGACCAACCATACAGTACAGCAGCCGTAGACGGGTCACGTTCCACGGGGTGAACAATATTTCTACGGACGCAATAAAATCACATTGCAAATACTAATTATAGGACTAATTATCAAACATTTAATTAATAAAGCACCGGCTACAACCCGGTGCTTCATTAATTACAATTTGGCTGATGAAGACTTTCGTTACCTGGAAAACGCATGCGGGGACACCACTGCCCGCGCGTGGATTACGACCAGTCTACGCCGACTGTCATGTATGCAAGCATACCGGTGTGACAGGAATAGAAGTCCGTAGGAACGTTAGTCCCTCTGGACTATTATTCCGCGGAATTATAGTCCTAGGTCTAACATTTCTAGGAATAGTAGTCCGCCGGACTACTATTCCTAGAAACGTTAGACCTAGGACTATAATTCCGCGGAATAATAGTCCAGAGGGACTAATTTTCCCACGGACAATCATTCCTGTCACACCGGATATCATAAAAGAAAATTAAATTTTACCCAGTTGAAAGGACTGAGGACGGATAAGGTTTAACGAGAAGTACCCAACTCAGGCTGGCACACAACATAACCGCAACTTTGTGTTCTGGGACGGCTGTGTCACACTACAACGTTTTGAAGACGTAATTTCCAAGTTTCGTCAAACTCCAAGGTGATCAAATGGTTGTGTTGTATAACAACGTCGTTACAACTTAACTAGAACGAAAACTTTTTTCAACAGTTTGAATTAACATTGTAACACTGTTAACGTTCGAGCAACCTTGTATACAATTGGTATCTAAACCTACTTAAAAGTTAACCTTTTTACAATTGTAATGTGATCTGGACGTTGTATATCATTGTTATGTTCTTACACAACATGTACGAAGTGGCATCGTCACCGGGGGGGGGGGGGGGGAGACGTTCACGAAGTTTCCCTCAAAGTTGGTCGCAGGTCCTCGAAATATTTCAAATAGTGGCATAAAAGTCGTAGGGGGGGGGGGGGGGGGTAGGTGCAGGGGGTTAGGCTCTAGATTGCTTGTCCTAATATCTGGGGCGGTGAAAAAGTAGACCGTCATCAGTACAGGTTCATTCTCATCAAATCAAAACATCACAATCAAAGTAGTTGTTTTCAGCAATTTTCTCTTTGATCTTACCACTATCTGATAGGTTTTGTTAATTATAATATTGATTGTTAAGACAAACCACTTGAACACTTGTTAAACAAAAATGTGCCAATGCGAGGTCTATGGAGGCAGATTGGGCAGTAGAAAACGCGAAGACACAAATTTAATTTATACTCCACACCCACAATTACAAGCACTCGAATTGTGAAGTGTGAAATCTTACAAATGTATCTCAATAAAAAAAACTCAAAATATCCACTCAGATGCGAGCAAATGGGGGTTTTGGACCCTAGAATTCATTTTTTTTCTACGAAGCGAGCTCTCTTGACCACCCATAACTGACTCATTTATTTTCCCTTGACGCGAAACCCTGATTATTGTGACAGAACATTTCATCTGGATGTGAAATCCTAAAATGATACCTTAACATGTTTGTGTGTCGTTCGATGGAATAACGTGTCCATTCACCAGTTAAAACATGATAGTGACTGAAGAAAGTACGCAACCACTTTTGCAATAAACTTTATTACAAAAGTGGTTATCGCGTACCAACCACTTTTGTAATAAAACCACTTTTGTAATAAACTAACCATTATTGTAATAAACTCATTTCGGTGATAAATCACGGGTGTCCATTTTATTGTCTGACATTGGGGTGGGGTGAGGGACGAGTTTACTTAAACATGTTTGTGTGTCGTTTAATGGAATAACGTGTCCATTAACCTGTTGAAACTTGGAAGTGACTGAAGAAAGTAAGCAACCACTTTTGCAATAAACTTTATTGTATAAAAGGTTAGGTTTGTCATTCAACGTAACCGATGATGTAATAAATTTATTGCATAATAGGTTAAGTTTACCATCCAACGCAACCGATAATGTAATGAATTTACTGCATAACAGGTTGGGTTTGCCATCCAACGCAACCGATAATGTAATAAATTCATTGCATAATAGGTTAGGTTTACCATCTAACGCAACCGATAATGTAATAAATCTATTGCATAATGGGTTAGGTTTGCCATCCAACGCAACCGACAATGTAATAAATTTACTGCATAATAGGTTGGGTTTGCCATCCAACACAAACGATGATGTAATAAATTCATTGCATTTGTAATTAAGTTTTACATGCAAGACAACCGCTGATGTATTAAGTTTATTGCATTATAGGTTAGGTTTGCCATCCAACGCAACCAATAATGTAATAAATTTATTGCATAATAGGTTAGGTTTGCCATCCAACGCAACCGATAATGCAATAAATTTGTTGCATAATAGGTTGTATTACATTACCGGTTGTAACAATGCTTATCGAGTGGATTATGTGGGTAATTGAAAAGCGCGCAGCTCACGATACATGGTAAAATAGACTGCTGTATTGTTGGGTCAGAATGGGTATGTCTACCACAGCATATGTCTGGCGATGTAATTCCTATTACGAAAAAAAATAAAAAGGAAAAACAAGTTACACAAGTGGACGTTTACATCAGTTGTACAAAACTTCAGTGTACAGCTGACTGGCTTGCTCGACTAAACGTTTCATGCCAGCAGGAATGGAACAAAAGGAGCTTTGTGTTTCCAAATGGGATAATGAAAGCGTTAATAATATTAATCTAAAATGGAACAAACATCTTTTTTATATCTGGTCACGGGTTCTGATGCGCTGATCCACTTTGCATTCGGGGGTCAATGTCCCATATAAAGCAAGATTTTTAATTGGTTGGTAGCACATGGAGGGGTCGCGTCAGATTGATCATGAGTGGTTACTATTCTGCATTAGGCATAGGTTATTTCTTTATAAGAACGACGAAAGTTCAGACACGATTATTGCCACGTTGCGCAGTCCGTCCATGCGGCACAAGATCAGGGGCATGCGTAATTTGTTCAGTGTTATGTGGAAGGACTAGATCAGAGCAAATAAATTTCTTTTAACTACTATAGAATTGCCAACTGTTATATTGCCAACTGAAACACTCATCCTTCCGGTATGGCAATATAACAATCGGCCCGTAGTCAATTGTTATATTTCCAAATTAGGATCATGGAAGTTCGGACTCAGATGTTTGAAAAGATTACGTGTGTGACTGCACGTAATTTATTACTCCGTTTCAGAGCGAGCAAAGGGATCAAAGTTGAATCCAGTTTATCACCAGCGTCCAAGATGCGCCACTCTTTCGTGTGCCAAAAGCAAGGGGGTATGTTTCACTTGTTGTCTTGTGACACGCGGAGAGACAAACCAGAGGGATAACGTGCAGTTGTGTTTACTTCTGAATACTCGATATTTGTTATGTTCATTCAAAAAAAAAACGGTGAAAGTTTAGATTCAGGTGTCAGAAGTTATATGATGTGAGCCCCTTTTCACGGTTGCAGAGTCAGACCTGCTATCACATCCCAAAGATCAGCTGTTTAGTACAGCGGTAGACCAACCAAAGGCGCCCTCTTGCAATTTAGATGGATCTCGGAAGTGACGTCATGTCACGTGACTGCGGGCGCCCATGTTGTGTTGACATGTAACCAATGTGCGTGGTTATGTTGTGACGTCATTGCCATAGCGATACGAGGTTCGAATGCGCGTGCGCAGCTTGGGTGTATATAGGGACACGTGTTTGGTCGTCCATTTTGTGTATAGGGGCGCCATCCTGGTTTCTCAAGTGTCACGTGGTAGCCTGGTGACGAAACCTTACCTCTTGATATAAGATCGGGGGTATGTTTTGAGGGTATGTTTGATTCGAGGGGAGTATATTCCGGTAGTATAGAATTATACAAATGAACCCAACTTTCGTGTATTTTAGTGGATTTTACTCTGGTAACCATGTTAATGTTATAGCTGGGATGTGGACATGTTCCGCATCCAATGTTTGTACGAGTGTGTTTTGGAAAAACATGGAATTACCCCAAACAACCGATATTAGATATAGAATTACCCAAAACAGCTTGACAATGTCTAAAAAACTATCCATGGATGGAAATTTTTCTGAAAATACCGTGTCTTCCAGACACGATGGATGGCGGCGGCAGGGGCAAAGGGGACCAGGAGCTCTGGGGGTGAGGCGGCAGAGGCGGCAGGGAACTAGAGGCTCTTGGGGTAGGGGCGACAAGGGGCAGGGGCGGTCGGGTAGCAGAGACCGGTGACCTGGGGGAGCTAGAAGCGGCGGAGGCTCCTCTCCTTCCCTTTTCCGTCTCTGTTTATTGTTTAAAAAAAATAACAAGAGTTATCTCCATTGAAAGCAGAAAGTGCCTGTATGTAAAACGATTTTCCCTTAGAATCCATTTAATGAGTCATAGTTAGTGGCTCGGTGGATCCAAAAATATCGAAATGAGGCTATGATACGTATGTTTTTGCAAGCATTGAACTCATTTTCATAATCTTCATTTTGAGACATATGATTTTGCGTGTAATGTGCTCATTTTCACAGCATTCATTGTTCCATACGACGAAAAAAGGTATTCAGTGGGTTTATTTATTTATTTTTTTATTTATTTATTTATTTATTTATTTATTTATATATTTATTTATTTATTTATTTATTTATTTATTTATTTATTTATTTATTTATTTATTTATTTATTGGTGTTTTACGATACTTATATAGTCTGAGTCATTTTGTGTCGGTGACAGTTTTATGAGTGGAGGAAGACAATGTACCAGAAGAGAACCACGAGACCCTATAACCTCTTCAGCATCACATAATTCAGGATTGCACTACGCACTGTACATCAGCACTACGCACTGCGCAACACAGTCAGGATAATTAAGGTTAAGACGCGTGCACTCTAGTCCATATCAGTACACCGTCAGTTTCCCCCACCCGCTCCACATGCGAGCAGTCGAGGTAAAATACCTTGCCCAAGGGCACGAAGTGTTAATCCAAATCAATCACTGAATGGTCACCCCATCAACAAACTAACCGGGTTCATCGGAGCTTAACTTCAGCGATGTTGGTGGCTGATGTACGTCCACCTGTATTGTGATAATTTACTAGCACCAGTCAATAGTGTGTAATAGAATTTCTAATTTCCTCGCGTCATTCGGGGTTAACAGTGTGCGGAAGAATTCAACCCGATCTATAAAAGGGACAACAAGATCGATAGGAACTACGGGGTTTAAGAAAAACTGCGCCCGCAGGAGGAATTCGCGCAGACATATCAAAAACGATAGACGTCAAACCCAGCTTTCCCCATTCATCCGTATGCAGTAAGATTTTAGCGCCCACCAAATTTCGGAATAGCTTTGACGCTACTTTGTGCTACCCCCTCTCCAAACAAACACATCGTCCGGTAATAAAATGGACGTCGTGATTCATCACAAAAATAGGTGTATTACAATAATAGTTAGTTTATTACAAAAGTGGTTTTATTACAAAAATGGTTGGTACGCGATAACCACTTTTGTAATAAAATTGATTGAAAAAGTGGTTGCGAACTTTCTCCAGACACTGCCACGTTTCAACTGGTGAATGAACACTTTATTCCACTGAACGACACACAAACATGTTTAGGTAAACTAGCTCTCAACCCACCCCAATGTCCAACTATAAAATGAACGTCTGTGATTCATCACAAAAATCGGTGTGTTACAATAATGGTTAGTTTAGTACAAAAGTGGTTGGTATGCGATAACCACTTTTGTAATAAAGTTTATTGCAAAAGTGGTTACTTACTTTCTTCAGTCACTTCGCAGTCTCAACAGGTGAATGGAATGGACACGTTATTCCATTGAACGACACACAAACATGTTTAGGTAAACTTGTCCCTAACCACACCCCAATGTCCAACTACAAAATGGACGTCCGTGATTTATCACCAAAATGAGTTAATTACAATAATGGTTAGTTTATTACAAAAGTGTTTTTATTACAAAAGTGGTTGGTACGCGATAACCACTTTTGTAATAAGTTTATTGTAAAAGTGCTTGCGTACTTTCTTCAGTCACTACCAAGTTTCAACAGGTGAATGGACACGTTATTCCATTGAACGACCCACAAACATGTTTAGGTAAACTAGTCCCTCACCCCACCCCAATGTCCATCTATAAAATGGACGTCCGTGTTTTATCACCGAAATGAGTTTATTACAATAATGGTTAGTTTATTACAAAAAGTGGTTTTATTACAAAAGTGGTTGGTACGCGTTAACCACTTTTGTAATAAATTTTATTGCAAAAGTGGTTGTATTACAAAAGTGGTTGGTACAAGGCATTAATTCCTCGGCAAAGAATCAGCTTCAGACCACAGCATTACAAATGCAGTGGCGTGGCCGGGGGAGGGGGGCACAGACCCCCCCCCAAAAAAAGTTTCGCATCCCCTCCCCCAAAACATTGATCCTATGCAAGTTTCAAACAGCTTAAGAGCCCCAAAATGCTCTCCAATTAGGGCTACACATGCTACAATTGCCTCATACTCGATCTTGGGGCCCTAAATTTTGCAACATTTTCTCTGGGGAGGCCTTGTGTAGGATCCTCTGGTCGTCACCTGCCTCCTCCCACGTCCTTGTCCTAACTAGGACCTCCGCTCGTTACCCCGTCCTCCCACTTCCATTAAGGGCAGTGGGAGGAGGGGGTAACGACGGGAGGGTGCTAGCCTGGACTTGGCAAGGACACCCGAAACCCCACAACATTACAGATATCATTGTATGCCCCCGCCCCCACAAAACAAAATGGCTAGAAATGGCTAGCCCCCCCCCCCCCCCACCCCTCCCAATTATAGAATCCTGGCTACGCCCCTGAACAAATGGGAGTCGAAATAATAAGAAAACTCAAGGGCTCTGTCCAGCGTTTCTTTGTAAATTTTGTTTCTTTTTAATCTGGTCATATTGAGCTACCTATCCATAGGTGAGCTGTGCTGTTTTGTACAGATGCGGCACTGAGATGAGCAAAAACAGCATCCATGTTGTCATTCACGAAATCATCAACAAAAATTGCGAGCGCCACTTCCTCAAATTCCATTCTGGTTTACATTGTGCAATTTGCTGTTTCCTTGTGATTACTATTCTGTATCTTCTCTGCGCATGTCACACTATTCCATGTAATCCGGAATAGACTACGGAAACACAAGCCAGGATCAAGAGAAGATGTCGAGCTCGTTCCAATGCGGGGTCATAACCTATGTTTATGAGACAAAAAAATGAAACAAGTTAGTTATTCAAGAATTTTGTTTGCAAGTGGGTTCTGCTTTTCATGTTAGGTAAAGGGTTAAGCCGATATCCTTGGGTTCCTAACTTCCTATCACGCTTTATATTGTAGTTTTTATATGGGAGTTCTTGTAAATACGTTATATTTATTTGTCTGTTTGTGCAACCTTTCCCTGTTGCCTCATCTCGACGATACCTGGTCATTACATAAGCCATGTTGCCTAACAATCTCTCCTTACTAATCGCCATTCGTAGTGCTTCCGCGGCGCCCCCATATTCCAGCTGCCTCTTCACTCCTTAGATACAAACTGGCACATTGAGCAGTATAGGGTGGATGTTGGTAAGTATTGGACTTTACAAGAGTCAGAACAGATAGGTGAGAGGGAGGAGAGCAGAAAGGTGAAAGGTATAAATCAATAAAGTAGTCGGTCATGACGGCATCGGTAACCGAATGCTGAATGAGAGAAGGCAAACAATATGCAAGGCACTCCTACTACTATTCCAGCAATCACTTACTTCTATCACGTATCCATCCGATTGGAAATTGGCGACAGTTTTACCAATCTTCAAGAAAGGCGACACCCACGATCCTAACAATTATAGGCCCGTTTCTCTTATTAGTTGTGTGAGTAAAGTCATGGGAAATTTTATTTTCAATAAAAGTATTCTGCCACTTTCAAAACAATAACCTATTCTTTAAATATCAATTGGCTTCTTACCAAAAACACAGTACTATATTCCAGGTTTTGAAAATCTATCACAACTTATGCTTACCCTATAATAACCGTCTCTTCTCACTGGAGGTATTTGGAGACATATCAAAAGCATTTGACAGGATCCGACATAGGGGTTTCGTTTTCTCATTGAGCCAGTATGGTTTCTGACAAGCTCCCCGTTACGTGTGGAGTACCACAGGGATCACTGTTAGAGCCGCTAACATTCTTAATTTACGATAATGACATAAGAATATATGTACCCCGCAGATTCCTGTAGGCTGTTCGCAGACAATATGTGTATGACAAAGACAAATTCTGATCTGATTCAGATCAGTACAGATACTAATGATGAGCTTAATGTTACATTAGAATGAGCCCAGCAGTGGCTCGTAAATGTTAACCCATCAAAAACCAAGATCATGTTATTTACCAGGAAAGCAGTAACTGTGAATCCAGTTGTAACGTTTGTGGAAACACCTCCGGGCCACACAACTGAACACATACACCATGGACTAATATCACAAGCCGACATAAACTGACATACCAATATTTGCAACACATGCAAGAAAACTAACTCTAGGCTTCCCCAGTTGAAAAAAAAACTTAAATTTATCCTGAACAGAGAAACTCTCGAAATTATGTATAATTCGTTTATACTTCCAATATTCGAGTATGCAGATGCTATAAGCTCGTGCTTCCGAATAATTACTTTCCAAACTAGACAAAATACGCTCTGAAGCTTGGATGATAATAACGGGACTAACTATGTCAGTACCGCCTTCAAACATAATCTTTGAACTTGGCTGCGAAACCCTAGAACAACGACGGAAGTGCATAAGGTGACAACCGTCTTTATACTCTTTCATTTGAATGCTGCGACGTACCTTCTCGATTTATTACTCCATATATTTTAGAACTCCTCAGTATATAACAAACGTACTTGTGTTCGAATTTCCAAATTCCTCTGATGCACACTGAATTATTGAAATTTCTTTCATTTCATCTTGTATTTCAGAGTGGAACTCACTTGCTATTGAAATAAGGAACCTGGAATCTTTCAGTGAATTTGCTAAGCAAGTGAAGTATGTAGGCCACTATTGTATTTTGAGACAGGTTTGAGGAAGATGAATATACAGCATTGCAGGCTACTCAGTGCATGCAGTGACTTGAATTTTACAAATTTTCAAAATTATATTTATGACACACCAAACTGCTCATGTGGTAACGGAATGGAAGACGCATCATATTACTTTTTTGTCTGACCAAGGTATTTCATTCAAAGATTAATATTGCAACAAGACTTGGCCAACATCAGAGTTAATTCTGTTACTGGCATCCTCTATGGTATCCCTAACATGCCTCCATCTGCAAATGACAATAATAGACCTATAAGCATAAAACCTAACTTTTCGAAATTGATGGAAAAAGTGATGTCTAAAGAAATTTGATATTCTCAACAAGAACCAATATGAATTCGTAAAGATCACTGAGCAATACATCCAACACTTCAACTCCTGAAATTTATAACTGAAAACAACAAGACCACAAGAGGTTCCACCTTGTCAATATTCGTGGACCTACCAAAAGCTTTTGACGCGATAAATCATGATATTTACTGTCCAAACTCGAGTATTATGGCAATATAGGAGTGTGTCTGTCTTGGTTTGAAAACTACTTAATGGATAGGAGGCAATATATTGAACTTAATGAACAATTTTCACCTCACAGACATATAACATGTGGTGGACCACAAGGATCTGTCTTAGGTCCTATGTTGTTTTTAATTTACGCCAGTGACATTGATAAAGCTATGACTATGAATACCTTATCATTTGCTGACGATATAACGCCCTTTACCAGTGGATTGGATATGACAACTTTGAAGACTCGGGCTAACTTAGAACTGAACAATTTATAGAAATGGTGTTGCGAAAACCACCTCAAAATTAATATAGTTCAAAATAATTACATGCTCCTCCATCCCCTCAAGATCAAAAATGGATGAGTTGCCCTTAGTATTAGCGGGGAACTGTCAGTCTAAAAGGAATGTCTCATTTTCAGGAATAAAAATGGATGAAAACTTTCAATTTTCTAGCCATATTGATTCACTGTGCTCTAAAGTGTCACATGTCATATGCAGCACGAATAAACTGAAGAGAACGATGAAAACTCTATATTCTTCCCATGTTCAGAGTTATTTATTATACCGCATACCAATTTGGGGCCACACAGCAGAAACGAGCAATAAGAGTCATGAGTGACAAGAAATATAACAGCCAAAAGACCCGGCCCCTGTCCTCTTCAAAACGGAACGTGTGCTTAAGCTGAATGATCTCCTTAGACAATATGTGTCCCTATTCATCCATGATTGGCACTTCAACCGACTTCCAGAGTCGTTCAGAGATTACTTTACAAAATCTGAGAGTGGTACTGGACAATTCGGCGAACTGACGTGTAAACTGCCCAAAACTACTTTTTCGACAGAGCTTCCTGCCCTTTCGTTTATTCGCATATAGTCTGAAATTTAGTTGATGAAATTAAAAAACTTCCGAATAGGTCTAGCTTCAAAAAACATTTAGCTTAAAAACTTCTTCAAGAATACCAAGTGGAAGTTAAATGTAACAATCCCAGATGTGTTGATTGTTTTATCAAAACTCATACGCACACTATTCGCCCCCACAATATCCCGCATTGATTAGGCGAATACTATTACAGTTTTGGATGTTCACTACCTTTGTTGCAATTTGTTGGAGAGTACCAACGTGTACACCGCAATAAATTGGAACCATGCATAGTCATATAACCAAAACATTTTTGTTAAAACATATGGCATTAGGTTCTGAAACAGTCGTACGATAAAATAACAATAATTTTTGAACAAATGAAGAATTAGTCCCAGGATCTGAAAGTATGAATACATGGAAATTACTCTGGATTGTACACCTGGACCATAGGCAAAATTCTCTCATCTCAGATAACGCTGTACATGCATTTTTACATTTACTCTTTTGCAGAGCTCTGGGAGATGGCACATAGATAGTCCAAGGGACCATGCCATCTCCTTGTAATATACCCGCACGTTGTATGTGTCACGTTACTATGTATGCACAGTTTTTGTATATTGCAAATAAAATCAATCAATCAATCAATCAAACAATCAATCAATCAATGACCATCTATTCGGGGTAATGCAAAAGTATATCAAAACAACCAATCGATTCAATATTTCTGATAACATTCATCCAATTAGTTAGTTCCATGTTTCCAGATGCTTTAAAAGTGTTGTAGTGCTGGTTTGCTGTGACAAAATAGTTCTGCTTCGGTGGCAAAATAAGATCGGTAGCAATGCCTGGGGAGCAATTCGTCTAAAGTGATCAGAATGATTAAAAATGATTAAAAACGATTGGAGAAGCTTGATTATCCATTACTGAGATTATGGTATTGCTTCACATGTTGAAAATGACCCTAAATATTAATAAACAAACAATATACATTTAAAACCCATCTAAACCGTCCGCACACTTGTCTTCATTGCAAGCATGAAAGACCATTATGGGTTAGGGTTACAGATCGCTTGCGACTATGTCCCCATAACTTATTATAGTAGTTTGGCGCAGCTGACCCACTTTATATGTCATGATAAATCGTTGAACGAACCTTGCATCAATGGGTCTCTTCTGGGGCGCTGCGGCTTAAATTACCTGGAGACAGTTTGAATTGTTTTTTTCTTCATAGGTACATGGTGTCATTTCCTCTATTGTCTTCCTCTTTTTTCTTTCTCTGAATATCTACCGCCATAACAGCGTCACAATCTCAAAGGGCGTAATTGCTTATTCTGGTATGTGTATATATATTGAACAACTGCTGTATTTACTTGATAATCGTATACAAGGAAGAGGAGCTGTCTTAAGTGTTCGGCACTTGTGCAATTCTGTTTGTTAATTTTGACAATTAAATATGTTTAAACTAAACTAAGCGATTGTTGACAGACATATGCGATGAATCCTTGAATATTTCAGTTCCGGGTCAATTGTGGTATAATCTAAAGAAAGTCCACCTTTTTAAGATGGCGAGTATTTTCAGGGTTTTGCGGAAGAACAGAAACAATTTAATTATACATACCAGTCAGACTGTAAGACTGAACCTTTTCCGTTCCACCTTGTAAAAAAGATCATAGATGTCGGAAGGTAAATAAAAGTGGAGAACCAAAGTTTCACAAGACAAACCTCACATATCTGACGAAAATTTGACAAATGGATCAACAAAAGCCATTTTAGTGATTCTCACGTACTGATACATGTAAGTGCAACGGAAAGTGTAAAAATGTGTATATTAGAGAGCGTGGGAGGGACAAAAAGCCATTTTAGTGATTCTCACGTACTGATACATGTAAGTGCAACGGAAAGTGAAAAAAGGTGTATATTAGAGAGCGTGGGAGGGACTGCATCGCGTAAACTCTGTTTTGGCTGGCAACATCCTATCATGACTCACTATGTATTAGAACAGTTTATCAGCATGTGTCTCAATACACGCTTGTCTTTCTTCTTGGACGTCAGTGCCACAGACCGTTCATATATAATTCGACCTATATCTTCAACTATCTTCCAACCCAAAGGCTAGCCTTCAAGTTGAAAGATAATGGAGGTAGAAGCGGTAGACACAAACGACCCAACATGATTTCTTTGACCAAAGGCAGTTGAATTTGTCTTCGTTCACAGTCAATATACCGCGATGACGCATTTGCATACATTCCAATTTTTAATATCTATAGCATGTCTCGAGGAAAAAGGATGGCGTTGAGGCACTTACTCACTATCCCACCCCCTTATGCCCCTGGTTCCACTGCCATTCTGCTGTCTTCTTATTGACCGCTATCTTTCATTTACGCAAATCCACGCATATGAAAGATGTGGAGATGGATAAAATATTACGATCGATTGTTGTACGACAATGACCTCCTACTGTTATGATATTTATTCTGTTTGCTCAGTTGCTAGGCATTCCCAGTTGATTCCTGTTTGTCTGTAGTTTGCTATCTCTGGTGCATATCGCCATTCTGTTTCAGATTGGTACTTCTCTACTTGATGATCATACACCTAGAATAATGGAAGAGAAAATTCAATATTTCTACCTGAAACTTTGGATAAAATTTCAGTTTTGATACATATGAAACCACCATGTACTCGGATTCAATGTTTCTCGTTTTAATGTTAGGTGTGTTTGTTGAAAATGCAGCTGCCAACACCACTGATGCTACTCGACTTTTCAATCACATCACAAATGGTTATAATCACAAAATGAGACCTAGGATAAGGCATTCGGAATCGGTGGAAGTGAAAATTCGACTGAAGTTGATAAAACTGATAGACTTAGACCAGGTTCGCCAATCCATCGTGTTCAAGGCAGATTTTGAAATGGAATGGACTGATGAATTGTTACGATGGAATGCTAGCGAATTTGACGGTATTAACCAATTACGGCTAACTAAAGATGATGTTTGGAAGCCGGATATCATGCTCTTGAATTATCAAACGGGAGCAGAACGAATTTACGACAACGCCGCGCAAATAAGTGTGACGTATAATGGGTCAATGGAATGGATTGTAAGTGGTGTATACAGTACACTATGTAAACTTGACATGTCCCTTTTCCCGTTTGATACACAGCAGTGTCCGATATTTGTCAATTCGCGGAGTTACGGACAAAAGGAGGTGAAAATTGTAAGTGCCGGTGATGTAAATGTTGATAAATTCTATGAAAATAATATGTGGGAGTTAATTGGAACTGATCAGAGAACAAGTTATAATGACTCCTCGTTGGTTTTTACGCTTGATTTGAAGAGAAGACCGCTTAAATATATTATCAATAGTTTACTCCCGATTTTGTTACTAGCTCTACTAAATGTCATTGTTTTCAAAGTGCCAGTTGAATCCGGAGAAAGGCTGTCGTTTTCAATAACAGTATTACTATCATTTTGGGTATTCATGGGTGTTATTTCCAGTTCTATGCCCGAAGATAGTCTAAAGATTTCCAGTTTATCTTGGTTTCTCTTTATAGTTATGATACAGAGTACCTTTATAGTTACGATGACGGCTATGAATTTAAATTTATATTATCGACATGGTTCATTGCCCGCATGGCTTGGGAAAGGTTTTTCCTCCAGGAATCAAGTACAAGGACTTGAACGTAAGCAACAACTTGAAGACGATGACAATGCTGTTGAAAGGAAAGTTAAAAAAATAACATGGCGATCACTCAGCAATAAACTGGATCACATTCTATTCTATAGTTTTCTGTGTAGTTTGATTGTGACAACTCTGGGATGTTTCTTGCGGACAGTTTAACAAGATGACATATTTTTTCAGGCATCATTTTATTTAACTGGTAGAGTGCTGAATTATATTTGGTCATCAAAATATGCTCACTTGTCTTTGACTTGGTACAATTTATGGGAGAGTGTAAATTGTTATAATGCAAAGTCACAATGACGTATTAGTTTCATTTCAAAGATAACATGAAGCACATCCACAGAATATGAAGCCTTTAAGTTCCTTTAACCCTTTACCCAACGTAACGGCCAAAACCGGCCAGCGCTATTCTCAAAAATCGCCTATTAATTTTAATTATTTTTTCATTTTTTGTCTCAAAAACATAGGTTATGACCCCTCATTGGAACGAGCTCGTCGAGCTCGTTCCAATGAGGGGTCATAACCTATGTTTTTGAGACAAAAAATGAAAAAAAATAGTTATTCAAGAATTTGTTTTGCAAGTGTCGTCTGCTTTTCATGTTAGGTAAAGGGTTAAGTGTACCTGTACTTTGAATAAAGTCTACATGTGGCCTTCCAATACTCTACCAGTAAATGCAATGCGAGTCACAAGTTTGATCACATTTATCAGTGCTGTACTTTATTGTGTTGGGATCTCATATTTACAAAAAGAATGGTTTGGACACTGCAAAAGAACATATTTTTATGGAAAATGAAACCCTAATAAGCAGAAGGTTGCAGATTATTTCCTTTTTAGCCCTTTGTTCCACGATTTCCGTGTTCCAAGTTTATTCAACGTTACGCGATACTAAACAGTCATTAGAAACATGCTGGATACACTTCGCGTTAAATGCTGATTAGGCGTAAACCCGATATGCAAGAATGCATCTGATTGGGTGTTACATGGCGTAAATGAAATGCTTCGTTACAAAACAGTATCAGGCAAGAAAGTTATTTTACTGTCGAAGTTGATATACTTCCTTAATATATCAACTTCATTCCCTTAACCCTTTACCTAACATGAAAAGCAGACGACACTTGCAAAAAAAAATTCTTGAATAACTATTTTTTTCATTTTTTGTCTCAAAAACATAGGTTATGACCCCTCATTGGAACGAGCTCGACGAGCTCGTTCCAATGAGGGGTCATAACCTATGTTTTCGAGACAAAAAATGAAAAAATAATTAAAATTAATAGGCGATTTTTGAGAATAGCGCTGGCCGGTTTTGGCCGTTACGTTGGGTAAAGGGTTAATGCAAGTTCAATCGTGGTTTGAATCTAGAACACAAGTTGCTTGGAGTGCAGGGGACAGGATTCAAAGAACCTTGTTGGAGTTGTTCATGAAATATAGGAATATCTCTACCTCGGGTTGTCGATTCCATTCCGCCGTCCTCTGTCCTCGTGCTCTGTCTTATTACTCAACCCATCTGCACTTGGAATTTATAAACTGTATGGCCATTTTACTTCCCTCGGTACGCATTTGCATAAATACGCATTGTGCGTCTGGAATGGCATGCCATACTCAAGTACTCAAGGACGTGGCGAGAGGGGGCGGGGGGGGGGGGGGTCACCGCACCCCCAATCCTGACTAAAATTTCCTATAGTTGGAAATTCGGAGGGTAAGTCATGAGTAGTTGGAAATTCCATCTATCTGGATTTTAGAGCTTCTTTGGTAAAGCTGATATCTCCTTTACTTCCCAAAATTCCAACTCGGTTTCAAATTGGCAGAAATTCCATCTGTTACTACAGTGTACGCAACATCGAGCTTCATAAGTATGCATGACGTCAATCGGTACGAGATTTCTAAAGTACTTTTACTTATAGCAATAAAAACCCTCGTAATGCACTTCAAGAAAATCACATCATGCAAAATCGTTATCCTTAGTTAATTCCATCACTCACAGTTGCAAAATGATGAAACATCGAAAATTGGTCATTTCTGCATAAAAGATCTGATTTAATGTTAGGCGAGTGTGAATTGCTAAAAGTTCTCAGCTTGAGCATTTCTTTAGCACATATTCAATTCCCAGAATAATAACAACTTGATAATTGTGTATATCATCATAAATGTGTTGACATTTCAGTCACTAGAATCAATGTTATACCCCCTTTCGTGACATCATATTCACAATTTTTCTCGGTTGTGAATTCCAAACTAGGGAGAGGGACCGGGAGGGGGTCTCTGGAATTTATGTATCCATTTGTCCACCCGTCCATTCTTCCACCGGTTAATCAACTCACCCCTCTGGCCGTGTAACTGCACACAAAAAGTTGGATCATCCATACTTTATTTTGCATTTTATTCTTTGTGCACGTGGCTCGTGATTATCTTGAAAATTATATACACATCGCTTACTCTATGATTGTCGTACCTTTGTCGGCATGCAACTCTTGGAGGGCATATTTAGTATACGGCGGGTGTTTGGTTGTTAATCGGGACTTAATGGCTCTTTATACAGCAATGATGACATCAGGCAGGGCAGTTTTACAAGCGGGGGAAGCCGGAGGAATCGGAAAGAACCACCGAGATGCGGCGAGCAGCTGTCAGAACCCCCCCCCCCCCCCTCCCAACTGCACGTGCAAATTTAGCAGCGTCTGGAGGCAGCTGCACAATTGACGTGCAGCACGCCTGAGTGCCCAGTATCACCGTGTCCCTACGTAGGCAATCAGGATTAAAGCGATAACCCAGTTTTCCAAAAAGGTGGATCATTCGGTTTGAAGGCTAATGCTCCAACTGTTGAGCCTACGCGCACCCATCCCGGAGGGGTGGGTATCGAAACGAAAATGCAGGTGGGATGGGTCTGAAAAGTGTAAACAACAAAAAAACCTGTTGTGTCAGCAATTCTTCTCCAGGCCTCACCTTCGTCAAACTCGTATTACGGTCTCGTTATGGTGTTCCGTTGGAACACTCGCCTCTTTATAGATAATAGGTGAAGTTGTCGTATACTAACCAGTCTGCGGAACCACCTTCAAAGAGTAGCTTAGATAGGTGTTAATGTTGGGTGCACGATAGAAGTAATTCCTAAATGTCTGAACACAGAGCTAATAATACACCAAGCTGCATGGTCGTACTCAAAGGTGTAATTAAAAGTAAAAATTGGGCCTTTGGAAGGGGGGGGGGGCGTAAAAATCGGCCTTGGGAAGAGGGTACGGACAACTCCTTTTTATCGGAAATCGCAATGAAAATTTGCTTCTAAAGTTGCGTTTTTGTGATCAGTGAACAGTAGCAAATGTTCCCGCTGAAAATCTGGGACCTACGCGAAAGTGTATTAAAAGTGCTTTTTGTTCGTTTCGGGGAGTTCCCCGCCCCTAAACGTCAGGAATGCGCCACTTAAGAAATGTGATTTCTCCAATGGTACCCGGTACTAACAACTCGAGAGCAGCAACCCTTCAGTTCAGTGTAACTAAAACCCTCTGGGCACTCAGACTGTAAGGCACATGGACCACCACTGGCATATTTATCACTGCGTGGTTTCCCTTGATGACAGTAAGTTAAAAATGCTTCCTATACCTCTGAATTGATGTAAAACTGTTTCTCGTGTGAATCTGGAAGGGTTTTTTTTATTACACGTCTGGTCTATGAAATCCCCATCTACAGAAAAACTAAACCATGCGGAAAATGGAAATCCGTTCCTCACAGATGTGGCGAACGGAAATCGTTGAACAGATGTTTGATCACCGGAAACTGAACCGATTGCGAAATAACTAAATAAAAAGTCTAAAAATTAAGGATGTGGCGAGTTTAATGTGTACGAAAAAAGCGAAGAAGAAACAGTTTCGACAGTTTCGATATATGAAGGGGATAATGAATATACAGCAGCAGAAGAAGAGCATGAATACGCAAATTTGGTTCGCGATCAAATGTGTTCATTTTGTTGATATTTGTCAAATGAATTGCTGAGTGTCCTTGTTTTTTATGGACGCTAAGACATACAATAAACATAGGACGACACGTGCTTGTGAATGGATTAATCGATATGGTGCTTGTGCTATCGCGGAAGGATAAAACATGAGGCATGTGGCCTCTCGTTTTAATCTCCCGCGCTGGCACACGTGCCGTATCGATTAACCCATTCACAAGCGCGTGTCCTTCTGTGATACCCATTTGCCTCACATACCTTTTAGGGATCGCCGAAATCCTTTCCCGAAGAAGGAATCTCACACATCCTGCCTAGGTCTGTTGAGGCAAGAGTGACTGCAGGATAGCCGTTTAGATATGAGAACAAACAATAATAAAAAGTCCGCATTATAAGCCGTTCTTATGAACCAATTCCCGCTCCACCTCACACCACTCCAGTGAAGAAACAAAAAAAAACAAACAAACAAATCTGTCACACATACGTCCATTAACCTGTATTACACATTTAAAGTCTGCGTTCCCAGATTAGATCGTCTAATGCAATATTAGCTGCAGGATTGGATAATATAATTTGCATTTTAAGGGAAGATTAGATGTAAATTTTGCATACATTTATGTTTAGAAGCATCAGCAACAGAATGACCCTACAGCTCATTGGATTGCTGGATTAAATTATTACTGATCTTCCGCAGCTATGCTTCTTGAAATGATAAGACAAAGCACAACGTGAATGGATTGAGGGGTACTTTAAAACAGGACCCAAGTTGGAGCTTTTTCTGCATTGAAATACATGAAAATACCAACAAAGGTTGTTGAATCTATGCCCCGAACTTTACATGTGTTGTATTTTCTGTTTATACCACGGATCAGCTTGAATTAATTGAATAATGTTGATACTTGTGAAGAAATATATCACCCCTCGGCGTTCTGTTTACTTTCTTGGTGTTTTGTGTCAAAGCATTTCATCGCATCATAACGAAAGTCAAATGCGTAACGACCTATCAGATGCGTTTTTACATGTCGTACGTACACGAAGAGCGGTGTGAAAGGAATGGTTGTCCGCTAGTACTTACAGTCCTACGGACAACAGTTCCTAAGCAATGGCAGTCTCTAGGACTACCTTTTCATAGGAATCATAGTCGAACGGACAGGTGTCACTGGCCCAACGGAATGATTGTCCTCAGAGTCTAGCAATATAGTCCCACAGGGATAAAGTCCCCTAGAAATGGTAGTCTCTAGGACTTCCTTTTCTTTGTTTTCTTAGTCCTACGGACAAATAGTACTAGTTGTCCGCTAGGAATTTTTATCACAAGAACAAGGGTTCTCTAGGAATAATAGTCCTTTCGCCTATCTTTCCCCAGGCACTACTAAAAAATATAAACAAGTCACTACGGGAAAGTCATCTGTACCTACGAACTACTATTCCTTCTTCAGTGAAGGGCACTGTTGTCCTGTATTTTTTATAGTCCATTCCACTGTGTAGCAATGTATAGAATACTGTACAAGAGTCACAAAAATATTGATTTGTTCATCGCTTTCTCGTGGTTTAGTGGTAAGGTGTCCGGCTTAAGAATGTGTCCGCTTAAGAAAGTGGGTTCGAGTCCCACTTGGGGGCCAATCTTATTTAATTGTTTTAATTTCTTTTTTTAATGGAATAATAATCTTACTCTTCTATTTTCCTTCTAAATTTGTTCAATATTATTTTTATCTGTGTGAATACGTTGCGATTATTGTGATGTAGTATGCTGATGGTTCAAAAAAAAATTCGTGCGACGTCGTTTCTGTCTCGTGGTCTACTGGTAAGAGGACTGGTTCGAGTGGTCAACTTTACGGGTTCAAAACTCACCTGTTACATCACATTTTTTTCAATGTTTTATTAAATACTTTACTTATATTGTTATGTTTGAACTAATTACAAGCCACTTAGTGCCTATCTCTGCAATTCCACGCAGCATCGCTCTTTTTGATAAGTCTTTCATATTCCACGTGTTACATGTTTCAATCCGACTCAGGGATCAACACTGATTTCCATCATCTGGACACAGATGATTGAATGATCGACGGTGGCGACCGTGCCAATGCCGTGTAGGTTACCCTAACTTCGAAATCATCGTGCTCGGATGTATCGAAACTAAAAGCGTTTTTTAAGCAGAAATCTTAGCCGGGGTGGGTTCAAAACTTAACGGGTTCAAAACCCACCAGTTACATCATATTTTTTTCAATGTTTTATTTAATATTTTACTTATACTTATATTGTTATGTTTGACTTAATTACTTTGCCTACAAGGAATAAAAGACCGTAGGACTTTGTTTACAAGAAATAATTGCCCGTGGGACTTGGGCTGCAATGAATAATAGTCAATGGGACTTGGGCTTCTAGAAATAATAGACCGCGGGACTTGGATTGCTAGAAAATTATAGTCTGCGGAACGTGGATTGCTTGGAATATTAGTTCGCGAGACTTGGGCTTCTAGGAATAATAGACCGTAGGACTTGGATTGCTAGGACTTATAGTCTGCGGAACTCGGACTGCTAGTTAAATGGTCCGTGGGACTAGGACTTCTAGAAATTATAGACCGCAGGACGTAAAATGCTAGGAATAATAGTCCACAGGACTTGGACTGCTAGGAATTAAACACCATGAGACTAGGACTACTAGGAACAATAGACCTTGAGACTTAGGTTACAAGGAATAATAGACCATGGGACTTGTACTGCTATAAATGATAGACCGTGGGATTTGGACTGCTTGAAATCATAGATCGTGTGACATGGATTGCTGAAATAAATAGTCCATGTGTTACAAGTGACCGGCAAACATAATATCTGGAACTCTTACAACTGAAAGTTACATTTACTGGATAACGGTTGCGGAATACTAAAGTCCACGAAGCTTCGTTATATAAGATTCACAGCCTGATGGAACTCGCGTCAGGTGATAATACGGTAACGCGTTTGGATATAAAAATTGTAAGTTAAACGGACACGGGAAGCGTTAAGTTTAGGACGCTTTACATGGAACACTGTTTGGAATGATGAATTTGATCCAGTTCCACATTGATTAGTACAACACCGGTGCAAATTTAGACACTTCCCTCATTTTTCGATTGAAGAAATAAGTGTTAAAAGTCTTATCTGACTACTGTATTCCTTATTTGCCAATAAGTACTGCAAGGAATTTTAGAAACTAAAATCGACTGACTATGGTATCTCAAAATCTACATTTTTGGACTCGGTTGTAAAGTATCACAAAAACTTATAGAACAATCTGTGAACTTCTGGTGGCTGTAGGTCTGTGGATGTGTTGGGTTGTAGTGTTGGTGTGCTGTGTGGTAATGATGGATTGTGTTGATGGGTTATGTGGGTATTGATTGGTTGAGTTGGTGGGTTGTGTGGATATTGACGAGTTGTGTGGATGGATGTTTTTGGATAGGCACGGTTTGGATGTGGGAGGAGTATGGGAGTTTATTGCATACAAAAAGCCAATCAGTTTTTTTCACTAATGCATCTCAAGGGCAGGGATTGCCTGCTGCTACTGCGCCTTACCTTACACTGAACCAGGATTCCGCTTTAGGTTGGTGCGACGTGCCTTGGTACGATGTCATCTTGACTAGCATGGCGAAATTGTGACTGATGATTCAGCGGTCCAAACTTGGTCTGTGCCACTTCCGCAGTGACCTTGAACAAGTAACTCAATCCTAACTGCTTAGCTGGGTGCACGATTAAAAATGTGCTAAGGCGTACACCAGATTATATACAGATCAACACGCAAGTGTGAATGGGTTAATCGATATAGCACGAGTGCCAGCGCGGAAGGATAGAACGAGAGGCCACACACGCGTGTCGTTCTGTGTTTATTACACGCCTTCGCATCTGTAAAACAATTATTAGAAGGACACTCAATAATTTATTTGATAATTATCAACAAAAAAGAACACATTTTGTCGCCAACCAAACTTGCGTGGGGAACCTGTGTTACTCTTTCGTCCTCACGGTTCCAATGTGTTCTATGTACCTACTGGCACATAGATCACATTGGAACTCAGAGGACGACTTTTAGCTATCGCTAGGGATTGAAATTGTAATTGCGGTACACGGTTTGTAGGAAATTCCAGTGAAATTTCGCTTCTTTATAAAAATAGTCCGTCAACGATTTCCGTTCCACACATCTGCGGAACAGATTTTTATTTTCTTCAAGGCTTCGTGTTGGTGTAGATGGGGATTTCATAGAACAGGCGTGAAATAAAATGATAAACATGCTTTCAACTAATGCTTACCTGCATTGTGTTAGGTTATCACATCTGAGAGTTGGTGAGTCTAGTGATTAGTCAGAAGAGGAAAGGTTTGCGAAAACAAAAAAAATCTTATTAGAAATGTGGTTTATAATTTCATTTGCTAAACACACAGGCTTCGCAGTGTGCCCCAAAATTTATTTTCTGCTAGTTTAAGTTGTCCGCATGGGGAGGGGACTATGATTTCCAGTATCCGGGAATAAAAGTCTACTAAGGACATGCATTCCTAGATACTGCACTATTTTTCCTAAGAATTCATAGTGCACTGGACAATATCTCCAAGGATTAATTGTCCCAAGGCTAACATTCCTAGAAATGACAGGCCCCGGACTACTATTACTGGGACTTAGTGTCCGACTGACTATTTTTCCTAAGGACTTGCATTCCGTTTACACCTGGTTTCACGAGTATTATATCTAAAACAATTATTAATATCTTTCTTTTATCGGGTAACTTTGAAAACACACAATAATCGTGGCATAATACTTCCAATTTATATGAACAATGCTGATCGCCAAAAACCTTGAAAACTTTTGGGCAGTTATCTTATTACGCTCCCGTGTTGTGTTATTTATGTTAAAAAGAGTGGTGGTCGAATTGGTTAAGTGCGCTGGTCTCCCATGCCAATTCAATTCAATTCAAATGTATTCACTCATCAACCCGACATGGGTACAAGAGGTGCATTATAACATGTCTACGTAAAGATACTGGTGGTTTCATAATTTAGATATAAGCATAGAAATGACACTGTAGATTGTGATAATTAAATTGATTGAAGATAGGAATACGAGTTGTGCATACCAAGACCTCGTATTGTCGCCTGTGAAGAAACGGTGTCCACTGCAATGCTAAAACATTGCATCAGCCACCCATTCCCTACCAAGGGACGTGGCGTTACTCTGATGCTTGACTTAATCCCCCTTCCACCCGCGCAACAACTCCGTGGCACGATATGACCATGATTTCTTTATTGGGGGTTACTGATGGAGATTAAGTTCACTTTGTTGCAATGCTGGACCCCTCTTTTCCAGGATAGGTCGAAACGGGGTAAAGGTGGGCAAGACATAGAGTGCAGTAATAGTTTTCCTTGTTTTGCTCCGAAAGAGGGAAAGATGGGGATGCGCAAAGCTGGTACAAGGTAGGCAGTGTCGTTGTATTCCATATATAGTGGAACTTGGAGGTAAAATGAGGACCATACCTGTATTCCGAAAGGCCCCTAACCCGAAATCAAGCAAGGAGTGAATATCAGGACCCGTAGAGTATTTAGTGAACTCCATCAGTATCCCTGCTAAAACCGGCCGTTTATACTGCGTACTACCTTTGTCACGATCAGTGACTATTAAAAATACATTTTTAGGGCTTGGTTGAAATTATAGATTGCAACCGTACTGAAGAGAAGAATGTGTTAAAATATACGCGGAATGATGGGTTCTCATTTAGAACATTTTACCAGTTTAAGAATATATCCATATTATTGGGCATTCCAGTCCCTTCATGGATTCATTGCGATGTTCGGAGGAATATATTTCAGTTTTTTCAACTGCAACGGAAACTCGGATGCTCGTCACGAAATACACACTTCCCTATCATCCAGTAGGGAGAGAAAACAGCCTGGAACCGAGGCGGCGAACCGCAAAGGGGTGGGGAAGGAGGTTATGATTTAGTTTAGATTGAGTAATCTGTGTAAAACAACTGCATCATTTGAACATTGAATTTATTTTCTCGATAAAACTGCAGAGCTGCTTCCGGATTTTCACGCTTGTCGTACACATTAATTTCTGGAATTTACAAATGTTCGGCCGGTTGTAAGACCACACTGGAAGGAAGCTTTTGCGTAATTCCTTTAATGAATATAATGATATTTATCAGCAACAGTATTCATGTCACACATCAGGCATGCACGCATTTCGGGGAATATTACTCCAGGAACCAACCTCTACAGGAAGCCGATTATTTGTCAATCTGAATGTGGCCAAAGTAGATCTGTTTTTGGGTCCAAGTTTTATCAAATAAGGTTCTAGAAAAAGGGAACTTTTGAAACTTTTATTGGTCATACATTTGGGAGAGGCTGACAGTTTGGTTTGCCAATCCTGTTCATACTGACACGTCAATACATATTTAACTGTGCGGAATAATTCAGATTTATGGTCTACTTGTTGGTTGAGCAAAACCCCAGACAGACCGATCGTATTTAAAATCGTTTCAACGAATACAATCCATTTATTGTCGATTTTGCCAGCAATATGCTGGTGCAACAAATACCGATAAAAAACTGAAGTAAGTTTGGTGGGGTGGGTCTGTACAATACTGGCCCAGAGAGATACCATTCTCGACTTAATTACTTCTCCAAAGGTCTCGGGACAGATCCTCGATTGGGGAAATTTCTCTAGGTGTCTGAACACTCTCTGTCGGTATCAATTGTGGGGTTGATGCTATAACAGAGTACCGTCCTATCGGATGGGATGGCTGTCCTCTGTACGGAGAGAGAGAAACACTCCGTGTAGACTAAAAATCTCTTTGTAGTATTCGAGAAGAGTGAGGCCACGAAGTTGCCGCCACGAAGGTAATCCCACACACCTGAGTCAGTGAAACAAAGAGAGGCGTAAGTTGCAAAACATGCTCGCTAATCCTTGTAAAACAAATTTACTCGAAACAATTATTTATGAGGATTAATTTAGAATCTCTTTCTCGGAAATAAAACAATCTAAAAAAGAGTCATGGACAACATTGAGGAAACATTATCCCACTATAGATAATAATGTTTATCTGTACTATATTTTAGAATGTCTGTATGTATGCCTATCTGTCTGTCCGCTATAGAAATGAATATGGGGCCACCCCGAGTGTCCAAAATGTGTCTACTAGGAGTACTTTTTATGGCGGAGGTCATCGTCAGGTTTCAAAAAGTGTGTGAGGTGGGGGTGGGAGTGTAGGGGTGCAACAAAAGTTATGACCAAAATTTTGTTACCGATATATGTCTTGAAAGGGGTCTACTGGGGTGCGTTTTTATCAGGAATCTAATGGTGAGGTTTAATAAAGTGCCGGGGTGGGGGTGGGGGTGTAGAGGGGCACCAAAAGTTATGACCAAAATTTTTCTCACCGATATAGGTCTTCAAAGAGGTCTACTGGGGATAATGTTTTACCAGAAATCTAATGGTAAGGTTTAAAAGTGCCGGGTGGGGTGGGGGTGTAGAGGAGCACCAACAGTTATGACGCGTAACTTTAATACTCTCCTCAGCCCGAGCAATGCTGGGTAACCCTGCTAGTATTATATACATTGTTCGAGCTATCGAAACTTTAAAGGAAATTACATCCTGTACATTTTGTTGATTTTAAAAAAGCTTTTGGCACTTTTTGGAGGGTGGAGCTCTAGCAAAAATTCATTTGGTTTAACGTTAATGGTGAATGCCTTAAAATAACAACAAAGTGTAACTCTGACATTATCGACAAGATGACGACAAAATCAGATTCCTACACATGTGCATCAATATCCTACAGTAGGGCTAATTACTACCGTTGTTGTTTGTAACTTAGCTGAAAAAAAAACGGAGGTCCATTGGCTGAAACACCTCTTGTGCATAGGGCATATCGTTGCCTGAGTGCTAGAATGTTCTATGTCCCCCATGGGACATAGAACATTCTAGCACTCAGGCGACGATATGTACAACATTTGATAGCCTTACTATTGCCAAAGCACGAAGATCAACACACAGAATCTGTTTTTGAGTGATCACCAGTGAATATCATGAGCTACTTTGTCCCGATCATTTTAGGGGATACGGACTAAATGCTAGGTTCACAAGCCCCCACCAAGGGCTAATGTTAATGATTTTTATGTTAATGATTTTTGGTCTATTTGATTATGCGGGTGCCTATTAATGGAGAATGTGCTACCCCCAAATTAACAGTGTGCACACTGTATAGTAATACTTCATAACTACATAATTAAGGAAGTGTGAAATTACATTATGTCTGATGTCTCAGTGGCTTGACTCAAACAATCGGAAGAATTTATATTTCCCATTGAATATTGTTAGTTTCCGGGTTTACATAAAGCATAATAGTTATATAATTGGGTTATTGGAAATAGAAATATGTAAAGATTATGTGAAGAAAAATAGGCAAAATGCTAGGTTTACAAACAGATCATACTAAGGGCTGATATTAACTATTTTCGATCTATTTGTTTTTAAATGATCACAAGTCACTAGGACAACTTACCAACCTGGCGTACCTGGGTTTACAACCCAGGTATCCTTTGGGTGGTAAACGGTCTTGCTGAAACTTGTGTGCAACGTAGTTCGCTGATAAGTGCGAATAGAAGCCCCAGAGGGTTACATTTTTAATCGTTGAAAGTGAGCTTAAGCTTCCCCTCCTGAAGTCCTTTTTCTGGTTGGAGGGTGGGGGCACTCCAAGGAGTTTATTGGTTGCACAACGAAGTTCGTGGTAGAGCATGTAGGCTATTAGGGAATTACATTGGATCCTGAGAGCCTCTTATTTACGTATTAAAATATGCGTCTGCAGTCTATGAGACTCCTCCCACCCCACCCCCCCCCCGACCCCACCCCCGTCCTCCCTCTCCGAATAGGGGAGGCTCCGCTGAGTACATTATAAGCTAGCATTACACACTTGCTCACACCAGCATTCTTCTGTCTAAGCGCTTGCCACGCGTCATACCTAAGTGTGCCCATTAATGGAGAAGGTGCTGCCCCTAATTAACAGTGTTCACACTGTATAGTAATACTGCATTACTAAGGAAGTGTGAAATTTCACTGTGTCTTATATCTTATTGGTTTAACTCAAACAATCGTCAGAATTTATATTTTCCAATGTACGTTGTTAGTTTCTGGGTATACATTAAGCATAATAGTAATACAAATGGGTTACTGGGTATAGAAATATGTAAAGATTATGTAAAGAAAAATAGGCAAAATGCTAGGTTTTTAACGAGCTCCTACTAAGGGCTGATGTTAACGATTTTCGATCTATTTGTTTTTAAATGATCACAAGTCATTAAGACAGCTTACCATCCTGGCAAACCTGTATTTACAGCCCAGCTATGCATCGGGTGGTAAACGGTCTTGCTGAAACTTGTGGGCAATGTTGTTTGCTGATAAGTGCGGAAAGAGGTCCCAGAGGGTTACACCTTAAATCGTTGAAAGATGCCGTAAGCTTCCTCGCATATAGGCCTTTTTATTGGTGGGGGGAAGGGGCTCCAAGGAGATTGTTCGTAACACTCCGAGACTCGTAGTAGATACACACTTGTATGTGAAGCATGTATGGTATTAGAGCAATTGCATTGGGTTCTGGGGCCTCTCATTTACGTATTAAAATATTTATTTGCAGTCTATGAGCCCCACCCCACCCCCAGCATATGGGTGGCTCCGCCGAGTACATTATAAGCTAGCATTACACACTTGCTCGCACCAGCATTTTTCTGTCTAAGTGCTTGCCAAGCGCCAAACCTAAGTGCACCCTTTAATGGAGAATGTGCTACCCCCATTTAGCAGTGTGCACACCGTATAGTAATACTACATAACTAAAGAAGTGTGAAATTGCATTGTGTCTTACGTCTTAGAAACAATCGACAGAATTTATATTTCCCATTGTATGATGTTAGATTCCGGGTATACATTAAGCACAATAGTTATATAACTGGGTTACTGGAAATAGAAATATGCTAAAGTAATGGAAACCCACTGACAACATACATGGGCGTAGTATCTGAGACAGAAGATTTTGTAAAACACTTCGATGAAATTATTTCTGTACTTGCTGCAGGCTCAACGAGCTTGCTGTCAAAGCTCTTCATTACATACTGGGTATTTTTTGTTGGAAATTTTGTAGCAAGCTCGTGAGCAAATCTCAAGCGTTTGTTAGTTTCTACCCCAAGTTTTTCAGTGTATATATGCTCCCCAAGGATGTTGAAAGGGCACTTACGTGACATTCTGTTTGTATTCTAGTTCGTCTTCTTCTTCTTCACTCCCCAGTCATCGGATGTGACCCCTTTTCTGGAACGAGCTTTACTAACTGTCCCAATAGACTATCTTCTTAGTGGTATGACTCATTTCCCACAATCGTTATAATTTATATTTCTCATTGTCCGTTATTAGTCCCCGGGTATACACTGAGTATTTTTGGTATATAAGTGGTTTATTGGAAATAGAATTATGCTTAAGTAATGGAAACCCCACTGACAACACACATGGGTTTAGTACTTTAAATAGAGGTAAAATGAATCATTGACTTGCACACTAAATTAAAAGATCAACACAACTGATAGATGTTTTTTTCGTCTCTGCTTCCCCTTTTTGCTCGACAGAATTAATACTCCATACTTGTAAAAGAGTATTTTCCATAACTTCGATATCAGTAGTTTTTACACCACCACGCAGAAATATTGCTTGAAACTTGTTTGTAAGTATGAAGTTTTTGTTCGCCTGTGTTGAATTAATTGTATTTCATTCTTTTTTCTTGTTATCATTTATTTTATTCTCTTCCATCCGTGCATGTTCTTACACATTAAACCAGACTGTTGGATATGGATCAGTTTCCAAACACATTTTACATAATAAACACTTAACTCTTAATGACGACATGTTCATTATACTCAGAGGATGTAGTGATGAACCCGGTAGCCCAGGTGGCGACGATGGCGGGTAATATTACACTAGACACAATCCAGACAGACTCGGAGTATGATTTTATAGCTCGATGTAACGAAATTAACCACCACACTGACGATGCCGAAGATTCACCATTTCATGGTCAGGTAAATAACTGCACTTAACACACCAATTCCTTTGTCTAAGAGACGTGAAATACCCGATAGAGCAATCGTCACTTGAACACCTGTACTCACTTACCATAACTGGGTCCGTGCGTTCTGTGAATTGGTGTGTAAGTAAGTTACTAACCTCGCTGTCGGTATTCATGAATTTGAACAACCTGCCAGCGTGCTGTAATACCTCGCCGCTTCGCGGCACGGCGTCACATACCGCACGTTGGTAGGTTGTTCAAATTCATGAATAACTCCAGCTCAGTTATTAACTATTACTTATCTCCCAGAACAATTTCGTTGCTCAGCTATCAACAAGGATAAATCATTTTCACTATTTTACCTTAATTGTCAGAGCCTCAACGCACACTGGGATTCCCTGTATGGTCCCTTTACAACATGCAGAATAAAGAACAGACCTTTGACATAATTGGCCTCACCTAAATTTTTAATATTTACAAAAACATGACTTATTCTTTGGATGGCTATCAGCCATTGATCAAAATGAACAGACCAGACGATGACGACAGGAGAGGTGGAGTTGGGATTTTTATAAAGGAAAACATTGATTTCAAAATTCGCCAATACCTCTCAATTTTCATTCCGCACGTCAAAGAATCCCTATTCATTGAAATTAACATCCATACATTTCGCAGAATTGTTGGTGTAGTATATAGACCAAACACAGCACACAGGCCAGATATTGATAGTTTCCGCGTCAAAATAACTGAAATAACTAATAAAATAAATTTAAGAAAAATTACTCGGATACATAACGGTGACATTAATATTGACCTCTTAAAAACCGCGTCTCATATGAAAACAGAAAATTATATTAATTTAATGTTTAGCCAGGGATATCTTCCGATTACAAAACCCACGAAATTGACCACCCACCCAGCAACACTAATAGATCACGTTTTCACAAATAATCCTCAAACACCCTCTATGTGCGGAATAATATTAACCGATGTCTCTGATCATTTTGGTTTATTTTATGCAGAAACCCTTCCCGAGAAATCCAGCAATAAAACTCTCATTTGGAAACGTAAATTTACTGCAGAAAACAAAGTATTGTTCACTTCACTTCTATCTCAATGTGACTTCTCATCAGTCTTAAAATCGTACTGTCCAAATTCTGCCTACAACGCTTTTATTGACATTTACCTGGAAATATTCGAATTGGCGTTCCCACTAAAACGCGTTTGTAGGAACAATAAGCTTATTAAATAGAAGCCTTGGATGACAATGGGCTTAATTATATCTTGTAAACATGAAAACAAATTTTATCATAAACATTTTTTTAAAAAAAACACGGAATCTAACCAAAAGCATTATAAAAATTATTGCAAGATCTTTAATAAAGTGAAAAAGCAATGTAAGGAAATCTATTATAAAGATATTCTAAATAACAATAAGAACAACATTAAAAACAACCTGGCAAATACTAAATGAAACCATCAAAAAATCTAGACAAGAAGCCAACTTACCCACTTTTTTTATGAAAGATAACAAAAAAATGATCACCCAAATGAAATAGCGTGTGAACTAAATACATAGTTTGCAAATATTGGCAAGCTTACAAGAGAAAAAATACCTAAATGACGTAAATCTTCTTACGACCACATAGAAGAATGTTCATTTGGAAATTTTTACAGCAACCCAGTGTGTGACATAGAAATTAGAAATATTGTAAAATCTTTAAAAACCAAAAATAGTCAAGGTTGTGACAACATCAGTTCAAATATTGTCAAGCTTAGAATTGACTATGTTATTACCCCACTAACGCACATTGTCAACTGCTCGTTTGCACACGGTATTGTCCCAGAATGAAAATTGCCAAAGTCATTCCCTTATTCAAATCCGGTAATGAGCATAACTTTACTAATTATAGACCTATCAGCCTATTACCCACTTTCTCAAAAATCTTCGAAAAACACATGTCTGTACGACTCGTAACATTTTTAGACCGGTTTAATATATTGCATCCTTTCCAATATGGATTCAGAAAGAGACATAGCACTAAGCACCCTGACATGCAGCTGCTCAAAAGTGTGGCGCTGATGAAAATAATAAAAAGGTAAAAACTATACCCTTGCCCTATTTCTTGACCTTTCTAAAGCATTTGATACTATAGATCACTCCATCCTACTAAACAAATTGGAAAGATAAAGTATAAGAGGACTAAGTCTAAATTGGTTCAAAACCTATTTATCGAGAAGAAAACAATATGTCGCATATGGTGGTCAAGAATCCGACTTGGTCCCGATAAAACACGGGGTTCCCCAAGGATCCATTCTCGGACCAACGTTGTTTTTATTATATGTCAATGATATTTGTCATGCCACTTCTCTGAATCTGCTGTCATCTGCAGATGATACTACCGTGCCCTCCTCGGACTGCGACCCAATTCAATTAATTCCTTACCTAAACAGAGAGCTTGATAATTTATTTAATTGGTGTTGCGCGAACCAGCTATCCTTAAATGTCGCAAAAACAAAATACATTCTAATTAATCCCTCCAATAAAATTAAATTACTTACACCTTCACCAAGGATTTTAATAAATGACCAGGAAATAAGTAGGGTAGGCTCAGATTGTACAGAAAAATCGACTAAATCCTAGGAATCCACATCGACGAGAATTTATCCTTTAAATATCATGTATCTCAATTTTGTTTTAAAATAGCTCATGCAAATTTTGCCCTTAATAAAGTGAAGACCATATTTCCCCATGATGCCATGAAAACCCTCTATTTTAGCTTAGTACATACTCACTTACTGTATGCAATAAACATGTGGGGAAATGTGAGGTCAATACATAAGCTAACGATGTTACAGAAGCGATCCTTGCGCAAAATAAGCAATAAGAGATATAATGCACATGCAGACCCCTTCTTTCGCAATAATAGAGTATTAAAAGTTGAAGACCTCTATAAACTCCAGACATGTTTATTTGTATTCGACTGGTATGGTGGAAACCTGCCTGATTCTTTAAAAAAACTATTTTAGTGTAATCGATAATCCAACAGGCAGGTGGCGCAGAAGATCTGGACTTCTTCATTCCAATAAAACGCGAACTAAATTCCTCGATTTCCTTCCCTCAAATGGGTGCACCAAAATCTGGAACACGCTAGATAGCAATATCAGAAGTATAACGGAGAGATATCGATTTAAAACACTAAAAAAAGAACTAATGGCCTTTTTTCTATCATCATACCCGTACAATGTTGATTGCAATAATCCATATTGCCCCGAATGTAGTCCCTGATAGAGACACAATGCTTTTTCGCCGTCTAATAGACTAAGGACATTTGTTGTTAGGTGTCTTTGGGTTCCCAGTTCTTTTCTCATTGGGTACTAAATTACTAACCCCCATGTAGTGGACTGCTTGAAGGGTAAGCCTTACTCTTATAGTTAAAATACGTTATGAGAAACGTGAAGTAAGAAAACGGTACTTCTGATGCAATTGTTTGATCTTCTAAATTAGTATCCAACATATTCCTAGTACTGGTCTGGATCACCCCTCGTGCACCTCTTGGTCTCTGTAGTAGTTTCTTCCTAGTGTATATTTTAATAAAAAAAATAAGTACTTGTACCAGGAGGTGTGCCATTGTTCCAGCTGACTGCTGGGTCATCTTATCCAACTGTTTCCCTGCTCGATATGCACGAGGGTAAGCCACGTTAGGTAAAACACGTACTTATAAAACAGTCTGGCTTAAGGTTGCGTAATGCACAGTTTGGGAGACAATAGGTAGACAGCCAATCTGGCTATATTGTCTCCCTGCAGTATACATTGATATTGTCATGATTGAGTAGTGTTAATTTACGTATCTTTTTGTATCCTTAAAACACTCTTTACTACTGTATGTATCTTCTCCATTTGTGTCATGTATACTGCAAAATAAAGAAATCTATCAATCAATCAGATTGACGTGCTTTTTGCGGGGAATTCATTGCAGGACTTCTAGTTTTAACTACACCATAGAAAAATTATCAAAAAATATATAGTAATTGTTGTGTCATCCATAGCACAAAACAGGCTAGTTGTGAGGGTAAATTTGAATATGCAGCTAACAACCATTTAGTTTCTTCTTTTTCGAATTTTGATAGAGTTTGTTGGTTTTCTTTTGTTTTATAAAACAATTAACACCCCGAAACATCCAACTGATCCTCCATCTAATCATCGTGAAAAAATCTCATTGGTTTAAAGAGCCTATTATTAAATTATTCATTTATCTTTAATAAATCTCCCCATGGAAATAACTATAAATATATCCAATTATATTTTGTTTGACAGAGCTGGAAGAGGTGTGTTTAACAAAACATAACAGGTTGCATTCCACTTCTACTGAACTGAATTGTCTTCTACGGGATAATAGTTAGTAAGGAAATAAAACCCTTAACTGTGTTTATTCCGGCGTGTAAGAAATTTACACTTTTCTGAGACCTCATGTACTCCGATGCGCAGCCGAAGGGTGTATCAATTTCAAATCAGCGTAAATTTCCATATACCTTAGAATGTATTCAGATGACCAATATCATAAAGATCGTTTATCTAGTTGACATGGCAGTTTGATTAAGGTCTTGTTAATGTTTATGTATTTCCTTTTCTAATATACTTCAGGTAAGTCTCAAGTGTTATTCGTAAACTACAATTTGGTAATTTCAATGATTTCACTCTCCAACTTCACCCATACTTGACATTATGTGTCAATGCGTCGCAACAGGACTTACCGTTTTGCATTACCCCCCGCTTCTCTCCAAAACGCCCGAACACGGAATATTAACACATCATTTATTTATTTATTTATTTATTTATTTATTTATTTATTTATTTATTTATTTATTTATTTACTTGGTTTTAACAATCCTATTGAGGGCCGGGGTTACTTCGTCTCGGACAGTTGTAAGGGGGAGGAAGAAGCCGGAATACCCGAAGAGCAACTGTCAGACTCCTCAATGTACTAACTACGCACAAGCAGGGTTAGCATTGGTTGAAGACAAGTGCACCATCGGCATTTAGTATGCCTTAGTACACAGCGCCGCCGTGCTCCCACATGGGCTATAGGAATTAAGTGCCTTGCCCAAAGAAACAACGAAGTTAACGCTGGGCACGATCTTTGAGTTTGAAGATGAATGCTCTAACCACTGAGTCAGCGTGGTCTCATACTGATACATACCGTCACGAATCAATTCCGAAGTTTGGAATCACATCTGACTGTTATCTTAATTGTTATTGTATGGAAGTTGTTTTTAATGTTTATAGCTTGTGTATGAATTATAACTTCAAATAGTCATTCATTATAATACAAAACACACACAGACGTTTGTTCATTGCGTTACGTTGGATTTAGGATCCAACGAAATTCGATTTTATTCCAGATCGTGTAGATGATTCGATTCGAGTCGAGTCCCCGTGATTCGTAAATTTCCGAATTGTCCGAATGTTCCCAACAGCCTACACTGTGTCCCGACCTGGTGATTGAAGAAGAGTTCAAGGTGTCTCTGTTTCTCAAACTACTTTGATTCCGTTTTGGAATATGCCGCTCTTTTGATTGACTTGCCCAAATAGACGATTCCCCATTGAATATAATACTTGAGTGGAGACTGGCAATGTTTAAGGTTGCAAGAAGATTAAAAATTTACAATTTGAAGAGCCGTGAAATTCGATTTGAAATTTTTATTTGTTTCGGAATTCCTGATTCGATTCAGGAATCGGTTCGACCCGAAATTGGATATGTGCAAAGTCCTAGCTAGATTATTATAACCGTGGGGAATAACCGTTGGTATCTGTCGTTAAACTCTGGAGTTCAACTGATGACTCGGAGACAAATTAAGATGATAACAATTTAATAGCGAATTTGGTATTCCAAATATCTCACAGCAATAAATATTTAACAAATGGACTTGTTGGATATCCGAGCAATATTACAGCAATAGCTCGTGGGATTTCCTAGTAAAATTGAAGCAGAGCAACGCTTGGAAATCCAAACTATAACTGAATTCTTACTTGTCATCAAGGCTACATATACAATACAATAATAAGTTTACTTAATATAAAGATTAACGTAATCTTTCACTGGGTCGTAATGAGATACCTTATTAACTTAGTGAATAGAGCTTAAATAAACAATGGAGGGAAACAATCAATAGAGGCAACTTGTTAACAACTTCTATGAGAGAGGCTTGCTGTCACACGACGAATGAAAAAATATGCCAAGTTTGAAACAATTGATATGAAATTGGACAAAATGCGAATAGCAGATTGTGAATGCAATATAATAACAGTAAATTTATCTTTTTGTTTCGAAAGTTTATCATGGTCTGTACACGCTCCGGTGATATTGTCTTCCTAACAAACACCCACAAATTTACATCCTGGACTGTATTGGACATTATTTTTTTCTCTGGAGGTGATAATGTACGATAACAGCAAAACGATGGCCAATGTTATACATTATATCCGTAGCTGGTAAAAAATACTACACAAAAAAGGGTTTGAACCACTCCAAACATTTCGATATAAATGATCCAAAATTGAAACAATAATGAAAAGCAACACATTAAGTGAAATCTAATTCATATATTGACAACTGAATGATCGTATCGGACACATTCATTGAAGAGTGCCTAATAATCATACATGTATGATTATTCTTTTTCGAACAAAATTCCCGCCCGTACGATCCTTATTTGACCCTGTATGATTATTAATTTTCAGCAATCGAGTGTGCAGAGTGGCTGTTTATTTAAAGAAGTTCACCAAATTAAACTAGTAAGGTACCTGTACAAGCAAACAGAGGATGCAGTGGTAATGTTAATGGATAGAGAACCGGAAGCATATATTTGGGCTTTATTCTGAAGTACTGCTACCATAACTTTAAGACCTAGAACCCAGTGGATGTGCTTCATACCATCCCTGAAACAGAATGAATTAGTCTATAAGGTTTTGAATTGGTGCAATTTATGGGAGCGTGCCTGTAGGCACGCTCCCATAAATTGCAACAAGACAAAGCCATGGCAAAAATATGATAACCGAAAGTAATTTAGCTCTTCACCATTTCAAGATCATCAGACGTCTGAAAACGGCTCAGAGCATAGCGGTTGGCTCACATCTTGGAATGTTCCACCCTATACTATTATTCGACCCTGTACTATTATTAATTTTCAGGAAATGATCCACTCTGTACTATTATTTTGCCCTGTACTATTATTAGGCACTCGAGACTATAACCCATCACGTGCACGAGCGGTCGGTATGCAAAAGCCACGTTTTAGTAATCAGTATCTGGAGTATTTACATCTGACATGTGAACAAGCTAGACACTCCCGCCTCATATATATTGTGAATAAGAGTACAAACGTGATCCTGGCCAATTTGGTCTCATTCCTGGAGAAGAATTTCACATCAAAATTTCTAGCCACACTCTAGATCTCCTACCAGCGTAATACCAGTTCGATAATGCCCAAAGTCACATTTTTATCTCATGAGCAGATCATATTCTGCCCCTGGCACTGCACAGACATCTTTAAGGTGTTTTTCTATTTATTTTTTTTTTTTTCGGGGGGGGGGAGGCAGAGGTGGGGGTAACGACACTTTCGTTAGGTTCACCTCGTGTTGGACAATTTTACGGGTGGAGGAAGACGAAGTACCGCAGACAACCACCGACATCTGGGAGCAACGTTCAAACCGTCTAACTTGCTAACTCTACACAGTCAGTATTAGCATTGGTTGAAGACAAGTGTCACTTCGACGTGTACTATGCCCCAGAGCACAGCGCCATCGAATCCCAACGTGGGCATCTGAGTAGTATGTCTCGCACGTCTGAGGTACTGGTTGGATGATCTCATTTGGATGATCTCATGTGACGTCATGTCACGTGACCCAGTGGCGCCATGCTGGGTTGTCATGGTAACCCGCGTGAGCGGCCATCTTGTGACGTCATCTCCATAGAGATACGTGGTGTGAGTGCGCATGCGCGGCGCGTGTTGTTAGGGTGATACGTGTTTCCGTCGTCCATTTTGTATACTGGAGGCCGCCATCTTGGTTTCTATGGTAGCACGTGATTGCTATGTTATCTAAGGCCTACAATAGGGCAGGGGCATGTTCGGAGGGTATGTTCGATTGAATCGGAGTATTTTCTGGAACGACTTCCCTAGATAATTACCACAAACAACCCGACAACTTGTATTATTTCGGATTCTTCCAGAATTCTCTGCTTCTATCTATATATGCATTAGTTATCGTTTATCTGGCCATGTTCCTTTATTCTAGAGTATACTCCAGTAGCGTAGAAGAGCCTATCAACTGGGACAGTTTACCTTATTATTGCTATAGTTAGCAATTTCTGGTCTATTCTTGTTAGTTCTGACCCTAGATAGATAGATATTTTTCAAAACAAAAGAGCACGGGCGCAGGTCGGTGAATCGATTTCTGTTGTAAATTATTTCTATGGAATTCAAAGTTGTTTTAATATTTTTGAAGTTATATGACTTTATGACAAAATGAACTCATCTCAAAAGTGCTTTCACAAGAATGTTTCGAAGACTGGGATTTTTTTTAAAAGCTATGATGCATCGTTTGTTAATGGCTTCTGGCAGTTTTGTGTTTAATTCTGTGAAGTTGTTTTTGAAAATTTTTGCAATTTCGACATTGCGTCGATTATAAACCAAAGGAAAACAAATAATTTTATTTGGCAACCCAGAGTACTCTCTATTGAGTCCGTATGGGAGATAGGTCCTGAGCTTACCAATCCAATAGTTTTCACGCTCAAGTCGTTTGTCTGTTGTGGTTTCATCATCGTCCAAAAACGGAATTTGCTCAATGGGTTGAAAACTGAAATGTGACTTAATGTCATGACCCGGGAGGTTAAAGTGGTCTGAGACTGCCTTTCCTGAATCTAAACGGATATTTGATAAATGGTTTTGCATTCTGACGCGCAGAGGGTTTTTCGTCTGGCCGACATATTGGATATGGCATAATTTACATGTGATTAAATAAATAATGTTTTCAGAATCACAGTTGAAGCTGTTTCTAACTTGGTAAAACATACGAGTTTGTTCGCTAAAAAATGTTTTACCGGTATTCATGTAGTTCATACGATGTATGTAACAAATTTTGCGTTGACATAGATTTACTGATCCATTTCCCAGAACTGGGCGGTTATGCCGAATTTTCGTGGGGTGCGTTGGCTCAGAGTCCCGAATGGGTGTCTCTATCTCACGGATTGTATCAGATTTAATTTTCCGCAAAAGTCGTTTTGAGTAACCGCGTTTAACAAGTGTTTTGAAAAGAATTGAACATGCGTGATTGAGATCGCTTCTATTCGTACAATTTCTATGGAATCGAATGATTTGAGATTTTACCAACCCATTGAATAGTTTGGGTGGGTGGTAAGAAGCTCTATGGAGAAGTTGGTGAGAATCGGTCGGTTTAAAAAAGACTTTTGTGTCTAGTACGTTGCTATGCCGGAACTGAGGGCCCTTGAATACAGTCACATCCAGAAAATCAATGGTATTTTCTGAAATGCAGGGCTGTAATTTAATGGATTCATCGTGGTTGTTCAGGATTTCCAAGAATTCGTTGAAATCATCACGGCCATGGGGCCATATGATGAAAATGTCGTCTTGGAACCTGTGATAACATAATGGCTGTTTTCTTGCTTTAGCAAGAGCACCTCTCTCCCATTCTACAACAAAAATATTAGCAAAATTTGGACTGAATTTTTTACCCATACTACATCCACTTATTTGGAGGTAAAATCTATTGTTAAATTCAAAGTCGTTACCTTTCAATGATAATTCTAACAATTGCAGGATTTCTTCCGATGGCCTGTTTGGGTCATCGTACCTTTTGAATGATTTTTTTATTGCCTCTAGACCAGTGTCAATACCAATGTTAGTATACATACTTTCAATGTCTAGGGTAATGAGGAGACTGTCGGAAGGAACCTGCAATTTGTTAATTTTCATTAAAAAGTCCTCAGTGTCTTTGAGGAAGCTCGGATGGCGGCAAGCAATTGGTTTTAAATAAAAATCAATATACTGTGAAATGTGGTAAGATTCCGAGCCACAGTCGCTGACAATAGGCCGACCAGGAGGGGTAAATTCGTCACTCCAACTGCTGAGTGGTTTATGTATTTTAGGCAAGAGGTAAAACTTACGATTGTTTGAATCCCTCTCTGCAATTAAATACTCGACATGTTTTTTCTCAATGAAGTCGTGGTCCAGCAAGCTTTTTAGAATTCCATTAAATTTTGAACAATTTTCTTGCCAAATTGGTGCTTCTAAAGGTTTGTAATATTTTGGGTTATTTAATTGGCGTTCAGCTTCTTTAATATAATTATCTTTTGACAGCAGAACTGTAGCAGATCCTTTGTCACAAGGCTTGATGATAATTTGTTTGTTGTTTTTCAGCGTCTTCAGGGCGTTTCTTTCGATTTGGTTCAAATTTTGTTTGTCTTTCAAAAATGATTCCGGGATTTGGCCTACTTGTTCTTTAACTTTTTGAGAAATCTCATTAATTTCAGGTTTAACTTTCCGAGGTGATGGGCACCACCCGGTTGGATTGGCAAAGAGGTCTTTTGAGCCTGTTGAATTTCGAAATTTATCTGCCAATGCTGTTGCCCTAAAAAATTGTTGGCTTGCTGGACCACCGTTCATTTCGTTAATGTAACTGTAATCATCCATGACAACTGCACCTGTCCCAAAATCTACGGTTTTGGGCTTAGGTTTTAATGGGGCTGGGGCGGGAACGAAAGTTAAACCATACCTGAGTAGATCTTTCTCACCTTCAGTTAATTTTAGATCAGGAACCAAGTTAACTATTTCGGTTCCTAATCCTACTTTCTCTCCATGGTTGATGCCTTCTTCTGTAATTAGTTTAAAGGCTGCTCTTTGATGTATGGTTCTATGCGTGGCAGCCATCCTTGGTAGATTTTATTCGCTGTTTCCGTCGACCAGTGGATGGGATCACCTGGGCAACATTTAAACTGGCTTGCTGGAATTGCCGGGATTATCTCCAAATTCTTTGTTGACTTCGCAGCCTCGTTGATAACAGTCAAATTTTGTTGGTCCCTAGAACATAAACTAGAAGAAAAATTATGTTCCTGAAAAAGAAGTTTTGTATTAGGGTAACATTTGCGGAAATTGCTTACCATATTACCTAGTCTACCTGTTGATGTGTGACCAATCTTTTTTCTGTTCTGCACGTCTATGCGCCAGTCTTCTCTATTGTTGACCCCAACGTTAAATAAAATTGCTTTGGGATGTTGTCGATCTTTTTCCTTTTCCATGTTCTTAGCCATCTGCCGAATGTGGTTTAAGGTTTCACCAGAGTATGATGCGATGAACGTGTTGGGTGGAGGGTTGGCATCAATCCTCGAGATGTTCGATGATCCGATGATCCAAACAGGTTTGTTTGGCTTGACTGGCAGGGTCCAGCTGTTCTTGTTTTCACCAGATTTCCAGAATCGGTAGAATGACGACTTGCCGTTTGTAGATGGTTTCTTTTGAGGTGGTGTCTTGACTATACTGGCGTACGATGGCGATTCCGGTGTTGTGGAGCAACGTGCTGCAAATGATGGTTTTTTGGTCGCTGGTGCTGTTGGAGAGATGGTTTCTCGTCTTTTTCTTTTCGATGGAGTTTCTCTGGAAGTAGAAAATGAAATTTGCTGGCGGGCCACTGGCGATTTAGAACGAGCACGTTGATTGAAAGAGGTCTGGCTAATGACCGCTGGTTTTTTGAACTGGGACAGAAGTTGATCCGAAAGAGAATAAAATTTGTCAATAGTACTTTCTTGTAGTCGATTACCGAAATTCTTCTGTCCCCATTTAACTGCCGTATTCTGTGCTCGTGGAAAGTCCTGAGGTTTTAGAAAAGGAGCCGAAAGTACCAGGTCTTGTTTTTCTTTTAGAGTTTTTTTGTAATAATCTACCAAAGTTTGTATAACTTCAAAAGCCCATTTTTTGGTTAAATTGTTGAGCGCGTCCGAAATATAAATGGTTGGCAGAGCCGGCCGAAAGGTTTTATTGCACTCGTCCACTGTTTTTTGGAATGATTTTGGGAGGACTTTCTGTGCCAAACAGTCCTCTAAAAATGCCAAATGGTGAAATAGTTGTAGAATGTGGTAAAGGGATTTTACCAATTGTGCATGAGCCGAATATGCCGGGTCTTTTTGCCGCTCTTGGCGGTTAACAGATTTAACATTTGTGGAATTTTTAGCCATTTTCCCGGACTTAATTTAGGCTGAAATAAATAATTATTAGAACAAGTCAAAATGATGAAAAAAGTGATGAAAAAATGAAGCAAAAATGAAAATGAACGAATAAATGAAATGTGAATACCTAATGAAAATGTTGATGAAATAAATAGAGCGCACTGTCGTTGCCTCGACGTTTCGGGTTAAATGCCCTTCTTCAGGAAGCAGGTGAATTCGATTTTCCAATTATCCCAAAGCGTTTAAATACCTTTACTTCATCTGTTGATGAGGCCAAACTGGCCAATCACTGTGCGTGAGATGGATTCACTCAGTGATTAGTGGAAAACAACCTTTCAAACGTCATCAAACTTTAGCGGTATTTCTACTGTCAATGTTTGATGGCATTTGAATGACTTGTGATCACTGGCTGAAGACCGTTGGAAATCAAACTCATGACAATGCGCAAAACAAATCGACAGATAATTAATGTTTTTATAATAGAAATAATTCAAATAGTCTGGCACTGGCGGATAGATATTTTTCAAAACAAAAGAGCACGGGCGCAGGTCGGTGAATCGATTTCTGTTGTAAATTATTTCTATGGAATTCAAAGTTGTTTTAATATTTTTGAAGTTATATGACTTTATGACAAAATGAACTCATCTCAAAAGTGCTTTCACAAGAATGTTTCGAAGACTGGGATTTTTTTTAAAAGCTATGATGCATCGTTTGTTAATGGCTTCTGGCAGTTTTGTGTTTAATTCTGTGAAGTTGTTTTTGAAAATTTTTGCAATTTCGACATTGCGTCGATTATAAACCAAAGGAAAACAAATAATTTTATTTGGCAACCCAGAGTACTCTCTATTGAGTCCGTATGGGAGATAGGTCCTGAGCTTACCAATCCAATAGTTTTCACGCTCAAGTCGTTTGTCTGTCTGGTCTATTCTTGTTAGTTCTGACCCTAGATAGATAGATAGATAGATAGATAGATAGATAGATAGATAGATAGATAGATAGATAGGTAGATAGATAGATAGATAGATAGATAGATAGATAGATAGATAGATAGATAGATAGATAGATAGATAGATAGATAGATAGATATAGATAGATATATAGATAGATAGATAGATAGATAGATAGATAGATAGATAGATAGATAGATAGATAGATAGATAGATAGATAGATTAGATAGATAGATAGATAGATAGATAGATAGATAGATAGATTAGATAGATAGATAGATAGATAGATAGATAGATAGATAGATAGATAGATAGATAGATAGATATTCGTTCAGTAGCATACAGGAAATACAATGGTTACAATCATATAGTTCAATTAATATATAACAGTTTGTATACTACTGGGAGATGACATAGCCAGATTGGCTGTCTTCCAGTCATCTCCCTAAGGAATGTTTTGCAATACTGTTTACGGGTCCAGACTCTCTACGTTCTTATAAAAATCATCTCATCGTTTATAGAGAATTTACTATGTAAGGGTTGTGCTAGACTTGGCAGTTAAAGTGCTTTCTTGTGGATGTCTTTCAGCTTGGGGCCTTCTGGCTGTGTGCTGCAAATGAAGAAACCTAAATTGAGCAGTTCGAGTAAAAGAGATATGAAAATTTGCTTCAATCCTTTATTTATCTTGAGAGCGGCCCACAGCTATAAGACATCCCCAGGCGAGGTCATTTAACGCGGACAAGGTGGGTAAAGCTATTTGGAGGACAGGATGTTATTTCGTCTGGTCATTTAATTTGTTCATATATAGGTAAAGTAAAGCAGGAAGACGTGTTATGACGGTGTCCAAATCAGCAAGATTACACCCTCTCTCAATCCAGGGGGTGAGAACGGGTCGTACTACCGCTGATGTGATCACCGCCGCTACGGTGTTTTATATAGTGCAATCTGGACTCTAAGGATTGCTACATTCAACATTGTCTGAATAGAGTGCTAGAAGCCTGGACAACAGCTTCTTTTTAAATACGTTTCTATTGTTCATCGTACGTAGATCTCTATCTAGCGCATTCCAAATCCTGGGATACAGGTTAGTAGGTAGGCGGTCCAGGGCTTTTGTCCTTGTTCTAGTTATTTGGGGAAGATCACGTTGTCTAGTGGTTCTGACAGGCATACTAGCTACTCTGAAGAAGTTATCAAATGACAGGGGAAGATTGTCATTTTTCCAATCAAAGACGAAGAGGGATACATGGAATTTATACAGGTCAGTCACCTTGAGTATTTTGTCCCTTTTGAAGGGTGGTTCTGTGTGGGCATTATACTTTTTGTTATTAATTATGCGCAGTGTACGTTTTTGAAGAGTTCGAATTTTATTGATAGATCTCGAATTTCCCCATGCTTGGATTCCATATACTAAGTGACTATGTATCAGAGCGAAGTATAGTGTTCTCATAGCCTCGTGAGGAAGGATTGCCTTCACCTTGTTAAGGGCAAAGTTTGCACGTGCAATCTTGGAACAATGTTGAGCTATGTGGACGTTATATGATAGACATTTATCAATGGATATATCTAGAAATTTCAGTGATTTTTCAGCTTCATTTGGTCCAACCTTATTTATTATTTGGTTGTTGACGAAAATATTATTGTGAGAGAGCGCTCGCTTATGGGATGGATTAAACACAATATATTTAGTTTTACTTGCATTCAATGCCAATCTATTCACGGAACACCATTCGGAGATGTTTTCTAGCTCTTTATTCACAATAATTGTCAGATTGTCAGTGTTAGATCCTGAAAGGTGTACGTTGGTATCATCGGCAAAACATAAAGGGTTTAATGTTGTTGAATTGCAAAGATCATTTATGTATAACAAAAATAAAATAGGTCCTAATATTGAGCCTTGTGGAACACCACAGGTTATTTCAGCTAAGTCAGATGTGCCTTCACCGTATGCAACAAATTGGTGTCTATTTGATAGGTAACTTTTGAACCAATTGTTGGAGATGCCCCTAATTCCATACCATTCTAGTTTCTTCAATAGGATATCATGGTTTATGGTGTCGAACGCCTTAGATAAGTCCAAAAATACCGCTAATGTTATTCTTTACTTTGCCTGTTATTTGCATCGGCAATGTACTTTAGGACATGTAGGACAGGGTGGATAGTTGAGTGATTTTTTCTGAACCCATATTGACTGCTACATAGAATTTCAAAGCGATCGAGAAAGCCTGTCAGCCTAATTGACACGAGTTTTCTTAGAACCTTTGAAAAGGTGGGAAGGATACTGATAGGTCTATAATTGGTAAAATTATGCACATCTCCAGATTTGAAAATAGGGATTACCTTTGCAATCTTCATTTGTTCTGGCACTACTCCTTGGACAAAGGAGTTATTGATAATATGTGAGAGGGGTACTACAATTTGGTTGATTGATTGCTTGATGAGAGTTGACGTGATATCATTACTGTCTTTACTTAATTTTGATTTCATTGACTGCACTATGTTAACAATTTCGGCTGGCGTAGTTGGTGTCATAAAAAAGTTATTTCGAAAATTCCCTTTCATGTAATCCCAGAAAGGCTTATTTGACATAGGTAATAACTCACTTGTTTATTTCCCAATGTTCGCCAAAAAAACTGTTAAATTCTGTGGCAATTTGGTTAGGATCAGTTATTTCTCTTTCACCTTGCTTAAAAAAGGAGGGCAGTTTGGCTTCTCGTTTTGCTTTGTTTATGCTATCATTTAATATTTGCCACGTTTTGCGCATATCATGTTTATTTTGAGCTAGAATGTTCTTATAATACATGGCCTTGCATTGTTTTTTTCACTCTGTTGAATATCCTACAGTAATTTTTGTAGTTTTGAATATTGCGGTCGCTCGAACACTTCAGTTTTTTCAGGTAGAATTTTCGTTTATTTAATGACGAGATCAAGAGGCCCTTCGACATCCAAGGTTGTTTTCTTATAGTATTTGTGTTTGCCTGTGTCTGGGATAGAGGAAAGGCATTTTCAAAGACATTTAGATAAATTTCAATGAATGTGTTATAAGCCATGTTTGGGCAATCTAGTTCCATTACAGGAGAGAAGTCACACTGAGATAAAAGTAAGTTAAAGTGGGCAACACTTTCTTTGTTTATTTTCCGTTTGGACACAACAGGTCGACGTATACTTTCCTTGGTATCGGTTTCAATGAAGATTGTACCAAAATGGTCAGATACATCAGTTACTACTATTCCCGCGTTTGAGTTTGTTGAGATATTATTTGAAAATATGTGATCGATAAGAGTGGCAAAATAGGGAGTTACTCTTGTGGGCTTGGTTATTAGAGGTAGGAATCCCTGACTGAACATTAAATCAATAAAATATCTAGTCTTGTCATGGGAACTGAATTTTAACATGTTGATGTTCAAGTCTCCTACAATGTAGGGTGGATTGTTTTCGCGATTTAGTTTGTCGGTTATTTCCTTTAATTTCGATATGAAGAGGTCAATATGTGCTTTAGGTGGCGTATTTGGTCTGTATATCACTCCTATTATTTTCTTGGATTTCTTGGTATTGATTTCGATGAAGAGGGATTCAATTACATGCGGACTAAAAAGAGTCAGGTCCGGGCGAACTCTATAATCGACATGTTCCTTAATAAAGAATCCTACCCCGCCATGACCATCATCGTCATTTGGTCTAATGTTCATAAGGAGTGGGTGGTAGCCATTAAGTGTGTATGACATAGTGGGTGGACTTTTGAATATCTCTGTTATTCCAATTATGTCAAAGAAACTGTCCATGTCATGCAGGTTGAGTAAAAGATCATTTAGGGCATCCCAGTGTGCGGTCAGCCCTTGGCAATTTCTGTGAAAAGCAGAAAAGGACTTATTCAGTAGAGTACGACATGAGGCAAACTGTTCAGGGGAGTAGTACGAGCAATCATTTTTAACAGTTTTAAAGGGGACGAGTCGTCATCTTGTCCGTTGTAGACTTTTTCCTTATAATGACTAATAAAGTCGTATTCTGGCCGCGTTTGGATCTCGCCCAACTCTATTCTATCCGCCATTACTAACAATGTAACTGCCAAGTACTATAAGTGCACCACGCCTAACAGAAAACAATATGAAGTTTGGTAAAGAGGGATGTACTGAATACGACAAGGTTTGAGCCAGTCTAAGGGTGACTGCACTGGACCTCATACTAAGGGCAACAGTCTGGGGCAATGCAAACATAATTATATTAATGGCGGAAACTAAAAAGGTTGAAACAAAAGAAAAGAAGTTGTTATAACAAATCAGGGCTATGTACACAGAGAAACAGTTGCTATACATGGGTTCTTGAATAACTGGGTTTCTGATTGACTCTCACATTTCATACAATTTTTTATTTAGTAGCATGGATGCATTAATTAATAATCGGTCACACACTCGCTCATCGACCCATAAAGCCATCACTCAAGTCAGTGATTGAATGCGCGAGTAAATGAGCGAGCGAGTCAGGGTGAAGAAGCATCAAGTTTGCCAAGCAGACATTTCGCGTAATCACTGAGTTGATATTGAGTTATCATCTTTAGGTTGGGAGATGGCCACCAATTACACTCACCCGTTCATCCAACCAACCACCCATCCTAATGAACAACGAAATGAATAAACAAATGAGCGGATGAATGAACGAACTTGGCTATTATTTCAGTTGTAATGAGTTAATTTCCAATCATTCATTCATCCATCCATCCATTCAAACACCCCAAAGAACGAATGAATGGACGAATGGACGACTGGGTGGATAGATGGACGAATGAATGAATGAATGAATGAATGAACGGTTTGTAAGAAAGTCTGTCATACGTGCATGTATCCACTCAAGCAGTTACTCACTCGAATGAATGGATGGATGAATGAACGGGTGGATGTATGGATGATGAACGGAAGAGTAAATGAATTGATGAATCCTTGGATGGATGGACGGATGGGCGAAGGGATGACAACAATGAATAAAAGAAAGAATGAATGAATGAGTTAACTATCATGAGCTATCCTGAGTCACTCATTCATCCGTCCACCCATCCACCCATCCATCCACCCACCCACTCCTTCAGCCATTCACTCGAATGAGTGGATGACTGAATGAACGAATGAACGGATGAATGAGTGGATGCATGAACGAACGGATGACGAATGGATAAATGAACGAATGGGTGGATGGATGGATGGATGGATGGATGGATGGATGGATGGATGGATGGATGGATGGATGGATGGATGGATGGATGGAGAAATGAAAAAAGGAATAAAAGAAAGAATGAATGAGTTAACTATTCTGAGCTTTGACTCTGGAGAAACAAGCAATCTGACATTGATTTACACCAAAATTATTTATGGTATTACATATTATCTGGAGTGACAGAATGGCGAAGAAGAGGAGCACATATTGATAACAAAAGTATAAAATTTTGCAAGGTTGTGTCTTGAGCTGAAAAGGTTAAGGAGTTTTCTTGATCGATTAATCACGTGGGTTAACCTTGGTTAACCGATTAATCACTTGTCCAAATAGATATCTGAATAACTACCATACCGTTGATGATTTACAGCCTGAACCCTTTACACAACGTGACAAACAAAACCGACTAGGCCTACATATATATACAAAAAAAAATTATTATGTTTTCAATCTTTGTCTCAAAAACACAGCCCATGACCCACATCGGAACGAGCTCTTTGAGCTCGCTCCAATGAGGGGTCATAAGCTATGTTCCCGAGACAAAACATTGAAATTTTTGTGTAATTTATGAATTCAGTTTGCAAGTATCGTCCGCTACCCGCAGTGGGTAAGGTTTTAATATTGACCATTTCCAGCTTCTGATTCAGTGTGATGATCATGCAAGTAAACAAGTATGTCTGCACGCATCTTGTATGCTTGCTCTGTCTCATATAAATGTTGTAAGTCAGTACATGCACTCACTCAGTCAGACATGCACTCATTCACTCATGCGATCATTCGCTTGAATAAATAAATGAATGAATAAAGGAATGGACGAATAAATGGACGAACGAATGAATGAGTTAACTATACTGAACTTTGACTCCGGAGTAATGAGCTAACTGAATTGATTTACACCAAGAGTATTTGTGGTATTACATATTATCTAGAATGACTGAATGATGAAGAAAAGGAGCACACACTCGTCACAAGAGTATAGATTTCGGGGAGGTTGTGTCATGGGCATCGGTTTAATTACGGAAATCTAAGTGAAGACAAGTCAGTCCACAGCAGAAATGATTGCTGTGTCATTGATTTAGAAAATAGCAATGCTTACCACTAAAAAGTATCAGACTTGCAAAAGAGAAGTTTCTAAGGCTGATTCCCGCGTGGCTGCAAAGGGAATACATCAATCAATTGGACATAAAGAGTTAGTTCTTGTCGTACATCCTGTGTGCATTATAAAGAGTCAGGACAATTGCTGATTATGTAGACAGGCATCCCATCAACTACCTTAGACTGGGAAATAACAAACTATCTAGAAGAGTTATTAACTCATAATCTTGATGATTAAGTATTATACTATCAATTTCGGAGTTTGGATATATGGCAAGGAGTTTTTGAATGTGGATCTATTTATTTGTTTATTTATTGGGAGTTAACTACACCTTCAACAGCCAGGGACCTCTCGTGGTGAAGAATTGGGACCAATGAGTTAGCGTTCAGTCACACACGCATCCGTTCACTCATCCAACTCCATCCATTCAAATAAATGAATGAATGAGTGAGTGAGCCATTGAACGAACGAATGGACTAACGAAGAAGTGAACGAATGAACGAGTAGCGGAAAGGATGGTGGTACGACAGGAAGGGACAAACGAATGAACCTCGTTCCCAATTGCTTTGAGAGAGCTTGAATCTAGAGTTATTGATTCACTGGGGCTTAACGACACTTTAAACAGCCAAGATCATCTCGTGACGAGCTATCTGGACTAATGAGTCAGCTTGCAATCACACACTCCATCACTCACCCCTCCAGTCATTCATTCAGATGAATAGATGACTGAATAAGCGAAGCAAGGAAAGAAGAAAGGGACGAACTGACGAACTTGTTCTCAATTACTTTGAAAGAGCTTTTGGATCTAGAGTTATTTATTTTTGTTGAGCTATCTGGTCTAATGAGTTAACTGTCAGTCACACACTCCACAGCTCACCCATCCAGTAATTCTTTCAGATGATTGAATGACTGGTTGAATGAAGAAAGGAAGGAAAAAGGGACGAACTAATGAGCTTCTTCTCAATTACTTAGGTGCTTTTGGATCTTGAGTTATTTATTTATTTGCTGTGGCTTAGCGACACTTTGAACGGTCCGGGTCATATCGTGTCGAACATTTTGGAGTACTGAGTCAACTATCAGACACTCATCCGTCCACTCACTCAACCACCCATTCTAGTGAATGAACGAGCAAATGAGAGGACGAATCAGTGCATGAATGAGAAGAGTAGGAAAAGTAAAGGAGCTTTTGGATCTTGAGTTATTTATTTATTTGTTGGGGCTTAGCGACACTTTCAACAGTCCGGGTTATATCGTGTCGATCTTTTTGAAGTAATAAGATAACGATCAATCAGACACTCATCCGTCCACTCACTCAACCACCCATTCGAGTGAATGAATGAGCAAATGAGTGGACGAGTGAGTGAATGAATGAGAAGGGTAGGAGGATGGAAGGAGTTTTTGTGTTTAGAGTTATTTATTTATTTGTTGGAGCTTAACTCACTTTCAACAGTCCAGGTCATTTCATGTCGAACAACTTGGAGCAATGAGCTCACTCTCAGTCACACACTCATCCGTCCACTCACTCAACCATCCATTCGAGTGAATGAATGAGCAAATGAGTGGACAGGTGAATGAATGGATCAATGAATGAGAGAGGGAGGGAGGGAGCATGTTCTCCGTTACTTATTTCATTCGAGTAGTGAATGAATGAGGAAGTTAATGGACGAGCGAATGAGTGGGTGGGTGAATCAAGGAGAGGAAAGGAAGGGGGGAGCATGATCTCAGTTACTTAGTTCATATGAGGGTTCAGTTTAGTTCACAGTCAAAGAACGGACGAACTAATCAGTTTGCTCTCAATTACTTTGAAAGAGCTTTTGAGTCTAGAGTTATTTATTTATTTGTTGGTGCTTAATGATACTTTCAACACTCAAGGTCATATAGTGTCAAACAACTTGGATTAATGGGTTAGCTATCAGTCACAAAGCCATCAATCCACTCACTCAAATTAATGGAGTAATGAGTTAACTATCAGTCAGCCACTCATCCGCCCACTCACTCAATCACCCGATCAAGTGAATGAATGGGCAAATGAGTGGACAAATGAGTGCATGAATGAGAGGGGTAGGGAGAAGGAGGGAGCTTTTGGATCTAGAGTTATCTATTTATTTGTTGGGGCTTAGCGACACTTTCAACAGTCCGGGTTATATCGTGTCGATCATTTTGAAGTAATGAGTTAATGATCAATCAGACACTCATCCGTCCACCCACTCAACCACCCATTCGAGTGAATGAATGAGCAAATAAGTGGACGAATGAGTGAATGAATGAGAGGGGTAGGAGGATGGAAGGAGCTTTTGGGTCTAAAGTTATTTATTTATTTGTTGGGGCTTTGCTCACTTTCAACAGTCCAGGTCATATCGCGTCGAACAGTTTGGAACAATGAGTTCACTATCAGTCATACACTCATCCGTCCACTCACTCAACCATCCATTCGAGTGAATGAATGAGCAAATGAGTGAACGAATGGATGAATGAATGAGAGGAGAAGGGAGGGGGTCTGTTCTCCGTTACTTATTTCATTCGAGTAGTGAATGAATGAGCAACTTAGTGGACGAGTGAATGAGTGAGTGGATGAATGAAGGAGAGGAAAGGAGGGAGGAGCATAATATGATCTCACTTGGTTCATGTGAGGGTTCAATTTAGTTCACAGTCAAAGAACGGACGAAGTGATCAGTTTTCTCTCAATTACTTTGAAAGAGCTTTTGAATCTAGAGTTATTTATATATTTGTTGGTGCTTAATGATACTTTCAACACTCAAGGTCATATCGTGTCGAACAATTTGGATTAATGGGTTAGCTATTAGTCACAAAGCCATCAGTCTACTCACTCAAATGAATGGAGTAATGAGTTAACTATCAGTCAGACACTCATCCGTCCACTCACTCAACCACCCATTCGAGTGAATGAATGAGCAAATGAGTGGACGAATGAGTGCATGAATGAGAGGGGTAGGAAGAAGGAAGGAGCTTTTGAATGTAGAATTATTTATTTATTTGTTGGTGCTTATATGATACATTCAACACTCAAGGTCATATTGTGTGGAACAATTTGGGTTAACGAGTTAGCTATCAGTCACAAAGCCATCAGTCCACTCACTCAAATGAATGAGCATGTTCGCAATTACTTCTTTCATGTATTGGGTTCAGTTTAGTTCACAGTCTGGTTCACAGTCTGGTTCACAGATAGTGTTACTTACTATTATTTCTCGGACTGGTGGTATTCAATTGAATATTATGGGAACATTACGTCCGTGACACTGGAAGAAGTTTTTGTAAGTCCTGTTCACAGTTTATGGTGATTGGCTTGTCGTTCTCATTTTTTACGGCAAAGATCCGACCGTCACTTGTCCAGTAAGCGTGCAATATTCTAAGTACTCTTGTTGTTTCATTTATCTATATTATAACTAACCAATCAGATTGCTTGATTTTCCATAATCTGTATGCAGGGTTATCTCCCTTGTGTATAACAAAAGACCATAACCAATGGCCATATCCCATGGAATCCCATTTTTTGCAAAACACCTGTGGCTATGGAATCCCTTTTTTGTCGTATGAGGCCATGAGGGCTATGTAAAAGCCCTCAATGAGTCCACATTTATTATCCCTCATACCCTCATTAAATTTTGAGGTTATGAGGATCTTGAAAAATCCCTCAATGAGGTATAATTCACTACGACTCTTAGCCTCATTTCAGTATTTAACAGGTATATCCTATGGAATCCCATTTTGGAAAACGCCTGTGACTGTGGAATCCCTTTTTGTCGTATGAGGCCATGAGGGCTATGTAAAAGCCCTCAGTGAGTCCTCATTTATTATCCCTCATAGCCTCATTGAATTTTGAGGTTATGAGGACCATTAAAAATCCCTCAATGAGGCATAATTTACTACGACTCTTAGCCTCATCTCAGTATATGAGGATACCCATGGCCTGGTATTGTATTCTTCGAGGATACCTATCGAAGATACCTTTTATAGGATACTTATCTGAGGATGCTATATAGGCTGTACATATCCCTATAAGTCTCTTGCTGGCCCTTAGTACTATTAATCCACCTGATGCTTTATGTTATCCTATGACTGGTATAGGTAGTATGCAATGCTAGGCATAGGGGTACTGTGGGTAGGGGTAATGCCTGGTAGTTTAGAACGGTACTATAGTAAGGCGGTATATACACCTATAGGCCCCTGTTAGTGCTTGGTACTATTAATCAACTGATTGCTTTGTTTTATTATATGGCTGGTATATGTAGTACGTTATGGTAGACCTAGTGATTTTGTGGGGGTGGGGGTAATGCTTGGTAATTTAGAACGGTAGTATAGCATAGGCTGTACATATCCCTGTAGGTCTCTTGCTGGCCCTTGGTACTACTGATCCACCAGATGCTTCATATTATTGAGCGGTATTCTGGGGTGGGGCCAATGCCTGGTAATACAGAACGGCAGCAGAGTATGGTTGGTATATTCCCCTATAGGTCTCATCCTAGCCGTTGATAGTATTAACCTACCAAATGCTTTGTATCATCCTGTTACTGGTAAGGTGGTACGTAATACCAGTAGTTCCTACCTTATTCCGAGTACTCTTGTTGTTTCATTTATCTAGATCATTTATATAAATTATAATTAACCAATTAGATTGCTTGATTTCCCATAACCTGTACTTAATCGTACAGAGTTATCTCCCTTCTGTATAATAAAAACCTATATCAATGGCAATATCCCCGGTATCCCAATTTCGGCACCCCCTTTTTTGAAAAGCATATGGCCTTCGGCACCCCTTTTTTCTGAAATGAGGATAAGAGTCGTATTAAAAATCCCTCATTGAGGGATTTTTAATACGACTCTTATCCTCATTTCAGAAAAAGGGGTGCCGAAGGCCATATGTTTTTCAAAAAAGGGGTGCCCAAATTGGGGTGCCTTCGGGAGAATCCCTTTTTTTCTGAAATGAGGATAAGAGTCGTAGTAAATTAGACCTCATTGAGGGATTTTTACTACGACTCTTATCCTTATTTCAGAAAAAAGGGATTCTCCAGAAGGCACCCCAATTTGGGCATCCCTTTTTTGAAAAACATATGGCCTTCGGCACCCCTTTTTTTCATTTCAGAAAAAAGGGGTGCCGAAGGCCATATGCTTTTCAAAAAAGGGGTGCCGAAATTGGGGTGCCGGGGATATTGCCATTGATATAGGTTTTATTATACAGAAGGGAGATAACTCTGTACGATTAAGTACAGGTTATGGAAAATCAAGCAATCTAATTGGTTAATTATAATTTATATAAATGATCCAGATAAATGAAACAACAAGAGTACTCGGAATAAGGTAGGAACTACTGGTATTACGTATCACCTTACAAGTAACAGGATGATACAAAGCATTTGGTAGGTTAATACTATGAACGGTTAGGATGAGACCTATAGGGGAATATACCAACCATACTCTGCTGCCGTTCTGTATTACCAGGCATTGGCCCCACCCCAGAATACCGCTCAATAATATGAAGCATCTGGTGGATCAGTAGTACCAAGGGCCAGCAAGAGACCTACAGGGATATGTACAGCCTATGCTATACTACCGTTCTAAACTACCAAGCATTACCCCCGCCCCCACAAAATCACTAGGTCTACCATAACGTACTACATATACCAGCCATATAATAAAACAAAGCAATCGGTTGGTTAATAGTACCAAGCGCTAACAGGGGCCTATATGTGTATATACCGCCGTACTATAGTACCGTTCTAAACTACCAGGCAGTACCCCTACCCACAATACCATTGCATACTACCTATACCAGTCATAGGATAACATAAAGCATCAGGCGGATTAATAGTACTAAGGGCCAGCAAGAGACCTATAAGGATATGTACAGCCTATATAGTATCCTCAGATAAGTATCCTATAAAAAGGTATCCTCGATAGGTATCCTCGAATAATACAATACCAGGCCATGGGTATCCTCAAATACCGAGATGAGGCTAAGAGTCGTAGTAAATTATGCCTCATTGAGGGATTTTTAATGGTCCTCATAACCTCAAAATTCAATGAGGCTATGAGGGATAATAAATGAGGACTCATTGAGGGCTTTTACATAGCCCTCATGGCCTCATACGACAAAAAGGGATTCCACAGTCACAGGCGTTTTCCAAAATGGGATTCCATAGGTTATACCTGTTAAATACTGAAATGAGATTAAGAGTCGTAGTAAATTATACCTCATTGAGGGATTTTTCAAGGTCCTCATAACCTCAAAATTCAATGAGGGTATGAGGGATAATAAATGAGGACTCATTGAGGGCTTTTACATAGCCCTCATGGCCTCATACGACAAAAAAGGGATTCCATAGCCACAGGTGTTTTGCAAAAAATGGGATTCCATGGGATATGGCCATTGGATATAGTCTTTTGTTATACACAAGGGAGATAACCCTGCATACAGATTGTGGGAAATCAAGCAATCTGATTGGTTAGTTATAATCTAGATAAATGAAACAACAAGAGTACTTAGAATAGGGTCAGAACTAACAAGAATAGACCAGAAATTGCTAAATATAGCAATAATAAGGTAAACTGTTCCAGTCGATAGGCTCTTCTACGCTACTGGAGTATACTCTAGAATAAAGGAACATGGCCAGATAAACGATAACTATTGCATATATAGATAGAAGCAGAGAATTCTGGAAGAATTCGAAATAATACAAGTTGTAGGGTTGTTTGTGGTAATTATCCAGGGAAGTCGTTCCAGAAAATATCTCCGATTCAATCGAACATACCCTCCGAACATACCCCTGTCCTATTGTAGGCCTTATGTAACATAGCAATCACGTGCTACCATAGAAACCAAGATGGCGGCCTCCAGTATACAAAATGGACGACGGAAACACATATCACCCTACCAACACGCGTTGCGCATGCGCACTCACACCACGTATCACTATGGAGATGACGTCACAAGATGGCCGCTCACGCGGGTTACCATGGCAACCCAACACGGCGCCACTGGGTCACGTGACATGACGTCACATGAGATTATCCAAATGAGATCATCCAACCTGTACCTCAAACGTGCGAGACATACTACTCATCCGGGATTAAGGGCCTTGCCCAAGGACACAGCGCAATTACCCATGATCGAACCGAGGACCATGTGGTTTGAAGTCCAATGCCTTAACCACTGCACCACCGCGCTCACTTTAAAGTGTATAAAAGCCGCCCAATAAACAGATCTGACGATGAAATGCAAAGAGATCTCATGCAATATATGTCGCTATTCAATTTCTGATTCTCACACTCTACACCTAACCTACTCTTTGTCACTGTAGTGGCTAAAGGTGCACGTACACCCAATTCCAGATCAATATTTCCTTCTAACCCTACTGGTATTAATGTTTTACATTTATTTCATAAAACTTTCGGTCAAATATACTTTCGAAAAAGTTGAGGAAGCAGGATGGGTTAACCCTTTACGTAACATGAAAAGCAGACGACACTTGCCAAAAAATTTCTTGAATAATTATTTTTTTCATATTTTGTCTCAAAAACATAGGTTATGACCCCTCGTTGGAACGAGCTCGACGAGCTCGTTCCAACGAGGGGTCATAACCTATGTTTTTGAGATAAAAAATGAAAATATAATGAAAATTAATTGGCGATTTTTGAGAATAGCGCTGGCCGGTTTTGGCCGTTACGTTAGGTAAAGGGTTAACGCATTTTTATGTGGTATAACAGTCCAGTATTCGTAATAAAATAGTATTTGTCTCGTCTCGTTTAACCCTTCCCCTACCATACAGGGCATACCCAAACGAAACTATTAACATAAAACGTCATTCAAATTTGATTATTTTTGTTCAATCTTTGACTCCAAACCACAGCCCGTTGAGCTCTGTACAACTCTTTGGTCGTATGGGTCATAAGCTATGTTTTCGAGGCAAAACAGTAACATCTGTTGCTGTTCAAGATTTGTTTCACTCCTTTGTAATGGTTAAACTCTTAACCCGCTGAGTATTTTCTAAGGAAGCTGGATGGGTTAACCCTTTACCTAACACACAGGCCACATCCGCACGCGTAATTTTCAAATTGCCAGTTGAAAAAAAATATACTTTAAAAAAAAAATCAACAAAACTATATCATGGGATTCCTCGTTGGAACGCCCTCATAAAGCTCGTTCCAGTGAGAGGTGACATGATATGTTTTTGTTGAAATGTTTTAAAAAATTTTGAAAAACAATAATTTAAAAAAGAAATGTTGATATCCTGTGCATTGGATAAAGGGGTAAAGCTTTTGGTGTGTAGTATATAAGTTCCCGTATTAGTAAATAAAATAGTACTTTCCCCTGCCATACCCGGGCATACCCAAACAGAACTATTAACATAAAACGTCATTCAAATTTTATTATTTTTTATTCAATCTTTGATTCCAAACCACAGCTCGTTGAGTTCTGCACAACTCTTGGGTCAAAAGCTATGTTTTCGACGCAAAACGTTAACATCTGTTGCTGTTCAAGATTTGTTTCACTCCCTTGTAATGGTTAAACTCTTAACCCGCTGAGTATTTTTTAAATATTTTTCATCAAATCTAGTCATGACTGATGTGAAGCAGCCATGACTAGATTTGATGTAAAATTCATTTAATTTTAACGCCAGGAATCATTGGTGAAAAACTCCAAACAATTTACATGGGTATATGTGCTCACATTATACTTACTGCAGTGGGAAGAGAAATCCTGTCCCGGGCAGAAATATCTGCCAGCAGCAAGCAAGGAGTTCATACAAAAAATGAACAATATTTTAATAAGGCAACGTGACGCATTAAAATGTTAAAAGCATAATGTAAAACAGAAATATTTTTGGAAGCTCTTTCCAATGAGATATCATCAGTTAGGTTTAGAGTTAAAAAATGTAAAAAAAAAATTCATTAAATTTCAATGACCATGATGTGAATAGCCTTGATCGGATCTGAGCGTTAGCTAATAGGTTATCGACAAAATGTCAGTAGATGAAATTTCCTTTAGACACGGAATTAATGGATCGCATGGCGCTGTTAGTTCTGTTCATATTTTGTGAGCTGTTGTAATTGCTGCCATCCAAGAATGGGAAATGAATTGTAACTATACTTATAGTGTTAATAATGTATATGAAATTTGATGTGAATTCAATTCAACATGGTAAAGCCCTCAAAAGGAAGTTCGTATACGCAAGAAAGGAGTCCTATTGATGGCGGAGATAAAACAACCCGCCTTCCCGCTATCCCATTTAATAGTTCCACTTAATTAGGTATTTTTTCTTTTGAAGACAGTTTCAAAGGTATATGACGTTCCAATTCGCCACACGTTGTCATTTGCGATAAAGCAACGGACTGGAATAACCCCGTAAATTTTATTGTGATCTGTCAAATCTTTAAATGTTTCCGGTGTTGCATCCGTTCATGAAAAACTTAAAATGCATTCATTGATCGTCGAAAAAAAAAACAAAAACACTGTTCTCAGTGGTATGCGTGTAATTGTGCACTTACAGTTCTCTAATGTATGGGGACTTTGCTAGAGGGTATTAGGGCTTAGGTACCTTCTCTGAATTTCGAACTGTATCCCACTCCCCATCTGCCGAACATCCAACTTTTGAGAAAAAACATTTGAACACCCCACCCCCCCCCCCCACCCCCTCCTTGAGTGAGAATCATCCAACCGCTACTACCAGTGAATTTTCAACTTATGGAGAAATCCCAATGCACAGTCGTCCTCTCCCACCTGTGATCAAGATATATGACTTTTGGGTTTCAGGGTTAGAAACCGTCTCTTGAGTGAAACAACGTGCCATCAGAAATGCTGTAGAATATTGACTCCAGTCGGGCATTTCCACCATGGAATGTGAGTGAATAATCATTAAATGTCTTAGAAACAGTCACAGCTATGTATAAAATTCCAGGAAATCTATTACTACACGCCACAAAATTACCAACTGTTGGTGGTTTGAGACTTAACCCTTTACCCAACGTAACGGCCAAAACCGGCCAGCGCTATTCTCAAAAATCGCCAATTAATTTTCATTATTTTTTTCATTTTTTGTCTCAAAAACATAGGTTATGACCCCTCGTTGGAACGAGCTCGTCGAGCTCGTTCCAACGAGGGGTCATAACCTATGTTTTTGAGACAAAAAATGAAAAAAATTAGTTATTCAAGAATTATTTTTGCAAGTGTCGTCTGCTTTCTACGTTAGGTAAAGGGTTAAAGTTCTAACTATTAAAAACTGTGGCAAAGATTAGGGGTGAGACTTCACCAGTGTGACGATTGTAAGAAAGGTATCTTATAAATATTTTTCAGTTCAAGCAAGGGTTGCATCTCCTCCTGCCATACTTAACCTTGCAGATTTTCTTTACCTTCATTGCCATCTCTTAATCGTTGGAAACCTGACTGACATGCTTTTAAGGAGAATTTCTATAAAATGAGATAACCCACACATTGTTGCCTGCATCAGTAATACCTGTGTGGAATTTGACTGCTGCTATTCCAACCAAGAACTGAAAATCTTGATTCTTTCTTATATAACCATTCAGTCCTGATGGGATTTTAGATGGAAATAGATATTACTGGTGAGCAAATACCTTACAACTCTTTTCATCCATGTATTGCAAAACAAGAAGACCTCTACTCCCACCTCACTATATGCGCTGGTCTGTTAAGTATGCGTCGTAACTGGTGTCAAAACTAGCTAACTCAATATTAAACAAACTGATACATTTCATTGAGCCGATATTCGCAGATTACTATCACACCTTATAATGTTGTGTTTTGATGGTAGTTCTTGTAAATACGTTATATTTGTTTGTCTGTTTCTACAACCATTCCATGTTTCTTCGTCTAGACGATACCCTGTCACCACATAACACCATGTAACCTAACAGACTCTTTCTAATCGCCACTCGTAGTGCTTCTGTTGTGCCCCAGATACCAGCCTCTTCACTCTTTAGATACTGACACATGACTATCAGTATTGAGCAGTTTTGAGTGGTAGTTGGATATCTCTGCAATTTTCTTGCATTCAAGGACAATCTCTCTATAAGAAACACCCTCCAAAAACATGTTCTCCAAAATAGCGGAATTCGAGGTTCATAGGAAGTTGCTTGCGTGCTTTGTCTTTAGTGTACTACTTATCCCAGGTGATATCGAAGTTAACCCAGATCCATCAATCCAAACCCAGATAACAACTCTTTCCATTTTCACTACCATAATCGAAGTATTAGAAACAAACTTAGTTTAACTCTTTGCATGCTGCGGGCGGATATTCCCGCCCAGCACAGGGTTTCTCTTGTCTCTGAAATAAGTATAATTTGTGCACATTTAATCACACTGCCTCTCTGTAAATGGAATGGATTTTTTCACCGATGATTTTTCTTCTGTTACATTTACATTTATTTTTCATCAAATCTTGCCATGGCTGCTTGAAAGCAGCCATGGCTAGATTTGTTGAAAAATATCAAGAAAATACACAGCATGCTAAGAGTTAATAGTTGAAGATATTAATGATGCTAATGTAATCTGTTTTACCGAACTTCACCTGGATCATTGTATTAACTCCGGCGGCGTATTGATCCCTGGCTTTTCTCCACCAGTGAGGAAAGATAGGAACCAACATGGTGGGGAGTGGCAGTTTATTTTTCTAAACAAGTCAAATTTAAACGAATGCCTCAGCTAGAATTTGATCAATCGATGCTTTGGTTCGAAATCACTACCGAAATTAAACTTATGTTATGCGTAGCTTACCGCTCAATTCATTTTCTACAGATGGCTGCTGAGTGAAACTTAAACGTGTACTTGAAGATTCGCTTTGCACCAACCCCTCATTGATAATTACCGGTGACTCGAACAGCGATCTGCTGAACCATCAAGTGTTCTCAGTGAGGTTACTGATAGATTTAGTTTTAGAAATACCATAGCCGAACCGATGCGCACTACTTCTTACTCAATTATAGTTTTGAACTGTGATGTACTGGACCTCGGGGTTTCCGGCCACACGGCAGTTTGCATGACTACTGAGATTCGTATTACAAAACAGGAGCCAAAAATAAGACAGATTTGGAATTATAACAAAGACAACTTTATTAACCCTTTGAACTCTAGTGGTATCTTCCACGCCAGTTCAATGACAGCAATTAGAAGAGTCCATATTCATTATTTGTGGGTAGACCTCGGGGCTGCACGTTGGAAATATTGATTGGTCCAGCCCACACAATTACTGAACAGCCATCCTATATAATGACGTATCATGTTCCTGGCCGAAAAATGGGACACTAGGGTTTAAAGGGTTTTAAAATGAATGATATCATATCCCGAACAGAGCGGCAAACAATTATTAATAGCACAAACAATTCAGACACTTCACTTCATAATTTTGTGACAGGGTTTCTCGAAATCGCGAAAGCGTGCTTTGGAGTTACTATCCTCCCACCTGATAAGCGATGGTTCGATTCTACACTGCGTCGGGAAATTCGGAAGAGAGACCACTTAAGGCAACGAGCCCTGAAAAGTAAGTCTCCAATCAAGCACCTCGAAGCTGTAACTGACGCTAGAAATTTAGTAACTATATCCAGTGATCAACAAATGGCTAAGTTGCTAAATACAAACTTCTTGAAGAATAGTGAAATCCACGAAGCAGGAAATGACTAGCCTGTGTTCCGTTTTAAGTGCCCAGAAACTCTTTCCGTCATGAATATGACGGAGACAGACGTCTACGAGATACTAAGCTCCCTAGAAATCAATAAAGCAGTCGCTCATGGCGGCATCAGCAACCGCATGCTGAAGGAGACAAGACAAACAATATGTAAGCTACTCCTACTATGATTCCAGCAGTCACTTACTCCTTGATCTTATCCATCAGACTGGAATCTGGCGACAGTTATACCAATCCTCAAGAAAGGCGACAACCTCGATCCTAACAATTATAGGCCAGATTCTCTTCTTAGATGTATGAGTAAAGTCACGGAAAAGGTTATTTTCAATAAAGTATTCTGCAACTTTCACAACAATAATCTATTCTTTAAATATCAATCTGGCTTCTTACTGAAACACAGTCCTGTATTCTTGCTGCTCGAAATCTATCACAACTTTTGTGTAGCCTATGATAACCGCCTCTTCACACTCACTGGAGGTATTTGTCGACAAATCAAAAGCGTATGATAGGGTCTGACATAAGGGGCTTATTTTCAAATTGAGGCAGTGTGGTATTTCAGGGTCCACCCTAGAGTGGTTCAAAAGCTATCTGAATGACCGTCGACAACGAGTATTTTAAATTCTGTTTATTCTGATTATCATCCAGTTAAGTGTGGTGTACCGCAGGGATCAATGTTAGGACCGCTTCTGTTCTTGATTTGCAACAGTGCTTTTTTGAATATATGTTACCCACAGATCTGTATAGGCTGGTCGCAGACGATACGTGTTGTACAACCAAAAAAATATCTGATCTGGATCAGATCAGTACAGTTAATAATCATATACTAGAGTGGGTCCAGCAGTGGCTCATAAAAGTTTAACATATAAAAAAACAGAGATCACGTTATTTATCAGAAAAACAGTAGACGTGAATCCAGTTGTAAAGATTTGGGGGAACACTTCTGGACCTCACAACTGAACACACACACACACCTCAGATTAACATTACAAGACGAATTGAACTGGCATACACATATTTGCAACATATGCAAGAAAGCTAAATCAAAGCATTACCAGTTGGGGAAACTTAAATTTATCCTGAACAGAACAACTCTTGAAATAATGTACAAGTTTTTTATACATCCAAAATTGGAATATGCAGATGATGTATGGACCGGAGCTCCCGAATACTTACTTTCTGAACTAGACAAATTACACACGGAAGCCCAGATATAATTATGAGACTAATTAGGTCAGCACCGCCTTCAAAGGTATTCTTTGAACTCGGCTGGCAAACCATAGAACAACGACGCAAAATGCATGAGCTGGTGACCTTCTTAAAAATCCTCCATAGGTATGCCCCGACGTACCCCCTCGAACTATTACCCCAGACGTTTCAGGACCATTCACCATATAACACACGTGCTTGTTCGAATTTCCAAATTCCTCTGATGCACACTGAAATTATGGAAATATTATTTTATTCCATCTTGTATTTCAGAGTGGTGCCCACATCCATTTGAAATAAAGAACCTGGAATCTTTAAGTGAATTTACTAAGCAATTCCAAAGTGGGGTATGTAGACCACCGTCGTATTTTGGGACAGGTTTGAGAAGGATGAATGTACTGCATTGCAGGCTACGAAATGCATGTACAGTACGTGGAGAGTGGATTGTGACCAAATAATCCGCGGAGTGGAGTTATCACCCAAACTATAACTTTCAAATTGTGTATATATCGACTAAAAACACAAGCAATATTTCAACCAGTGGACCTCCGGGTTTAACCCGGAGGTCCATTGGCTGAAACTTTGCTCGTGTTTGTTATGCTTTGCAACAAATTTGCACTTGGGGGAATCTCCACTCTGCGGGTTATTTAGTGATAATACACTCTCCACGTACTGTAGTGACTTGAATTTTGACAAATTTCAACATTATATTCATGACACACCAAAATGTTCATGTGGTAGTGGAATGGAAGACGCATCACTTTATGTTTTTGTCTGCCAAAGGTATTCCAATCAAAGGTCAATACTGCAACAGTACTTGTCTAACATCACAGTTAATTTTGTTATTGACATCCTCTGTGATATCCTTAACAAGCCTCCATCTGTAAATGGCCACCTATTCTAGGTAATACAAAGTTATGTCAAAGCAACCAATCGATTCGATATTTTAATAACATTCATCAAGGCAGTTAGTTCCATGTCTCCAGATCACATGGAAGCGATGTAGTGCTGGTCTACTATAGTAGAACAGTTCTGCTTCATTGGCAAAAAAGAACCGGTAGCCAGTGCGTGAGGTGCAATTTGTCTAAAGTGATTAGCATGATTAAAATGATTGGAGAAACTTTACTATCCTGTGCTGTGATTATAGTATAGCTTCTCATGCTGAAAATTACCCTAAATATTAATAAACAAACAATAAGCATATAAAACCCGTTTGCTTGTATTTAAACCTTCCGCTCACTCGTCTTCTTTGAAAGCATGAAAGACAAGGAAGAGCAAGAATTATAGATCACTTGCGACTTTGTTCCAATAACTTTTGTAGTTAACCAGAGCTCACTCTTTTTATATGTGATGATAAATCGTTGAACGAATCTTGCAGTGATGGTTCTCTGCTAAAGCTTTGCGGCTTGTTAAATTGGCTGGAGACAGTTTGATATTTTTTCTTTCCTTCATGGGTACATGGTATCAATTCTTCTCCTTTCTTCTTCCTCTCTTCTCTTTCTCTAAAGATTTACCGCCATAACACCACTGCGTAATTGTTTATTCTAATTTGTATGTATTGAACAATTACTGCAAGTACTTGTTCATCGTGTACAAGGGAGAGGACGTGTGTCAAGTGTTCGGCACTTGTTGTCCAATCCTTCTTGTTAATTTTGACAAATAAAATATGTTTAAACTAAACTAAGCGATTGTTGACAGACATATGCGATGAATCCTTGACTATTTGAATTCCGAGTCCATTGGTGGTATAATAAATAGAAATTCCACATTTTTACGTGGGCGAGTATTTTCTGGTCTTTTGCTGAAGAGCAGGAATAAATTAAGCCTACATCCCAGTCAGACTGTGAGAATGAATCTTTACCGTTCCACCTTACAACGTCGATGATCAGAGATCCCTGAAGGTCAACAAAAGTGGAGAAGCAAAATTCGCAAGACAAACCTGATCTATCATGACGTGGCCCACCTGAAGAAAATTTGAAAAATGGACCCACAAAGGTCATGTTATGGGTTCCCACGTATCGATAAGTGCAACGGAATGTGTATGTTGGGTGATGGGGCTGCATAGTGAAATACTATGTACTGAAATGGCTGGTGACGTCATATCATGACTCCCTATGTATTATAACATTATATTAGCAAATGTCTGAATACACGCTTGCCTTTATTCGTGGACGTCAGTGGGAGCGCGTGGCTCAGTAGGTAGAGGTGCAATCTTCAAGGCTGGAGGTCCTCGATTCGAATCCCATCTGCGGCAACCGCTTTGTGTCCTTGGGGCAGGCACTCGTCCCAATTTTTCACCCGGGGTCACGGTGGCGTTGTGTACTAAGGCGTACTACACGTCGATGGTGCACTTGTCTTCAGCCAATGCTAACGCTGCTTGTGTGAAGTTAATACCTTGGGAATTCTGACAGTTGCTCGGTGGTTCTCCCCGGGTACTCCGGTTTCCTCCACCCGCAAAACTGTCCGGCACGAGATGACCCTGGCTGTCGAGAGTGTCGTTAACACCCAATAAATAAATACATAAATGGGCGTCAGTACCACGGAGCGTTCATACATAATTCGGCCTATCTATTCAACTATCTTCCAATCCGAAGGCTAGGCAGATAGTTGAAGTAGAAGCGGTAGACACAAACGACCCAAGATGATTTCTTGAACCAAAGGCAGTTGAATTTGCCTACGTTCACAGACAAAATACTACGATATATTGACACATTTGCATATATTCCAGTTTTCAATTTCTATACCAAAAAGGATGGGGATGAGGCGTTACTCCCTGTCCCCTATGCTTCTGGTTCCACTGCCATTCTGCTCTTTGCCTATTGACCGCTATCTTTCATTTACGTATATCCACGCATATCGGACTGGAATAGGTGGAAATGGATAAAGTATAACGATTGATTATTGTAAGACAACAACCCTCTAATGTTATGATATTTATTCTATTTGGTCAGTAGCTAGGCATTCCCAGTCGATTTATTTTTGTTTGCATTTTGTTAACTCCAGTGTGTAACGCCATTCTGTTGTATACTGGTACTTTTTTACTCGATGGCCATACACGTAGAATAGTGGAGGAGAAATTTAAATATTTCTAACTGAAACTTTGTATAAAATTTCAATTTGATTTTCACGAAAACGCCATCCACTCTAATTCCATGTTCTTCGTTTTGATGCCAGGTGTGTTTATTCGGAATGAAGCTGCCAACACCACTCGACTTTTCATTGACTTCACAAATGGCTATAATCGTAAAATGAGACCTCGGATGAAACATTCGGAATCGGTGGAAGTGAAGATTCGACTAAGTTTGGTTAAACCAATAGACAAAGATCAAGTTTCTCCAATCCGTCGTGTTCAAAGCATTTTTTGAAATGGAATGGACTGATGAATTTTTACGATGGAACGCCAGCGAATATGATGGTATTAACAATTACGGCTAACTCAAGATGATGTCTGTGAGCCGGACATCAAGCTCTTCAATCAGCAAACGGGCACAGATCAAATTTACGACAATGTTGTGCAAATAATTGTGTCGTATAATGGGCCAGTGGTGTGGCCTGTAAGTGATGTGTACAATACAGTTTGTGAACTTGACATGTCCTTTCTTTTCATTTGATACACAGCAGTTTGGGATTATTATGATCCCCGATGAGTGTGGAGGTGGGGTGGGAAATCTCACCCTCGGGGCAAGATATTTGAACCAGACCGGTTCAAATATCTTGCCCCGAGGGTAAGATTTCCCCATTCCCGCCTTCAGACTCATCGAGGATGATTTTGCTCCCCACACACGAGGATTACGTCATTATAGATAAGTGGCGGTCACGTGCTGACCAACCCAATTTATCAAGTCGTAGTCCTTTCGATAAACGAACAGTTTCATCGGAAAGATCGTACGAACGTTAAGTATATACTAAAAAATGATTTGTAACACTGCCCGTTAAGGGGTTAATGAATTTTCACGTGTCAAACTCTGGTGTAAAGGGCATTGTGAGATTATTGATCCATCGATAAATTCGTGCAGTGATATTATTAAATCTGCAGAAAAACATGGGGTTGAAACAAATCAAGTTTAATATTTGAATAATAATTAAATATTGAGTCTATATCAACAAGGAACAGATAAATAGGTAATAAACGAACACATTTTACAGTTTATTTCCAATTGTGCAGACGATGATGAAATAATTTCGGCGACCTAATAAAATGAATATGTCACGTGGGGTGGGTGGGATAGAAATATCCCACCATGCTGTCTCACCCGGGATATGCGTATGTTTCACGTATAGTGGGGGTGGGGGGAGAAAGTTGCACATTCGCGGACTTACGGACGAAATGGGGTGAGAATTGTAAGTAAATATTGATAATTTCTATGAAAATAATATGTAGGAGTTATTTAGAACTAATCAGAGAGAAATTTCTGACCAGAATTCGTTTTGTTTATATGTTTGGTTTGAAAGGAAGACCGCTTAAATATATTATCAGTAGTTTACTCCCGATTTTGTTACTAGCTCTACTAAATGTCATTGTTTTCAAAGTACCAGTTGAATCCGGGGAAAGGCTGTCGTTTTCAATAACAGTATTACTATCATTTGGGGTATTCATGAGTGTTATTTCCAGTCCCTTGTCCGGAGATAGTCTAAAGATTTCCAGTCTCGCTTGGTTTCTCTTCATAGTTATGTTACAGAGTGCCTTTATAGTTGAAATTACGGCTATGAATTTAAGCTTATGTCACCGAAATGGTTCGTTGCCCACATGGATTAGAAAATCCTTTCCCCAGAGGAATCAAGTACAAGGATTGGAACGGAAGACAATAACAATTCTACTGGGCAGAAGACATGGCGAGTCCTCAGCAATAAAAACTGTATCACATTCGATTTTACAGTTTTCTGTGTTGTTTGATTGTAACAACTCTGGGATGCTTCTTGCAGACTGTGCAGCAAGATAACATATTTAAGGCATATTCATATTTAACTCTTTATCCAAAGTAACGGTCAAAACCGGCCAGCGCTATTCTCAAAAATCGCCAATTAATTTTCATTATTTTCTCATTTGTTGTCGAAAAAACATAGCTCGTTCCAATGAGGGAACATGAGGGGTCCAATGAGGGGTCATAACCTATGTTTTTGAGACAAAACATGAAAAACATTAGTTATTCAATATTTTTTTTGCAAGTGTCGTCTGCTTTTCGTGTTAGGAAAATGGTTATATTTCTCTGCAGGGAATAAAAATCAAAGGACATTTTAGTACTCTTTGTTTCAAATACAAAACTTTGTCAATCAGACTATAGATACCGAGAATATGACATTAGGAGTGTGTTACTGAGAGTCCAGAATCACCTAATTATGTTCAGACTTTAAAAAATAGATGTTGACCAATTTGGAAAATGTCGCTGAAAATGTCAGTGTTAAATCTAAATTATATATTATAAATTCGTGTTCATTTTCCATTTCAGCAGAATTTTGCTCTGATCTAAAACCTCCACAAATGTGTAATTCACTATGTAAAAACCCGTGTTAATTTCCAAATCGCCTAAAAACGACTTTCCCTGTGGAGTTTCTAGTGTTATTTTTTACACGTTTGTGCAACTCGCGTGCTCACATTTTCAAAAGAAAATCTCATAGACTTTTCCCAATTCACCTAAAATTGCAGGTTGCAGAATGTTTTGTCCTGTTTTGAACATTAACACTGAAATCTCCATAAGGAAAAACACAAAAATCTGTATTTTGTGCATCCGTGCTCCATTTTTGGTATGTAATTCGAATGTTGTTACAAAATTTAAAAAAACTGAATTGGAAAAATGTGTGTCGCTTTGGTATTTAAGGAGGTAGTTAATGTTGTTCGCGTTTATGGAAGCATAAGAAAATCTTTAACGAATTTTCGCTTGACATCTCTTGAAAAATATGGTTATTACATGAAGTTAATGGAGCTCATTGAATCTATTAATTCCCCCTGTCGGTATATAAAAGGTGAGAACTTTAATTTAGTCATGGACCCTGTACAAGATACTTCGAACTTCCTCCATAAAAATAATCCACCCGCAAGACAAAAGTTATTAGAAATCATTAGTCATCTTGATCTATAAGATATCTGGCGTGTGAACAACCCAGATAAACAAAGGTTGACTTGTCTATTTATTCTTTTAAAACTAGGCTCTTCAAGTCTCAGATCAACAGGTTGATTTATAAGCTATTCACTTTTCTAATATCTTACTGTTTAAACCACTTCTATCTTTGATATTTCGGTTTGATTATTTCCTATTTTTTGTTCAATCATTTTACTTCAAAATGACACGTTTTACTTTCTACCGCTCATAATATAAATAGTGAATTATTCTTATTATGTAAAACTCAGGGGAATTAGCCACGCCTGTCGGCGACGAGATAAGAAAAACATCTCGATAATCTGATAGATCCACCGCGGTTTTTTTTCTTCTCATCGACACGATTTACAATCATATCAAACAGTCCAGTGGAATGCCGACAAGAAAAAAAAATTCTGACATTTTCTATTTTTTCAACTGATTTAACATGCAAAATACCATAGATATTTTCCCAATTCAACACTTTAACTTCTGTGTGTACAGTCATTCACGGTTTACTGCTTCCTACCGAAAATAACCAAACGATTGATTTTTTTTTTTTGATTTTTTTTATTAGGGTTTAACGACACGTTAACATCCAGGGTCATATCATACGGGTGGAGGAAGCTGGAGTACCCGGCGAAAACCACAGCGCAACGACGAGCAGCTGCCAGCTCTCCAACATCGTAACTCTGAACTCTGCACCGCAGCACAGGCAGGGTTAGATTGGTTGAAGACATGCGCACCTTCGACGTGCAGCACGCCTTAGTACACAGCGCCACCGTGCCCCCATGTGGATCATTAAGGGGATGGCTACAAGGTAAATGCGTGGTGTAGACGAATCAATATTTTAGGGTTGCACGTTGAAAATATTAATTGGGCTAACCCCAAATAATAAATATGGACCCTTCCAATTGCTGCCATTTAACTGATATGGAAGATACCACCCTCTTTCAAAGGGTTAATAAAAGGAGTTAAATAAACGTTTGATTACACAGTCTATTGCGCAGTGTCCTCATGTACATCAATCTTTTCTATTTTAATGTGAGAGAAAAAAAAACAACTTTTTAAAAGTATTTTTTTATGGAGTGTAACAATAAAAAGATAAATTAATTTCCTATTTTGTTTTGGCTTAATTCCGAGAAATAAATACAAATGTTTCGTGAAAACAATACCATAAGAATGAATTTCAAAAAGGAAATCCTGAAAAGCATGTCTTTAAAAGATTTGAACGAGGATGTGAATCTCCCCTTTAAGACCGGCGATGTCAAGATCACCACAGATGAGTCATAATTTATAACAACGACCAAAAATTCGTGTTTCAGGGTCTTCCTTATTTCGAACAATTAAACACTGAACAGGCAGAGAAAAATTACGAACACGCGGTAGATCCAGAAAGTAATTCTTTCGTCTTCTATTCTCTGGAAGAAATTCTCTTCTATTTGTTTAAATATTCTGGATAATGGTCCATGACCATGAACAGAACTTTGTATGCCATGGGTACGTTCTGGACCGACCCGAAAGATGCATTCGGAAAGAGATTCGTGAATATACTCAGACTGGAGGAAGAACGAAAACAATTCGGAGAGGGGGAGTCTCCTTCATATAAACCAATTTTCCAGCACAAAAAAATGCGACATTAATCGAACGCTGAAACCAAAGAAGAAAAGCAAAGATTAGGACTATGCGAAGAGAATCTGAATTCGAAATGTCAGCACGTATTCTTAGGGAGATGTTCTGAAAATAAGAGAATAGAACCGAATTTTCAGTGTACCTTATAGCCAAGATCAGTCACGAAAAAGAGGAGGAAGATTATCGAGATGTGTGATTTTAGAAGACAAAGACATCGCTATCACGAGCTTTAACCCTTTGAACCGCTTTACAGGCCCAGGGTACGTCATTTTTTCGTTAAGTAGGATGCCTGCTAAGTTATGGGTGGGTACAAGTTCAAAATATTGATTAGTCTACCCCCAAATAATGAATATGGACTCTTCTAATTGCTGCATATGAACTGACATGGAAGATACCACCAGTGTTCAAAGGGTTAAGGAAGAACGTCGTATAGTTACCTTCATTCCCTAAGCTAGACTTGTTCTCACTCCCACATGTCACGCGTTCGAGACGTTCAAAGAATTATTAGCATGCGTGACAACTTGCGATTTTAAGAAGGTTCAGGGATTGATCTGTCTGAACAAAAATGGAGAGACACACAAGATTATAAATTCCGATTATCACAAGAAATTTAAATTGCGTGATAACGCTTCCAACATATATTACTGATATCTTGAGATATAACATTCAAATAAAGAGTACAATAAGAAGTTATTTAAAAGCATGCACACGGAAAATTTAACGATATTCGCATCTTCTCTCCGTAAGGTCTTCCGCATTTTAAATAGAGCCGTTTCATTCTATCAACAGAGCATAGATTTTCACAATCCAAATTTTATGTGATGATAAAGGATTGCTTTCCGTTTTTTCGAATTTCAGAATGGGTATGAACTTGGGTCTCGAAAACATTTTGAAAAGAATGGGTGTGACTCAAATCTTATGAACCTTGGAGATATTTGTGTATCGTTTTTTTTAACTGGTAGAGTGCTAGAAGCCACTATCAGGGCTTTAATATGAACAGCAGGTACCCCAGCCTCAACGTCTCATATTCTGTAGATGTAATTCATAATAACTTAGAAGTGAAATTACTTAGTGTATATGGGTATGCCTTGTTACAATTTATGGGAGAGTGCCACTTGGCACTCTCCCATAAATTGTAACAAGGCAAAGACACAAAAACAAATTTTGATGACCAAAAATAACTTAGCACTCTACCAGTTAATCGATGAATTTCTGTCAGTGCTTTCGGTAATTGCCGTGTTCTTTGAGAGACGCCGAGTGGAAAACCCATTAAGTTTTTCTTACTCTTCCATAAACATGAACAAAAAACAAAGTCGAACCGACAGGGATTTTTTAAATTCAGTTGTGGGCAATCTTTCAAAACAATTCGAATTAGAGACAAAACAATTGAAGCACGGATACGCAAAATACCGTTTTTTGTGTTTTCTCTGTGGAGAGTTCAGTATTAACTTAATGTCCAAAACAACGCAAAACATTTTGAAACCAGCAATTTTAGGTGACTCGGAAAAAGTCTATAAGATTTTCCATGGTAAAGATGCGCATGCGAGTAACACAAACGTGTAAAAATTACCACTGAAAACTCCACAGGGAAAGACGTTTTAAGATAATTTGGAATTTTTACATTGAGAATTACACATTTGTGAAGGTTTTGGAGTAGAGAAAAATTCTACTGAAATGAAAAATGAACACGAATAATATCATGTGAACCAGATTGATTACTTCTAAATCCTTCACAGTTTTTCGCCGAACGCAATCGGGAAAATAGGCGTTAACAGGCAAAATGAAGTGCTTTGAAGCTAGGTTTTTGTAGGATGAGGAATTAACCCTTTACCTAACGAATCAACTCCATCCGCCCGCGTAATATGCAAATTCAGAAGTTGAAAAATATTAATTGCCAGAAAATTACAACAAAACTATATCATGCGATCCCTCATTGGCACGACCTCGTTGAGCTCGTTGAGCTCGTTCTAATAAGGGGTCACATGATGTGGTTTTGTTAAAAACATTTGAAAAGTTTGAAGAAATAATATTTAAAATCATAAATTTTGATATCGTCTTGGTTGGGTAAAGGGTTAAGTGAAGGCGACGAGTACGACTAGGGTAGTTGAAGAGAAAAACGAAAAGAGTTGTGTAGAAAATCAATGCAAACGGGGAATCGTACGCGGCGATTCCTCGATTCAAAGTGGGAGGAGAAGAAACTTCGGAGTGTGAATGGAAAGAGAAATAATTGATTGATTTATTTTATTTTATTAAGGTTTAACGACACTTTAACAGCCAAGATCACATCGTGTCGGTGACAGTTTTACGGGTGCAGGAAGCTAGCGTACTCGGAGACAACCACCGAGCAACGACGAGCAGATGCCAGCTCCCCAACATCGCAACTTCCCACTGCAGCACAGGCAGGGTTAGATTGGTTGAAGACCTGCGCACCATCGACGTGCAGTACGCCTTAGTACACGGAGTCATCGTGCCCCCGTGTGGACAGTCGGGGTTAAGTGCCTTGCTAAGGACATAGCGCGGGAGTCCGAATCGATCGCTCAGGCGGTCACCCATCCAAGGACTAACCGGGCTTGACGTTGCTTAACTTCGGTTATCTGACGAGAACCGCTTACCGCAACGCCACCGCGCACCCAATGAGAAACAGTAACACTGTCACAAAACTGCAGTAATAATATTAATCATAAATGAAGAGTTTAATACTTGGTTAATTTCATATCGGTCGCGACATCAGGCTTAGGTAACTTTTAATCAGCCTTCAACTTTCGAATGCAGGCTTATATGAAGTTACGTTTTGGCTGATATATCGGCCGATATGAAATTAGCCATATAATCTAGAATCAATTGTTAGAAATTTCCCACTATCTTGTAAGTTGGCATTTAGTACAGTTAAAACTAGAAGTCCTGTCGTGAACTATGCGCTTATCTAGGCTTAATTGCGCGTAGGAATTGCGTGCAATTGCCATATTGAATGGTATCCAAAGCACAGCAGGTTCTCCTGGTTACTCATAGCAAACACAGGCAATGTTTCTGCCAATGGACCTCCGGGTGCTTGTGCACAGGACATATGTACAAAAGTTGATAGTCTTACAATGGTCATAACGCGTAGATTAACGAGCAGATCGGCATGCTATTTGTGCGCATTTCATAGATAGATCTTTATTTTGCAGTATACTAGTACATTGATTACAAAATAACATTACAACAAACAGGAACATAAGCTAGTATACGGCATGGAAATGACATAGCCTATAAGGCTGTCTTCCTGCCATTCCCGTAAAAAGAAAGATATCAAGTTTCTTTGGCATCAGTGTATGAAAGTGCTTTCCCAAAGACGGGGTTGTCTGATCTTTTATTTATAATTCAGGGGGGGGCTAGGATGTATTTGAGAATTAAGGGATGGGGGTAGGGGGATGAGATGTCAGAAGATTACAGCTGGCGGATGACACAGTTGGGTTGTCACATTTGGAGTTAGGACGCGAATAATTATTCAAGGCTTCATCAATTAAGGACTTTTTAAATCGGGGTCTATTTAATTGCTGGATTTGTGGGTCTATACTATTCCAGGTTCTTGGGAAGGAGTGTAATGGCAGCACAGCAGAGAACTGTGTTCTTGGTTTGCGGGTATCTAATTTACCGGTTTGCCTTGTATTCATTCCTGAGGGGTTTCTATATACTTGAAAGGTATCATCGAATGACATAGGGAGTTTATTGTTCGTCCAGTCGTGCATAAAAAGGGAGACGTGAAGGCTGTAGAGATCATTGAATTCCAGAATGCCACAATCTCTGAAAAGGTGATCTGTATGGGAGAGATATGATTTTTTTGTTATGACCCGGACAGCTCTTTTTTGTAGTTTTATAATTCTACTGGTGTAGGTCGAATGGCCCCAGACCTGGATACCATATATCAGATGACACTGAATCAGTGAGAAGTATAAAGTTTTCATTACCTTCGTGGGCAAGAAGTTCTTTGCCCTATTTAGTACAAAAATTGCACTTGCTATTCTTGAGCACACCACAGATATATGCTCTTTAAATTTCATATTTTCATCCATATGTACGCCATGAAATTTTATAGTTGTTTGTTCTTGCTCGTTACCAACTGGTTCAATATTTGTATTGTTTAGAAATAGTTTAATATCGTTTACCTTATACGAATCGTTTTGTGGATGAAGTAGCATATATTTGGTTTTAGTAGGGTTGAGGGCTAGTTTGTTGGCAGAACACCAATGGTTTGTTTTGGCTAGTTCGGAATTTATACTTTCTGTAAGGGTGTCAAGATTGTTACTTGACCTATAGGCCGTTGTGTCGTCAGCAAAGGAAAGTAAACTGAGTTCTGTAGATTCGTTAATATCGTTGATGTACAGTAGAAATAAAAGTGGGCCAAGAATGGACCCCTGTGGCACTCCTGTATTTATTGGTAACGTTTCTGAAATGGTATTCAAGAATGAAACAAATTGGCTTCGTTCAGATAAATAACTTTGAAACCACTGATGGGCAATACCTCTAATACCATAGTATCCCAGTTTCTGGAGTAGGATTGAGTGGTCAATGGTGTCGAATGCCTTGGAGAAGTCTAGAAATATAGAAAGGGTGCAATTCTTTGTTGGTTTGTCATTTTCCGTTACCACGCTATTCAGTAGGTGCAATATAGGGTGGACAGTTGAATGTTTTGTTCTGAACCCAAACTGGTACTTATATAAGATTTTATGTTTGTCTATGAATTCCACTAGCCTTTTATACATTAACTTTTCAAGTATTTTTGAGAACGTCGGGAGAATACTAATGGGGCGATAGTTATTAAACATTTGAGAGTTACCAGACTTGAAGACTGGTATAACTTTGGCTATTTTCATTTTGGTTGGCACATGACCGGATGAAAATGAAGTGTTGATGATGTGAGTTAATGGGCTGGCGACCTCACAAGCGACGGCTTTCAAAAGTTTTGTAGACATTTCATCTCGATCTCTTGTTGGTTTTGAAGACAATTTGGAAATACTATAGATAACCTCCTGTGTATTCGTTGGCGTTACAAATACTGAGTTTTCATTATTGTGCTTCATGTAATGTGAAAAGTGAATATTTGTGTCAGGCACTTGGTCACCTACTGATTTCCCAATATTCGCAAAGAATGCATTGAACTTGTCAGCAATTTGTTTGGGGTCGTTTAAAGTGATGTTGTTATCGACAAAGGTATTTGGGGGCTCAGTTTTTCGATCCAATTTATTAATGGCTTTACGTAATATTTGCCATGTTTTTGTGAGGTCGTGTTTATTATCTAACAAGATATTATGATAGTAGTCTGACTTGCTTGCTCGTTTGGCACGATTGAAGATGTGACAGAACTGTTTGTAGTTCGCGATATTTTGGGTTGTTGGAGATTTCAATTTTTTCCTGTACACCTTTTGTTCGTGTAGGGAAGACTCTAATAATCCGGACGTCATCCAGGGCTCGCGTCTAATATATTTAGAATGTACTGATGGTACTTCTAATGGGAAGGCTTCATTAAATGCTTTGTAAAATGTATCGATGAACAAGTCGTATGCTAGGGTGACATCGGATGTGTCGAAAACGTCGGAAAATTCACTGCCTAATAGGAGCCTCTTGAAGTGGTCAATATTTTCTTTTTTAAAGGAGCGGTTATGACTTTGTGTTGGGCGTGCATTTTGTTTTTCCAAGTCACCAATGCAGAACGTTGCAAAGTGATCACTGATATCCGAAATGACAATCCCTGATACGTGTGTAGTGGAGTCATTACTAAAGATATGATCAATAAGAGTTGCAGAAGTTTCGGTAACTCTCGTCGGCTTAGTGATGAGGGGCAAGAAGCCTGAGCTAAATATAGAGTCAATAAAAAGTTCAGTTTTGTTGTGACTAGCGAAGTTGAGTAGGTCAATATTGAAATCGCCCATAAGGTAGGCTTTTTGTTCTCCAGGTTGATTTTATTCAATAGTTTGGACATTGTGGACAAGAAAAGGTCAAGGTCGGCTTTTGGTGCGGTGTTGGGTCTATAAATGATTCCAATAATGCATTTCTTTTTAGAGGTTGTTTCGATGAAAAGAGATTCAAATACGTGAGGTATGAAAATTGACAAATCACTTCGTTGTTTGAACCTAATGTTGTCATTAATAAATAAGCCAACACCTCCTCTGCCATCATCATCTGTTGGTCGTGTTTGATGAATTAAAGGGTGATAGCCTTCGAGTTCAAAACATATATCTTTTTTTACTTCAAATATTTCAGTAAGCCCCACAACATCAAATATATTTTTCCTAGGGTACATGTCACATAAAAGATTTTGAATGTTCTCAAAGTTAGCGTTCAAACTTCGGCAGTTCAAATTAAAAAGTGAGAATGACTTAGTTTTTTCTGGTATTTGCTTGCTAAAATTTTCTGGTATATAATACTTACAGCTCGAATTGTCAATAGTGTAGGGTGGGTCAGTGTCACTACCATCTATACCCAGTGAAGTGTTGAACTTAGATATGAAGTCATAAGCGTCAGAATTCTGAATCTCATCAAATGGAATATTATTAGCCATAGTCCACGATCAAGTAAAATTTACAAAAGAAGTCGAGCACTTGCGAGAACGCACTGATGCCAAAGAAGTATGTCCGGGGACAAGAAGTCATAGAATGACGGGAATACCCTTTAAAAGATATGGTCCAACGTATAAGACAAGTAGAGAAACCAGATGTTAAAAGACACCATACTCAAATTCTTTCGTGTAGACACGCTCACTTGTGCCCACACAAATGCTGGTAATCACACACGCACGCAATCACACACCTACGCACTTAGTGTACATCCTGCCAGCAAATACAGGGCGGTTGGAAGCATATAACCGAGGGCATATATATGCCTGAATATCAATGGGCATGCAGTCGCATACTCATGATGTGGATTCATTTAGTGGGTAGCTCTGCAATATTGAATCTGTGACGAGGTAGTCAGATTGCATGTATCTTACATTTTGACTATGGTCGTCGGATGGATGAAAGGGATGGGGTGAGGTACACATGTCTTTTCGGTTTCAAATTAGATACCAAATCTGCGTGCCAAATTTGCGAGTTGTGCGCGTTTTCGTACATACAAAACAGTCGCCGCGGATCGACGTCAATCCGGGGGATTCATCTAATGGGTAGTCACACAACATCACTCCTGTGATGGACAGGGTGACAGAAGACTTACTGTGTATCTGTTGACTATGGTTGTCGGGGAGGTGAAGGGTAGGTACTCATTGTCGCGTGCGAACCACAAGATTCTATTCTCCACTGGAAGATAGAACTCTATGGTTCCCATGCGACGATATGTTGGCCCACTTTCAAATTAGTTATCTAATGTGCCTGTTGCTCTCACACCGGCCTCAATCCAGGTGGATTCATCTAATGGGTTGTCACGCAATATCAATCCTGTGATGGGCAGGATGATAGAAGACTTGCAGTGTATCTGTTGACTATGGTCGTCGGGGAGGCGAAGGGTAGGAACACATTGTCGCGTGGGAACCAAACGACTGTATTTTCCGCTGGAAGATAGAAGAACCCTAAGGTTCCCACGCGACGATATGTTGGTCCACTTTCAAATTAGTTATCCAATTTGCGTGTTGCGCACGTCTTCAATGTAACACAAAAACAACTCGCCTTTAGTTGGTTGTATAAGGGTGTTTATACATAGATCCTTTTACCCACACATTCGAGCGGATGCACGCATGTTTACAGGGATGTTCTCATTTGCTTACATGAATGTGTGGAATTTTAAATACAGGCAGCACAACTTAAACTGTAACACGATGTGTACAGCGATCGTTCGCATCTTCAAGGGAGGTGATATTTAAGGATATGGGATTAGGATACCAATCGTTTCATTTGGGCACGGAAATGGGAAGATTTCCTACGTCATAAGTCACACATAAGGCGGTATACACATAGATCCATTCACCTACATACTCGTGCAGATGCACGTATGTTCGCTGAGGTGCATTCATTTGCATACATAAATGCGTAGAATTTCAAATACATGTGTCGACGTTGGTCGTCGGAGAGATGAGGGGGATGAAGGGGTGGAGGGGGTTAGGGGTTGGGTGCACATCGTCGCGTGAGGACCACAAGACTCCAGTTTCCATTGGAAGATAGAACCCTATGGTTCCCACGTGACGATATGTTAGCTCACTATCAAAATAGTTATCCAATTTGCGTGTTGGGCACGCTTTCAGTGTCACACAAAGACAACTCGCATATACAGGATTGCAAAGGGGGGGGGGGGGGTGGTTATACACACTGATCCTTTAACCCACATACTCGTGCAGATGCTTTCCCGTGCATTCGGATGGCTAAATAATTTTTGGAGGGTACAGTGATAAAGGGTGGAAATTTAGAGCACGCTGTGTGTATACGAAGTACTATATAAGATAGTTGGGTGGATGAAGTGGAATGAAGGAGAAACAGTGGTCCTATTTAAATCGAATGAAAAAAACAGAGGTCCTTTTTAACTGCTTGAGGGCGAGATTTTTGGTGGTCTAAATTTGTTCTTCCAAACCCGCTCTGCCACAAACCACTGGAGAGCGCCCACATGCACCCTCCAACAATCAGCAATACAACAAGTTTATATGAACAAAATATTTTGTTTTGCGTTTAACTGAACACGTGCACGTGCGCATTTGATATATTGGTGAAAGAATGAACATCACCTAATTTGTTTTCCAAAGACTTTTCTATCTCAGACCATTGGAGACCGCCCACTGGCACCCTCCAACAATTTGTAACAGAGCAAACTTATGTAAACAAAATATTTTTTGCGTTTGACAGAACGCGTATACGTGCGCAGTTTATGTGCCGGGGAAAGAATAAACATTACCAAATTTGTCATTTAAGAATTGTTCCATCTCGAATAGGCACTATATAACATGGTGCAATAAAATAAACTTGCATAAACAAACGTATACGTGCACATTTGCTTTATCCGGGAAAGAATGAGAATTACCTAATTTGTTGTTCAAAGATTATTGCATCTCAAACAATTGGAGACTGCCCATAGGCACCCCAATAATCCGCCATTGAACGGACTTATATATACAAAATACTTGCTGCGTTCCACTGAGCATGTACACCTGCACATATGATGTATCGAGGAAAGAACGACCATGGCCTAATTTGTTATTCAAAACTTGTTCTATCTCAAACCAATGGAGACTGCCGATTGGAACTCTCCAATAATTTGCCACAGAACAAGCTTATATAAACAAAGTATTTTTTGCGTTTGACTAAACATGAAACATGAGCAAGGAAAATGTTGTCCGTCCTGGTACAGGTTACATATGTAATAAAATGTTTATCTGTTGTAAGCTGATGATATGAACATATGGAAAAGTTGTTAATGATTAGGTATCTATTGCACACTCATTAATTGCAAGAACATGCTTATATATGCATGCACTTACATGCATGCACATATGCAGAGAAGTTCGCAAAGGGAGGTAAAGGAAAAAAGGATACAAAAATACACAAGCATGGTGGGGAGGGGGGGGGGGGGGCTAATCACCCCCAAGCATTACATCAACCTCGATAAGTTCATATATGAATCCGTGTAAATGTGGAGGTAAATGTAGTAAAGGAAAAACTGTGGTCCTATCGAAGTCGAAAGAGAACAATGGTCCAATGTAACTGATTGAGAGCTAGATGATTTTTCGTGGTCTAATTTGTCACATAAAACTCGATCCATTACAAGCCATTGGAAAATGCCCATGGACATTCTCCAATAATTTGCAATACAGCAAACTTATATAAACCAAATATGGTTTGCGTCCGACCGAATATGAAACATAAACATGGAAAATGTTGACTTTTGTTCTGGGTAAATAAATGGGTAAAATGTGCGGGGTGGGGGGGGGGGGGGGGGGTGCATAGCTAGTGAATGAGTAGATCGAAACTTTGCCAAGCGTTATGCAAACTTATATAAACCAAATATGGTTTGCCCTCGACCGAAAATGGAAAATGTCTGTTTTTCTGGGTAAATGAACTGGTATTAATGTGTGTGTGTGTGTGTGTGGGGGGGGGGGGGGGGGGGGGGGGGGGTAGTGAATGAATAGATCGAAACTTTGCCAAGCATTATGCATAAATACACCAGTGTGGGATGGTGTGTGTGTGTGTGTGGGGGGGGGGGGAGGTCTTCATCAACCCAAAGCATAACAGCAACCTCGATAAATTCATATATAAATTCGTGTATATGTGGATGGAGACGGAGTAAATGAAAAGGAGTGGTCATATGTAACTGAAAAGGAGTGGTCCTATGTAACTGAAAAGGAGTGGTCCTATGTAACTGATTGGGCATGGGATCATTTTTGGTAGTCACATAAAACTTATTCTTCCACTACAAACCAATAATTTGCAATAGAGCAGACCTATATGAGCAAAATATTGTTTATATTTGACTGAATATAAAACGTAAACATGGAAAATGTTGGCTTTTGCTCTAGTACTGGTTACACATTCATGTTATGTGTTTATATATGATGGCGTGAACATTCGGAATATTCGGAAAAGTTAATAATGGTTGTTCTTTTTGTTTGCATCCACATGCAAGTATTTACATACATATGTGGGTAGTAGTGGTAAGTGAATAGATCTAAACTCTGCCAAGTCGGAAAGGAGAGTATGTATGCGCAAATTTACCTGTAGGGGGGGGGGGGGGGGGGTCTTCTCCAACCCCGAGCACGGCTGCAACCTCGATAAATTCATGCATAAATTCGTGTGCATGTAGAGGTGCATACACACACATACACACGCGCGCGCACACACAAATAATTATATATGCGCGCGCGTGTGCACGTATGTGTATAAATTTTTCATAATCAAGGTCTCTATATAGGTAATTTATTGCACATAAAAAGAATTCGGAGATACGCGAGAAATCAAGACACTATGGGTGTTGGTGTGACTGCCTACTCGACATATTCTTTCCATCTCCCAGATACAGATTCCCTAAATCCCTAAACTCCAGAATGATTCGATTCTTACACCGGCGACTCTGATTCTGGTTTTGAAATGTTTATCGGTCCTCAGCTTATAGGCTATAGAAGATAGTCTGCCCCGCTCTCTTTTCAGAGAGGGGGGGTAAGTCAGTTCTAATGCTTTTCCTTGTCCCCTTGAGCTTGGGTGCGGCCTGTAACATGTCCTGTTTATCTCTATCATTCCCTAGTCTAACGATTAACGGTTTGGGTGGTGGTGGTGCTGAGTTTGAATTGCCAATATTGGAGGAGGGGAGCCGGTGTATATTAACAGCACGACTCACAACACGGGATGCATCGGAATCGCTATATCGTAAATCTTCCTTAAGAAATTGTTCAACTCTGCAGTATGGATCTTCTCCAGATGTCTCACTAACTCCATACAGGAGGAGATTATACTTCCTGTCATGGATCTCACCCAGGAGCCGTTTCTCCTCGAGCTCGGTAAATTTGGCTCCCAACTTTAATTGAATATCTGGAATTAGTACACCTTCCACATCTTCAAGCTTTTGAGCATTATACTCCACAAACTGAATTAAGTCGATATGTTCTGATTTCATCGCACTAATTGTTGTGTTGATGGCTGTGATTTCGTTTTTTAAAAGCGACACCTCGGATTTTATTTGAGTCATTTCTTGCCTCAGGTTTTCCATACCAACAGTAAATTTTTTTTCTAGTTCAATTATTAATTTTTTAAGATCTGAATTGCTAACAGTTTCTAGACTTGATCTTCCTGACTTTGTAGAAGACATTGTCAACACGGGAAATCAATGAATCAATGAAAACTACTCACATGAGAATAGGAGAGAGCATCTACCAGTTCAAAGTTTTTGTCTTGAATCTCAGTTCACAACATGAAGATCAGAACTCAGTTGCCATAAAATAATATCAGAAGCGTACATCTGTTATCTCAAGTTGAAGAAAATGATGATCATCGATGATAAAAAACATTTTATAAGAGGGTTTTCCCAAGATCTGACTCCTTAGCTCCACTCGGTTTCCGCCATAATCTTTTCATGATAAGACTTCTAGTTTTAACAGTAAACTAGTTTTCTTACAGTTTATTGATGAACATGAATTTGTCTTCGAGTATCTATTCTTGTTTTATACATATTATGCATATTTCAAGTGAAGTTTAAAAAGAATGGTTGAACACGGTTAAGCTGTTTATTCTGCCAAACGCTGACGATGGAATAAACTTCCACAAAAATGAAAAAGATGTGAGTCTCTATGACTTGTCAAATAACTGTCAAGACAAGAAATTGAATGTCGAGACTTCGAACACAAAACTATCTGTACTTGGCAGACGGAAGTAATAGAATTAAAGTCGAAGGATATTACGCCCGAAAAAAAGTAGGAGAGATTAAAAATATGTTGGAATTATTTTCGCGATCAGGATCGTCTACGAATGTAATAATACTTTTGCGTTCGACATCAGTGTCATGGTCGCTGTTTGAAATTCGTGGGAAGGAATATTGGAATTATTCGCACAATTCGAGCGATTACATGAGAGAAACAAAACACCGTCGTAGATAAAATATTCGTTGTAGCTTGGGTGATTTCGTTCCTAAAATATTACCGACGTCGACATTATGTTAAATAGTTTTAAATTTTTATTTTGGGCTTCCATTAAAAAATCAAACTGTAAACATGCTGCTGTTCAACTGATGACAAACACTTGTATTTATTATGAAGGATTACACGAAAATGAAAACCAGCAATCTGCCTTAAAAACGGGGACCTCATTCAAACCATATTTGAATTGAAAGTTATAAATTCGAGGCAAGGCGGGAGATCGTTTTTCAATTTGGAAGTCTGTTCAACTCAGCGGTTTGTAAAATTCTGGTGCAAATCATTTCTGTCGCATTTCATTTATTTGCGTTTCGCATCTAGATTGACGAATATAAACTTTGAGAACACCTGACACGAAATCATTTACGAAGTACCAGATTAAACAAAGTTTAGAGAAGTCTTATTGGACCTTTCAACTTGACACAACACCAAATTCAAGCCCAACTCAACCAATATTGAAAGACGCGGAGGCGGTGGGGGAGAGAGATTTATAAATTTATCTTCCAGGAATATCCCTTGCGCGTATTTACATTATCAACTATGTGGTCAGATTTTTCCGAAGAACAGTGTATTGTTTCTTATATATTTCACTCTTTTCATCCAACTGAGTTTTTAAGACGAGAAACGGAACAGTCCGAGAGAAGTAGAATTAGATGTAGTGAAGAACTTGGTAGGGGAGAAACAAGGTCCTGTCGTGAAATGTGCACAGATAGCACGTCGATCTGCGCGTTAATCTACGCGTTATGACCATAGTAAGGCTATCAAATTCTGTAAATATGGCATGTGCGCAAGCAATTTTTCAGCCAATGGACCTCCGGGAGACCTGGAGGTCCATTGGCAGAAGCATTGCCTGTGTTTGCTATGAGTAACCAGGAGAACCTGCCGTACTTTGGATGCCATTCGATATGGCAATTGCGCGCAATTCATACGCGCAATGAAGCCTAGATAAGCGCACAGTTCGTGACAGGACTTCTAGATTTAACTGTAACTTTCCATTTCCCATGGATGGTTTGTTGTTTTACATCATATTTCAACCCTTGTTACTTAATGTTGGTGTTGGCGTTTGCTGTTACTTAGAATCCGTCTTTTGTGGTCATTCGTCTTTGTCTTTCGTCTGTTAACGTTTGCGTTTCATTCCTCCTTCTGTTAAAACTAGAAGTCCTGTCATGGATGCCACACTGTTTTACAATTTTTCCCATTCGCGCCTTCTCCATCTCCCAAACTTTGGTATTGGCACTTTCCCTCAAATCATCCCCATCACCCCCATCCGCTCCATCCAACTATCTCTCATGTTTTCATCCCATTCTTCCATTACTTGTTTCAAGGAATCTTATGCTTCTAAGCAAATATTTAAGGCATTGTAAAATGAAATGTTCTAGGGTTTTCGTTACCCATAAACGGCACATTTGGCACCCTCTTTCAACGCCTTTCCATATCCCCCCCCCCCCCCAACTCGAGTGACTTTTGTCTGACTTTGAACAATAGTGACCCGTAAACGACCCATCGAGATACTCCTCAAAAGCTGGAGCATCTTTTTGTTTTTGTATAACCCGTCCAAAGCGCTCAAGTCCCTAACTCCTGCTCGTCAGTTTCTTTTTCAATCCCCAAGAACTCTTCCATTGATAAAACTGTGCACCTGCGTCACCCCTCCCCATTCTAGATCTCCAATCTTAATGGAATAATTCTTTCTAAACAGCCATGTCCATCCTGTATGAATGTTGGAATCGCATATATATTTAAATGTTGTCTTACCCACCTGCTGTTTGTAAGGTTTACCAGGTAATTCAAGTAGCCTAGTTTTCCCGAATATATAGTCTATTGACACAAACACCTGGTGTGATTGCGCTACCTGAAATCCATTACTGTCTCCACTGATGATTTCATTTGACAGTGTGATGGATTTGAGATCGCAAACCGAATCTTCGAAGATGGTAGTCACTGGAGAGCCCACTGTAGGATTAAAAGGGGGATTTACTTTGTAAACAACTCTCACTGAATTGATCACATCCCCATACCCCCTCACTCCTTTTAAAGCACTGCACTCTAAAATTAGTTGGGTTAAAACTTAACCCAAATCATCTGGGTTGCTATGTAACTGAAAGTTCTCTAGGTCATGGTTACAAGCATTAACTCTTGGATTGTATTTAGCTTCCCTTAAAAACTCTCACCCCGGGAAGCGGTGTTTAGTCTGAGAGGCCTCTTCTTATAATAGTAGTATGTAAAACCTTCCTTCTCGCCTACTATCCACATATGTGTATATGAAGATCATGAAGTTATTTCTATAATCTAACCTTAAATGTTTCAAAATCCTATCTGGGTATTGAAGGGCCACGGCCCGTAGAATTCCAATTTCAACACCCTAACTAACAAATGACCGACCTTCGGCTCTCCTTTTTTATCGTATGAAGTCATGGGAAAATCCCTTAATGGGGTATTATCTATCATATCGCATATCCCCATCTGGGTATTGAAAGGCCACGTCCCATGGCATCCCACTTCCAGCACCGCAGCCTAACAATCACTGGCCTTCGGAACCCTATTTTTATCGTATCAGGCCATGAGAGCCATGCAAAAAAATCCTTCAGTGAGGTTGTATCTATCACTGTTCGTATCCCCATCTCCCATCTTGGTACCGACAGATCGCATCCCTTGGCACCATCAATTTCAGCATCGCAACCTAAAAATCACTGGCCTCTGGCACACCTTTTTATCGTATAATGCAATGAGGGCCGCGAGAAAATCCCTCGGTGAGGTATACAGACAGAACGCGATGTGTGTTTGAATCGGTGGATGTTTTACATAACGAGTTGGAATGGCGGAGTCATATTTCGTGAGGGCCGTAGGCTCGATCGAAATATGACTACGCCATTCCAACGAGTTATGTAAAACACCCAACGATTCAAACCCACATCGCGTTCTGTATTTATTACGCACCCCATGCATTAAAATTCATTTAACAAATTTTAATTCCGATGTTTAAACCAAAGGATGAAGAGTCCGTTTGTTTTGTTTGAAGCTGTACTGATCAAATGGATCGATAAAAAATCAAAACAACTTTTTGGCGACCAGTCTAAATTACATTCGTTTTCACTTCTATTGGGTGTGTTTATTGAAATTCGTATCGCTGTTTCTCTTCGACTGGTATCCATTCACGCCTAACCATTTGGAGGCTATTACTGTTAGTAAAAACATAAGTACAAATTTGGGCAGATTTGCAAAACAGCTGCGAGAAATGTTTTTAAAGAAGTTAGAAGCATGTCAATATGTCCCAAGATTTATCGAAATAAAGTTGACAAATTTCGATATAACGGGATCCACAGACGAGACGGCCGCTGGATTGGGTTCATGTTGTTGTTGGAAATGATTGAGTTTTTTTTAATATTGTCTTATTTGAACTATTTTTTTTTGTGAACCGACTTTATTTTACTTTAGACGTTTTCATTTTCACACTAAAAAAGAAAGGGTGGTAAAAGACTCTATCTTGGATGAATACACTGAAAACTGATTGTAGGACAGATGGTGATGACTGTGGAGGACAAACCAGCTCTGGTGACTGAGGAGATTTGAAGGTATGGGTGGTCAAGGCGAAATAGGTTGACCAGATGTCCTCAGACGAGTATCCACCAAAGATATCCCCCACAAAAGGTAGACTCCAGTTGGTATCCTCCAACAATACAGTATTATGTTATATGTATCCTCAAACACCCGTGTGTGCCTGTGTGTTGTATGTGTTGTACACACATTGTGTATTTCTCATTGACACAATTCGGCACATCAAGCATGAGCCCATGTGCTGCATGTGATGTGTACACATTGCGTACTATCACAAACACATATCTGGAAAGTCAAAACATGGGCAAAACAGGTTAAGGAATGGAGTGAACAAGGCCAGTAATAAGCAGAAATCGAGGATTCCGGAAGACTCCGAGTCAAATAAAATTCGTTCAGATGCTTTTAGGTTGTTTTCACTCATTGTTGGGTAGGCTGAGGCAAAGCTTGGAAGTGGCTAAAGTACTTCTATTCAATGGACGCATCCCTACAACACACCATATTCCTTCTGGAAGCTTTTCAGGGCCTATATCTCTACCGGCTACGTTTCAGCCATTTTAAGTTTTTTGTGATTTTGGGTAGTTATTGGGTTGTTTGTGGTAAGCAGATTTTCTCTAGTCTCCATAGAACACCCTCACTCTGTTGGCGCTTTTAGATCCCATAGTAACCAGAAGGCGATCTGGATAGGCAAAAAACGAGGATTCCGGAAAGTTGTTGGAATTGTCGGGTTGTTTGTGGTTATTAGATACACTCTCCTTGAATCGAAGGTATCCTCCCCGTTTGTGACCGCATAGTAACCACGTGCCACCATAGAAACATGCGATGACGGCCTCCAGTATAACAACAAGCGCTTCGCATGCGCATTAATACTTCGTATCATCATGTTAATGCCGTTACAACATGGTCGCTCACAAGAGTTTCCATGACAACACCACAGAACGTCACATATGAGATCCGGCATAAAATTCGGGAAAAAGAGGTGTCCTGGTACTTATGAAGTAGTTTAACCCATTATCCAACGCAGATTTTGAAAAATAATTTGTTTTTAACTGCTGAATTTGCATATTACGTTCGTGGATGCAACTGATTCGTTGGGCAAAGAGTTAATGATTAGCATCTCTGTCAATAACGTTTATAACACGATGTACAGTAAGGAAAATAACTCGCCTGATACTTCCCATTCGAAAGGGGTGCTACTTGTATTCGGCTCATTGTCCAAAGAAATTCCAAGCGTGAGCATTCAATAAACAGTCACTGTGATTTGCTTAGCCCGATACAGACTGACGACGAGCCCCCCCCCCCCCCCCCCCCCCCCCCTCAAATCCCGCTCTCGTCAAAGTTCCAGGGTAGCTCTTCAGAAACCAATTTAAAATGTAATTTTCATTCTGTCACTTCTTTAACGCAATAAACGCATTGAGTTAACACCACCATTGGACGAATACGATATTATGCGTTTCATAGAGTGGGGAGGTACAGAATTGTTAGGCTCGCTGTCGGTATCGTCGTGTTTTAGGTGATTTACCTCGGTATCGGTGCGGTATTAGGTTCTCACAGAATACCGGTTTCAATATCAAAGGTATTTGTCGAAAACCAACCAAAGTTCTATAGTACTGAACGACTATACTGAGTTGACTACGATGAGTAACGAGTAAAGCATTGCAGATAGCGTATTTTGGCATTCAAAGTACGATATTTTCATTTAGTATTATTACCCGGCTCTTTTTACCCTTTACCCAACGTAACGGCCAAAAGCGGCCAGCGCTATTCTCAAAACTCGCCAATTAATTTTCATTATATTTTCATTTTCTGTCTAAAAACATAGGTTATGACCCCTCTTTGGAACGAGCCCATAGGGATCGTTCAAATGAGGGGTCATAACCTATGTTTTTGAGACAAAAAAAATTAAACAAAATCAGTTATTCAAGAAATTTGTTTGCAAGTTTCGTTTGCTCTTCATGTTAGGTAAAGGGTTAAATATTTTAGATGCTAAAAAACAAATGATAAATATATATATATATAGATAATAAAAAAAGTAAAAGGATTTTATTAACGTTTACAAAATAATTTCATAGTTATTATTTATTCATTGTTTATTCACTTTCAATAAACTCGTAGCAAATGATTCATTACTTTCCAGAAGGATAAATAAATAAGGTATGCCGAGACCTTCAAATATTATTTTATAATTTATATATTTGATAATCTCACTTTTAAAGAGCATTTTTTCGAAGCAGTTATTCGTTCGCAATCCATCCTTTACAAAAACTATACTGACAGTTCTTCCTTTTTCTAGTGTATACTATTTGAGCGGAGACCTGGAATTTTTACTATTGTTTCATGACAGAAATATGAGTGAAATTTCTGTAAATATGCAAATGAGCTTATTTATGATCTACAGTAATACTAGTGCGTCCTAAACTAGAAATAAAAAGAAATTTCACACGACACTTTTCGCCATATTTGCTTCTGTTTACATTCGCCTTAATCAAAACCCGTCATCCGGAACTGATAGGTAAATATTAACGAAGAACGGGTCTGGTGACTTTTGTTATCAGTCATGAGCATTCTTGTTGGTGTGTCAGTTTGTTTCAGTTCATGTAACGGAGACATTTCGTAATCGAGATCAGCGTATTTGGCGTGCTTCTCCTGCATGTTGCACTGATGAAACTGGTCTAGCTCTCATCCAATCAGAGGACGAGGATTTTAATCTTATTGGCACATACATTATTTTTATTGTTTTATCAATGGAACTTGGTCAGGCGTAGTAACATAACTGTAACAGGAGCAGCATGTGTCTGTGGCGTTGTTTTGACTTTATTTCGAGCGTTGTGTTCAATACTCCACCTGACTCACTCTGTCAGAGGTCACACTGTTTGCGGGGACTGTCAGGAACAACAGTAACCACACTTGTTTCTTAACTCATAAAGTAATATTCCTTGTCCATCGCATTGTGATAACAGATGTCACCCTTGGTAAGAAGTGTTCCGTTCCAAAAACTGCCGCTTTTTTGGAGGTTAGCACAAGTGACAGTGAGGCAAAGTGTTATTTTCTCGAGCCATTTACGCACATTATTTGTAACTGCCTCTGTAACAGAATGACAATTGGTAACACGCTGGTTTTTAGGGTTCACACATGCCCACACTCGATCCGTAAGTCAACGTTTTTTTTTAATTTTTCTGACTCTTTTTCCCTATTGTAATCGCTGGGGATAGAAACAACCCGGCTGTAAGCATATGCCCTGTATCCGACTTTTTCAAATATCACGTCTGTAACGAGGAATGTGTCTGTCTGTACGCACCTGTGTGTCCCAGAGAATTATTATTGTATCATTGGCTGGTGTTCTTACCATTTGGGACAAACTCATATATTGTTTTTTACGCAATGTCCAATGGAGATATCTAGCTACATTATTATTATATCTGAGGCATACACGTTCGACCCTAGTACATGACAAGATGACAGGATGCACTGTATAGTTTCGAGGTCACGATAGCTAAATCGGCAGTTTGGATCCATATCACATTTTAGAATTTTAATACACAATACCCAGTGGCTATGGCCTGATCTTGTACTGCAGTGATGGTGGCCTCCGTCTAGATACACTACTCTGTCGGTGCCAAAAATGGGTTAGCAGAAATGGTGTGATACACCCTATCCCGGGCTGTGTGGCATCTCTACATGTGGGATAAACTCCTCTTTTCTAGATTATTCATTTCATAATGGCTAATGTTATCTCTTGGTCCGGGGCTGCAGCCAATTATAAGGTTGCCTATGACTAAATATTGTCATTTATTGTTTCATTATTGAGCACTTATTCTTGATGTTCTTGTATGTAGACACGCGCTTAATATTCTCATCCGCGATAGATCCCAAGTATTTATCCTGTCCAGCAATTGATATTTTAACTCTTAACCTGCTGAGTATTTTCTAAATATTTTTCAACAAATCTAGTCATGGCTGCTGTGAAGCAGCCATGATTAGATTTGCTAAAACAATTGACTCCAGAATCATTGATGAAAAACTCTACACAATTGACAAAGATAAAATTTGATTAAATATGCCAAATTATTCTTTTTTTCAGCAGCAAGAGAAATCCTGTCCTGGGCAGGAATATCGCAGCCAAAAGCATGAAAAGAGTTAAACTGACTTTTCACACAGCCCACTCTCTGCCTCCTTTCCGCCGTGTCAAATAAAGATGCTCAACATCGGCTTTACTGTAATGCATACCACGCGCCGTCAAAAGCTTCCTTGTTTTTCGGTCCAGTTTACTCAACTACGACAACTTCCAATCTAGCGCACCAAACCTGTATGGCAGTACTGGAAGTCAACGCTATTCATTTGCACTTACTCTGCTTTGGGGTTAGTTCTTTTTACTTATTCAGTTTATTTATGTCTGTCCTCTCGTTTGTACTCAGCAATTACTTGTTTTCATTCGTTCTTATTGAACTCGGTCATTCTCCTCTATTCCCATACATTAAAATACGTCATCGTGTTCTAGTAGTGCCATCACAGAATCATTTTCATCAAAATGTATGTCTCACGTCTCTTCATGCTTTAATGAAAATTTAGCGCATTTGCCAAGATCAAACTGCATCCGGGTGCGAAAATGTAGTAAATTCATTTGAAGCTTTCATTTCGTATTCCTTTTGAGTAGAATTGAGTTCAGGACTTAGAAGAAATAAACATTATTATTATTATTATTATTATTATTATTATTAGTATTATTATTATTATATTTATTATTATTATTATTATTATTATTATTATTATTATTATTATTAAGTTTTTGATGCAGAAAATGAAAAGGTTTTGGTGTTTAACTGGTTGAGAGCCAGATTATTTTTGATTGTGGGAATTTGTAATTGAAAACCTGTTGTATTACAAATTACTGGAGAAAGCCCACAGGCACTCTCCAGTAATTTTTAATTGAACAAATTTGTATAAACAAAATATTATTTGCAGTTGACTGAATATAAAACATGAGCAAGGAGGGTGTTAGCGTTTGCTCTGGTCCCCTCATTTTTTTTGAAAGCCCTGATAGTGGCATCTAGCACTCAACCAGTTAAGAAGTTGGTTTGCAAGTGTTGTCTGCTCTTCGTGTTAGTTTTAGGTAGGGTTCACACTTTCAACACAGGCAACCTGGAAAGGATCACTTCAGTCAATACTGTCAACAGGGAAATGAGCGAAACCATCCTGGTTTGTTGGGAGCTTCAGTAATAATTTAATCCAGCAGCTCTGTCGATCTGTTGGATTAAATTGTTACTGAGCCTCGTTTCACTTCTTTTTTTTTGTTTGCTCTTTATATCGTCTGCTCGTCCACTACCATTTTTTCATCACTTAAACATTCATGTATATCGGATGGAAAGGGTTAAACTTCCTTGTTTTCTTGTCTTCAAATTGTTCAAAAACGTTTAAGAAAATCATATCAAGTGACCGCTTTTTGGAACGAGCTCGACGAGCTCGTTGCAATGAGGGTCACTTGATATGGTTTCATTGAATTTCTTTTAAACTCCTCAATTTGTAAATTACGTGGGAGCATACCACCGATTCGTTAGGTAAAGGGTTAATTCTTCATCGATCATGACTAGAGAACAACACAAATAAATTTGATCAAACTAACAACATTTATCTTGTACCTCCACATCCTAGCTTTTAACCCTTTACGCAACGTAACGGCCAAAATCGGCCAGCGCTATTCTCAAACATCGCCAATTAATTTTCTTTTTTTTTATTTTTGTTTCAAAAACATAGGTTATGACCCCTGGTTGGAACGGGCTCGTCGAGCTCGTTCCAACGAGGGGTCATAACCTATATTTTTGAGGCAAAAAAGTAGCTATCAAGAATTGTTTTTGCAAGTGTCGCCTGCTTTTCACGTTAGGTAAAGGGTTAACTCATCATTGAAACGAGCACAACTCCTTATTTGGAACGAACTCGTCCCACTGAGGGATCATAATCTCTGTTTTCGCGGCAAAAAATGAAAATGTTTTGTTGTTCACGTGTCGTCGGCTCTTCGTGTTAGGTAAAGTGTATCAGGTGCTGATATCCTTTGATGGAATTGCAATTTAATGACCCGCCACTCGTGCGATATACATTATAATACATCAGTGAATAATTGTTTTGTTTGGCGGTTGCCTGGTACTCTTGTTCGAGTCATGTCTGGGTTTTGTCTGATTATTGATGAACAGCAGTTTTCTTTGGAGGTTGACGTCATAGTCTTGTGTGATGGTTTCTTCTTGGTGGATATACGTGTTGCACCGAGGAACAAAGAAGGAAACATTTTAACCTGCGACGTGTTTCAAAATCATTTCAGACTTGATAAACTTGAGAAGAGCATGTGCTCCGAAAGAATGTTTCTTTTTCTTTCTTCGCTGCTGAGTGCGTTTGTTGTTACCGAAGCTGCCAACATCACTGAAGCAATGCATCTTTTCAACAAGCTTACAAATGGTTACAACCGTAAACTCAGACCTCGGATGAACTACTCGGAGTCTGTAGAAGTAAAAGTAAAACTTGATCTAATTGAGCTTCTGGACTTGGACCAAGTCGAGCAATCCATCACAGTTAAAGGAATATTTCAAATGAAATGGACTGATGACTTCTTGCAATGGGATTCCATCGAATATGACGGCATTGAACAACTGCAGCTAACTCAAGATGATGTTTGGAAGCCAGACATCATTCTCATGAATAACCGATTGGACATGGAGGAAATCGCCAAAGATTTTGTGAAAATAACTGTGATTAAAAATGGGACAATATTATGGGTTGCATCCAATCAGTACAAAACAACTTGTATAATGGACATGTCCCGTTTCCCGTTTGATACACAGAACTGTTATATCATTTTAGGTGCCTGGAGTTATGAACGAGCAGAGGTCAACCTCTCTGTCGAAGGTGATGTAGGTGTTGGTTTCTTTTTACAAAACAGTATGTGGAAGCTTCACGGAACTAAACAGTATACAGATACTGAAGGAAATTTCCTGGAATTTGTGGTTTATTGGAAGAGAAGGCCCTTGCAATATATTATCAACAGTTTATTCCCGATTCTGGTATTGGCTGTACTAAATGTCATTGTTTTCAAAGTACCAGTTGAATCCGGAGAAAGACTGTCGTATTCAATAACAGTATTGCTATCTTTTGCGGTGTTCATGAGTATTATTTCCAGTTCTATGCCAAAAGATAGTCTAACAATTTCCAGTCTATCATGGGTTCTCTTCATAGTTATGATACAGGGTGCCTTTATAGTTGCTATGACGGCTATGAATTTAAATTTGTATTATCGTGAAGGTACTGTGCCCATCTGGCTTGTGAAAATATTTTTTCCCATGAATCGAGTATGGGGACTAAGCCAGAAACAACGAATGGAAGATAATAACGATACTCTTGGAACGAAAGTAAAGGAGATCACATGGCGAGCCCTCTGCAATAAATTCGATCATTTTCTATTTTATGCTTTTCTGTGTAGTTTGCTTGTAACAAATGTGGCACATTTCAGGCATGATTTCATATTCAAGGCAACTTTACTCACACTTTTATCTCTTTGTAGTGTTAGTGCAGTTTATTGCGTTGAGCTAGAATTGATAACGAATATTGCACAAAATAGGATCAAATTGTTAAGGTTTTTTGGGGGGGGTTGTACTTTTGAACATTTTGTTCATTCTTTACAAACTAACTTGAATCAACTCAAAACCGGAAATCCGTCCTTTTATGATACCACAGTACTTCATTGTGGTGGAGTTTTATAGATAACGAAAGATAAACTTTGAAGACTATGAAAGAAATAGACAGGACGCGATGTGTCTTTGAATCGGTGGGTGTTTTACATAACGAGTTGGAATTGCGTAGTCATATTTCGCGAGAGCGGTTGGCTCGAGCGAAATGTGATTACGCCATTCCAACAAGTTATGTAAAACATCAACCGATTCAAACACACATCGCGTTCTGTGTTTATTACACAACACATGCATTAAAATCAACAAAATTTTAATTCCGATGTTTAACCCAGAGGTGAAGAATTTGTTTGTTTTGACTGAAGCTGTACTGATCAAATTAATCGATAAAAAATCAAAACAACCTTTTCTGAACCAGGGTTTTTTGAAATTCGTATCGCTGTTTCTCTTCGGCTGATGCCCATTCACGCCTAGCCATTTGGTGGCTATTACTGTTCGTAAAAATATAAGTACAAATTTATGCAGATTTGCAAAACAGCTGGGAGAAACATTTTTGAAAGAAGTTCGAAGCATGTCAAGATGTGCAAAGATTTACGGAGATAAATTTGACCAATTTGGATATAACGGATCCACAAAACGAGACGGCCACGGGACTGGGTTAATGTTGTGTTTGAAAATGATTGTTTGTTTTTTTTAAATATCATTTCATTTTTGGTAAACTATTTTTTTAGGAACCGACTTTATTTTGCTTTGGACGTTTTCAGACTATGCGACGGCTGTCGATAATTGTATAACGAAATTTGGAAACTTTTCGAAGCGTAACTAATGACTCGATGCAAAAGGAACTAGTATGAACGGTGCTGGGAAAAAAGTTCCGGCTAGTACATCACCCATTGAATGCAGAACCATTTATGTCATAGCGGCTATTCCGCTAAATACAAGGGTTTAAAGTTGAATGGATGTTTAATAAATGTTTTTATGGATTGTATCTCTAACTGGATACAGATCATCAACAGTTAAACAGAAATCCTCTTCGGAAGCGTATTAATAATGACATGATAAAAAGATCAGACCAAGAAAGTCACAATATGAACTGTTTACCTCTAAATTGCGGCTTTTTATATCAAATGTTCCACTTTTTTTCAATTTGCTGTCGATCTCTCCAACAACAATCCAACATCTCTAGCTCATCTTTTAAAGCAGTCATACACAAATCCCTTATGTCCATTTCCAGTGCAGAGAAAACTATTGAATTGTAAGCGGAGTGACTGGTACACTTATCTCTGCATAAACGAATTGCTGGAACGTCAGTGAAAAACGTCGTAGCTTATTCTGCCCACCTCAAGATGTGTCACATCAATGAATGCGATTCATCCTTCCATCGATGATGTTTGATGTTGTGAAAGTTGTGTCTTTGTCTCTGTAGTCACAGCATATACAGAATATACCCATAGTTGCTTAGGGTACCAAATGTTCATCACCAGTGGTGAACATTTGGTACACCAAGCTACTTTGGTATATTTTATTTATATCATGATCGTCAGATTATTACGAGTCACTATCATTTTTTTCTCGATTATACTAAGCAGAAAACGTGCATACGTGCGAATGTGTTTTTGTTTACATGAGCATCGGTGGGCGGTACTTCCGCTGTCAATTTTATCACAGAAACGAAATGGAAAAAGAAAGAGGGCCTTTTTCATTTTAGTAACATAATAAAATACTATTTCGAGTTATGGGTGCTTTATTAACATAAGACAATGCATATTTGATCATTTTTGGCGTTTTATAATACATATTTGTTAATTTTTGGCAGCTTATGAGGTAAACCCATTTAAAAATGTAATAAATAATTGCCACTTTCATTTCACTCGGGGGCGACGTGCGATAAATTTAGACAAGTTCGCATTCAAGTCGACGTCACCAAAAGTCAAGGATGGAGTTCCATTGTTGAAGTAAATGTTAACTATTGAAATCCCATCGCATCAATTGACGCGGTGCCTCCTCTTATCTATGTCGTTTGGAGGTGTGTAAGTTGTTATTTTGTGACTGTAGTCACAGCATAACAGCTTTCACATCATTAAGTATCAAAGGAAATTCTACCACGAAAATTAGTAACGGGGTATCAATTTTCTAAATTCGGTACATGTTTTTGTCAATAATAACGATAATGCATTGAAAGTATTCAATTTGTATTGCCACGAAAAATGTGCAGATCATCAAAATATTCTTTTTTTACAAACATCAAACATATTCTTTAAAATGCGATACATGTTGGTGATTACGAGGCATTGGAGAACTGAAAGCCTTCTTTTCTTTGTTGATTGTGATATGGCCCAGGCTGTTGAAAGTCCTGTTAAACCCCAACGAACAAATAAACAAATATATGTATTTTTATATTTGTTTAAAATAAGCTCAAACAGCACAAAACTCTAAGGTTTTTCGGAAAGTGGCCTCGACGGGAGTCGATCCCGAGTCTACGGCACCCAATCGCCTGGCCATAAATGTTCTGCCGCCATACCAACTGGGTCAACGCCAACCCACCAAAAAGGTTGTAATTGACTCAGACAGTATGTTTGTTTGCATTTACAACCCGACCCGAGACCGATATTCGAGAATTGACAATTACTGAATTGCTGTAATTGTTTTCAGTTTTGATTCGTAACTGTCTACAAGTAGCCTTTGTTTTATTGTGAGATTTACTCGTGGATCTTTGCCTTAGCATCCAATGCAAATGACAGAGATCACTGTTATAATGGCTTACGATCCCAGCTTTTAAACACGAAGGTACTTGAAAATGCAACTGCTAGAATTTAATTTATATCGCCGATGTCACGCAGGAATTTCCCCAGGCAGCATCTGATGGCTGCCTTCCAGTTATGTATACCGACTTATCCATAAAGGACGAAACCCGTATCCTGTTTCACATTCGTGTGAATAACCGCCGATCAATCGAAAATGGAGCGTGACTGTGCTGTTACGCGACATTGCTTGTCAACGCGTCACTCGTTTACTTCTTTTCAGGCCTTCATCATTGATTCCAAGTCCGACTAGACAAAAGCTGAGGAAACATTCTGGATCGAACAGCTATGCACGTATAGACTGCACGGTCTCAACAGAACTTCAAATTCAAACCATTCTTAAGCAGGGGCGAATCGTCAGCGCGGTGTCCACGCGACCCACGTTGTTTGCACGCGGTCTTGGCGCTCGACAAAGACACGCAATCAAGGATCGCAGTACGAATTCCGTAAATTTCACGCATCTGTACTCAGCAGCCTGGGCGCATTTTATTTTTGTCCGATGCTACTGTTTTCATCATCTACAGTGTCTTTTTAGACTATTTTCACATTTTTCGCGCGAAATCTGTTCACTTTTAACTTCTGGCAATCATCTTAATGTTTTAGGCAGCGTCGGAACCCACTTGCAATGGTCTTGTAGATGCAAGTCTTGCTTAGTCGCTTTTCTGCGCCCATTACAGTGAATAGCTAGCCTTTAGCGGCACTATCCCATTCGGGGACCGTCCCAGCACATCCCCACGTCGTTTCGCACCGGCTAGAAAAACACCAGTTTCTAAAATTTCCTCCTAGCGGTCTACTTGGTGCATTTTAAGGCGACAGATTGCAAACAGATTTTTTTAAAATCACCCACGTATCATACTTTCATGTAATAAATGAAAGTATCTTGACATTTCTAAAATTCCAGTTCCTTTTAATTTTCGAAGGGTATCTTAAAATCGAATTTTGCAGGGAGTTAGGACTTTCTAGAGTACTTTTCAGATTTTGTCTTTATTTTCTTTTTCGGGTTGTATTACACACTCGATCAGAGTCAGAACTTGGCTTACGAGAACTGTTATCGCCACATTTCATTTCCTTCGTCGTCTTTCGGTATTTTTTTTTTTTTTTTTTTTTGATGTGTTTATACCCTGGGAAATGTCTTCATCAGACCGAAAGATTGATGAAAATTGTTTTTTCCTGTGCTGTTTGAGCTTTACTTAGACGAATTTTTTTCGCTTTAGGATCGTGCATCTCTCAGATCCAGCACACTTGAAACAGATTTGTATTATCAGAATACAGACCTTTATATATATATATATGAAGGTTTCGATCCAGGTAGCTCGGTATTAGGACGATGCCTGGTGGAACTCCTGCTTGACATTGGCGACATAAATTAAATTCGAGCAGTTACATCTTCACGGATCTTCCATAAATTGAGACTCCTGTGTTTAGAAGCTGAGGCCATAGGCCATTACATCCTTATCAAAATGTGAGCACAAAACATATAAAATATCATTGTTTTTTCTCTATATTAATGTACAGGTAAGATGTTTATGTGGTTAATTCATAAATTAAGTTTGCATTAATGGGAGTCAGGGGGTTAATTGTTAATTGTTGCAACATAAAATAACGTTTTATCACATAATCACCATCATATACCGTAGTACGGAAATATCGTTTGCAACAGGTCTAATAAACATGTAACGTCAGAAGTCAACCTCAACCTCGTAACATTGTGTGTTGAATTGGTTTTGGAAGAAAAATGAATTAATAATTTCTTATGTTTCAATAGGACTAAAATCATCCTCCTCTGATTGGACGAGAGCTCGCTTAGTATATTCTATGTTTACGACTCAAGTGGTAAATGTTACCGTCTGACATCACAACGCGAAATGTTTGAAATGACGTCGACCGTTTCGTAACTGCTTCATCAACGGAGTGACTAGCAAGCCGCTTCATTTTTCTGGATGTTTCACGTGTGCAGCAGACGGTGTTCCGGATGAAGTATTGTTTAAATTACAAACCGGTTTACGATTTGAACTAAGATGGAATGAGTTTATCTCGTTTATTGATTATTTATCCAGTGTCGCAATGGACACACAAGAGGTTTATTTACTAAACCTGTGATCGTTAAAAGTTGCCTTGAACAAGGCAACTTTTAACGATCACAAGTTTAGAAAATAAGCCTCTCGTGTTTCATTATGTAGGATTTAGGCTATGGGTAGTGTCTTATTGGAGCATATACATTATTGTGATGAGTTGACGGTAACATGGTCTGATGTTTGCGGCTCGGAGCATAAGTTCAACCTCAACGCTTCGCGTCTCATTTGAACATATGCTCCGAGCAGCAAACCTCAAACCATGAAATAGCAAAAGACATTTCCTGAATGAAAGTTATTTTTCCCTCGAAAACATATCGTATGACCACTCATTTAAACGAAAGCGAAGAGACTTTCGAGGCAAAAATAATAATAAACGCTGGAAGACGATATTTGAAACAAGCCAAGACCAATACCGGGTCTGGACCTGCGTCGCTGCATTCAACTGAATCGGCAAACAAGAAGTGGCTGCACGGCAGGTCTAAACAAAAACAAATTTGCACGTATGTACGGCTGCTGCTCAGTAAAACCGAGAAAAATAATAGCGACTCTTAATAATCTGACAATCATGGTATAAAAAATATACCTAAAGTAGCTTGGTGTACCAAATGTTCATCACTCGTAAAGTGGTGTTAACCTCGCGCCAAAAGCTCGCGGGTAACAACACTTCACCACTCGTGGTGAACATTTGGTACAGCAAGCTACTATGGATATATTCTATATTTTTCTAACAACATTCCTCCCTTTACAGCTTCTAACGGTGTCTGTTTTGACAATCATTCAGCGTCTAAGAATTCATATATGAATGAAGATCCTAACGTTTTCGAATTACGTTCTTGGGCTCCGCGTGACGTTATCCTCGTTCGCGTACTGTAAGTTGACACTGAAGTTTGGAGTTTGAGCTGTGTCTTCCTTTGTTTTATTTTTCATGTTTAACGCATGGAAGGCCTATGTAAAAATATTATAATGGCAAAGAGGAATATAGCCTAATTTAATTCGTTGACCTGGTGATTTATTTATCATTTAATTACTGTAATAAGAACTGTAGCCTCGACTTGTATAATAATTTGATGCAGGTAAAAACATTCTCGTTTTGAATCCAATGACCGCACGTGCGGTTGCTCCTTTAAATACAGATTTGTATTTTGCCTAGACATATTACTTGTATCAGGAAATATGTTCCTGTTGTAAGATGAAACTGTCTATCAGTTACTGGAGCTATATCACACTTGATCCGCTTCTGTAGTAAATCGATTTTATAGTACATGTAGCGGTGTATTCTGTGATATATCAAAAAGCGTTCGACAGAGCCCGCCGCTCGTGTGCGATCATAGAATTGATGCAATATGGTATTGTGGGTGTCTACATAAATGGGTTAAAAGCTACCTCTCTAATCGGAAACAAACAGTACAAATTAATTCTTGCTTCTCCCGATATCGCGTCGCGATGTTCCATACATTTCAGGCATTGGCCCTATCTCATCCTTTGTTTAAATTGAAGGTTTAGGGGAAGGTGTAGAATGTTTTAGCAGATTATTTGTCGAAGTCACCCGTTTAACCCGGATTGAAAGGTATACAGCGATGCTATCTCTAACAATAGTTGCGGGGGTTTACAGAGATATATAGAATATACCCATAGTAGCTTGGTGTATCAAATGTTCACCACGAGATACTTTGGGTATATTTTATTTATACCATGATCGTCAGATTATTAAGAGTCGCTATTATTTTTTCTCGACTTTCCTGAGCAGCAGCCATACAAATGTGCAAATTTGTTTTTGTTTACGTGAGTATCGGTGGGCGGTACTCCCGCTGTCAGTATTATCACCGAAACGAAAGAAAAGAAGAAACAGGGCCTTTTTTATTTTAATAACATAAAAACATACTGTTTCGAGTTATGGGTGCTTGATTAACATCAGACAATGCATGTTTGTTAAATTTTGGTATTTTATGGGGTAAACTCATTTAAAAACTTAATAAATAATTGCCACTTTCATTTCACTCTTAGCGAGGTGACGTGCCATAAATTTAGACAAGTTAGCATTCAGGTCGACGTCACCGAAGGTCAACCTAGGTGTAGTTCCATGGTTGGTGTAAATTTTAACTATTGAAAACCCATTACTCACGTGTTCACAACGGTTGGTGTATAAAGCTAAAATGTATGTCATAGGGTTTTCATATATAGTGGAATAGGTAATCATGGTATAAATACAATGATCCCATAGGTGTTGATGTTAACCCCAACAGTACCAAGTTGATGTTATTTACTAATAATTTTGAGTACAATGAGATCAATTTATGCGGTATTTCCCTTGGTTTTGTGGGGGAGAATAGTGATCTTAAGTCGGGACAAATACAGTTCCGCATCTGTGGACAGGTCATTTTCCACGGGTTGTCAATATGTCCAAGTGTCACGAGATTCTTTAGAAATAAACACTCAGTTTTTGATTCATGATGATTCCTTTTTTTATTCAATGCAATTGAAACAAATAATTTACTGACGGTTTCAACACAATGATGAGTTTAACACATTAATACATTTATCGCAGCATAATAGTGCACACCCACGCAGTGGCGTGGGCGCACATAGGTAATGGGTACGTGTCCATGATTTTATAATTTTTCTATATACCATGCAACAGAGTTTGGGGTGCCATCTGGCGGCGTGGCTCTCCCACTGGCAAAAAATCCAGAATCATTGTAACGGATACTTAATTGTTTTGGGCCTTTCAAAGGATATTATGTAAAATATATTGTTGCAGAATGCTGGAAACTATGATAAATAATCAAGTAATGAAGTGACTCTCGAAGTTAGGTAGTTGTTGGCGAGTTAGCTATTATTTGAAAGTTCGAAGTGCCAATGCCGTCCGTTGCCGGTTTCGTCAGATTTGAAGCCCAGTTTCAATTTTAATTGAGAACGTACACTTCACAAATTGTTGACAACGAATAAAAAATAAAACAAGTGATTTATTGACACTTTTAGTGGGCCTTTTTTCATTTGTGGGGAACTTAGCGCGATTTCCTCAGAAACAGCCGGAGTTCGGATGAATTCAAGTTATGTTGAGTCAAGGTCTGGGGAAATCTTTGTTCTCAAAACACGGGCATGCAGTCTTGTTGCAGTAAAATTTTACAGAAACAGACATGCACGCGAACAGCGATACCTATTCATTTATTTCCTAGATTTTTCTTCACAAGTTCACAGGATCCAGTCTATGAATTATTTTTACCAATGACAAAATACAATGTCAGTTTAAAACTGTCAGAATTACAGTGTAGCGTCCAGCTAATTTTGTGATCCGACGTGTTTTCCTGAAGACTAAATACCAGAATCACTCAGAACTCCAATTTAAATTACATGCACACTTCCTCTGTGTTTTGGTAAACAATGTTTTAATTCCTGGATGCTTTAGGCATTGCAACCAGAATAGAACTGAATTCATCTTCAAACTAGTCAATGTCGCCCGGTGACGGGTCGTTTCGTTCCTTTTCCCTTTCGTCCCCCGGGTCGTTTCGTACCTTTACCTTTTCGTACTGGGTCGTTTCGTACCCCTTTAGGTACGAAACGACTCACCTAAATAAAAAGGAACGAATCGACTCACATAAAAAGGGGGACGAAACGACTCAGTTTTTGAGGGAAGAAGCGAGCGGACCTAAATGACAACTAAAAAGGAATAGGGGGCGCGGTGGCGTCGAGGTAACCAGTTCTCGTCAGATCACCGAAGTTAAGCAACGTCGAGCGCGGTTAGTAGCTGGATGGGTGACCATTTCAGTGACAGATTCGCGCTCCCGAGTTGTGTCCTTGGGCAAGGCACTTAACCCCAATTGCCCACATGGGGGCACGATGACGCTGTGTACTAAGGCGTACTGCACGTCGATGGTGCGCATGTAATCATCATGGGTGTTTAAAGTCTTCTGGAGACGATGCATATGGACTATCCTAAGCTTGGTAACTGGCTTTTGAAATCGTTTGATGTTTATTTAACTTGTGAAGAATTGTGGCGCTACAGTGTCGATTTTCGTTTTCTTGATAATCTCTCTTGATGAGCTTTTCGATGTTGAGCATCCCAAGAAATGACGCCGAGTGTTGGAATCATCAACAACGGAAAACTGCAGTGGGAGATACAAAGGGGGGGGGGGGGGGGGGGCACTTGGGCGATAAAGGAGAAAGATAGCACCGTGAAACTATTGTATGTTTTCAGTGTGCTTCCTGTGATAGAAATTGCATTTGTATCGAAAATTAAGGAATCCGGAACATCATGTTTTTTTACAATAATAATAGTTATAACACCTAGCATGCAATAAGCAGGGTTATGTGTTTAAAAACTTGTCATCGTACTAATTACGACACCCCCGAAGAATCATATGTTACTAAACCGTAGGGGTTGTTTACATAAAACCCTCACGGAAAATTTCTTTTCTCATTACATCGGTCCCCCCCCCCCCCCCCCCACCCACCCTAGAAAATATCCTGGATCCGCCACTGGAAAACTGTGAAGAAAATTTCATTCCGAGTATCCTACAATGAAATTGCCGTTTTAGGCATAATGTTCTTTAAAAAATCTATACGCTGTACTGATTTTTTTAAAGTTAAAAACTATGCCTAAAATTTTCGAATAAAAATTTAGAAAAATAGAGGTGAAAATTACCTGAGTCGTTTCGTTCCTTTTTAGGTACGAAACGACTCAGTACGAAACGACCCAGTACGAAAGGGAAAAGGTACGAAAGGACCCGTAACCTGTCGCCCTCCTCGTCTGACCAACATCTGGAGGTGGGGATTCTGATATTTAGTCTTCAGTGTGTTTCGCCATATATGGCAAAAAACTTTTGAAAAGCCTAAATACCAACCTCCCCAGAACTGACCTCTAAATAATATTTGGCACTGCACTACAGAATCAATATTTGATGGTTTCAGGCATTTTAATGGTGCTATGAGATAACATATGACCTGCACTGTCATGCTGTTGGAAAAAAATTCAAAAAATCAATGTACAATGTTTTATCCGAGACATACCATACCAATGACTCAAAGTACCTTAATTAAGAAATGTGAGGGATTTAAAAAAAAAATTTTTGTTAAAATATTGCAAAATATTCATCAAATACAATGTGAAATATCTTAAGAAGCCAGAATGTGATTTAAAAACTATCAGAAATGTGAAATTTAATATCATAAGAGGTTTGTTTTGTGTCAACATCAATTAATTTATGAATTATATCATAATTTGTGATGAAAGTAGGTATGCTGGGGGTCCAGGGAACACATTCAGGGCTATATTTTACCGCATCAATATGTAGAAGAAAATTTGAGATAATTTGTTAGGATAAAATGGCGCTGTCTATTGATATTGGTGATTTATATAGCTGCAACACCAGTTTTTAAATCAAAATTGACATTTATTTTGTGTGGAGTGGAGGGGGGGGGGGGGGGTTGGTGAACACCACTCTTTCTCTTGCAGTATGGTTAAATGAAACAGATTTTTCCCCAAACTATTGTCTGCCAATGCAGATTTTAGTTTTATTTTGGGATTGGGCTAGTTTTTAAAGAAAGCAGTGAATTCTCATGCAAAAATGACTCTTTTATCAAATGAAAGAGATAAAATGTATCTTTGGAAGGATTAGAATGTAGGTTAAAATCCCCCCTACAAAAAATACCCCCAATCATTTTTAAACACTTAGCAAAAATTCCTCCCACAGTTTTTGAGTAGTACCACATTCTCTCACATTATTTTAAGAGCAGTACAAAAATCCCCCACCCGGCCTCTTACACCAAAAGATTAAAAGGCAGTCCAAAAGGATTTAAAAACTTATGTATTTAATTTGTAAATTACATAAACACTCATCACTATTTACAAGAAAACATGCCTCAATAACTATTTATCAACACAGTTATTTAGTTATTGGAGTTTAAGGACACTTTCAACAGCCAGTGTCACCTCGTGTCGGGCAGTTTTATGGGTGAAGGAAACTAAAGTGCACTGAGAGAACCACCTGGCAACAGTGAGCAATTATCCAACGTGCTAACTCCACACAAGCAAAGTTAGCATTGATTGAAGCGACAAATGCTTGGCCTCACGTGGTAAAAAGCTTTGGACATTTTTGTATGGCTTTAAATATACATGTCCTTCTAAAAAATTAGGGAGGTGGGGGGGTTTGTTCACCAGATATTATGGAGGGAGGAATTTCTGTTTACCTGAAAAAAACATGGGGGGGGGGGGGGATTTTTGCGCATTGTGTGAAAATGATTGGGGGGGGGGGGGGGTATTTTTGTCAGGGAAAAGTTTTGTAGGTTACCCTTCGAAAGGTTTGGGTTTGATTATAGGAAATAAGTACATGTACATTGTAAATGTACATTATTTTGGCTTCCAACACTGATTTAATTATATTTTTTTGGATATTACACATATTTCACTTTTAAATGTTCATTCGAGAACCACAGTCTGGATAATACTGTTTTATTTTTGGAAAAGTTATATTTTTGTCACAGTCGGCAATAAAGGCCATATATTGCCAAAAATAATGCAGTTAAATGCATCTTGAGCAAGTGTGGCATCCAGAACTGAGAAGCACACTATAACCTCTGGCAAATGACAAATACATGTACACATGAAACCACCTTTTTTACCCTATTAACACATCTAATGAAACCATGCTTTCCCCTCATTGTACTTGTGAAAGAGGGGATTCCAGTTATATTCCAATCCTCTCCCAAATCACCATCCAAACATTTAGCCAGAAAACCCATACTTTACTTGTATTCGCTGAACAAGCTCATTCCAATAAGGGTGTCACTTGTATTCGCCCATACTTCACTTGTATTCGCTGAACAAGCTCATTCCAATAAGGGGAGCATAAGCTATGTTTTTGATGCCAAAAGATGCAAAAAAAAATTAATATTGAATGGCAATTTTGGTGAATGGTGCTAGCCGGTTTTGGCCATTACATTGAGTGAATGATTAATAGAAGCTTTCTCCATTTTATGATGTTAACCCTTTACCTCACATGAAAAGAAGATAGCACTTTTGAATAACTAATTTCTTTTCATTTTTTTGCGTCAAAAACATAGTTATGACCCCCACTGGATTGAGCTGAACGAGCACATTCCAATGAGGGGTCATAAGCTATGTTTTTGGTGCAAAAATAATGAACATTGAATGGCTGTTTCGGTGAATGGTGCTAGCCTGTTTTGGCCATTACATTGAGTGAGTGATTAAAAATGTTGAAAAACAATTTTTTCATTCACAGAGTATTTTGGAACATAAATTTGGGGAAAGGGGGTGGGGGTACAGTGGGAAAAGTAACAAAGTTGCAAATGTGAATGAATGGCTTCTGTGCACAGCTACCAATATAGTAGCCTGATACTAGTGCTGTTGGTCCACATGTTATAGTACAAAACTGCATTAACAATTGTCCCTCTACCACCCATACTAAACCCTTCAGCTGATGAGAAAGTTAACAGCATGCACTCTCAGTTTCCTATGATTTGCTTTAGTACTGCAGCACTCAGGGTCACTGAGTTTTTTTCTGTTTTGATAACCCTGTCCTGGCTCTTCTCGCTATATTTTTCATTGTATGTCAGTCAGTATTCCTATGTACATGTAGAATGTCACTTTCAAAATATGTGATTGCATGTCTGTCTGTCCATTATACCATTCCTATGTACATGTAGACTGTCTCTTTCAAGATATGTGATTGCATGTCTGTCTGTCCATCATGCAAAGTGTTGGTTTGTTTCCATTTGCACAGTTCTACATTTTCAATAACTGGCAATTGACCCCCCCCCCCCCCCCCACACACACACACACACACACCCATACACAAATATATTAAACATTAAAGAGCACTACATTCCTGAAGCAAAATATCTGAGTCATCCTCACTGGATACTAGGCATGCATGTATTTTCTATTTTCCCTAATTTCACTCTTTTTATCAGAATGGGTACATGCGGGGATTAAATCCAAGGTTGTAAATGAGCCCTTGTAGGTACATGTACTTGTAGGACATGCACATCACTACCGAATCAATATTTGATGGTTTTAGGCATTTTAACAGTGCTATGCTATAACATAGGAGCAGTGCTCAGCTGGTCATGCTGTTGGAAAAAATCAGTGTTTAATGTTGTGTCAGTGCCATACCAATGACTCTAGGTGTCTTACCTGAGAAAGTGAGGCTTTTTTCACAAGAATGGCAAAACATTCATCAAGCGCAATGTGAAATATCTTCAGAAGCCAGAATGTGATTTAGAAATTATCACAAATGAGAAATTTAATATCACAAGCGGTTTGTTATATGTCAACATCAATTAATTTGTGAATTTTATCCTAGTTTTTGATAAAAAGGGGCATACTAGGGGGACACCTTCAGGGCTATATTTTGCCACATCAGTATGTAGAAGAAAATTTGATGTCAGTTGTTAGGACAAAATGGTACTGCCTATTGATATTGGTGAATTATATAGTTGCAACCCCAATTTTTGAATCAAAATTGACATTTATATGGTTTCATGGGGTTGGAACACCACTCTTTGTCTTGCTGTATGGTTAAAGGAGACAATGTTTTCCTCAAAGTATTACATGCTGATGCAGATTTTAGTTTCATTTGGGGATTGGGTTAGTTTTCAAAAAAATCTACATGAATTCCTTTAGGTAACAGGGCAAAACAGAGTAGAAAAATGTATTGGAGGCAACAGCAGTTTTTAAGCCATTTGACACAGTTTGGACAGTTTTCTTTAAAAGTACAAATTTCCCACGTTTTTAACTCAGTGGAAGCCAAAAGTTGAATTCTCATGCAGAAATGACTCTTTTGTCACATGAAAGAGGTAAAATGTATCTTTGAAAGGATTGGGGTTGATTAAGGAAATACATAATTTGGCTTCCGAACCTGATTTAATTATTATTTCGAGAGATTATTTCACATTAAAAAATTCATTGGGGTACCACACACCTTACAATACTTTTTTATTGTTTTGAAAAGTATGTTTTTGTCATCATCAGCAATAAGGGCTATATATTGCAAGCAAATTCACATCTTGAGCAAGTGTAGCCTCCAGTGGCACACTACAGCCCCCAGCAAATGCCAAATAACAACCTATTTTACCCTACATGTACACATTTATTAACAAATGTAATTAAACCATGGTTCCCCATCATAGTACAGGGGCAGAGGGGGGTTCCAATCTTCCAACCCCCTTCCAAATCACCATTCAAACCCATAGCCAGAAAACCCATATTGCACTTTTATTTACTGGCATTTAGATGTTTGTCTGAATTATGCTGTTAACCCTTTACTTACATGTAACATGAAAAGCTGATTACCCTTGGCCACAAACTTATTGACTTACTAATTTTTTGTGTCAAAAAATGACTTTTTACACCATTGGAATGACCCCATTCCAATGAGGGGTTATAAGCTATGTGTTTGACACAAAAAAACGAGAAAATAATGAACATGAAATGGCAATACTTGTGAATAGCACCAGCAGCTTTTGACCGTTATATTTGGTAAAGGGTTAAAAAGTGTTACAAAATAATTTCTTCATTCAAAGAGTATTTTAGAACACAAATTTGGGGGTGAGGTACAGTGGAAAAAATAACACAATAAAGTTGCAAATGTGAGTGCATGGCATTTGTGCACAGCTACCAGTAAAGTAGTCTAGTACTAAATTTGCCCTCTTATTTGATGCATGCCCCCCTGTTTTGGGGTCGGAAAAAGTTCTCTGAAGGGTTATACTTGACAAAGATATTTGAATCCCAAAATTAAAGAGATGCGATCAAATTTTGTTCAGATCGAGCGTTGTTGTCACGGTTCCCATGTTACAGCACAAAACTACAGTAACAGCTGTGAAATATTGTTCTCACCTTGAATCAAGTCCCCCCCCCCCCCCCACCCCCCACCCCCATACTGCAGCCTCAGTTGATGAGAAACAATAGGAAAGACTGTACAGTATGTTTTGGAAACTAAAGTCAATCTCATACTCTCTCAGTTTCCTATGATTTGCTTAGGTACTGCAGAACTCAGGGTCCATTGAGGTTTTTTTCTGTTTGACAATCTTGTCTTGGCTCTTCTAACAAAATTTTTCATTGTATGTAAGTTTTTATTTCTGTGTAGACTTTCAAAACACTAAAAAATTTGCAAATATCTCATTCATCCTCCTTGGAGACATATTTTCCACAATTTCACACTTTTTATCAGAATGGGTATTTGTGGGGATTAAATCTAAGGTTGTGAAAGTGCCCTAATGGATACTTGCTGCTCAAGCACAGCACCACAGAATCAATATTGGATGTTTTTAGGCATTTTAACAGTGCTAAGAGATACCACATGAGCAGTACTGGTCATACTGTTGAAAAAAGCAGTGTTTTATGTTTTTGTCAGTTCCATACCAATGACTCTAGGTGCCTTAACTGGGAAAACTGGCTTTTTTAGCTCATCTTGACAAAGTCAAGCTGAGCTAATCTCATCGCTCTCCATCCGTCATCCGTCAACAGGGTTCATACAAAAATTTGCTCTCAAAGTTCAAGGGTTTTACAAGGGCTTCTTTTTTTTTCAAGGGCTACATATACTATTCAGCTTGTTGTATGAGCTCTAAAAATCTAAGACTCATGTGACAGGGATCTGACTTTGGAAGTCAGGAAGTTATTTATTTATTCATTTGTGTTTAAGGTCACATATTTCTGCACAATGGCTAATCATGACCATGACAGTTTTATGGGCGGAGGAAGCCGGAGTACCCGGAGAGAACCACCGAGCAACGGCGAGCAACTGTCAGCTCCCCATTTTACTGACTCCACACGAGCAGGGTTAGCATTGGTTGAAGACAGTGCACCATCAACGTGCAGTACGCCTTAGTACACAGCGTCGCCGTGCCCCCACGTGGTTAATGGTTGGCGTTCCTGAGAGGAAAAACCCCTATTATTTTGGACTCACTAGGTCAAAGGTCAAGGCCACAGTGACCCTGAACATAGTAAATCAAAACAATTGGTTTCCAGATGATAACTTGATAATGGTTCGACCCACGTTCATAACACTGCATAGGTAGGATGGCATCAGTGAGATGAAGAACCCTATTTATTTTGGACTTGCTAGGTGAAAGGTCAAGGTCACAGTGACCTTCAACATAATAAATCGTAAACAATTGGTTTCCAGATGATAATTTGACAATGGTTCCACCCACGTTCAAGAAACTTCATAGGTAGGTTGGCATTATTGCAAGAAAGAGCCCTATTTATTTTGGAATCAGGAGGTCAAAGGTCAAGGTCACAGTGACCCTTCACATAGTAAATTGTAAACAATTAGTTTTCGGATGATAAGATGATAATGATTAAACCCACTTTTGTACTGTCACAACTCGACATTGGATCGGTGATCCTCCCTATTTTTGTTTTGTGGGGGTGGGGGGTGCCCCCTGAACGCCCCCATGGCTGCGCCACCGTTCCCCCACTTGAGCAATCGTGATTAAGTGCCTTGCCCAATGACACAACGCAGCTACCCCTGCTGGGGATCGAACCGTGTATCTCTCGGCTTGATGTTAGTAGTAGATCATGTACCCGATCGACCCACATTGGCCGGATCTCATGTGACGTCATAGACACATGGCCCAGTTACTTCATTTTTGGTTGTCATGGTAGCGTGCGTGAGCGCCATCTTGTGACAACATCCCCATAGTGATACGTGGCCCTAGTGTGCATGCGCAGCGCGTTTTGTTGAGGTGAGACGAGTGTACGTCGTCCATTTTGTATATCCGAGGCGGCCAGCTTGGTTTCTATGGTAGCACATGTTTGCTATGTGACCCAAAACCTTCTAGTAGGAAAGGGGTGTGTTCGGAGGGTATGTTCGATTGAATAGGAGTAATTTTAATTACAGCAAACAACCCGACAATCCCTCTTAATAATCCAAAACTACCGAGACGGACTTAGAAAACCCCCACCTAGGGTTTATAATAGTAGCACGTAGTGCTAAATGAATGATGAGAGGTCTCATGTGGATAAATTGAAGTGAACTAGAGTACATCGATTTACCACAAACATCCAGCCAATCTCTCTAAACCATCAAAACAACTTTATTTGGCACGGATTCCTCAATACTGGACTTAAAAGAGTAGCATACAGTGCTTTAAGGTGCGTTTCCTGGTATGAGTAATTGTATTTGTTCGAATACTTTGTAAAATTACCCAAATGAATCAAACAGTTCTTTTACTGGTGCGGATTTCCCACTAAATATTCGGTTTCTATCTGTTGTCCCCTAGAATTCTTATTTTTTCCCAACAATAGGCACATTCCTTTGTATAAGATTAACTTTATTGTTTCGGATGTGCACCATAGTCTCGGTATTTTATCTATCCCGATATTTTCTGTGATTTATCCTATTTCCTGGCCTGTTTTGCCTTTTACTGGTCCAATTTCTGCCTATCCCAGCAGACTATTTTGTCTTGGCCGTCTCTGTTTTTGCCTTTCCTGTGTATACCGAAGTCCTCTATGATCCCCAAACCCAAAATACAATCAAGCAGGGTTAGGTATTATTCGAACGACTCGAATCTTATCGAGCTAATAAGCTTTTGAGCAGTTACTGAAAAAGTCTCTATTCGAACGACTCAAATCCCATTGAGCAGATGAGTATCGAAAGAGCGATTTCTTTTACGGCTCTTAATGCTCATCGGGGTATAGGAGGATACCTATGACATGATGATGTAGTACTGTATATACCTGATGATAATTTAGCTCCTAGCATCTGCCCAGTTCTAGACCACTCCATGATCTTCATATCTCTAACACCACTATTACTGATTTTCCCCAATATTGCCATTGTCTGTCCTATGATTAGCTTTTACAGTAGTCACCAAATCCTGCAGTCTTCTTCCACTCTTGCGGCCTTGTACCATTACTACATGTAGCACTGGTACAGGCTTGCTAACCATCTCAGATTGCTCGATCGACCAGAATCCCATCGAACAAATGAGCCATGGAGTAATTGCCTGAACGAGTGACTCCATGAACGACTATTTTGCTCGTCTAGGTATTGAAGGATGGGAAGGATCTTGAGAACTAACAACGTGATATGATAACTTTAGTTATTGAAATTGACGTACAATCCCGCTTATAATATAGCCTTGGTTTTTGAAAGTGTTGTTAAACCCTAATGAACCTATTTGTCATTGAATTATGATCTTTTGTCAGTTTAAAAAATGAAGGTTTGTTTTACTATAGCTTGTCTGAAGTTTGATCCTTCCGCAATCTTTCAAAATTTCTCGATTGCCATATTTGTCGCCACAGTAACATATGAACATACATGCGTGGTTCTGTGTTTATTGCATGTCACTGTACAACACGTTTTGGCAAATTGTTATATTTCACATAACCGCTGCTATTTCTGCGATATATACCATCTCTTTCCTGAAAAATCATGCTTGGGGCCTGCAATATTTACCGAAATTAACAATATTGGGTGTGCACCATTACGTGTCACGTATTTTCATATTATTTATCACCTTATCTGTTGCCATACACACAGCACTAAGTCGACGCTCTAGGCAAAAGCACGAAGCTGATCTCTGCATTAATCATACAATACTGATCATTGCACTAAGCATACGATACTAAACATCTGCACTAAGCATACTGGCACTAAGCCTATTGATACTGAGCAAACATGTGTTGGCACTAGAAATTTATCACAGGTTTTATCACAATGTTGTAACATAGAATCCACAAGACGAACAACCTGATCCAACTATTTAATACTCATTTATTCATCTCCCGTCAGAATCAATTTTATTTACAGTATTCAGAAACGGTTAAAGTTATCGAACGGTAGTAAAAACAGGTGGTACAAATTTCGGGAACATCCAAAATGATCACCTGAAATAATTAAACTTGAATGAACACTAAACGTAATTAATTAATTAATTGAAAACCTTAAGTAATTATATTACATTAATCTAAACTGTTTATTAACACTCAGACTGCCAAAAAGTGTCAATAAACAGCACATTTATAAATTAGTGAACCAATTTTGTTTTTACATTAGCCACGACCTTAAATAATTTATATATTTACAAATCTTTGAAATTGTATAATTTAAAATTTTAATACTAAAGCTTGATTTATATAGATGCTTACATCAGTTCATTTAATATGGAAAATTAATTGCACCGAAAAAAATATAAAATGAATTTAATGGGAAAAAATTGAATCGAGAAGCTGGACATTTGAATACTATACTCTTACTTACATAAAAACTGGATTTGATAATGCCATATGAATATGAATATGAAATGGATTATGAAATTAAAACTACATTTTACACTTCTCTCTCACTTCAACATTTTAATAACATCTGTATGCACTGTCCACTTCGAACAAAGCATATCGCATGTATATTTTCCTCGACTGCCTCGATCAACTTGTGTTGCACGAAAATCTTCAGTCGGCACAAACAAATACCGTAATATGAAAATACGTGACACGTAATGGTGCACACCCAATATTGTTAATTTCGGTAAATATTGCAGGCCCTAAGCAAGATTTTTTAGGAAAGAGATGGTAATCGCCGAAATAGCAGCAGTTATGTGAAATATAACAATTTGCCAAAACGTGTTGTACAGCGACATGCAATAAACACAGAACCACACATGTATGTTCATATGTTAATGTGGCGACAAATATGGCAATCGGGAAATTTTGAAAGATTGCGGAGGGATCAAACTTGAGACAAGCTATAGTAAAACAAACCTTCATTTTTTAAACTGATAAAAGATCATAATTCACTGGCAAAGTGGTTCATTAGAGTTTAACAACACTTTCAAAAACCAAGACTATATTATGAGCTGGATTGTACGTCAATTTCAATAACTAAGGTTATTATATCACGTTGTTAGTTCCCAAGATCCTTCCCATCCTTCAATACCTTGACGAGCAAAAGAGTCGTACGTGAACTCACTCGTTCAGGCAATTATTCATTTGTTCGAGCCTGGTCGTTCGAGCAATCTGAGATGGTTAGCAAGCCTGTACTAGTGCTAGTAATGGTACAAGGCTGCAAGAGTGGAAGAAGACTACAGGTTTTGGTGACTACTGTAAAAGATAATCATAGGGCAGACGATGGCAATATTGGGAAAATCAGTAATAGTGGTGTTGGAGGTATGAAGATCACAGAGAGGTCTAGAACTGGGCAGATGCTAGGAGCTAAATTATCATCAGGTATATATAGTACTACGTCATCATGTCATAGGTATCCTCCTATACCCCGATGAGCATAAAGAGCCGTAAAATAAATCGCTCTTTCGATACTCATCTGCTAAATGGGATTTGAGTCGTTCGAGTAGTGACTTTTTCAGTATCTGCTCAAAAGCTTATTTGCTCGATAAGATTCGAGTCGTTTGAATAATACCTATCCCTGCTTAATTGTATTTTGGGTTTGAGGATCATAGAGGACTTCGCTATACACAGGGAAGGCAAACACTGAGACGTCCAAGACAAAATAGACTATTGGGATAGGCAGAAATGGGGCCAGTAAAAGGCAAAACGGGCCAGGAAATAGAAGGATAAACCACAGAATATATCGGGATAGATAAAATACCGAGACTTTGGTGCACATTCGAAACAATAAAGTTACTCTTATACAAAGGAATGCGTCTATTGTTGGGCAAAAAGAAGAATTCTAGGGGACAACAGATAGAAACCTAATATTTAGTGGGAAATCCGCACTAGTAAAAGAACTGTTGGATCTATTTGGGTAATTTTACAAAGTATTCGAACAAATACAATTACTCATACCAGGAAACGCACCTTAAAGCACTGCATGCTACTCTTTTAAGTCCAAAATTGAGGAATCCGTGCCAAATAAAGTTGTTTTGATGGTTTAGAGTGTTTGTCTGGATGTTCGTGGTAATTCGATTTATTCTAGTTCACGTAAAATTTATCCACATGAGACCTCTCATCATTCATTTAGCACTACGTGCTACTATTATAAGCCCTAGATAGGGGTTTGGTAGTTTGGGTAGTTTTGGATTATTTAGAGGGATTGTCAGGTTGTTTGTTGTAATTACATTTACTCCTATTCAATCGAACACACCCTCCGAACACACCCCTTTCCTATTAGAAGGTTTTGGGTCACATAGCAACCATGTGCTACCATAGAAACCAAGATGGCGGTCTCAGATATACAAAATGGACGACATACACTCGTCTCACCTCAACAAAACGCACGGTGCATGCACATTAGGACCACGTATCACTATGGGGATGTTGTCACAAGATGGCACTCACGCGGGCTACCATTGACAACCAAAAATGAAGTAACTGGGCCATGTCACATGAGATACGGCCAATGTGGGTCGATCGTGTACATGATTTACTACTAACATCAAGCCGAGAGATACACGGTTCGATCCCCAGCAGGGGTAACTGCGTTGTGTCATTGGGCAAGGCACTTAATCACGATTAGCCAAGTGGGGGCACAGTGTCGCAGCCACGGGGACACATCCCCCCCCCCCCCCCAAAAAAAAATTCCGATTGGATTTATTACGTTCAAGGTCACTGTGACCTTGACCTTTGACCTAGCGAGTCCAAGATAAATAGGGGTCTTCCACTCACCTAGGTCAACCTACCTATGAAGTTTCAAGAATGTGGGTTCAAGTGTAGTCAAGTTATCATCCAGAAACCAATTGTTTACAATTTACTATGTTGAAGGTCACTGTGACCTTGACCTTTCACCTAGCGAGTCCGAAATAAATACGGTTCTTCCTCTCACCGATGCCAACCTTCCTATGAAGTTTCATGAATGTGAGTTTAATCATAGACAAGTGATCATTCGGAAACCAATTGTTTACAATTTACTATGTTCATAGTCACTGTGACCTTGACCTTTGACCAAGCAAGTCCAAAATAAATAGGGTTCTTCCACTCACCGATGCCAACCTACCTATGGAGCTTCATGAATGTGGGTCGAACCATTATCAAGTTATCACTCGGAAACCAATTGTTTACGCCCGCCCGCCATTCACCAAACAATATGTCGAGCCTGACTTCGTCACAACTTGACTAAACAAGAGGTCCCAAGGGGCCTTAATCGCTCACCTGCCAACGTGGTTCAAAGAAGTATTTGGGGTCACATTCAGTTATACATGGTTCATCAACACTACAAAAGAATAAAGGCATGAAAGGCAAATTTTATGGAAAAACACTAAGGAATCGATTTGAACAGACCTGAACCCATGCCACCCCCACCCCTGCCCATAGAGAGCCCAAATAATAAGCCAGGGACACAAATTTAACAAACTTGAACCTGATCCTCCTTGAGATGAAGGAGGTTTTTAAAGAAATGTCCTCACATTGCATTAAGTTAATCTTTGGGCCCCAACAGAGAGCCCAAATACTGAGGCACCCGATTTGTACAAACTTGAATCTGACCCTCTTAGAGATGTTGTATACCAAATACGGAAGCATTCATACCAAATATGAAAGATTTTTAAAGAAATTTCCTCATATTTCACAAAGTTAAAATTCTGGCACCCACTGGGAGCCCGATTATTAACCCATGGACTCGATTTGAACAAACTTGAATCTGACTGACACCCCTCCCCCCACGCCCCCCCCCACCCCTAGAGATGTTATATACCAAATATCAAAATATTCTAAATGATGTTCTGGAGTAGAAGATTTTTTAAATTTAAAAAAAAAAGTATGGGTGCTATCAGAGTAATGCCCCTTGTGAGCGCGGCAAGGTTATTTGTACAAATTTGAGTTGACATATAAGGAACATGCACACCAAATTTGGTTCAATTTGGTCCAGTAGTTTGGGAGGAGAAGTCGATAATGTAAAGTTCACAATGGACGACAACGGACGGCAAGTGATAAGTTAAGCTCCCTTCGGTGAGCTAAAATTCATCCATTCGCCCCCCTCCCCCCCTCCAATTTGACCCATGTAGGGAACATTAGGCAAGAAATTTTATTATGGAGATATTTATACTTGCAGGATGTATAGGGGGTGGGGGTGCGTAATAGCAGATTTATGTGTGATATCCGACCTATCTCAATTTAATGACACCAATGTTGTCAGTTATTTGTCAGACTCGTCACCGTCAAAAAACGTCACCGGTGTTCCGTCGCCGGATTTACGAAATAACCTCGCCGTTATTTGGTAATTTATCCGTTTCTTCTGGTCCGGATTCGCAATTTAACATTGATGAATCTCTTAGGGCGATAGGAAAACGAAGGAATCGTTAACAAAAGTAAGACGGTAATATTATTTGATACGCAATTGCTGCCAGTTTAAAAAGCATATTTGTCTTTATTGGTAAAGGTGTAGAATAGGGGACTTTTCGTTTTTTTTTTAAAATAACGCTTTTCTCACTATTTTTTCTCTGTTTTCTTAAAGTAAACTATATTTTGAACAAAATGACACAAAATTAGCTACCTCTATCATGTTTTAACATGTCAGAGAATAGATTTTAAATCCCGTTGAATTGCGCGTTTCTCAGTTGCCATTTGTTTCAACCGCTGAAAATTTCGCAGCATCTGTTGTTTTCATTCGTTGTTACGAGTGACGTCACAGGGGAGAAATCATTCTATATGATAGCAGGTGCGCTTTGCCTGTGTGCATTTTAACAGGTGAGCTTCGCTTGTGTGCGTGTTCCTCGATTTAAGGTCAGTTCAGTTAGGACCAGGGTTAGCTAATCGGTAAGCTAACCCTGGCCCTTACTAGACTGACCCTAAAATTTGATCTAGGGTCAGTTTAGTGAGGGGGCAGGGTTTGTCAGCCGACATTTCAATTACTAAACTCTCCCCCTATGATAGCGATAATGGGACGGAGCGATTGCAGTGAGTTTGACGGCGCTGTCACAATAAAATCGTTTATTTTTCTTGAAAATAACGATAAAAGTATGTGATTTTGTGTCATTTTGTTCAAAATATAGTTTACTTTAAGAAAACAGAGAAAAAAATAGCGAAAAAATCGTTATTTTTTTTTAGAAACGAAAAGTCCCCTATTCTACACCTTTACCTCTTTATTTTGTGTGATATCATTAGGCATCTTACTTATTTAATTCTATTCAATTAGTTTCTTATTTTTAGTCGAATTTTTCAACAACAAAAAACCTTGACTATTGGTATGGAGAGGGCCGGTCGCCGGGCAGGCGGCCTTTTTTTGCTAAAAAAAAACTTAGTTATTCCTGGACGGGTTTATTTGGTATATAGCTTGATATGCACGTGCAACATCCGATGACACAAAATAGGGAGTGTCAGCGCTTTTCCTCAAGAGTTATGGCCCTTTGTTAAAATCTACTAATTTTGAGCTTGATAGCGCGATACTTCAACAAACGTCAACCGATTTGACAGATATTTGGCACATGGGTTTCAAGGAACAATGTCTTGGTCGAGTTCGAAAATCTATGCGGACCATTTCATAGAGTTGCAGGCCCGTCGGAACCGGGGGGGGGGGGGCTGCAGCCCCCCCCCCCCCCCCCCCCCAATAATTTGCTCATATTTCGACGTTAGTTTATCCATGATGGGAGCAACCGATGTAATCTGAATAAAACTGGACATTTCACTATTTAACTAAGATTAGAACAGTGGCACACACACACCCACCCCACCCCCACAAATTTGTCAAAAGTAGGCTTTACTGGGCTGGGTTGGTGGTTTCTCCACACGGGATGCCCACTGGTTACCATATTCCGACATTGCTGTTAATGATTACTGGATTGAGTGGGTTCCATGTGGGCTTTCTGCCACCAATAAAACTGACAGTCGTGTTTTCGCCTAATTGTGGAAAGCGATGTTAAACCCCAACCAACCACAGGGTAATTCATTGCATGTTCACTATTCCTGTCATTCTGCTCGGAAATCATGCTGAATTGATCAGAGAGCTGACGTATTTCCTTACTGACGATGTATTTGCTCAGAATCACTCAGAATGTATATTTGTACATCTTAAATTAAAAAAAATTCCCGGACCCCCACCAACGAAACGGGGAGGTACCCCCACTCGTGCTCACCTCCACTCGCCTCTTCGCGGTTCGGATGACGCTTCGCGTCATAGGAATATACGATTTATTTGCTCAGAATCAACCAGAATGCATGTTTTTACATCTTAAATTCGAAAATTTCCCCCACCAACGAGACGGAGGATACCCCCTCTCGAGTTCACCCCCACTCGCCGCTCGGATGACGCGTCGCATCATCGGAATATAGGTCCTACCCCCCTCCCTCCAAATAAAATTAGCTTACTACGCCCCTGGATTAGAATTAAGAACGTATCACTGAATGTATAACATGCACCTGCATATGTTGATGTGCAAACGTTTTGAGCAATTCCTTTGGCAGCTTAGAAGACCACGACAACCGTTGGCGTAATGATAAAACTAATGAATCCACCATAAGGCCTGACTGTTTTTTAGCATGACGGAATACGGCCACGGCCTGCAGGTGAGCCCGGTGTGAGAACCGTCCCCAAATGTTATGGGGTTCTATTGGGATTTTTGAAACATTTTGTTAAAAAAACAACTTTTGCCGTTTAAAAAAATCAAGAGGTTTTTGCTTCAAAAGCTACCAGAATGCTTCCTTTGATTGCCCTTTTCAAAAAAAATTTCTGGGGGAGTAACCCCCCCCCCCCCCCCCCCCCCCCCCCCCCCCAAAAAAAAAAAAAAAGCTTGTGCCTTCAGCACTCGCACCAGATGCCTTCGGCATCTGGATACCCCATACCCATTTAGTATCAGCCAGTTCACCCAAATTAGCAATATCAGCCCCCCCAATATAAATTTCGTTCCGACGGGCCTGAGTTGTTGTGTTGACGTTTGTTTCGTGATTGATCATAATACAATGATTCATAAGGATTATTATTGTCCTCACACAAGGTGAAGGGGAAATAAATTTGAAAAAAGAGTTTCAATGTGGCCTAATTATTGATTCCATTCACACGTCCACATATCCTTAAATAAACTGGTTTTGCATCCATTGCACCCCCCCCCCTCCCCACCCCACGAAGCACATGATGTCAAATTTTCTTCCACATACTGCACCCCCCCCCTCCCCATACTCCTTTTCATCAACAACAATGATATAATTCATAAATTAATTGATGTTGACACAAAACAAACATCTTACGACAAAACTATCACAAACTGGAAATTTATACTGATGTGGTAAAAATTTTAAAAAAAGATAGCCCCCAATGAATATGCCCTCCCCCCCCCCCCCCCCCCACAATATACCCCTCTTCATCAAAAACATGATATAATTCATACATTAATTAATGTTGACACAAAACAAATAACTTGTGGCATTAAATATCCTACTAGTGATCGTTTTTAAATTACATTCAGGCGTCTGAAGACATTTCACATCATGTGTTTGGTGAATCATTTGTAATTTTTGTAAAAAACAAGAAGCCAGTTTTCTCAGTTAAGGCACCTAGAGTCATTGGTATGGTACTGACAAAACATAAAACATTGCTTGTTTCAGCAGTATGACCAGTACTGCTCATGTGGTATATCATAGCACTGTTAAAATGCCTAAACATTCAATATTGATTTTGTGGTGCTTTGCTTGAGCAGCAAGTATCCATAAGGGTACTTTCACAACCTTGGATTTAATTCCCACAAACACCCATTCTGATAAAAAGGAGTGAAATTGTGGAAAATATGTTTCCAAGGAGGATGAATGAGATATTTGCTAAAAAATTGGGTTTTTTTAGTGTTTAATATACATGTATTTGTGAGTGAATGGTGGGGGGGGGGGGGGGAGTGTGAAATATAGTCAGCTGCCAGTTTTTGAAAATGTACAACCAGGCAAATGAAAAGCAAAGAAACACTCTGTCTGATGGACAGACAGACATGCAGTTACACAAATTGAAAGTCTACACAGAAATAAAAACTGACATACAATGGAAAATTTTGATAGAAGAGCCAGGACAAGATTGTCAAACGGAAAAAACCTCAATGGACCCTGAGTGCTGCAGTACCAAAGCAAATCATAGGAACCTGAGAGTGTATGAGATTGACTGCACAGTTTTTTCAATTGCTTCTCATCAACTGAGGCTTCAATATGGGTGGGTGGGAGGTAGGGACTTGATTCAAGGAGAGAACAATATTTCACAGTTGACACTGTAGTTTTGTGCTGTAACATGGGAACCGTGACAACATCACTCAAACTAAACAAAATTTGATCGCATCACTTTAATTTTGGGATTCAAATATCTTTGTCAAGTATAACCCTCAGAGAACTTGTTCCGACCTTAAAACAGAGGGTCGTGCATCAAATAAGAGGAAAAATTTAGTACCAGACTACTTTATTAGTACTAGACTGCTTTATTGGTTGCTGTGCACAAATGACATTCATTCACATTTGCAACTTTACTGTGTTATTTTTTCCACTATACCCCACCCCCAAATTTGTGTTCCAAAATACTCTTTCAATGAAGAAATTATTTTTTAACATTTTTAACCCTTTACCAAATTTAACGGTCAAAAGCTGCTGGTGCAATTCACAAGTATTGCCAATCCATGTTCATTATTTTCTAGTTTTTTTTTTTGTGTCAAAAAGATAGCTTATGACCCCTCATTGGAATGAGGTCATTCCAATGGTGTAAAAAGTCATGTTTTTGACACAAAAAATTAGTGAGTCAATAAGTTTGTGGGCAAAGGTAATCAGCTTTTCATGTTAAGTAAAGGGTTAACAGCATAATTCAGACAAACATCTAAATACCAGTAAATAAAAGTGCTATATGGGCTTTCTGGCTGTGGGTTTGAATGGTGATTTGGAAGGGGGTTGGAAGATTGGAAGCCCCCTCTGCCCCTAGCACTATGATGAGGAACCATGGTTTAATTACATTTATTTATACATGTGTACACGTAGGGTAAAATTGGTTGTTATTTGGCATTTTCTGAAGGCTGTATTGTGCCACTGGAGGCTACACTTGCTCAAGATGTGAATTTGCTTGCAATATATAGCCCTTACTGACAAAAACATATTTTTCAAAACAATAAAAAAGTACTGTAAGGTGTGTGGTACCCCAATGCATTTTTAAATGTGAAATAATCTCTCAAAATAATAATTAAATCAGGTTCGGAAGCCAAATTATGTATTTCCTTCATCAACCCCAATCCTATCAAAGATACATTTTACCTCTTTCACGTGACAAAAGAGTCATTTCTGCATGAGAATTCAACGTTTGGCTTCCACTGAGTTAAAAACGTGGGAAATTTGTTGTTTTAAAGAAAACTGTCCAAACTGTGTCAAATGGCTTAAAAACTGCTGTTGCCTCCAATACATTTTTCTACTCTGTTACCTAAAGAGTAAGCTGAGAGGAAAGGAATTCATCTAGCTTTTCTTTGAAAACTAACCTAATCCCAAAATAAAACTAAAATCTGCATCAGCATGCAATACTTTGAGGAAAAATTTGTCTCTTTTAACCATATAGCAAGACAAAGAGTGGTGTTCCAACCCCACAAAACTATATGAATGTCAATTTTGATTCAAAAATTGGGGTTGCAGCTATATAATTCACCAATATCAATAGACAGTACCATTTTATCCAAACAACTGATGTCAAATTTTCTTCTACATGTACATACTGATGTGGCAAAATATAGCCCTGAAGGTGTCCCCCTAGTCTGCCCCTTTTTATCAAAAACTAAAATTCATAAATTAATTGATGTTGACGCAAAACAAACCTCTTGTGATATTAAATTTCCCATTTGTGATAGTTTTTAAATCAAATTCTGGCTTCTGAAGCTATGTCACAATGCATTTGATGAATATTTTGTCACTCTTGTGAAAAAAGCCTCACTTTCTCAGTTAAGGTACCTAGAGTCATTGGTATGGCACTAACAAAACATTAAACACTGATTTTTTCCAACGGTATGACCAGCTGAGCACTGCTCCTATGGTATCTCATAGCACTGTTAAAATGCCTAAAACCATCAAATATTGATTTTGTTGAGATGTGCGTGTACCGCAAGTACATGTACCCACAAGGGCTCATTTACAACCTTCGATTTAATCCCTTCAGGCACCCATTCTGATAAAAAGAGTGAAATCAGGGAAAATACATGTATGCATAGTACCCAGTGAGGATGACTCGGATATTTGCTTCAGGAATGTAGTGCTCTTTAATGTTTAATATATTTGTGTATGTGTGTGTATGTGAGGGGGGTCAATTGCCAGTTATTGAAAATGTAGAACTGTGCACATGAAAAATAAACCAACACTTTGTATGATGGACAGACAGACAGTCAGACATGCAATCACATATCTTGAAAGTGACAGGCTACATGTACAGAGGAATGGTATGATGGACAGACAGACATGCAATCACATATTTTGAAAGTGACAGTCTGCATGTACATAGGAATACTGACTGACATACAATGAAAAATATAGTGAGAAGAGCCAGGACAGGGTTGCCAAATAGAAAAAAAAACTCAGTGGACCCTGAGTGCTGCGGGACTAAAGCAAATCATAGGAAACTGAGAGTGTATGCTGTTAACTTTCTCATCAGCTGAGGGGTTCAGTATGGGTGGTAGAGGGACAATTGTTAATGTAGTTTTGTGCTATAACATGGGGACCCTGACAACACCAGTATCGGACTACTATATTGGTATGTGCACAAAAGCCATTCATTTACATTTGCAACTTTATTACTTTTCCCAATGTACCCCCACCCCTTTCCCCAAATTTATGTTCCAAAATACTCTGTGAATGAAGAAATTGGTTTTTAACATTTTTCATTACTCACTCATTGTAATGGCCAAAACAGGCTAGCACCATTCACCAAAACTGCCATTCAATGTTCATTATTTTTGCATCAAAAATATAGCTTATGACCCCTCATTGGAATGAGCTAGTTCAGTTCATTCCAGTGGAAGGGGTGGGGGTCATAGCTATGTTTTTAACGCAAAAAATAAAAAGAAATTAGTTATTCAAAAGTTCTATCTTCTTTTCATGTAAGGTAAAGGGTTAACATCATAATATGGAGAAAGCTTCTATTAATCATTCACTCAATGTAATGGCCAACACCGGCTTGCACCATTTACCAAAATTGCCATTCAATGTTAATTATTTTTGTATTTTGTGGCATCAAAAACATAGCTTATGACACCCTCATTGGAATGAGCTTGTTCAGCTCATTCCAGTGAGGGGGGGGGGGGGCATAGCTATGTTTTTGACCCCAAAAAATGAAAAGAAATTAGCTATTCAAAAGTGGTATCTTCTTTCCATGTACATGTAAGGTAAAGGGTTATCATAATATGGTTTGTTTGTTGGTGGTTAACGTCACATATTTATGCACCATGGCTAATCGTGACACAACATGGAGATGAAGTCAAGTTTAGTCAATCGTTGATCTACATGTTGCCCATTTTAGAGGACTTCCACCCCAAGCATTGGTGACGGGGTCCTATTTTACTAGTAAAGCGGAACTGGTTTACCACAGTAAACAAGTGCTGCTTACTTCCCGGGGTTCCCACGGGGAATCATAATATGGAGATAACTTCTATTATACCAGTGAATACAAGTGAAATATGGGTTTTCTGGCTGAGTGTTTGGATGGTGATTTGGGAGAGGATTGGAATATAATTGGAATCCCCTCTATAACAAGTACTATGAGGGGAAACCATGGTTTAATTAAATGTGTTAATAGGTAACATAGGTGATTATATGTGTTTTTGGTATTTGACGGAGGTTATAGTGTGCTACTCTTGCTCAAGATGCATTTAACTGCATTATTTTTGGCAATATATGGCGCCTTTATTGCTGACTGTGACAAAAATATAACTTTTCAAAAAATAAAAAAGTATTACTTGGTCTGTGTTTCTTGGATGAACATTTAAATGTGAAATACGTGTAATATCCAAAAAATAATAATTAAATCAGTGTTGGAAGCCAAAATACATGTACATTTACATGTATGTGTATGTATTTCTTATAATCAACCCCAAACCTTCCAAAGGGTAACCTACAAAACTTTTACCTGACAATCCCCCCCTCCCCACCACCACCCAATCATTTTTCACACAATGCGCAAAAATGCCACCCCCCCCCCCCTCCCCTCCCTCCCATGTTTTTTCAGGTGAACAGAAATTCCTCCCTCCATAATTTCTGGTGAACCAAAATCTCCCCCCACCCCCACTAATTTGTTAGAAGTATATTTAAAGCCATACAAAAATGTCCAAAACTTTTTACCACTCGAGGCAGAGCACTTCCTTAAACTCCAACGAAAAAATAAATAACTGTCCTGATAAATAGTTACTGAAGCATGTTTTCTTGTAAATGAGTGTTTATGTAATTTACAAATTAAATACATAAGTTTTTAAATCCTCTTGGACTGCCTTTTAACCTTTTGGTGTAAGAGGTTGGGAGGGAGATTTTTATACTGCTCTTAAAATAATGTGAGAGAATGTGGTACTACTCAAAAACTGTGGGGGGGGGGGAGGGATTTTGCTAAGGGAGTAAAAATAATTGGAAGGGATTTTAGCTTCATTCTAATCCTTCCAAAGATACATTTTACCTCTTTCATTTGATAAAAGAGTCATTTCTGCTTGAAAATTCATTGTTTTCTTTGAAAACTACCCCAATCCCAAAATAAAACTAAAATCTGCATCAGCAGACAATAGTTTGGGGAAAAATCTGTCTCATTCCACTCCACACAAAACAAAATGAATGTCAAATTTGTTTTAAAAACTGGTGTTGCAGCTATATAAATCACCAATATCAGTAGATAGTGCTATTTTATCCTAACAAATGATGTCAAATTTTCTTCTACATGTACATATTGATGTGGTAAAATATAGCCCTGAATGTGTCCCCTAGATCCCCAGCATACCCACTTTCATCCAAAACTATGATATAATTCATAAATTAATTGATGTTGACACAAAACAAACTTCTTATGATATTAAATTTCTCATTTGTGATAGTTTTTAAATCACATTCTGGCTTCTGAAGATATTTCACAATGTGTTTGATGAATATTTTCCAATTTTTGTAAAAATATTTTTTTTTTAAAAATCCCTCAGATTTCTTAATTAAGGCACCTAGATCATTGGTATGTCTCTGACAAAACATTACACATTGATTGTTTTCCAACAGCATGACAGTGCAGCTAATGTGGTATCTCATAGCACCACAAAAATGCCTAAAACCATCAAATATTGCTTCTGTAGTGTGGTGCTTATGCTGCAAATACCCATAAAGGCACTTTCACAACCTTGGATTTAATCCCTACAGACACTCATGACAAATTTTGATAAAAAGAGTAAAATTAAGAAAAATACAATGTACATGTATGTTTTCCAGAGAGGATGAATCAGATATTCAAAAAGATAGTGCTCTTTGATGTTTAATATATTTGTGTATGTGTGTGTTTGTGAGGTGGAGGTACAGTGTGAAAAATAGTCAGAAGCCAGTTACTGAAAATGTACATGTACAACCGGGTAAATGAAAAGCAAAGAATCGCGGTCTGTGATGGACGGTTCTTGGACAACTTGCACCCTGGACGATTCATACCACAATTAAGGGGTACGAATTGTCTTGACAATAAGGTACAAATTGTCTAGACAAAAGGTTCGAATTGTCCCAGTAAAAGTTATGAATTGTCTCCTTTTTGGTACAAGTTGTCTCAAGTAAGTGTACTAAACTGTCTCATGTATTAACCAAGCCAGAAAATAAGCAGCCTGTCATCTGCAAAATGAGGTCTCCAGAGGGTGAATTTAATGATGGTACCCTGCACAGCAGGGTAGCATCACTAAATTTACACTCTGTGAACCTCAATATGAATCAGGGTCTCAAAACTAAACAGAAAGAGGTGCCTAGAGGATAAATTGGCCCACTATATGGGATAGCATCATCAAATTCACCCTCTGTGAACCTCATTCTGTGAATGTCAGACTGCTTATTTTCAGGCCTGGTATTAACTATTTAAATGTTTTTGACTCATGTTTTGGCTGACTGAAATGAAAATGAAAAGTCGACGGAGTGATAGTAATACAAACATAAACTTTTGCATGAAACAACCAATCAAAACATGATTTATGCATAGAAATGAAACTTCAATGGGTGAGCCATCGCTTAACAGCATAAGTGACAAAGCGATCTCCAGTATTATCAACTTCGGGTCTGTACGTGGTAAAAGAAAATTTATAGCAGATAGTAATGGATGTAGTTTTACAGTTAAAACACTATTTTTTTTAATGAAGCCACAATAATTCTTTAAATTGGTGAAGATCTAACAATAAATAATTTTATGACGTCCTTAATAATTTAATTAATTTAATTCTGAGCTCCCTCAATAGATCATTTTCGTTTTGCCGTTGTGACGATGAATCTTTTAAGTGTCTACTTGCTTTTTACTTTAAGTAATGAAATTTGATATTCTATGTCTTTTTAAAATAATAGAAATGACATCGCCATTTTTATCCTTTCTCCAAGTTTATAATCTTCTCCGAACCCCATCTCCATGTATATTTTTTCAGAGGAGGTTAATTAAACAGGGTATGAATTTGCAGAAGCGGATACAAATTGTCCAGACTGGGTACGAACTGTCAGATACTGCCCAGAGGAGGGGTACAAATTGTCCTGGGAAAAGGCACGAATTGTCCAGGCATCGTGGGTACGAATTGTCCAGCAAAAGGTACCAATTGCCAGAGGTACGAATCGACCAGGCTATGAGTTTTCCAACTCACTGATGGATGGATGGACAGAGAGAAATGCCGTCACACATTTTGTAATAAATTAAATTTCAGTTTCCTTTTGAATGCTAAAACAAACTAGAATTAGTAGAAATGAAATATTTTCTCTGGAATCAGTGTGCAAATGTTATTTAGAGGTCGGTTCTGGGGAGGTTGGTATTTAGGCTTTTAAAACGTTTTTTGCCATTTTTGGAGAAACATACATGTACTAATTATCAGAATCCCCACCTCCAGATGTTGGTCAGACGAGGAGGGCGACGACATTGATTAGTTTGAGGATGAATTCAGTTCTATTCTGGTTGCAAAGCCTGAAGCATCCAGGAATTAAAACATTGTTTACCAAAACACAGAGGAAGTGTAATTTAAATGGGAGTTCTGAGTGGTTCTGGTATTTAGCCTTTATGAGAAAAATGGGAGTTCTGAGTGGTTCTGGTATTTAGCCTTTATGAGAACACGTCGGATCACAAAATTGGCTGGCCGCTACACTGTAATTCTGACAGTCTTAAACTGACATTGTATTGTATCACTGGTAAAAATAGTTCATAGACTAGAGCCAGTAAATTTGTGAAGAAAAACCTTGGAAATAAACGAATATCTCTGTTCGCGTGCATCATGCATGTCTGTTTCTGTTAAATTTTACTACAAGACTGCATGCCCGTGTCTTAAAACAAAGATTTCCCCAGACCGTACGTCAACATAACTTGAATTCATCCAAACTCCGGCTGTTTCTAAGGAAATCGGGCTAAGTTCCCACACAAATGAAAAAGGCCCCACTAAAAGTGTCAATAAATCACTGGGGTTTTTTTATTCGTTGTCAACAATTTGTGAAGTGTACGTTCTCAATTAAAATTGAAACTGGGCTTTTGAATCTGACGGAACCGGGAACGGACAACATTGGCACTTCGAACTTTCAAACAACACCTAACTCGCCAACAACCACCGAACGTCGAAAGCCACTTCATTACTTAATTATTTCTCATAGTTTCCAGCATTCTGCGACAATATATTTTACATAATGTCCTTTGAAAAGCCAAAAACAATTAAATATCCGTTACAATGATTCTGGATTTTTTGCCAGTGGGAGAGCCACGCCGCCAGATGGCACCCCAAACTCTGTTGCATGGTATATAGAAAAAATATATAATCATCGATACGTACCTGGGTTACCTATGTGCGCCCACGCCACTGCGTGGGTGTGCACTATTAATCATAGATAAGGCTAAAATTTACAAGTAGAACCTACCTTAATCCTCATTTGGCATACATTGCTTTCATATGTTTTATTTTTGTTGAACTTACCAGAGCCCATTGATGCCGACACATAGTATTTATACATGCTATGCACAATTATATTACTACCTCTCCCAATACATGTGACACCAAGGACGCATTAATATTCGAGTCCAAACACTAATCATAGGAATAATCATCAAAATTGTAATTAATGAAGCTCCGTGTACAACCCGATGCTTTATTAATTAAAGATTTGCTAACGATTTGTATTGCCCAGTAAGTGCGCGCACAGTACTGCCCATGCGTGGATTACGACCAGTCCACTGCGATTGCACTGTATGCGAACTATACCTATGTTTCTCCTTGTTCCTCTTGTGGCAGGGGTACTGAAGATCCTTACCGCCGTTTCTTTTCATCTCCCGTTATGACAATACAAGAAAAGTCATGCATCAAACTACAATATCTCAAGTATGTAACACCTTTTACTTGATGGCCACAGACTCCCAAACACGATAAGATTAGTTTCTGTGTGGTACAACTTCCATTTTGAATCCAGTGAGGTTTAGTTAGGCCGGGTATCTGTACTGCACCCTCAAAGACCATATTAACGTTCATCTTCGAAGTTCTTGTGCGTCTTGGGAATGTTGCTGACTACCTCACTACTTGCTCACTTCATTAATTGAACACGAAGCACAGTATGTTTTCTGATCCTTCTTAATTTCAGATCAATGCATATTCAAATATTTTGAATAGGACTTTCGCGTTGTGTGTATTGGTCTGTTGGTTTCATAAACAGTACGACTGATGTGGACAGATCATTTTCCGTGAGTGGGAAATATTTCCACGGATGCCTTAATATTAGATTCCAAACACTATTTACAGGAATCGTCATCAAATATTTAATTAATGAAACACCGGGTATTATCCGGTGCTTCGTTAATTAAACGTTTGCTGATGATGACTTTTATTACCTGGTAAACGAATGGCGAACACGGCATATTTACGACCAGCACACGGCTGGTGTGCTGCACATACCTTTTTCTTTTGCTTTTCGTTGTCAATATTTCATAGCATCTTTCTTTCCAGTTTTTCTCCAGTTATCAATCAACCGTTTCTAGTTTTTTACTGTCATGCAAGCAATATGATAAATATGTATGAGAGTAGAATGTATTTAACTGGTAAGTAATTGTACAATCTCTTTTGCAATTTTGTTAGCAAATAAAATAATAAAACTGTTCAAACAAGCAAAATGCATTTTTATATTATTTTTGGGCGGACGTATATACATGAGGGCTTCATCAAACCAAATGGTGCCGAAGACACATTGCATTTAGTGAGGTTCAGGACAGTGTAAGCTTGTAACACAGGTAGATTAAACTGTTGACAAATGAGGAAGTGGTATGCTTCGGGTCAGTGCACTGTTGACAAATGAGGGGGGGGGGGGGGTGTTTCCTGACAGTGGAGTCAGGGTATTCTCCAGACAAGCCCACAATAAAAATGTCAGTTTTCCCGACAGTTATTGGGGAGGGGCTATACCCTAAGCTCTACGCAATATTCTTTTACATTTTTTGTTGATGGCGCAGAAATGTTCTTTCCACGCCCTGCATAAAGCTTTATCACGCCAGCTATTTAATTTGACTAATCAACGTGCCCTAATATCATTGGTGGACTAAGCGATATTAGGTTATTCAATGAGGAACCTGCTATGGGATTGGATCCATACATTGCCAGTGACCATGTATGAGCCCATACACCTCATCGGCTGGGCGCCGTTTTGTTTCCGAATTAATTTTCCCACTTATTTTTCACGTATTTTCGTGCAAATAAAAGACAGTTTATTGTGGCAACATTTTAGACACACGTAACGTCATCTTTAATTTATTATTTAATTCGTTTGGCGGCATGATAAATACGTTACAGGGCGTTTACTTGCCAGGTATGGAATTGTGTGAGGTTCAGCGCGATCAATATTAGGTTCGGCCTCCGGCCACGATAGTGATCTCACTTCGCCTCGCATGACGCCATACCTGGCAAGTAAACGTCCCGTAACTTATAGTACTTGTATCAAATAAATGTAAGTAGTACAACGATCATTAAAACAAGTCCGTACACAGGGTTCTATGACGGCCATTAGTTTTCGTGAAGATGAAAGCGTCATCCGAGGTGGACACTGGTATCGGGCGATTTTAACCCCCTAACCACAAATGGCAGCCAAATTCATCCATTGCAATGCACAAAATTTGCATTCAAATAAATTCCGAATTTTACAGGAAGGAACTGCAATTCCAATTTCGGTCGGTAACAAGAGCAACGCTGGCATTGCATAATACTCTCGTAGGCAAAATATCAAATAACTGTACTTGGGCCAAACTATGTCTTGCGATTTGCCAATCTCATTCAAATGGATTAGATTAATGTAATCTTGGGCTGCTGTCTGGTTTTAAAACAAAATAATCATGTAATGGGAGATATGTGAGGATGTACGAAGCCACAAGTCATTCACAGATTGACACACTAGTTAGAACATTTTCTGTGTTGTCTTCAGAGAGAAAAGTCCACATAGCTGGTACTCGTCAGACTCTCACCCCCTCTCCACTTTAACCCGATCGTTTTCTTGAAGAACACATTCCTGAAATTTCGAATGTCAGTTGGTTGGCTGCGTTGTGAATTGAGATTATCCAGAATCATAAAATCTTGAAAATTCAACGAAAATCAAAGGCAGTAACTCAAAATGCAAAATGTCAGATTCGAAGCTGATCAACATTTTTTACGGGTGTGGGTCATATACATGTATTAAATATAGAGTGGCTGTGTCGAGTATAACTGAAGTTATTGAGGTCGTATGCTATTCATGGCATGGGTATGTCCTGAATTGGCAGAGACCTAAAATCATGAATAATCAAGTCAGAAAAGGACAATAACGCCCAATGAATTGTCGGACCAACGTGAAATTTGATATTGATCTTCATTTTCTGTTGTTGTTTAAAGTGTCAACCTGAAACCCAAATTCACGGAAATTCCAAGAAAATGAAGGGCAATTACTCAACTATAAATTGTTGCACAAACATCAATACAGAACATGCTCTGCGCTTTTCTCGAGTAAGGTTGTATGCCAAAAATGGATTAGCTATGTCGAGTACAGCTGCGGTTTTCATCCGAAACCCATATATTATGTCTTGAAATCGTGAAATGCTAAGAAAATAAAGTACAATAACTCCACAATGAAATGTTGTACAAATGTCAAAATCGAACTTGATATGAATTTACCTGAGAAAGGTTGAATACCAAAAATAGATTGGTAATGAAGAAAAATATTATTCGAACGTGATCTGCATTTTACTTAAGTCGAGTTGTAAACCAGAAATGGAGTGGCTGTCGGCAATCGCTGGTGTAATTATCCGGAAACTAGAAATCAGGATAACTCTGAGAAAATAAATATACAATATACTCATAGTAGCTTGGTGTACCAAATGTTCACCGCGAGTGGTGAAGTGGTGTAAGCCGCGAGCTTTGGCGCGCGGTCAACACCACTTCACCACGAGTGGCGAACATTTGGCACAAGCAAGCTACTTTGGGTATATGTTATTTATACCATGATCGTCTGATTATTAAGAGTCGCTATCATTTTTTCTCGATTTTACTGAACAGTCGACGTCCATACACGCGAATCTGTTTTTGTTTACATGAGCATCGGCGGGCGGTACTTCCGCTGTCAATTTTATCGCCGAAACGAAATGCAATACTAATAACATAATAACATACTATTTTGAGTTATGGGTGATTTATTAGCATGAGACAATGCATGTTTGTTAATTTTTTGCATATTATGAGGTAAACCCATTTAAAAACGTAATAAATAATTGCCACTTTCATTTCACTCTTCGCCAGGCGACGTGCGATAAATTTCGACAAGTTTACGTTCAAATCGATGTCACCAAAGATCAACTTGGATGTAGTTCTACTGTAGGTGTAAAATTTATCAATTGAAATCCCATTGCTGGCGTGTTTACTAAGGTTGGTGTGTAAAGCTAAAATTTAAGTCACAGGCTTTTCATATATAGTGCAATAGGTAACCTTGGTATAATATAAGTTATGGGGCTTTCAGAGGACGGATATGGTGTGATATAAGGTGAAGTGAGATCAATATTAAGCGAGGCCGAAGTCTGAGCCTAATATTGATCTTGCTGGGCCTTATATCACACCATATCCGCCCACTGAAAGCCCCATAACGTACTTATTATGCCAGTCCTTTGAAAGAGACACAACCATAAGTGTACCCAGATTCCTAACGCAAATGTTCTGTTATCACTATCAGGAAATTTCCCGGTTTTACGTCATGTGAAGGTCATGGTAGTAGCAGGCGCTGAAACAACGGAGTTTTCTTCTCAGTAAACAGGAATTTATATTAACAATTCACGACTTTAATTCAGTGTTAAGTATTGGAAAAATAAAACAACTGGAGCAAATGGATTAACAATTTTTTCAAGAAGATAAGTGGGAACAGTTTCATTCATTATTTGTTGTTAATGGTGATACTAATGTTTCTATACACGTCGTTTGAGTGGTTTATTTATTGTATTTATTTACATTTGTTTATTAAAATTTCTTAAAGAATGGAAGAAACGTATTATAGTTGTACGTTGCTCAACAGACTCACACGCAAAATTATTTGTGTTCGTTGAACACACGACATTAGGAAAAATATCGAAGCGAACGTTGGATGTCAAAAACAAAATGTCGGAACTGACCGTATATAAGCTCTATATACGGTCAGCTCGGTGACACACAATCTCAAATGCGGTCACTAGATAATGAAGCTGATTGGTCAATAACATTTACTGGCAGAATAAAAAGTAATAACTCGACAATAGAATGTCGCTAACACGTTGACATTAAACACCGGCTTCCTTCACTCACACTCTAAAATCCGTTGGGGTAAAACTCAACCCAAATCAACTGGATTGAGTGAATATGAACCCAACTAGGTTCATACTCACTCAACCAAGTTGATTTGGGTTGATTTTTAACCCACCTTCTTTTAGAGTGTAAGTAAGATTGTATACCAATCAGTTGGTTATATCGAGTATAGTCAGCGTTATCATCCGGAAACCACAAATCGTGGCGATGCAAGACAATAAGGGGCAGGACCTCCTCAATGAAATCTTACACGGACGTGAAATTCGAACTTGATGTGGATGTTCTGTGGGTGAGGACATATGCCAAAAATGGTTTTCATGGGCAATTATAACACACGTTATCGTATAGAATTTCAAATGTTAACAGTGATCAGCACTTTAAGAATTTTTTATTTGTTTATCCTTATAATTCCATTTTTAATTATTTATCTAATCGTACTATTTTACTTTATAACGGGAGTCTAATGGGTATAGGAGTCAGTGAGTGTTTGATTCCCTCGCGTTATAAAGGTACAGCCTTCCCACGGATTACTCGGGTAAAATCATCTGAGGGTCACGCTTGGCTCCGTTTGCGTCGACCGAGTTCAATGGAGGTCCAATAACACTTGCCCCGAGCCAGGCCCGACTCCGCGGGAGTGGTAAACACTCTCGTGTGGTCGGGCTGGAGTCGGAGTAAGGCGTTCACTTGCATAATTTATTCGGAAATATTGGTATGATCAATATATAAAACTAAAAACATTGAAAGCATTCGTGGAAAAAAACACCTTTTTAGAGCTCAAAACCTTTGTGACTTTTCTTCTAGTATAAAGGCAACATCGTTGTTTTATAGGTTATGCTTCAACCATTTTCTTTCACTGGACCAAAACATGGTCGGCAGAGTGAGTTTTTATGTAGCCCCCCAGCCAACTCAACCTTTTCCCTTCCCCCATCAGAGCGTTTTTCGTCCAGCTCGACTCTGCCAGAGTGGTAAACACTCGCGTGGAGTCAGAGAAAGGCGTTCACTCCCATAAATTATTGGTATGATCTATAAAAAATATATATATAAATGGTTTACATAGTAAGTATTCGCTGAAAAAACATATATTTTCAGAAGCCATGACCATTATTACTTAACTTCTAGTATAAAGGCAACATCGTTGTTTTCTACGTTATGTTTAAAAAATTTAATTTCACCGGACAAAACATGCTCGACACAGCAGGGGGGGGGGGGGGGGGGGGGGGGGGGGATTTGCAAAACACTGATGCCGGTGTGGGTGGGTGGGTGGTCAAGGAGGACAAAAAAGATTTTTTTCCGATGCTTGCAAATTTTTTCCTCAGACTCATTTGGGCAAAATTGTATACCATAATGAGTGAAGTATCATTCAAGAATCAATAAAAAGGCGCTCAAGTTATCAGGGGGTACTTACCATGGGTTATATACGATTATAAAACTGTTATTGCGGCTGAGCTATAGTTCGGCTTATAGTAATACAATGTATGATTTATTGAATAATGCAAGTTAAAATGCATCATTGATTGCAATTAACAAACACTGCACTCTAAGGATAAGTTATCTTGAGGGTGCTTCGTTTGATTAAATTTCTAATATGTTCACCCTGGTAAGATCGGCTGGCTTAGATGAGGAGCAAAGACAATTATGTGAAGTCAGGAACAGTTACAGATTTCAGCTGCAGGAACAATTCTGTACAACGATGTATCCAGACCTATTACGAAAACACCAATGACTCTTATTGCCATTGTAGGAAGTATGTAACACAAAAACTACTAAACAGTGAACCTGATTGAACTGCTAATTTATCTCAAACACATCTGAGAACACAGGTGTCAACAAAATGATGTACCAGACCTTCTAGGGCTGGACTTAAAATAAGTAATAAATCCCCTTCCCCAACCCAGCCATGCCCCACCCAAACCTTCTTCAAAAAAAATAAACAATTTGTATGATATTTTACAAAGCTCTCCGAACTCTGTCGAATACCATATATATTGTTGGTTTCTACAACATGTCTGAATACATGGAGAGAAAACTATAGGTAAAAAGTTAATGATATGACATTCAAGAGTGTTAATGAATTACAATAGAACATGCCTTAAGAGACCGATGTCTTTGGAGACCATGTTTTATATGGACATACCTGGACATATCAGCTTTACTCTATATTTGATTTGTTATGGGAGACCATCTGCATTAAGAGACCACTTTGGTCTGATAAAACGGATGTTCTTTTAAGACCTGTCCTACTGTACAAGGTCAATCACTCAATACTGTAGGATAAAATTGGTTATGGTGCAGTATGGTGGGAAGGATGATGCAGAAGCATGTATTTAGTGGGGGTGGGTGGTTCAGATAACCCCTGAAAAAATTGTAAAACTGGAAAAAAATTACATGGGGTGGGTGGGTGGGTCCTCCAACTGGTCAAAAACAAAAAATCGGCATCGGTGTTTGCAAATTTTTTACTACCCCCCCCCCCCCCCTCCTGGATACAGTGAGATTTTGTGTATCCCACACCCAAACAAACTTTTCCATCTCCCTCTGTCAGAGAGGTTAGGCCACCGGTCCATAATTTCTAAGCGTCACCCTTGTCTTATAACATTGAGGCTTAGGAATACTCATTGGAGCGAGCTCATTCAGCCCGCTGCAATGAGAAGTTATGATTCGAAAGGGCTTTATTTACGCATTGCGATATGTTTCCTGAGAGTACATTGAAAAAATCTTGCCCATAATTTCTTTAGATAAAGGATCAACACGTTACTGTTCAAACATATAAAATAATATTTTTATATGCAATTTCTGGCACATTGTCTCCACAAGTTTTCTACCCAACTCTCAGGGTTTACATCAAAACATATATATTTGTAATGGTCTATACTACCAGCGTTTAACACTTTACCCAACGTAGGAGCAAAACCCAGCCGACGCTTTTCTAAAAAATCGCCAATTAATTTTTTGCAGTTTTTGCCTCAAAAACATAGGTTATGACCCCTCACTGGAACGAGCTATGTTTTTTTAGACACAAAATGAAACAAATTAGTTATTCAAGATTTGTTTTGCAAGTGTCATCTGCTCTTCTTGTTAGATAAAGGGTTAAACACAGGGATCTCAATTGATGGAAGACATGTGAAGATGTAACTACCTGTATTTAATTTCATATCGTCTATGTCAGGCAGGAACACCACCAGGCATAATACTGGCACCGGGCCACTGGTTTGAAAACTTTAAAGTTTTTTCGGAAGGTATCCTGACAGGAGTCGATCCCTGGTCTTCGGCACCCAATCGCATGGCCATAGATGGGTTTGTCACCATACCAGCGGTAACCCCAAACAGGATGTAATTAACGCAGTCAGTATGTTAGTTTACATTTATAACCCGCCCAGAGACCAATATTCGAGAATTGACAATTACTGAATTGTTGGAATTGTTTTTCTGTGTTGGTTCGTAATTGTCTACAAGTAGGCTCTATTTTATTGTGAGACTAACCCGTAGATCATATGCCCAATGCAACTGGAAGAGATTATTGTTATAATGGTCTTTGGAGCCAGCGTTTAAATGTGGACGGCTCAGAAATTGATGCTTTCCATGAAATGTAAGCATAAGTATGCTATACATTAATAGTAAGAATATATTTTTAATTTGTGTTTTATGCCAGCTATTGTTTGCATGCAGATTTACTAAACCACACAATTCACTAATATACAGTTTCACAACAGGCGCAGCGAATTTGTGTGTGTATGAAGTGACAGAACAACTGTACTCAAGGTACTCGATCTTTAATCTGTGACATAATATAATTTGGGACGCCACCTGTCAGGGAATTCAGGAATGATACTCCTTTGAAATCAGGAAAGGTGATTACGCGCGACTTTCCTTTGTTGTCATTCCTCCTTTATTGCTTGGTCAGAATAAGTCAAAAATTAAATTAACTATCACACAAAATCAGAATTTCTTTTATAGAGTTGGTAAGTTGAAATGTTTCTGCTTATCATATCTCATAACTAAATAAGATCGATGTTTAAATAAAGTGGAATTAAAGCCTCAAAAACTGTTGGATTATCTCAGTTTGATCTGTCACTCGAGTGAGTTGTTTGTAGTTGTTAGGTTTAAGGAGACTCACTCTCCATTGTAATTCTGATAAATTAACTTATATTTTTAACACCTCATTTCTTACGGGCTGCTTCCCAGATGCATTGAAAATAGCCTGTGTTATTCCACTGTTTAAATCGGGTGATGCTCAAAACTTTTCTAATTATAGACCCGTTTCACTACTACCTCAGATTTCCAAGATTTTGGAGAAACTCTATAACTCTCGTCTAATGTCATTTTTAAACAATGAAAATATTCTCACTGATTGTCAATATGGTTTCCGAACCAACCGTTCCACCTCCCATGCTATTATGGAACTCGTTGAAGCGATATCAGATAGCACGGAAAAATCACATTACCTCCTTGGAGTTTTTATTGACTTAAAAAAAGCCTTTGATACAATTGACCATAATATCTTGTTGAAAAAACTTAAAAATTATGGAATAAGAGGAACAGACCATGACTGGTTATCGAGTTATTTGGAAAATAGATATCAATATGTATCCCTGAATCAGACTGACTCAGATGCTTTGAAAATTAAATGTGGTGTGCCACAAGGCTCCATCCTTGGGCCATCTTTATTTATTTTATACATAAATGATCTCTGTAATGTATCGTCCCTACTAAAAGTGATAATGTTTGCCGATGACACAAACTTATTTCTATCTGGAAGCAATCTAGCAGCATTATGTAGAACAATATCCACTGAACTGTCCAAACTAAATATTTGGTTTCAAGTAAACAAACTATCTTTAAATATACTAAAAACCAACTTTATGATCTTTGGAAAGAAAAAAATAAATAGTGATGACATTAATGTCAATATAAATGGCAAAAAAATTGACCGCGTCTTCTCTACTAAATTTTTAGGTGTTCATATAGATGATAAACTGTCCTGGAATAACCAGATCAAACACATACAAGCCAAAGTTTCCAAAAATCTTGGTGTGTTGCATAGAGTCAACAAACGAATAAACTCAACAGCACTTCTTTCCCTATACCAATGCCTGATTGCCCCCTATTTAAACTACTGCTGTGAAATCTGGGGAAATATTTATCATACAAGACTTAAGCCTATAATTATTCTCCAAAAAAGGGCAATAAGACTGATAGATGGAGCGGAATACAGAAGTCATAGCAGCCCTATTTTCAAAAAGTATAACATATTAAAGTTTGATGACTTGATCAAAATGAACACACTATTAATTATGTATAAAGCTAAACACAAGCTTCTACCCTTAAACTTGCTTTCTTTTTTTGAAACTGTTGATTACCTGCATACGCACAGCACACGACAAAGGGGCAATTTCATAGTAAACTACAGACGAACAAACACTAAAGCTTTTTGCACAAGAATAATTGGAACAACCCTTTGGAACGCTCTAGATCCTACTCTAAAGAACTGTAACACTATATTTCAGTTTAAGAAACAATATAAAAAGTCAATATTGACATCGTACTAGCCGAGGGAATTTATCTCTACAACAAATTAAAACAAACAAAATAGGTTAAAAAAAAAAAAAAAAACATTTTAGATAATAGGTCTAACCAATTGGGTACAAAAGGGCATACTAATTGTACCTGGACCCTACAACTTTAAGTGGTGACTTACACATAATCCTAAAATCACCTGTTTTCAGTGTCAAATTAAGTCAGGGCTGATGAGAGTTGGCCATTTCTTGATTTGGCACTGAAAATGGGGAAACCATTTACTCACAGAATTATACCAATTACTTGGTTTCAATTTGGATTACCGGAAGAAATATAAGTTCTATTAAACCATTATTCTATAACTATAGGGGGTGCGCCCTATAAGTACACACTTCTAGCATCCCCTTTCAACAACCATTTAGATGCTGAATCAATTACACTTCATTATGTTTGTTACTTTGTCTCCAATGGAACTCTTTATCATTCTTGTATATTTATTAGTGTCGCTTTGTTGAATAAACTATCTTCACTTCACTTCACTTCACTAAATTTAAAGAGGCTTGTACTCTCTCTCAACTATGAAAGATTAAAGAAGTTCATTCAATCGTATTCCATTATAGGTGAATTTATGTGTACAGAGTTGTAAAACTGGAGAAGGATTTCATTTCTCTACAAATACAGTAATGATCAGAAATAGATACAGTATAAAACACAATTATGTGTCATTGTGTGAATTGCCTGTTCTCATAGTTCTTGCAGGTGAATGATATCATTTTAACTTCTTCGTAACTATGTATTGATTTGTATTACAGATACATTACACCGTGAGATATTTTATTTAAATGTAATATAATTATTTTAATTAACTTAAATTCAATGCATGATGCACAATGGCGATACATGACAAAGTTATAAAGTCAAGCATGTGCATAGCTATTTATTTTCGAGACTGTTGAAACTATAAGTATATAACAGAATAACATTATAGTAATAGTTCTCAGTCATTGGTCGAACCTGATTTCATAGATTGTTTCATCAAACTTGTGAAATCGAATTCAATTGCACTTCAATTCAATTCAATTGAGGTAAGTTCTATGAATGGCTGCCCATATCAGCTATCATTTAGAACTGTTAATTCATTAAGCATTTTTAGCTGAAGTCTCGTAGCATGCTTTAATCAAGATATCAACAGTATTATTTACTTTTTGCTTGTAATAACTGGACTTGTATTTAAGTGTGTTGGGGGGTGTTTCGTTCACACTGATGGAGTACCAACTGTGGATGGAAGATTGAAACGGGTATGTTTACATACGAGTAATGTGATGAATGTCATGAAAGTAAATGAAGTTTTATTATGTAAGTAATTCTAATTTTTATATTATTCATGACCTGTTATTCTTTATGTATATTTTCAGGGTAATTTTATGGTATTTATAGTGACATGGTATTACTTAATAAATTGTTGACTGATATTCTGGATTCTATTATTGGTTATGAACCCACATAAACTGGTCCGGTAACAATTGGCGCCCAACGTCAAATTCTATGCATTATAGGTGAATTTATGTGTACAGAGTTGTAGAATCTGGTTATGAACCCACATAAATTGTTACCAGACCAGTTTATGTGGGTTCATAACCAGATTCTATTATTGGTTATGAACCCACATAAACTGGTCTGGTAACAATTGGCGCCCAACGTGGGGCTTGAACCCATGACCCCGAGATTAAGAGTCTCGTGCGCTACCGACTGAGCTAGCCTGTGATAACAGAACCAGAAGTGCAACGACGGATCAACAGTGGTACTGACATTTTTGTGCATGATGAACTGTGAAACTGGAACATTCATTCATTTTCTTACTGATGTGTATAAAAGATAACAGGTAATCTAGATTAATAAACATTTCATGGGACTGTGCTTGAACTGACATTCTTAGCTGGAAATAACAACTTTCTGGTAAACTATATTTTATTTGATTGCCTGTTATCTCCATTATATTTTGTTATTCAATTCTTATGTTTATTTTTTTTCTCTTCTCTGTTTTGTCAAGTTATGTTCCATTCTTATTTACCTACACATGAATTATGTTTAGTTTCATACCTTCCGACTGGGCAAATGGAACTAAATTTTAAACAACTTGGTATTTCATTTGTGTGAGCGGGACCATCTAATCACTGCTAAGCAACTTACTTGAGTGACATACTGAGATTTTGGTACTACTTTTGTGTCAACAGATTGCCACCTGAAGTGTTACTAAAGTATTCCAGCTCAGTAATTGTTTATCTTCTGCTTTTGAGTTTCTAAATTTCTATCATTTAGTTTACTTTTCTATATAACTTCATTTATTTTTTTTTTTTTTTTTTTTTTTTAATTCAATATTATTTTTGTTTATATATATCCATTTTCTGTGATTTTGGGGAGATAATGCACTGATCGAATTACCATTTGAGTATTTTTGTGAAAGAATGGATGATTTCTAGTAAATATTATTTACTTGATCAATTAAGTGTTTGAATAGCGCATAGCGTTCCACTGTAATTTCACATTAATTGTCTTTCATTATTATATCATTTAAGAATTCTAATGAGTGAAAGAAAATTATTGAAATATTTAGATCGGCCCTCAGAAATATCATCAAATAAAGATGTTGCAATAGTTCTGATTTCCATGAGTAAGGGTAAACACCTCCAGAGACAATTAGACACTGTTACAAATCACGTCCCTTTATTTGGTGGTGTAAGAGTGGAGCAACAATAAGAGAGCAGTTGTGATTCACTAGAACACACATTGAATATATCACCACAGACTCTGTTTATGTTAAATTCTTTGTTTGGCTAGGTACTTGTGATGTTACGGTTAAGAAGGGTAAATTTATTTACTGAAGACATGATGATATCAAAAAATCTATAGAAAATTTAAAATACTCATTTCAAAAATTTATTGAATTGACACAGAAATATCCTAACTGTTCTCTAAATTTTCTGGAAGTTCCTCCACTTAGCATAGTTGAGTGGAATAAGTCAAGAGGCCATACTGACCCTCAACAATTTACAGCTTCTGATTTTAAATTACAGAAAGGGCTTGATATTCTGAATAAATGGATTTTTGAATTTAATCAAAGTAAACATTTTTACTCTCCTAAATTCAAATTAGATATACAGAACAACAGAAAAAAAGTAAATAAGAAATCAAAATACATCTTAAACTTTAACTTATACCTTGATGGAGTTCACCCAAAACCACTTTTAGCTAGAGTGTGGCTAAAATGTATATTTGAATGTATGACAAAATATTAACATTACAAGATTACATTTTTTCTTATATGTAAATATTACAGTGTAATCTTTATAATAATATTATTCTCTTTTAAATAGTATAAGTCAATATGGCTGAGGGTAAATCATCTGATGAAGAAATGAAAGCATTAGTGAATGCTTTTGAAAAAATGGGTGTTAAACCATAGGCTGGTTCGCCCACAGAATTAGAGGAATGGATGAGATCATTCTCATTAAAGTCAGAAGCAAAACCAGAAACAACAGCAGACAAGTCTGTTTATATAAGTCAGCCTTCCCGATTGCCAACATTTTGTGGGGAATCAAAAGGTGAAGTGGCATATGATCATTGGCAATATAAAGTTAAATGTCTTCTGTCAGAAAAGAAATCAATTGATCTGGTTACTCAAGCAATTAGAAGATTGCTAAGGGAGAAGCTGGACGTATAGTTATGAGGCTGGGTCCCTCAGCATCACCTTCTGATATTTGGCAAAACTGGATAGTGTGTATGGAACTATAGAACTGAGAGAAACAATCTTAGCACAGTTTTACAGTGCAAAACAGCAACCAGATGAAAATGTCTCTAGTTGGGGTTGCCGACTAGAAGACATCTCAAATAAAGCTGTACAACTTAAACAAGTTGAACTTAGCGAAACAAATAGGATGTTGAAAACCATGTTCTGGACCAGTCTAAAACAAGATTTAAAAGCTATTAGTGGCCATAAATATGATGTTCTAGATGATTTTGATGAGTTACGGGTGGCATTAAGAAGGTTAGAACAAGATCACCTACCTTTAATGTCTGTGTTGAAATCACGCAAGCAGGCTACTGCAAATCGAGTGCAGGTTGCAAGCCCTGATGATATTTCAGAACTTACAACTATGGTCAAAAACTTACAGCTGAAGTTGCTGCATTAAAGGAGGTTCGCAATAGACATTGTGATTCTGATTTTTATAAAAAGAACCAGAAATATGATTTTTCTCACAAGAAACCAAATTATGAAAATACAAAACAAAATTGGACCTCAAATAAAAAACAGTATCAACCTTCATTTAATAATGATACATCTTTTCAGAAAAAAGATGTTGTTTGTTTTAAATGTGGTCAAGTGGGCCATGTCACAGTTGGATGCTGAGTGTGTGTTGACCACCACAGAGATGGTTTAAATGCCAAAAGACCTATGGACAGGGGCCATCCATAGGCCTCTCCAAAAAGGCCCTTGTACAATATCATCCTAAGTATCGAGAACCAGTAGGGCTTATAGGACCACCAAATGAAGCCTCAGCTAGAATAGCAGATGCACAAACTAATTGCTTGCTTGATACTGGTTCCACAGTGTCAACAATTAGTGAAACTTTTTATAGAAAATACTTAAGTGATAAAATTAAAATGCATCCATTTGATGACTTTATGAACATAAACATTGAATGTGCAGACGGTAAGGCATTGCCTTACTTAGGATATATTGAAGCAGACATTGAAGTGCATGACATACCTGGTATTGTAATGCAGGCATGTATGTTCCTTGTTGTACCAGACAGTAACTACAATTCTTCTGTACCACTCCTCTTTGGAACAAATATTCTTGATATTTTTCTAAAAGACTGTCAAGAACATTTTAGTACACAATTTTTACAAAAAGCTGATATAACAACTCCATGGTATATGGCATTCAGATGCATTATACTGAGAGAGAAAGAATTACAGAGAAATAATTATAGACTTGGTGTTGTAAAATGTGCTGAAAACAAAACTAGCACAGTATCACCAAATAGTCATATAAGTGTAAATGCTTTTATTGATAAAGAATTGCCTTACAAACCAACTTGTGCAATTTTACAACAGATTAACGATGGTTCTAATTTAAATAGTATAAATGACTTGGATGTTACACCTAGTTTGTTTAAGTATGAATATCATAAGATTGCTGAGGTGAAAGTTCATTTATCAAATGTTTCTACTTGTACAGTAGTTATTTCACCAAAAGCAATTTTGTGTGAAATACAGCCGGTTAATGTAGAAATCAACAATTTATCAATGAAAAATCGAAACACTGGAAGTGTTTTTGATAAAATGGAGATCAATTCGAGTTCGTTAACTTCTGTCCAACTAGAGAGTGGCCTAAATTTGATAAAAAAATTTGATGAAATTTTTTCTAAACATGACCAAGATATTGGTTTTTCACTGATTGATAAGCATCAAATTGATCTGCTAGATGAAATGCCTTTTAAACAAAGACATCGAAGAATACCGCCATCAATGTATGATGAGGTAAGAGACCACTTACATCAATTGCTTGTTGCGGGTATTATACGTCGTTCACATAGCCATTGGGCATCAAATGTTGTTCTTGTCTGGAAGAAAAATGGCGAACTTCGCATGTGTATCGATTTTCGGGATCTTAATAAGCAGAGAAAGAAAGACTCATATGCTTTGCCGAGAGTAGAAGAAATTTTAGATTGCCTTGGTGGTTCCAAATATTTCACTGTTCTTGATATGAAGTCAGGATATCATCAAGTCGAAATTTTGGAACAACACAAGGAAAGGACAGCATTCACTGTAGGGCCATTAGGCTTCAATGAATATAATAGAATGCCTTTTGGATTATCCAATTCTCCTGCGACGTATCAGAGACTAATGGAAGATTGTTTGGATGGTTTAAATTTTAATATATGTTTAATATATTTAGACAATTTAATAGTTTTCTCAAAAAATTATGAGGAACATTTAGAAAGATTAAATTTAGTATTTGAAAGATTGCAGCAGTGTGGTTTAAAACTCGCACCATCCAAATGCAAATTTCTCCATGAAAAAGTAGAATATGTTGGCCATGTAGTCTCGGAAAAAGGCATTGAAGCTGATCCATGCAAAATAGAAAAAATAAAAAATTGGCCAAAACCAGTTAATCCTGATCAATTACGACAATTCCTGGGTTTTGCTGGCTATTATCGTAAATTCGTAAAAACAAATTCTAAAATTGCAAAACCCTTAACAGACTTACTGCCACCGATGACTTTATCAAAGAAAAGGAAGAGAAAAAATACTGTGAAAAGGAATTGGACATGGGGTGCTGAGCAAGAAGATTCTTTCACAAAACTGAAAGAGCTTCTTTCTATGCCACCAATACTTGGATATGCAGACTGTAACATGTCATTTGAATAACACATAGATGCTAGTCTTCATGGTCTAGGTGCTGGTTTGTATCAAAAGCATGATGGACATGATCAGGTTATATCATTTGCAAGTCGTGGATTAGGAAATTCTGAAAAGAATTATCCTGCACACATACTAGAATGTTTATGTTTAAAATGGGCTGTAACAGAAAAATTCCATGATTACCTATATGGAAATAAGTTCACAGTATTTACTGATAACAACCCACTGACGTTTGTACTGACATCAGCCAAATTAGAAGCCACTGGACACAGATGGTTGTCAGCATTAGCTGCCTACAGATTTGATATTATATATTGACCTGGTAAAAGTAATGTTGATGGAATGTCCAGGTTGCCAAAATTGTTTGATAATATGGAGCAACAAATCATGACAACTGAGACAATATCTGCTCTTTGTAAGATGTCTCAACCTAATTGTCCTTTTGTTGAAAGTTTGTGTTTTTGAGACAGATGTCACAGATGTTTTTACAGATAATCCTGGACAGGATATTAATGAATTGTGTTACAGAGACTGGAGAAAACTGCAAGAAAATGATACAACTATCAGTCCATGGATGTCTACAGTGCACACATGTAACCAACCCCATAGACATTCTTTACCTATGACTAAAGAACACTCCTCATTTTTCTGAATATTTGATTCACTCAAATTCATTAGAGATGTTTTATATAAAGAAAATACTATCAATGACCAAGTAAAAACACAATTAGTAATTCCCAAAGCTTTCATTAAGAAAGCTATAAAGGGAATTCATGATGATATTGGGCATCCAGGAAGAGATCGCACAATATCTTTAGCAAAAGACAGATTCTTTTGGCCTTGTATGGACAAAATAATCAAAAACTGGATATGGCAATGTGAAAGATGTTTAAAGAGGAAAACTCCTACAAACCTTAGGGCTCCATTAGTGAATATTGTTACTTTGGAGTCATTGGAACTGGTCTGTACAGATTTTTTAACTTTGGAAACCTCAAAAGGAGGTTATGAGCATATTTTGGTTATCACAGATCACTTTACCAGATATGCTCAGGCCATCCCAACCAAAAATATGACTGCCAAAACAGCAGCCGAAGCACTGTTCAATAATTTTATTGTTCATTATGGGTTTCCAAAGTGTTTACATTCAGACCAGGGATCTAATTTTGAAGGTAAAATCATAAAAGATTTGTGTCAAATAAGTGGCATTACAAAAACAAGGACAACACCATATCATGCTATGGGGAATGGTATGTGTGAAAGCTTTAATAGAATTCTTCTCAATATGCTTGGCACATTAGAACCAGACAAAAAGAAAGATTGGAAAAGCTATGTAAGTCCTCTAGTACATGCATATAATTGTACCAAGCATGAGACCACAAAGATTGTCCCATTTAAACTTATGTTTGGAAGAGAACAACGTCTCCCAATAGATCTTATTTTTGGTTTAAATCATCTAGAAAACCAAGCAAAATCTTTGAATTATATAAGAGATTTGAAAGAATGTCTTTCTAACTCTTATAAGTTAGCAGCAACAGCCACTGGAAGTTCTCAGGCAAAACAGAAAAAACACTATGATTTAAAGGTTAGGGGAGCAACTGTGGATGTAAGTGATAGAGTTCTTGTCAAAGAGTTAGCTTTTGATGGCAAACATAAAATTGCAAATCACTGGGAAGATGATGTGTACATTGTAGTAGAGCAACCCAATGTACACATACCAGTATTTAAAGTAGAGAAAGAAAATGAAAAGGGATTCATAAAAACTCTACATCATAATCACTTATTACCAATTCTATACCAGTGGGAATTGACTTGGATGAAAGTCCTCAAAATTCAAATGACTTAGAACCAAATTCATGCCCAGTACCAAAACCAAGAAATGGCAGTAATCATCGACCAGTACCAAAACCAAGGAAGTTGACAGAAAAAGGGACCCTATGCTTCATATAGAAGAGGCTAACACTTCAGATTCAGAAAATGATTTTATGATCATTCAAGGCAGATTCAATGAAAAGGACTCAACACCAGTTGATAGTGTTGATAGAAAAAGGAGCTCAGATGGTTTTCCACAACAGACAGGTGACGACCTAAGCTCTGTTGGTGGAGAACGAGAATCTGGTTCAGGTGATGACGACTACCAAACCACAAGTATGGCATGCGAATCAGAAACTCCACGCCAGTCAGAGACTGGTTCAGATATTAATATTACATCAGAATCGGATGACACCAATCTCAATTCTCAACCAGAATTGCAAAGGGAAATGTTACCGATCGAAGTGCCTAGGAGATCATAAAGAACTAAGAAAAAACCATCATGGATGTCTTCTAGACAGTATGCGATGTCACAGGTACCAGAAAAGCCTCCATGGAAAATGAAGGTTTTGATGCTAGAAACTTTAGCATCAAAAAAACATATTTTCAGAAGTGTCAGAGGGCGTTTCTGTTGCCATATTATCCAAACTTTTGGATTAATTCATTTATATTCTCTGTGTAGGGGGAAAGCAGTCGGTTTGATAGAGTCAGTGAGGATTGCCTCGTTACTCAATGTCATGCCGGCTTGCTTGTCATCCTGAAAGAGAGGATAGTGTGGAAAATAACAGGTAAACATTTTATTTTATATGTTTGTATATATGTGTGTGAAATCAGTATTCAGGACAGATAAACCATATAGATTTAGAACAACTTGTAAAACATTATATTTTATGGAAGAGGAGGGACTTGAGCATGGCCGAGTCAGTGAGGATTGCCTCATTACTCATTAATCCATGTTGGAGGATTTTATCTTGCAATGAAATATATATCTAGTTTATGGTAACTGGATACTGATATTTTCTTCATTTGTATATATGATATCCTTAGTTTAAATGACAAGGATGTCATTTTGCAAGAGGGGGGAGAGTGTGGACGGCTCAGAAATTGATGCTTTCCATGAAATGTAAGCATAAGTATGCTATACATTAATAGTAAGAATATACTTTTAATTTGTGTTTTATGCCAACTATTGTTTGCATGCAGATTTACTAAACCACACATTTCACTACAATACAGCTGCACAGCAGGCGCAACGAATTTGTGTGTGTATGAAGTGACAGAATGTTTTGAGCACAACTGTACTCAAGGTACTAGATCTTTAATCTGTAATATAATATAAGTTGGGACGCCACCTGTCAGGGAATTCAGGAATGATAATCTTTTGAAATCAGGAAAGGTAATTACGTGCGACTTTCCTTTGATGTCATTCCTCCTTTGTTGCTTGGTCAGAATAAGTCATAAATTAAATTAACTATCACACAAGATCAGAATTTCTTTTTATAGAGTTGGTAAGTTGAAACGTTTCTGAATATCATATCTCATAACTAAATAAGATCGATGTTTAAATAAAGTGGAATTAAAGCCTCAAAAACTGTTGGATTAACTCAGTTTGATCTGTCACTCGAGTGAGTTGTTTGTTGTTGTTAGGTTCAAGGAGACTCACTCGCCATTGTAATTCTGATAAATTTAAAGAGGCTTGTACTCTCTCTCAACTATGAAAGATTAAAGAAGTTCATTCAATCGTATTCCATTATAGGTGAATTTATGTGTACAGAGTTGTCAAACTGGAGAAGGCTTTCATTTCTCTACAAATACAGTAATGATCAGAAATAGATACAGTATAAAACGCAATTATGTGTCATTGTGTGAATTGCCTGTTCTCATAGATCTTGCAGGTGAATGATATCATTTTAACTTCTTCGTAACTATGTATTGATTTGTATTACAGATATACGTACTGGTTACTTCAAATTCAGATGTAGTGAGTAGCAGCTTTCGTGAAGCCTCTGTGTCACCCATAGGGTATGCCTCTATTTATATAATTTCTGTAAAAAAAGCATGGAAATGCATACTAGTGCTTTTCTACTAGTATAGCACTAAATTACAATCATACTGTTTACACATAATTCCCTTGAAGTAGATTAGTGCTATTCTACAAGGATAGATCAGATAGATTATTACCAGTTGATTATATACTGGATCAGTGTACATTACACCGTGAGATATTTTATTTAAATGTAATATAATTATTGTAATTAACTTAAATTTTATGCATGATGCACAACGGTGATACATGACAAAGTTATAAAGTCAAGCATGTACATAGCCATTTATTTCCGAGACTGTTGAAACTATAAGTATATAACAGAATAACATTATAGTAATAGTTCTCAGTCATTGGTCGAACCTGATTTCATAGATTGTTTCATCAAACTTGTGAAATCGAATTCAATTGCACTTCAATTCAATTCAATTGAAGTAAGTTCTATGAATGGCTGTCCCTATCAGCTATCATTTAGAACTGTTAATTCATTAAGCATTCTTTAGCTGAAGTCTCGTAGCATGCTTCAATCAAGATATCAACAGTATTATTTACTTTTTGCTTGTAATAACTGGACTTGTATTTAAGTGTGTTGGAGGTGTTTCGTTCGAACTGATGGAGAACCAACTGTGGATGGAAGATTGAAACGGGTATGTTTACGTACGAGTAATGTGATGAATGTCATGAAAGTAAATGAAGTTTTATTATATAAGTAATTCTAATTTTTATATTATTCATGACCTCTTATTCTTTATGTATATTTTCAGGGTAATTTTATGGTATTTATAGTGACATGGTATCACTTAATAAATTGTTGACTGATATTCTGGATTCTATTATTGGTTATGAACCCACATAAACTGGTCTGGTAACATAAACGCAAATCTCAATTAATGAAAGACATAGATATGTTATACTTCAGCAAATACTTTAAATAATTTTGTCAAATTGCTGTCATGCTCCGGAGATTACTCCTTTCTAAGCTGCATTTACGTTTGACTTACTCCCACTTCGTTATGTTATATGACGTACCAAAGTACACCGCGTCATGGGAACGTAAACATTATGCGTCACGCTCATCCTAATTGTTAGATGAGAATTAAAAAGCTTATCGAGATGGACAAACGTTCTATAGACCGATTTACTACCTGGCAAGTGGCTGTCTAGGTCCTAATCACGAACTCAGGTGGAAGATCATTTGGCTGCTGGTTCGTGTTTACGACCTGGGCAGCTCTCTCTTAAACATGAGATTTTGGCTTCATACTCGATAGGAAACCCTACGTACAAGCAGTAATATAACAATAACATGAGGAGAATAGGAGGATTAGGAGAATATTGTGGTTCATGTACGCCCCAATAGAAATGATTAACAGCTCGTCAACTTGTAAATAACGTCGTCAGACGCAGATGAAGGCCACTAATAAGGCGGGGGTGGGTTGACCATTTCACTTGGGCCGTAAATGGATCGCAATGCCCGAAAAAGTCATGTTATTACAACTAAAACCACAGTTAGTTACCAACGTGGTGGCACAAAGGGGGTGTAATAAAGTGTACTTCACGTCGATGGTACCTTGAATTCGACAGCTGCTAACAGAGTTACCTTGCATTCGATCGCTGCTAACTTTTCTTGTGCAGAGTTAGTACAGTTAAAACTAGAAGTCCTGTCATGAAATGCGCACAAATAGCACGTTGATCTACGCGTTATGATCAAAGTAAGGCTATGGAATTCCGTATATATCGCCTGTGCACAAGCAATGTTTCAGCCAATGCACCTGCGGGTAACCAGGAGAACCTGTCGTGCTTTGGATGCCATTCGATATGGCAATTGCGCGCAATTTCTAGGCGCAATTAAGCTTAGATAAGCGCACAGATCGTGATAGAACTTCTGATTTTAACTGTAGGTTGGGGGATCTGATAATTGCTTCACTTATTCGCAGCTGCTCTGGGGTTCACTCTTGGTACTCTGACTTCTGCCTCCCGTAAAACTATGACACGATGTGTCCTGGCTGTTGAAAGCTTTTTATACCATGCTCACCTTTGTTACTTCCTGTGAAAAGCCTGCATGTTAAATTTTAGCCTTTACCACCACCACCGGTGTAAAGTTTCTACTGCGGTTAAAAAAATTACACCTGTAGTAGAAAGTTCATCCAGCTTGACCTTTGGCATGTCACAATTTGCCAACTTCGATACGTTCACACTTCGCGCTGTTTCGTTCAAGCATGCGGTGTTTTGCGGTACTATCTACTACGTGCAATGCCTTATTTAGTTTAAAATACCTACAATTAAATATTTAAAATAAATTTAGGAATTGTTAATAATAATTTGACTGAAAAAGCAAGGTAAATTCAATCAACTTTGACGATGTGTCTAGCTGTCAATCAAGCATTTACGTGCAACTGGTAGTACTGCCCACCGGCGCAGATATGAACAAAACAGACCCGTGTGTTTGCTATAGAAAGTGTTGTTTTTCTCCATTTAAAGTGGCAAAGTCCATAATGTATTAAGAGCATGGCATAAATAAAACAAATAGGTAGTAGGGACGGTAATCAGATCAAAACCACTCGTAGAATAAGAGTTTTAACCACTCGGCAAGCCTTATCCCTGCTCGTGGTTTAATCCTTTACCTAACATGAAAAGCAGACGACACTTGCAAAAATAATTCTTGAAAAACTAAGTTTTTTCATTTTTTGTCTCAAAAACATATAAATTTGATCACGATATCTAATTAAAAACAGGTTACTAGTTGTTTGATTTCATATCAACCTTGATATCTGTCCTCGGTAACCGTCTCAGTCTCAGAATGCTAATGTTACATCGGGGGGGGGGGGGGGGGGGGGGGGGCTCTAAAAAATTGGGCCCTCGCAGAGAAGTTAATAATTTACAGGCTCATGTGCATAAATGAAATTTCTCCGCGCGCTGGAATAGAGTGTTTCATCAACACGCCGTTCCGTAGTTTCCGATTACAGTAAACCGAAGTAATACACGATGACAGCTATTAAAAAAAAAATCAAGCGTAATCTACATCTCCACAGAAAACCCAGACATTCATGTACAGATTCGATATTGCAAGTGAAATGTGTGATTCTTCCTTTAACCCTTTACCCAACGCGGACGATATCAAAATTTATTGTTTTAAATATCATTTTTTCAAATTTTTCAAAAACTTTCAACAAAACCATATCATGTCCCCCCCCCACCCCCCACCCCTTCCCGCGATGGAACGAGCTCGACGAGCTCGTTCCCACGAGGGGTCACACGATATGGTTTAGTTGAAATTTTTTGAAAAATAATATTTTTTCAACTGCTGAATTTGCATATTACGCGGACGGATGCGGCCGATTCGTTGGGTAAAGGGTTAATAGACAACTGAATTCTCCTCTCTAGAGTGAAGGATTTGGGGTTTTTCATCCATAATTTTCAAAATTTTCTCACATCGGGCCGAACCATGGTCGGCCCGGTGCGTCCTGTGTCCGAGGGCCCCATCATAATTATGGTCAGGGGCCCCAAGGGCCTCCGACCGCCACTGCACCGCGGACCGGCCTCTTTCCACGGGTGGGCAATATTTCCATGGACGTAATAATATTAGATTCCAAACACTAATTATTGGAATAATCATCAAAAATTTAATTAATGAAGCACCGGGTACGACCCGGTGCTTCATTAATTGACATTTTGGGGGCGCGGTGGCGTCGCGGTAACCGGTTCTCGTCAGATCACCGAAGTTAAGCAACGTCGTCGAGCGCGGTTAGTAGTTGGATGGGTGACCATTTCAGCGACTGATTCGTGCTCCCGCGTTGTGTGCTTGGGCAAGACACTTAGCCCCGATTGCCAACATGGGGGCACGATGACGCTGTGGTCTAAGGCGTACTGCACGTCGATGGTGCTCATATCTTCAACCAATCTAACCCTGCCTGTGCCGCGGTGCAGAGTTCAGAGCTACGTTGTCGGAGAGCTGACAGTTGCTCGTCGTTGCTCGGTGGTTCTCTCCGGATACTCCGGCTTCCTCCACCTGTAAAACTGTCACCGACATGATATGACCCGGCTGTTAATGTGTCGTTGAACCCTAATAAAAAAAAATTTGACATTTTGTTGATAATGATTTTTATTATCTGATTAACACATGCGTGGACATAACTGCCCACGTGTGGATTTAGGCCAATCCACGGCGTCTGTACTGTATATCAACAACGTTCACAACGTGACATATAATACAGACACTTTCCTTTTCATTGATATAAAAGTCTTGGTGGTAAGATTTAATATTTTCCCCGGAAAAAATAAAAACTTGCAAATTATTGTAAAAACACATTCGCTAAACAAAGAAAGAAAGTGGAGAGTTACTTGGTTATTACTTATTAGCTTGCCGTAAAAAGCCAAGTTTCCTTTTCTAACTTTTCATAAACGAAAACAACTGACAGCTCAGACGGCTGACTGTTGTTTTCGTTTATTGAAAGTTACAAACGGAAACCTCGCTTTATTTCCTATTGATGGCGCTGGTGATTCCTCAACACCAGTGGCGGCGCTACGGGGGGGGGGGCATTCCCCCCCCCAACGAAGTCTTTGCCCCCTCCCCCCAGTTGCCCCCCCCCCCAACCATCTCGCATGCATTTCCATCCACCCTCACACACAAACACATTCAGTCACTCTCTCTCACACACACTCACCACTCTCTTTTTTTTATTCCCAATAATTTCCCATACACACTTAGCCCAAAGCCTCAGGCTAGCTGATGAACACATCCAGGCAGTAGAGATTTAAAGACTCGGATGCAGATACTTATAAGTTATAATTAAGTTATGAGCCAACAAAGGCATATCCCTTGTCTAAAAAAATTCATGGATTTTGCATTATGACAGACGGGCATTATGAGTCTCTCTCTCTCTCTCTCTCTTTCTCTCTCTTTCTATCTCTCTCTCTCTCTCACGCACAGACCCACCAGACGCGGATCCAGGATTTTTTTAAAGGAGGACCGCTAATTACAATTACATTTAGTCGAAACTTGGACTCAAAGTCCGTAATATAATTTTTTGGTTTGGTACGTCCACAGGACGTACCAAACCAAAAAATTATATTACGGACTTTGGGTCCAAGATTGGTCTACCTCATAACAAAGTAATGATATGATCCTTTACGTATTTGCCCCCCTTCATGGGAGTCTGCCTACCTAGTTGCCCCCCCCCCCCCCAAAAAAAAAAAAAATTTCTGGCGCCGCCACTGCTCAACACTTCCATGCTTCTTCACTGGACTTTCCTCGCCGGTTCAATAATTGGAGGGGGTATTCTATCGAAAGTTGATTTGCATGACGAGATACGGTATCACTAGACCAAATATTTGAATTAAAGTTTCCCAACTTGAAATGATGCAATCTTTAAAAATAAGCCGCCTTTGGAAAATATACTGTTTCAGTAAACGTTTGAAACATTCTATTGGCATCTTGCATTATTGTTGAATACTCCAGATAAATAAAGAGTGTGATTTGATGATTTTGGAACTAAAAAATACAATTGACTTTTGGTGTGTTTCTGTTGGGAATTCCCTGAAAAATATGTACACATGACCGGTACTTCCGTTCCTGTCTGTTTTTCTCTCTTCTTTGTTGCATGGACCCCAGATGTCGAGTCAGAAAACGTTGTCTGAAGGGCTGTACTTGACAAAGATATTTGAATGCCGAAATTAAAGTGTGCGATCATATTTGTTTTCCCCTGAACGTTTTACTGGTCGCCTATGGGAAAATCTTTAGTTAACTATTCGGAAACACCAGATGAAAAACCCTCTAATGATACATTTTATCACTTTCATAATATTATTGTTATTCCTGTTGGGTGAGGGGAAATCTCACCCTCGTGAAAAGATATTTGTACCGAGGCTAGAAATATCTTTTGTGAGCAATACCAGTTTTTAAGCCCATTTGACAAAGATTGGACACCTTACCTCAAAAGAGCACATTTCCCATGTTAACTCAGCGGAAGCCAAAAGTTGAATTCTAATGCAGAAATGACTCTTTTTTCCCCCTTTTTCTATGCAAGATATGCATGTCTCTTGTGAGAAGGTCGCGTGAGACAGATATCTATCTCACATGACCCACGTGACCGGCTTATTAGTATATTTGATGAGCGCTGAACTATTTAATGACCGCACCTTCTTCTGTAAACAAACAGCATGGTGTCACGTTTCGGAAATATTAGCAGACGAACGTTTGTCGAAGAAAATAGAAATAAAAACACAGACCACAAAACCAAAGGACACTTGACTCTTTTATATGAATTTTGGTGTAGACGCTGTTATGAGTGAGACAGTTACACGGAATTCCCTCGAAAAGTTATGCGAATACATTGCAGAATTCATAATATGACGTCATCGGAATGTTTTAGTGTTCATTTCGCTTCGAGAATGGGGCAAGGGATGTCATCAAGCAGTTCGTCTCCGAATGTTGGGCGGAGAGAAGAAGCGCGGGAAAAGGGAGGCAGTTGGTAGAACATGGGCAACCAAGGCCTTCTCATACGAGGACCGCGACAAATCAGCGGCCGGCCGAAGTGTTATTATTATTCGCTACAAATCTTTAACTCCTGTCTTGCCGGCGATGGGTTTACTTTCGTGGTATATACCTGCGGTATATACAGAACTTTTGTGCAATCTCTCCGATAAGCAAATCAGTTTTTTATGGACATCAAAACTGTTCGATATAGCTGCTCGTGCCCCTGAATTTCTTTTGATGACGGCAGGGCGTGTTCGTGGTGGGGGGGGGGGAGGGGAGGGTATCCCTGATGGGGTGGGTGTGTGATGGGGAAATCTCACCCGCGGGACAAAATATTTGGTCCAGACACTCGGCAAGCCTCGTGTCTGACCCAAATATCTTGCCCTCGATTGAGATTTCCCCATTTCACACCCACCCCCATCTGGGATAATAATGTCATGAAAGTGGTAAAATGCATCATTGGAGAGTTGGGGATATTTGTAGGTATCACGGAACTAAAACTTAAATTAGTGTTGAAATGTGCTCTCGGAAATGATGCAATCTCTAAAAAAATAAGCAGCCTTTGGAAAATATATTGTTTCAATAAACGTTTGAAACATTCTATTGACATCTTGCATTATTGTTACATACTCAAGATAAATAAAGTGGGTGATTTGGTGAAGTTTGGAACTAAAAAATGCAATTGACTTTTGGTATGTTTTTGTTGGGAATTACCTGAAAAATATGTGCACGTGATCGGTACTTCCGTTCCTGTCAGTTTTTCTCTCTCATTTGTTGCATGGCCCCGTTTCGGGACAGAAAACGCTGTATGAAGGGCTATACTTGACACAGATATTTGAATGCCAAAATTAAAGTGTGCGCTCAAGTTTTTTTTTCACCTGCACGTCATGATCGTCGCCTGTGAGAAAATATTTAGTTTCGTGATACCATAAGCCAGTGATGACAAGCACCATTCAAGCAAGAGGAAAGTAGGTCAAGATAGTATTTACATTACGCCCGAAAGTTACCCACAGATCTGTTCTGGCATTCTGCGGTTAACTATTCGGAAACAACAGATAAAAACAAAAGAAAAAAATTGTCAATTCATCACATAAAGTTTTGCCCTATCCTTCTTGATTCCTGTTACGTTATATATTTTCGCTATTGGCGATCCTCTTCCAGTATGGAGGATTATCTTACTCTAACTTGAGTTAATCTTTAGTCGTTACTGATTGTCGTGACGTGCTCTATCGCCTCAGCCTCGACAGGTGTCTGTATTGATATCCACTATAACTGAATGGACATGTTTGGTGGCAATATTTTGAGTTATTTACTGCGAATTGGCAATTGAGTCGCAATATGAGTGCAGGAAAAACACTTTGGGATAAGGAGCGTTCTATGGTATAGGGGAAGTAACTCGACATGCCACCTATCGAAAAATTATGAGTGGCATGGCTCCAGCCACGAGGTTTAATAATTTTGACAATTCTGTCTGGAAGTGTGTTTGTCACACTTCTGTGCAATCATTGAGATATAAATAAAAATTGGAATCACCTCCCTGGTGAGTACTTTTGTTGTTTTTTTGTTTTTGTTTTTTTTTTCTTTGCTCATTTGCAGTATTTGGCTATTTCCGGAAGTACAACACTCGCAGAAAACTGAACCGCTTTAATTCCCATCAATCAAACACGTGCCAATTACGAACAGTCATGTCCGTATTGAGTACTGATGTTTAGCGTTTAACTTGTGAACCTTCTGACAAGGACGGCAAATGACGACACTTCCCAAACAAACCTCTTGAATAACTGAACATTTTCCTTCTTTGCTTCCAGAAATAGCTTTTGACGCCCTCATTGCGACAAGCTCTACGTACCAATTGAGCTTGTTTCAATGATAGATCTTAAGCTATGTTTTGGAGACAAGAATAATTTTAAAACTTTTTAAATGGTGAATAACGTTGACTAGATATGATATTTTCCATTTGAAGCCATTCAGTGCACCAGAGAGTTCACTATCCAACCCATATGCCCATTCTCTTAAGAGTGACCATGTCATTTGGGGGTCTGCCTTTGCTCGGTACCCAACGTTCGGGAGGTAATAACACATTTATACAGACTTCTCGAACTTAAGGAGTCGTGTCAGAATGATAGCGTGGACGCTTTGGAAATGTTCTGGAGATCAACAAACCTTAAAACCTTTCAATGGCAAGTACTGTGACTAACAGGGCGGTTTACTAGTGTAGAACGCTTATGTAATGTCTTTTTGGAGTGGCGCCCGCTAGTAGTTGGAGTCAGAATAACACTGACATCGACCTTTCGCCACTTTAAAATTTACTTACATGTTTGTTATACTCAATTTGAAATATCCCAAACTGTGCCTGTTATCGGGAAAACATAATGTACGAAAAGTAAGTTTTGTTTCAACAAGGTATACACATGTACAAAAAATACATTTTAAAAGGATAACGCAAAGAGACGAGACGAATTTATGACATTTCCTATTGTCGCGCTTTTTTTTTCTTTTCGAACGAACTTCGTTTGTCCGATATTTTGCATCTGTTGTGAAATGGGTTCACCTCATGAGATGCCAAAAATTAACAAACATGCATTGTCTCATGTTAATAAAGCATCCATAACTCGAAATAGTATGTTATTATGTTATTTAAACGAAAAGGGCTCAGTTTCTTTTTCCATTTCGTTTCGGCGATAAAATTGACAGCGGAAGTACCTCCCACCGATGCTCATGTAAACAAAAACAGATTCGTACGTATGTTCATCTGTTGCTCAGTAAAATCGAGAAAAAATAATAACGACTCTTAATAATCTGGCGATCATGGTATAAATAAAATATTCCCAAAGTAGCTCGCCAAAGGCTCGTGGTTAACAACACTTCACCACTCATGGTGAACATTTGGTACACCCAGCTGCTATGGGTGTATTCTATATTTACTTTATTAAAAAATGTCTAGGCAATTGGTGTTTTTTGCCAAGGAAACATCATTTTCCAAGGCAATTTTTTTGCTGAGGCACATTTTCCTAATTAAATGCCCTGTACATTGGGTATTATTCAGTTTTAAAACACATGCTATTTTACTCAGTATAATCTCCAATTCCAATCCCAAGCTTCTCGTCAGGTAACACACAAAACCAAACAACTAAGTGTTCTCCATTGGCAAATCTTGTCTTTTATTACATGCCCATGCAGTCTCTCTTATGCAATACGGCGTGCAATACGGCTGTGCAATACGGAATTGCGTATTGCACACCAACCTGTTCCAACCGGGACTTTTTTATGCAATGTGACTGCACCGTTGATAGAAAAGAAAATTAGGTCAGTAGGTGCTTGGGTCATGTAATAAATACAAAACCACATGTATGTTTCTATGAGTCGTTTTGTATTCAATTCGTTTAGATGTGCGTAGAAAGAAAACGTCTCGACCTTCGGCCTCGACGTTTTCTTCCTACGCACATCTGACTCATTGAATACAAAACGACTCATTGAAACATACATGTAGTTTTGTCTATTTATTCGAAGATGCAATTAGAGTGAAATATTGTGGTGATATTAATTCACCACAATGGCGATAATGCCTCACAAAGTAGATCTTGAGTTTCTGAGTCTCGGTCCATTTTTGTAAAATTGCATGTGGGCAAGCATCTCTTGTCAGTAATTATCATCAAAGCAAGTTGATACCTGAACTGTTATTGTCCATAAATATGAATTGGTAAGCACAGTACTTCTACACTGGTATAAATCCTTAATCCTGGATCACTGAAATCCTTAAAATTCATATTGCCACTTATTTCTACTCTTGATTTTTTTTTGTTTTGATGGCGATAAACTGCCAGTCAAACCTAAACATTCACATTTTCTAATATACCGGTACATGACAAATGTTTTTTTTTTCTTATCATTCATTTTTATATATTTTAATCAACAATGCGTGAATGAAAAAAAATGTAAAATATTTTGTAAATCCAAAGTCAAAGTTTTCAGGCTCCCAAAATTGATTGCACGCAGATTTACAACTGAGATTGGATTTATTGAATCTCGCATCAAATCCAATTCCTTGACCTGACTTCGGTTCTGGTATCTAACAATTTATTTTTTTTACCAGTGCATGTGTATATCAAATAGGTCTAATTTTCAAGACACAGGGTTCCTAATGTTGTGGGAGTTTTTAGCACAACTTGTCATAAACGAAACAGATGATAAAATTAGTAAATTTGATGCAACAAGACCTATTAGTTGGGCCTACTGTGAAATGAAAATGAAATGAAATTTACTTTGCAGTATACATTTTCTTGGAGTATAATAAACAACTTTCAAAAATGTACAGAAATAAATGTACACTGCGTGGAAATAGCATAGCCCTGGAGGCTGTCTTCCCGCCATTCCCATATTAAAAGATAATTAGTCCTGACACCAAAATTGTAAACAAGTTGCAACCTTACGAAATTCATGAGGGGAACTTGTAAAACATAATTATTTAATTATTTAACCCCTAGCCCAGCGCAAAACGAAGACTGTTTTCAGAAGAAACGCTTTTAAATAGGATTTCCATTTATTTTTCTTATCAGTTCTTTGACTTTCAATCCCAGCCTTAGGGACAAGGCCATGGCACTCAGTGGATTGACTCAATGAGGTCACTCAAATGAGAAACCATGGACCCTGTGTCGGAGGCAAGAACAGAAAAGCATAAAATCCGCACAGTGCGATTTTTGCGAACAGTGCAGGCCAGACACGACTATTGCGCTAGGTAAGGGGCCAAAGTATTGCAGAAATTGCATTACAGAAATTGCTAAAAAAAATTAATGGTCTAATCAGCAAAGCCTAGATTCTAGAATGTTGAAATCTGATGTGGAGATCCAGGCGAAATAGAAGTACAAGCGGGACAGGAAGGGTTATTACAAGATACATCCGAATGGTATGAATTTAGAGCCTTGTCTATTATCACCTTCTTAAATTGGGATCTATTGAGACGCTGGACTGATGGTTCAATGTCATTCCAAATCCGCGGGAAAGAATGGAACGGGAATTCGGCCGAGAAGCAAGTTCTGGGTTTTCGCGTGCTTATATTACCGGACTGTCTAGTATTCATGCCAGATGGATTTATATAAATTTCAAATGTGTTAGCGAAGGACTCGAGTAGTTTATTATTTAGCCAATTATGCATGAACAGGAGAGTATGTAGTGTATAAAGGTCTCTGAATTTTAGTACACCACAGCTTTTGGAAAGGGGATCGGTGTGTGAAGTATAGGATCGTTTCGTTATCGCTCAAATAACATTTTTTGCAGACCAAGGATCCTATTTGTGGCTGCAGCGTGTCCCCACATTTGTATCCTATAAATTAAATGACTTTGGATCAGAGAGAAGTACAATAATCTTAGAGCTACTCGGGGAATGAATTTTTTCGCCCGATTTATGGCAAAGGAAGCACTGGCTATTTTCAAGCATACGGTGGATATGTGTTGCTTGATATTTAGATTTTCATCCATATGAAAACCAACAAACTTAAATGTGGTTTCCTCTTGATGGTTACCCACTAGTGTAATATTCGTATTATTCAATGATATGCTCTCGCCTATCGCAATGTACTGATTATTTTGGGGGTGGAATAACTTGAATTTGGTTTTAGAAGCGTTTAGAGCCAATTGATTCGCAGAGCACCACTCACTTATGCTATATAACTCAGAGTTTGTATTTTCTATAAAAGTATCGATGCTATTGCTAGCTGCATGCGCCGTTGTGTCATCTGCGAACGACAGGACTTTTGACAAAGTCGATTTGCTGATGTCGTTGATATATAGTACAAATAAAATGATATATGTAACGGAGTGATAATACCGTTAATGGTATTTTCTTTTCTCAAGTATATAAATATGTATATACAATGTATATACAAAAACGAAAACAATTTACCTTTCTTTTTTAACTTGGGTGAAACAAAAATAAACACCCCGAACGAAATCTCTCACGAATTCAATAATTTCTTTACAAATGTAGGAAAGGAGACCTCAAAACAAATAAGGAATCCCTGCAAATCTTTCTCCGAATTCAAGAAATATCCACTCCCAGATAATATGTTTTTTTTACCAACGTCGTCTTTCGAAATCATCAATAAAGTAATTGAAATGAAGCCTACAACAAGTCAGGAGTGCGAGAATATTTCATCCAGTATCTTTAAACATTCGATAGACTCGGTTGCCAACCCCATTGCCCATATCATGAACATTTCATTCAGTCAGGGAATAGTTCCTGTCAGAATGAAAATTGCAAAGGCAATCCCAATCTTTAAATCAGGTGATGAAAATAACTTCACAAATTATAGACAAATAAGTACTCTCCTTGTCTTTTCAAAGATTTTAGAAAAACTGATGTTTGTTAGACTGATAAAATTTCTGAACAAATTCGATTTTCTCTATCACCACCAATATGGTTTTAGGAAGCAGTATAGCACACTGCATCCAGTTATGCAACTGTTAAAACATGCTGTTGTAGAAAATAACAAAATCAGTGAGGACACCACTTTAGCTATTTTTCTTGACCTTTCCAAAGCCTTTGATACAATAAGCAACGACATCCTTCTTCAAAAACTCGAACATTATGGAATAATAGGTAACGCTTTAAGTTGGTTCAAACGCTATCTGAAGAACAGGAATCGGTATGTATCGTTCGGTGAGATAGTAAATCTAATCTAACTGATCTGACATGTGGAGTTCCACAAGGGTCTATATTGGGCCCTATTTTATTTCTAACATACATCAATGACATAAGTAATTCAACTACATTAAATGTCTTGTCGTTTGCCGATGACACAGAAGCATACAAGTCTGAAGCCGAGATAAATGCCCTAGTCTCAGATTTCAATGAGGAATTAAAAAATATATTTGACAGGTGCGCAGCCAACCACCTAGTCCTGAACGAAAAGAAAACGAAATACATCTTATTTAATCCAGGTCACAGAGAAAGGAACGTTACTCATCAGAATGTCTGTATAAACAACCAGGTAATCTGCAAGGTTGGCAGTGGCGAAAGTGAGAAACCCTTAAAGTTTCTTGGTATAATTATTGATGACGACTTATCGTACAACGCCCACATATCTCAACTCTGCACGAAAGTTGGACTTGCCAACATCGTTCTAAATAAAATTAAAAAGTTTCTCCCGCATCGTGTTTTGAAAAGTTTATATTTCACTCTGATACAGAACCACTTCGTCTATGGAATTCCTTTATGGGGTGCGTCAAATGTCTGTGATCGTCTGCAAAAGCTGCAGAAACGAGCACTACGAATAATAAATAATAAAAATACAATGCCCACACTGACCCCCTATTTATCAAAGAGAGTATATTGAAGTTAAAAGATTTATACAAATTACACGCCTTATTATTTATGTTTGATTGGAATAATGGAAACCTTCCGGTTTCATTTCCAAACGTCTTCTCAATTGTAAATAACCAATCCAGCATGATTACTCACCAGGCAGGTCTCTTACTCACAGACAAAACCAGAACCAAAACCTTGGATAAATTACCCGTATTTGCGCTACCGAAGCTATGGAATGAGTTAGAAATAGATATCAGAAATACACGGAATAGGAAAGAATTCAAGAAAAAGTTAACAATATTGTTCTCCTCTTACTCCGAAACATTTCCTGTTCGAACACTTATTGTCCGGGTTGTATGAATTAAAATTTACCCCTTGTCCAATAGCAGACATGTTTGCCACAAATTTTTTTGAATAACTAACCATTCTTATTTTTTATTTTTTTTGTTTAGAGGACATTCTTGATTGACATTCGTGATCCTTCATTGAGGCGAGCTCAATGAGATCGACCCAATGGAGAATCGTGGGCTGTGGTTTTGAGACAAAGCATGAAAACAAAATAAAATGTGAATAGCGACTTCTATGAATAGCTCTGGGTGGTTTCGACTGTTACGTTGGTAAGGGTTAACGATAAAATCACGTGTTGTCTTTGACAGTAATTATTATCTGGTATTCTCGTCCATGTCGCCGCCTCCCATTCAGCTCCCACGAACCATTTCGTAGATCTACTCATACTATTACTACCTCCAAGCTGTCAGCAGAATCAAGAGAGCGGCATTTCGCAGTTGATCATCAGCAACGATTTGCACGCATCTGGAAGGAGACCAAATCAAGACATTATAACTGTAATCCACAATGTTGCAGTGTAATACCTATTTCTTTCTCTTTCTTTTGTTGATCTTTCTTTCTCTTTTTCTTCTATATTTGTCAGTGAAAGGCAGGAAGACAGCCAATCAGGTTTGGCCCTCCCCTGCCAGTATACAATACATTAATTATTGGGATTATTGTATTTATATGTACTATATGCAATATTTCTTTTTGTTGAAATTTCAATATGTTAACTACATGTCCTATATGTATACACTGTTATATTTTTAGTATACTGGCAAATACAAAAAATATCAAATATCAAAAATATGTTTGAAGTACATGTACAGGAACCTTGAAACTGTTTTTTAGTGTGATCTTCATTTGCGGGATGACAGTCAAGTGGGTGTGATTGGTCTAGAGTACATTCTGATTTATTAATTTATTGTGTTTTGTACAGACTCATCTGTTGCACTTGACTATTAACTCCTTGCATGCTTTTGGCAAATATTCCTGCCTAGGAGAGGATTTCTCTTGCCACAGTCACTTAAATAAGTAGATTCTGGGCACATTTAATAATCGTTTGCCATTGTAAATTAAATGCATTTATTCGCTAATAACTTCTTAAGTAAAATATAGATGAATTTTTCATGAAATCTAGTCATGGCTGCTTCAGAGCAGCCATGACTAGATCTGATGAAAAATATATTTCAAAATACTCAGCGGGTTAAGAGCTAATGAATAGCTAGCATAAATATCTGTCCATTTTCAGACTGTTATATTCTGTAGTAATGCATAGTTCGTACAACATTAATCGCTGTCTTTCTTTCTTTTTAAATCCAGTAAAGCAAATGAATTCAAATTTGTGAATTAGACAACTGTGCTGTAATTAATGATAAAATACTCTTCCTCAATTTTTTATGCAAGTTGTGAACTTCAAAATCTAAAAACTCCATTAATGCTTAATAACAATACCTGTACTTATAGCTCAACAGGACTTCTCCAGCTCCACCTAACTGAATCCATTTCTTCACAGATGATCGGTTTGTTACGATTGAAATTCCCTTTGATGTGCCACGTCTTTGGATTGGCACAGATCTTTTGCCACAGTGTTCCAAGAATAAGACGGACTTTTTATCTTTCGAAAGTTTTGTATCGGATAAGCTTTAATTATTGTAGTGGTGACGTTTTGTTCGTATAAACATTTTAAAACTTAAAAAAAGAATTACCCGTCATTTAATGACGCGATAAATGACGAAAAATAATATTTTTTCCATTTTTGACAGGCCTGAAGGTCAGTGGAGCTGATTCAATGTGAAAACATGCTACTGCCTAATTTCACGCATAATCTCGATAAACTGAATAAAATCGACATCCTTTTCATTGATATGGGTTTTTACTTTCCAACATAAACTAACTTTTTAAAATCCTGCGTTTGCGAAAAGGGAAACTGCCCATCTCTGTCGTATTTTTATGTAAGTATCGCTGTTGAAATCAGAACATTTGCAAAACGAGATTGTTCACAAAAGGGCTCCAACTACTAGAGGGCGCTGCCTAGAACGACAACTGGTTTGAGCGTCTCGGAGCCGCCCCGTTGTTAATAGTCCTTGCCAATGGCCACGGGAACAGGTGTAAAAGAAGAATCGAAACAGGTATGGATGTATTGCGCAGTGCATTATATTCTCGCAAGCAGGACGCTGTGATAAGTGTTTCTGACACTAAAGTACACACCACACCTCCCTATTGGAAAAGACACAGGGATTTTAGTGCGAACGCGATGGAATATTCACCTTTCTCTAAGGTTTTGTTCAGCTTCCATTTCAACCCTTTGCGTAATGTGACAACGATAGCCTGCCAGCGCCATTCACAAAAATCATCATTAAAAGTTTAGCATTACTTTTTTAATTTTGCCTCAAAAACATAGCTAAGGACCCTCGACACCATCGTATTTTCTTACATTAAGGTATGCCCTCCCCCTCTGCCGCCGTAAAACTGCAAGCAGCTTTTGTAACCTCCCCCCCCCCCCCTCCCCAGGCCCGTATTGATTCGTCTTCAACAGCAAACCACCAGTTTCCCGAGTTATAATACTATCTCAAAACTCTGGCAACCTTCGTGTTCACATATGAATGACGGCTTCTTAAATCAATACCAAGACAGGGCAAGAACGCCAAATTTTGTCATGTGAGTGGTAGGAAGGGTATAAGAAACTACCCCACACAAATAAGTACCCCCACCTACTTCTAATATATTTTATTCCTTCCTTGGTTCTGGGGATTACCCCCTCCCCGACCCAAACTGTGTTGTAAAAGCTTACCAAAAAGTAACAACAACCACAAAAGGAGACAATTTATTAAATTATATAAAATCTCTAAATATAATATAAATCACAGAAGTTTTTTTTTATTGCTTATAATCAAAAATTGATACATTTCGTTACCGAAATCGTTCTTTGTACCATAAAAATAAATATTCCGCTTCAGATCTATTGAGATTCCGACCTTAAGACCCGGTCTCACGTACACAAAATATCATAATTGTCGCGAAGCAGCAATAATAATTAAATCCTACAGTTCATCCAAGCTGAAATTCAGCGGTCAGAACCGAGAATAGCCCTCTTTGGCCAGAACGTTGTTACATTCAACAAGGACCAGAAATCTCAAAAGGAGAACCGAAAAATAACAAATGAGAAATTTATAACTTTTGGTTCGACGCTGTGTTAGCTAAAGGTCTTTCACAATCAAATGGTGAGTTTTGATTCAGTTAGCCAGAACGACGCGGCGTTAGCAACGTCGTTATGAATAATTAAAACAATTATTTTTTTTATAACTGCAGGTCACTAGATCGAACTCCGATCTCCACTGAGTTCCGATAATCACAAAGCATCACTGGTACATTTCCGATGAGACTTTCTTCACTCTCCACAAGGCACAGCGATCTCAAAAGGAGAACCGAAAAATAATAAATACGAAATTTATAACTTTTGGTTCGACGCTGTGTTAGCTGAAGGTCTTTCACAATCAAATGGTCAGTTTTGATTCAATCAGCCAGAACGGCGCGATCGCACACCGATCTCCACTGAGTTCCAATAACCACAAAGCATCACTAGTATATTTCTGATGTGACTTTCCTCAGTCTCCACAAGGCACAGTAATCTCAAAAGGAAAAGGAATGGTTGGTCAGTTTCTGATGCGATTTTCTTTAAATCATAAAAATACAAGAAAATCAAGAAAAAATAAGGCCGAAAGATAGTAAATAGAAATCTCAAAAGGAGAACCGAAAAATAACAAATGAGAAATTTATAACTTTTGGTTCGACGCTGTGTTAGCTAAAGGTGTTTCACAATCAAATGGACAGTTTTGATTCAGTTAGCCAGAACAACGCGATCACAGCATGTTGTTACATTTAACATAGACCAGAAATCTCAAAAGGAGAACCGAAAAATAACAAATAAGAAATTTATAACTTTTGGTTCGACGCTGTGTTAGCTAAAGGTGTTTCACAAACAAATGGTCAGTTTTGATTCAATTAGCCAGAACGACGCGGCGTTAGCTACGGCGTTATGGATAATTAAAACAATTATTTTATAACAGCAGGCCACCAGATCGCACTCCTAGTCCGGTCGCCAGGTCATGGATGCGTGTTTTGTCGTATAAAGTTTTTTTCTCAATGGATTCTGAAAATTAAGGTATCTGACATCAACATTCAATCGGCTGACCATCTGTCAGCCTTGAGCAATTTTTTTTATAGAGCCCCAAAATTTATACCCCACCCCGAATTTCAGTGAAGTACCACTTTTTACTCCGATGTCATTAGATCTCACAAAAATGCGACAGAATCTTCACAATGAGATGCCAATAGCCGAAGGGTTCCGAACACATCACTTAACCATTAACTTCTCCAGAAAAAATCCGAAATGGCAGCCAATATGGCGGCCGGAAGTAGTAAATTTATGGATGTTTACCATTTTTTTCGAAATAATCTGCTATAAGTGCCCAATGACTGTCCAAGATTCATTCCTCGCGCATATAAATGATGCAAATTGATAGCTCCATGATATTTGATGACAATCAGGGGTATCAATGGTGTATATGAACGGGGAAATGATTATCAAATCTATGAAGTGAAAAAGTCGTCAAAATAAGATTTCCTGCCATATAATACAAGAAGTCACAAAAATTGTTAGAAAACTCGGCTTGTGGTTCGTAGACTTGGAGATATCTCCCCAATTTAGTTCTCAACCTCGATTTATATCATTTACGCATTGGATTCACTATAAAATACCCGAATTTCCACCAAAATGACGCCGAAAGTAGTAAAATTGTGGATTTTGATATTTTTTGCGAATGAAATCTATACCAGTATGCCCCGGCTGCCAACATACATTTTGCTGGACATAAAAACTATGCAAAATTATGGTGCAATGATATTAACTACATTTTGAGGAATAATGGAAACAAATGAGCAGGAGAAAAACCGATATCGCAGACTATGGAGTGAAAAAAATGTCAAAACTGGATTTCAACCTAATACCAGAAATCTCAAATATGGTCACATAGCCAGCCTGATGAGATGCAGAGTGAGAGATGTTTTATCTACTAAGTATTCAATCTGGAATTTATCAAGAAAAGATCAACATGGTCACCGATATCCTCATCCTCACAGTCCATCTGGATCATTAGACTGATTCACCGTGACATCAGTTGCTGAAACCGTTTGTTCATTGCAACATTCAATTGTTGCATTACACGCACAGAATATTGTGCATGCCAAGTGAGAGGAATAGCATCCACACCTGCTAGTTTTGCAAGGATGTTTGCTGGAGCAGGAACAACGTACCATACGCAAAACAGAGTCGGGGGCCACCGGTATACCACTTGGTAGAGTTAAGGGTGATAACGTTTTCGAGACTTCATCTCTGACGAATCCGAACTCCCTAGGACCAAGATCTGGTGGAGCTGGGTCTAAGGCATGTTTCCACGTGCATACCTGAAGATGGGCACGTTTTACATTCTCTGTGAATGCTTCTGTTGTTGGCGGCAGGGTACATAAAGGAGGAACTTTTGTGGCACCCTTCTTGCCTATTTGCAATTTCCAAACACTGATTCGCGATTCTGACATGGTGCCCATATCCTTGCAACCATAGCATGAAGATATGAATCGTGTAGCTTGATGAAGTACTTCCGACCAAGGGGCATTGACACAACCAACGGACGTTAGAGAAGTTTCGCCGGATCTCAAGACTTTCAACATACGACCTTTTCCAATTCCAAAACAACCACCAACTGTGTCGCAGCCAGAGATAGCATGGGCGGCAAGCAAGTTTGGTATGATACTTCTATGTTCTTCAACGGTCGCTGCAATATCAACAACTGACTTCCCCTTTATTGGGGATTCCATGAACATACTACATGACAGGTTTTGTTCGAGATAGTGATGTAGAAGCAATGTGTATACATCTGTGTCGTCTGCAAGAACTATGACATTGTCGTGGTCATCAGCAGCTCTGATGGCTTGCTGAACGATTATGTTATCTGCTTCTTCGTGCATAGTTTCCATGTCACGCCTCTCAATAACTATACCTCTATCGATTTCAATGGGTGAAGCGCCCTGGCCAGTAACAAATAGCGCGTGTTGTTGAGTGTTGTCAACAGCAAATTGTGTGTCAGGTCTGAAATGATCAACAATAATGCTTATCAACTGTTTCTTATTTTCAGTTACCGTGAGAACCAATTTCTGAGAAGGTAATGGTGACGTTGCGGTCAACGTGAACTTCCGACAACAAGCTTCACCACTTTTGTTTGACCTAGTCGTACATTTAGTACTGGATTCATTGTATCTGTAAAACAAAAGATATGTATCTCCAACCAATAACCGACGCTTTACATGCTCTTGAAATCGCTGGACAAAATCGTTCACGTTCGGGTGACATAATTTATTGGGAGCAGGCCAATAGGGTATCCAAAGAAGTGCACACCCGTCTATAATAGTGCACGTTGACACATTGATATCAGACTCAGACATGTCGGTGTTTGGAATCATAACTGCGGTATCAGACTTCATGACCGATTTAGATTTGGATATCCGCATGTCACCATTGTCATTGAAAAGAGCTGTTGGAATGGGTGATAACTCGTATGAGAGTATATCATTTATACTAATTTCCCTGGAGCTGGCTTGAAGTCCCATCACCCGAGAGTAAATCAGATTGCTGTCACATGTTTTGTGCTCGCCCAACTTGACTGACTTTTTCATAACTGCCATTGTTTCAACGGGCCTTGATATAGTACAATAGAACCCACTCGGGAGTTTCTTCTCGAAATCAGTCAATGTCTGTCTACCAAGAGTTACAGCCATGTCCAAGTTCACAGTGCGATTAGCATGCTGACCACTGACAATACTGACTATCTCATCCGGGTGTTGCTTGGGTTCAAGGGGGTGTATGCTTGTCGCGAGTTTGTTTCTAAGTCCCTCATGATCAGCGCAATCAGCATCAATTCTCGCAGTCATCTTCTCTTTGTGTTCGAGCACTGCTCGATTCGCGACGTCTGATTCCCTAACCTCCGCGAGACCATTCAAAAGTTGACCACAATTGTGAAGGCTTAATGCCCACACTTTCAGAGTTTCTGGTTTTAATGTGATGCCAATGATGCCAGACTTACCATGGCCATAACGCATGAAAGTGGATTCGATATACATATCGCTCCAAATGCCATTCCAAATGCCATCAACATGTCTCATCACATGTGATCCCTTCAGAAATTGTGTCAACACTTCTTGTGGAAGTCGTTCCATGTCCCTCAGATAATACAAGCCATATCTAGCATAGTTGACATGGCCGGATGCAAAGAAGTAAGGGAGCATTTGTTTTACAGTTGCCAAATGCAAGGGCCAGTCCCCTTTCCTCTCAGCCCTTATGTACTTCATCATTATAAGAACTGGTCTTATGAAGCAGTCCACCCAAACCTTGCAAGTCCTGCTCTCGTCTGATATTTCACTCAATGTGTCAATGAAATCTTCCGGGCAGACAACATCATCTCTACTGACGATACCTCTAAGCAGCTCTTCTGCCAACAACCGAAATGCGCGCATATTTTGAGGAAACTTCTTCCCGCTTAGCATTTTTGGCTACTCCGCCGAACACAGACTCAAGAATTTCAGATAAACCCGTGTTCTCCATCAAGTTGCCAATAGCACCAAGAAAACTCATTAACATATGCAATGCCTCCCAACCTCGGAATCAATGTTCCGAAGTGATCGTGATTTGACCACAGAACATCCAACGCTACTTTATATAGCTGTTGATCAGCAGTGAATAAAGTATATTTCTGCCCAGTCAACCCAGTTAGACGCATTGCATCTAACATGGCGGTTGAAATTGTATCTGGATCAGCCGGTGGCATGTCAATCAATGGTAAGTACACAGCCTTCGTCTCTGGTTGAGGGGATTGCCCACTTTGTCGGGATGACCTGGTGTTGTAGCCATTGAACGCAGGACAGTTAGGTTTCGTTACAATATCCTTCAAAAATTCAAGGTCATTCTCCAACGCCCTTCGTTCTGCCATGACCATCCGAACCAATACTTGGAGCTGAGGTACTTCTTTGCGGATTAAGCAATGAGGGACTTCTGGCTTCTTTGGTACATCGAACGTTGACTTTTCAGTGTTGTAATCAACTGGTTTAGCCATGTCGAGTTTAGTGACTCTCGGTATCATTGGAGAGGGAGAATCTCTCTTCGTGCTAGGTTGCGTCATCAACACAGCCAACGAGTGTGTGCTGAGCTTGCCGTTTTGTGAAGATATATCGGCATCGAAGTTATCAACAACAAACTGTATCGATCCATCTTCCGAAGTAGTGATTGTGGTCAGGTTGTTACTCTTTGAGGCCAGTACGGCTGCCGATTTTTTAAACCGTAACAACTCATCATACGTGCATGTTACTCCAAAGTCGTTCAAGGACTTGACGAATTCCTTTGAATCGCGGAGTAATACAGCTAAACTAATTTGCAGTGGGGTAGGGACACCTTTGATGGCAGAAGTTATCATATTACCTATCATAAGTGCCGTAAGTGTGTTGCCAAGTTTTGGCGATAAGCTACCAAGAAAGTCTGTTACAGTTTGACTTGAATACTCGAAAAGGGTGGTCTTATCTAAAGTTGACTTGTAATTGTTCCCATCTAGTTCAATGTTTTCGATATCCTTAGAAATTTCTGTGTAAAGAGTCTTCATGGCCACAGGGAAATCATTTTTGAAATCACTATCAATTCTCAGGAGCGAACCCACTCGAGATCTGATTGCAATTATTGTAGCGATTGACGGTGCGCTGAGGAGCAATAATTCTTCGTTGAAGAAATCTGGCAATTTGGAGACAAGGAGCCTCCGAGACAGACTCTCTCCGGCATTTTCAACATAGATTCCATGCAGTTCAACAGAACTCCAACTGAGAGAGTTGTCTTTCTTCATAAAATCTAAAACAGCTTGGAGGGGTGGTTCGATATCGGGTGGAGCAACTGATAATGCTGCCGATCTTTTGCTTGCAACGACTGATCTTTCTCCCATGAACGACTGACGACAATCAGAATGGTAGCGAGCGTCAGCTGCGTGCAAATCACTAACAGCCTGATTGACTCTAATGCGGACTTCAATGGACCAATTGTCACTACGGTAGTCGCACTTCTGAAGAATTTCCGCTTTCGGTGTGGAGGTACCTTGTTTAATGTGAGTTTGTCGGAAGACATAAGCTGGTCTCCATCTAGAGGGATTCTTTTTATCTTTCTCAACTTTACATTCGCGCCCACAAAATAAGCAATCAACCAAGAAGTTGAAAGTGCTGACGTCTGAACGTCTGGTGATTTTCTTAGGAGGTGGTCCGTCGTGAACTTCCTCATTTGCACCACGCTTTTGCTTAGCTCGTGCCACGTTTCGTGGGTGTATGTATTTATCGATACATTGTCTATGAGCATCGAGCGTGATATCATTGTCGGCCTCGAACCTCGGACGCAAATCAAGACATAGACCGTCGCCATAGATCTCACTATTCGCAATGACCTTCCGTATTCTTGTAGCCAATACTTTGACAAAGCGTTTCTCGCTCGAATCAGAGCACTTATAAAATATCTGAAAAATAGCACCTTTGAGACATAATATTCTGACAATTTACTGTCAAGCTTCAAAAAACAAATTAACCGGGGAACTTCACTCGGCCAAAATCGGGTTACAATGTCAACAATAAAGAAACAATAAACGAATTGAATAATTTCAATTGAACAAAATGTGAATAAAAGTGGTAATCTATTATTAATTTCAGCCAGTAAGCACGATCGAAACTGATACGAAAACCCAACAATGAATGGAAGCGAAAGTACGTCTTCACACGTTGAGTGATCAGATATCACTGATTTGAATGTGGTGGATTTTTGAACATCCTTACTCGCTTAGTATCAGGTGTAGTAAAGAGCGCTGTTTGCTGCGAACAACGCTCTTTATTCGTGTTGTTCATGGATTTACTGCCTGAGACATCGTAAGAACACCTATCCCGAGTACTGTGTATGTGATTCCATGACAAAACTCGATCCTCCGTCCGTAACTATTATATATATGACCGTTGGTACAGCTACCAGAAATGTATTGAAATTTTAGCCTCCGTCTGGTTATAGTGTCATTCGGTGAAAGTGCTATATCGATGGAAGTATTCAACACATGGTGCCCATTTTGATATCATCATGAGCACAAATGGATGCTCCATGATGGCAGAGCATGAACTGGCACAATTAAGATACAATTTGTTTCACAGAATAAACGATTTATGGTGCAACGGAGAAAAAAAGTTAAAATTTCGACATGACGATCCGACACGGCGGCCATATTGGATTTTTGTGTGCCGATATAATTTTGAATTCTGGAGTATATGATACTACAAACCATGCCAAGTGTACAAATAGTAAGGTTTACCGATAAATTTCATGTTAGTAATGAGAATTTACAGAATATTCAAATATAGGTGTTTTCACATTTGGTATCAAATTCGGGGTAGGGTATATACCTTTTCAAGACTCTATAAAAAAAATTGCTCAAGGCTGACAGATGGTCAGCCGATTGAATATTGTTCTCAAATGTCTAAATTTGCAAAATCCATCGAGAAATAAACTTTATACGCCAAAACAAGCATTCGTGATTTTCGGGGGTTTGGCGACCAGACTATCCGTTCTCCACTGAGTTCCGATAACCACAAAGCATCACTGGTACATTTCCAATGTGACTTTCTTCACTCTCCGCAAGGCACACTAATCTCAAAAGGAGAACCGAAAAATAATAAAAACTAAATTTATAACTTTTGGTTCAACGCTATGTTAGCTAAAGGTCTTTCACAATCAAATTGTCAGTTTTGATTCAATAAGCCAGAACGACGCGGCGTTTGCTGCGGCGTTATGGATAATTAAAACAATTATTTTATAACTACAGGCCACTAGATCGTACTCCGTTCTCCACTGAGTTCCAATAACCACAAAGCATCACCAGTATATTTCTGATGTGACTTTCCTCAGTCTCCACAAGGCACAGTAATCTCAAAAGGAAAAGGAATGGTCAGTTTCTGATGTGATTTTCTTTAAATCATAAAAATACAAAAAAATCAAAGAAAAATAAGGCCGAAAGATAGTAAACACGAATTTCATAAATTTTAGTTCGTCATTTCCTTTACTCGGGGACCCAGATCAACCTTCCATGTCAAGAAAAACATTTCCTCAAATTATCCAAACCGACGTGATGTTTGTGTCCTGTCGCCATGGATAATCGTAACAATTCTCTCTTCCAGACATTTTATCAATGGAAAATCAACATACCTGCAATTTGCCATGGAACTGCTGCCATGTGTAAATAGCACCACCTGAAAGTCTGCTATGGCATAAATAAGAGAACAAAAATTTTACAATATAATACCTCGAAATAAAATGACAGCTGTATTCTATAAACATTGAAGTACATACTCGAAGACATCTTTTCCTAATTCATGGTAGTAATAAAGGTTGAGACCAAATGTTATAAGTGGAGTGCTCACTGATTGAAGGCAGACATTTTTTGTTTGTTTATGTTTTGATTTGGGGAGTTCAACAAAGGTCAACTTGAAGGAGTCCACTAGAAGAAGTATGGAAGGACAAAAGAGTGTCTCCCAATATAAAGATGTATGTGTCACTGTGGTAGTTTGGAAAAAACTATGATATTCTCCTATGTAGAATGCACTGCAAAGTCATACATTGTAGTTGAAAAAATATATTTACAAACCCCTTGCACTATAACCCCTTTATCCCATGCATCAATTTAATAGTGATTAAATTGTTAAATTTGTCTGGTTTATCAATAAGTATAATAGCTTTGTTTACTCTTGGACACCAATACACTCATGATATCGTTGGAGAAATAATTTCATGTAATTTTCTTTCAAGTCTAAAAAGGTCCAAAATGAATAACACCAATAAATTATATACCACAATACTTGGAATGAAACATAGAACATGTGGAAACTGCAATTTGCCATGGAACCGCTGCCATGTGTAAATAGCACCACCTGAAAGTCTGCTATGGCATAAATAAGAGAACAAAAATTTTACAATATAATACCTCGAAGTAAAATAACAGCTGTATTCTATAAACATTGAAGTACATTCTCGACGACATCTTTTCCTAATTCATGGAAGTAATAAAGGTTGAGACCAAATGTTATAAGTGGAGTGCTCACTGATTGAAGGCAGACATTTTTTGTTTGTTTATGTTTTGATTTGGAGAGTTCAACAAAGGTCAACTTGAAGGAGTCCACTAGAAGAAGTATGGAAGGACAAAAGAGTGTCTCCCAATATAAAGATGTATGTGTCACTGTGGTAGTTTGGAAAAAACTATGATATTCTCCTATGTAGAATGCACCTCAAAGTCATACATTGTAGTTGAATAAATATATTTACAAACCCCTTGCACTATAACCCCTTTATCCCATGCATCAATTTAATAGTGATTAAATTGTTAAATTTGTCTGGTTTATCAATAAGTATAATAGCTTTGTTTACTCTTGGACACCAATACACTCATGATATCGTTGGAGAAATAATTTCATGTAATTTTCTTTCAAATCTAAAAAAGGACCAAAATGAATAACACCAATAAATTATATACCACAATACTTGGAATGAAACATAGAACATGTGGAAACTGCAATTTGCCATGGAACTGCTGCCATGTGTAAATAGCACCACCTGAAAGTCTGCTATGGCATAAATAAGAAAACAAAAATTTTACAATATAATACCTCGAAATAAATTAACAGCTGTATTCTATAAACATTGAAGTACATACTCGAAGACATCTTTTCCTAATTCATGGAAGTAATAAAGGTTGAGACCAAATGTTATAAGTGGAGTGCTCACTGATTGAAGGCAGACATTTTTTGTTTGTTTATGTTTTGATTTGGGGAGTTCAACAAAGGTCAACTTGAAGGAGTCCACTAGAAGTATGGAAGGACAAAAGATTGTCTCCCAATATAAAGATGTATGTGTCACTGTGGTAGTTTGGAAAAAACTATGTAGAGTTATCTCCCTTCTGTATAATAAAAGCCTATATCCAATGTCCTTATTCCCAGGCATCCTTTTTTTCTGAAAAACATATGGCTTTCGGCACCCCTTTTTCTGAAAAGACTCGTAGTAAATTATACCTCATTAGCCGATTGCTTTGTACTATTCTATGACTGTATAGGGACTACGTTATGGCAGGTCAAGTGGTATTGTGGAGTGAAGGTGGGGGTAATGCCTGGCACTATAGAACAGCAATATAGTATGGACGATATATACCTCTGTGGGCCTCTGCAGGTCCCATGTTAGCCCTTAGTACTATCAATCTTCTTGTGTTGCTATTTGTGAAACAGATAAGTGGAATAATATCGTAGTTTCTTTCATGATTTATTACAAGCAGTGAAAGCCAGTCAGCCAGCCAGCCCAGTTGATACATGTGACCAAAACTTTTCACTATTTACCTGGATTAGCTCCCCTGACTCAAGGATCACATACAACGGAATGAGGAACTTATGAAAAACCCAATCAAGGAATAATGGATATTACAACATCTCCCTTCAAGGAAAGTAAAGCATAAATCTTATGATATCAAATCTCCTCTATAAGGCGTCTCACGGGCTTGGAAGTTCTGGTAGAATTCCTGATGGGAACTGGGGAAACCTGGTCAGATTCCAATTGTGTAAGGGGTCTTATTGTCGAACCGGCTGTGGTTGAATGTGAACGTGATGGATGGTCACCAAAGTCCTCATCCGAGGATGAACATGAGAATTCAGGTGGGTCGCATTTGAATAGAGACGGGCTGTTCCTCCGCACCTCCCCGTGTGGAGTATCAACCACATGAGACCTTGGGAATTCATGGTCTTTTAGAATGTTAGCATGACGTTTCAGATCACTGACAAAAACATTGTCGCCTAGACTAAGTCGATCTAAAGAAGAAGCCCTGTGTCTTTTATTAAATTGTATGGCACTATTTAATTTGTACTTTTCTTCATACTGCCTAATTCTGGGCAAGAATTTCCAATCCGGTATCAGTCCTGTCAAGATTTGTGGTATAGAAGTACGAATCTTTTGATACATGTGACCAAAACATTTCACTATTTACCTGGATTAGCTCCCCTGACTCAAGGATCACATACAATGGAATGAGGAACTTATGGAAACCCAATCAAGGAATAATGGATATTACAACAAATCCACATGATTGTTCATGTTATCCCATGACTGGTATAGGTAGTATGCAATGCTAGGCATAGGGATATTGTGGGTAGGGGTACTGCCTGGTAGTTTAGAACGGTACTATAGTATGGGCGGTATATACACCTATAGGCCCTCTGTTAGTGCTTGGTACTATTAACCAACCGATTGCTTTGTTTTATTATATGGCTGGTATATGTAGTACGTTATGGTAGACCTAGTGATTTTGTGGGGGTGGGGGTAATGCTTGGTAGTTTAGAACGGTAGTATAGCATAGGCTGTACATATCTCTGTAGGTCTCTTGCTGGCCCTTGGTACTACTGATCCACCAGGTGCTTCATATTATTGAGTGATATTCTGGGGTGGGGGTCAATTCCTGGTAATACAGAACGGCAGCAGAGTATGGTTGCTGTATTCCCCTGTAGGTTCCATCCCAACCGTTGATAATATTAACCTACAAAATGCTTTGTATCATCCTGTTACTGGTAAGGTGGTACGTAATAGCAGTAGTTCTGACCCTATTCCAAGTACTCTTGTTGTTTCATTTATCTAGGTCATTTATATAAATTATAACTAACCAATCAGATTGCTTGATTTCCCATAATCTGTATGCAGAGTTATCTTCCTTGTGTATAATAAAAGCCTACATCCAATGGCCATATCCCTGGGCACTCCAATTTCGGCACCCCTTTTCTGAAAAACATATGGCTTCGGCACCCCTTTTTTCTGAAATGAGGATAAGAGTCGTAGTAAAATCCCCCATTGAGGGATTTTCACTACGACTCTTATCCTCATTTCAGAAAAAGAGGTGCCGAAGGCAATATGTTTTCCAAAAAGGGGTGCCGAAATTGGGGTGCCTTCTGGAGAATCCCTTTTTCTGAAATGAGGATAAGAGTCGTAGTAAAAATCCCTCAATGAGGTATAATTTACTACGACTCCGCATATATAGATAGAAGCAGAGAATTTTGAAAGAAATCGAAATAGTAAAATTTATCGGGTTGTTTGTGATAATTTTACGAATCGGGAAAATACTCCTATTCAATCGAACATACCCTTCGAACATACCCCTGTCTTGTTAGAAGCCATTGGTAACATAGCAATTACGTGCTACCATTGAAACTAAGATGGCGGCCTCCAGTATACAAAATGAACGACGGAAACACGTATCGCCCTAACAACACGCGCTGCACATGCGCACTCACACTACGTATCACTATGGGGATGACGTCACAAGATGGCCACTCACGCGGGTTACCACGACAATACAACATGGCGCCACTGGGTCACGTGACTATGACGTCACATGAGATCCCCCGATGAGATCCTCCAAATATTCCCTGAAACGTGCATGACGTACTACTAACCACATCGTAATCACATGATCGGAATAAACATCATTGAAACATGGCCACATCCGGAACATCCAAAATTTGTGTTGGTGTTATTACATTCAAACATCAAAACCCACCAGAGTGTCTGTCAAAGAAATGCTTCCTCCGAGTCTGTAGTATGTTATCATTATATTGAGGACAAGGCTTTCGAATTACCGATTATTTTGTGGTTTTACCGGTTCGTTACTTATGCCATTGGTAAATTAATATTCTTCAAAATCATAAAGTTCACTTTTTTCCTGAAAAAAATTATATGTACCTTTTCTATGCACTTTGCTCATTATTTTGATATATAATTTGCCTTTCCTTACTTCTCTTATCAGTTTCTGAGGCATTGGAAAAAATGTCGAAAAATTGACCAATGTTAGGTTGAACGACCCCTTGACAATCTGCTCAGGGAATCTCATGACAATAAGGAAGAAAAACAAAAAAAATCTAGCCACATGCCCAAGCTGTTCCTCTGGTCGACTCAAGTCAAGGGATCCAGATCACTGGTTTTAGAAACTGCAACAATGCAATTTCTCCACGGACTTTCCGTGTCAACTCACTTGAGTAGAAACAGACCACAAAGGACAATCGTGATCAACCAACCAGGGAGATGAGTGTTATGAAAAAAAAGCAAGATTTCTCCAGATTTAGATATCATAAAATTACCACATCACTTAATTCTTTAGGTGGAAATATTTTTAAGAGTGAGGGTACAATCGGTACACTTTTAGTGCGAACGCGATGGGATATCCCCCTGTCTCTAACGTTTTGGTCCACATCCTCTGCAACCCTTTCGTAATGCAACGACAACAGTCTGCCAACTTCATTAAAATTTTATTAGTTTTTTTCAATTTTGCCTCAAAAACATCGCTTATGTGTCCTAACTGGAATGGGCTCGTTGGGCTCGTTCCAAGGAGCTGTTTTAAGCTTTGATTTTGATGCAATAAATGATAATGCTCGGTGTTCACGGATGTCTTTTCTGAGTGTCAGCTGTTCCTTGTTTTAGGTGAGGGGTTAAAAACCTTCATTAGAAACTACTATCACATAACGATTTCTTCTTGCGTTTCAATGATCCTCCACTCTTGCGATCTGGTAATTAGTTTATAATTATTTTGTTTGAACAGTTGCCTGGCATTGCTATTCGAGTTAATTGTGGTCTTTGTTTGCCTACTTATGAATTGTCATTGTTGATGGCGGTTGACGTCACCCGTATGTATGCTGATATCTTCTTATTGGACAGACGTTCAGAAACATCTCAGTCTTGACAATCTTGAGAACAGGATGCACTCCGGAATACTTTTTCTTCCTTACTTGCTTAGTGTGTCTGTTGTCACTGGAGCTGCTACTGATACCGCCGCTATGCGTCTTTTCAACAATCTCACAACTGGTTATAACCCTAAACTTAGACCCAGGATGAACTACTCCCATCCGGTAGAAGTAAATGTAACACTTTATTTGATTGCGCTTTCGGAATTGGATCAAGTCGAACAATCCATCACATTTAAAGGAGTATTCGAGATTAAATGGACAGATGAATTCTTACAATGGGATCCTATTGAATTCGAAGACATTGACCAACTGCATCTAACACAAGATGATGTCTGGAAGCCAGACATCACTCTCATAAATCACCGACAGGATATGGAAGAACTCGCCAAGGATTTTGTGCAAATATCTGTGTTTGGTAATGGGGAAATAGTTTGGCGTACATCCAATGAGTACAAAACGGCATGTGAAATGGACATGTCCCATTTCCCATTTGATACACAGCAATGCGTTATCGCTGTAGGTTCTTGGAGTTATGGCCCTGACAAGCTGACCTTCGGTGACACAGGCCATATTAATGTTGATGATTTTAAGGAAAACAGTATGTGGAAAGTAAAAGAAACTCAAGAGTACATCGACAAGAAAGACAATGTTCTGAAATTTGTGGTGTATTGGGAAAGAAGACCGCTGCAACATATTACCAACAGTTTAATCCCAATTCTGGTGTTGGCTCTACTAAATGTCATTGTTTTCAAAGTTCCCGTTGAATCCGGAGAAAGGCTGTCGTATTCAATAACGGTATTACTATCATTTGCGGTATTCATGAGTATTATTTCCACTTCTATGCCTAAAGATAGTCTAACAATTTCCAGTTTATCTTGGTTCCTCTTCATAGTTATGATACAGAGTGCTTTCATAGTTACGATGACGGCTATGAATTTAAATTTGTATTATCGAGGTGGTACTCTACCCATTTGGATTGTGAAGATATTTTTACATCGGAATAGAATACAGGGACTTGAACAGAAGCGACACGTGGAAGACAAAGAAGAGGAGATGACATGGCGATCCGTCAGCAAAAAATTAGATCGCGTTTTATTTTATAGTTTACTGTGTAGCTTGCTAGTGACCACTCTGGGATGTTTTATGCGAACACTGTAACACGATGGTATATACTCAAGCAAGATTCCATTCAAAGTAACTTGAGTCACAAACTTTATCATTTTATAGAGTTGTAGTGCTTTGTTATATTGGGGGCATTATTATCCTTGAGGTATGTGTGCGGAGGAGGGGTAGGATGGGGGACGTTATTCGGGGGGCGGGGGGGTATTTTACCCAGACACGAGGTTTGCCTAGTGTCTGGATCGAATATCTCTTCCTGAGGGTGCGAGCTTTCAATCCCGCCCCACACCAACAAATGATGTTTTTCTCACTTCCCACCCCACACGACCTCGACGAAATCAAAATGCTTCTCATGCGATGGACATTTATTGATTGATCGTAGAGAAAAATGAATTGCATATTCGGAAAGAACATTTAACTTCTGTATAGTAGGGCTGCATGGTATTCAAAACTGAATACCGGTATCGGTATTCAAACGAATACCGCGGTATACCGGTATATCGAAAACTGTTCAAATATATGAACATAAGTACCACAGTCGAGACTTCGAACATCACAGTCGGAACGAATTAGCATTCTTTGATGATGTAAGTTCGAATAAACCTTTACCCATCGCAGCCGATATTAAAATTTATTATTTTAAAAATTAGTCTATCAGATTTTTCTAAAAAATTAACAAAACCATATCATGTGACCCCTCCATTGGAGGGGTCACATGATATGGTTTTGTTGATTCTTTTGAAAAATAATATATTTTCAACAGCTCAGTTTCTACATTACCCGGGTGGATGTGAACGATTCGTTAGGTAAATGGACGAGCTCGTTCCAATGAGGCTTCACTTGATACAATTTTGTTGAAATTTTTTTAAATTATTTTTTCAACTGCTGAATTTGTATATTACGTGGGCACATGCAGACAATTCCTTGGGTAAAGGGGCTACATCCAAAAACAAAATCAAGACATACTGAAAATGAAATTGTGGGTAAATAAATAAAGACGATAAACCGATATTTTTTGAATTACACCGGTATTCAATCGATATTGGTTTGAATACCGGTATATATCGGTGTATCGATATACCGTGCAGCCCTACTGTACAGTATAGTCACTGTGGACTGGCCGTAATGCACGCGTGGGCAGTGATGTATATGCATGCGTTTACTAGGTAGTAAAAATCATCATCAGGAAACCTATTATAATATTACTGCATCCGTAGACATAATGCCTACCCATGGAAACTGACGAGTCCACGGCGGCCGTACTGTATATGATTACGCTAGATACCACGAAGAGGCAGGTTAGTCCTATAATGTTGGATTAACAGATTTAACCCTTTCAACCCGGTGTGCATAAATGCTTTGCGTGAAGAGAAAATTGGTAGAAGACGAGCAGACGATATGAAGATCAAAACATTTGGAGCGAGGCTCCCTTGGAGTAAATTGTTAATGAACCTCCTAACAAACCAAGATGTTTTCGCCCACTTCGTCGTTGACAGTATTGATTGAATTGAAACGTTTAGGGTGCGAGTGTTGAAAGGGTTAAGCGAGTTGAAATAGCTGGTATTATTCAGATGTGGTTACTTGTAAAATTATTGGCTTAGATGCTGTGATGTGGGCTGGGCTGAGAGAAGATTCGCCTAGTGGTGTGGGTGTGGTATTGGTAGCTCCGTCAATTGAAGCGAAGCTGAAAGCCATGTTTGTTTACAAAATGCAGAAGATTATAAAATAGTCCGGTGATCATTAATCTTTTACCTCACATGAAAAGCAGACGACACTTGCAAAAACAATTCTTGAATAACTATTTTTGTTTAACTTTTTGTCTCAAAAACATAGGTTATAACCCCTCATTGGAACGAGCTCGACGAGCTATGTTTTGTGATAAAAATAGTTCATCAAGTATTGTATTTACAAGTGTTGTCTGCTATTCGTTTTAAGTAAAGGGTTAACATTTATTTTAAACACAGAACCAGGATAATGATATTTCTTAAACATCGACCTCAAAGTAGAAAAGAATTTTTTATATTATCACAGGACGGATTTCTACGAGCTTATTCAAACGTCTATTTCAAAGCGGAGTTGTGAAGTGAAACATTTCCGAAAAAAAGTGAGTTCTTCATTACACAAAGCGCTGGTACGATTCATTTGTTTTTTTTTAAATGATTAATCGTCGTGTTGTTTCTTAATTTGTTAAATATTGTAATATTTGGTATATGTATTATTAGTTAAACAGTTTTTTGGTGGCCTAATATGGTATATATGATGTCAGTTAATTTCATATTGGACGAGAGCGAAGCTCTCGTCCAATATGGAATTAACTGAACCCGGTTTCGCTCTCGTCCAATATGGAATTAACTGACACCATATATACCATATTAGGCCACAAACAAACTGTGTAGCGAATATATCTTTTCGACTGCCGCATCGATACACAGAACTAATAACAACAGCGATCAAAATTAAATGAGAGAATTCTCACAATGTGTCCACGTGTCTTTGCCTTGTTACAATTTATGGGAGAGTGCCTACTCTCCCATAAATTGTAACGAGGCAAATGCATACATACCAAACAGTTTCATTTCGAAGGTAACATGACACACATCCACAGAATATGAAGCCTTTTAAGTTGCCTAACCTGCACTTCAGACCAAATATAGGTTTCCAACACTCATTCTTTCAACTTGAAGCGTTTATCGGCTGCCGCCATTTTGAATAATCAATGAACAAAGGGGAGATTACCCATAGCTGTCAGCGTATATTGATGTTGACAGGCAGTATATGGTTTTATATGAAGTCTGCATGTGACGTCTTTGAACCAATGAAATTCCTAGATACTTGTAGGAGATAAGATATATTATATTATTCTAACTACTTCCATCTCATTTTGATCATCAGCACTCTAGTGTCAAATTTCCGAAATGTAGGGCAGCAAATTTGTTCCATAAAGCAACTAGGGATTCAACCAATTCCCAAATTAAGCCTTGGACCGAAAAATCCGTCTTACGCGTTCAAAGGGTTAATCTTTTCCACCTGGTATTCATAGTTTTCAATGGACAGTCTATGAGAAAAGGACGGAACTGATGCCACTTGGTAAGTATGACCATCAATAATTTAATCTGGCAGTCCAGCAACCAAGATTTATTGTTTATTTGATATATACTATTCGAAAAAATTAGGGGATATTTGATAAATGTGAGATGTATGAAGAAATATATTTATATTTTCATCAAAAAGACAGCTGGGGCATTGCACTGTGACACCTGGTTAACGATTTCAGCGATAGTTGGGTGTCTGACAAGCACACATTCCATACATTGGGCTGTAGAGGACATGGACGGCCAGACAGAGAATTTACCACATTCAGTCCATGACCTCAATACCTTGTAAATCCTCCTCGGTTCGCGAGACCGGCGCGGATCCGACGTGGCATACTCCTCACCAAACGTTCAATATCATCTTAATTGATGTTATTTCATTCTTCTTGCAGTGCAGCGGCGAATTCCTAGACATTCGTAGGGGGCTGTTGGCGTTGCTGTAGGGGCCTGGCAAGCATATCCCAGAAGTGCTCGATTAGTGAAACGTCTGGACTTAGTCCTGGCCAAGGCTGTATAGTGGTGTTCTGCTTCTGGAGGAACTCTGTGGCGACCACGGACCCTGTGTGCTCTTGTACTTGCACTGTCATCTTGGAAAATGAATCAACGGCCGTGACGTCGCGCAAATGGCACCACATGAGCTGCTAACATGTTGTCACGGTAGAACTGCCCTGTGACACGCCCATGGATGACATGTAAAGCTGTTCTGCCTGTCATGTTTATGCTTCCCTATACCATAACCGACCCACCACCAAAATGATCGTGCTGCCTAATGGTTACGTCATGGCATCGTTCGTTCCGCCGCCACCAGACTCAGTTTCGCCTGTCGTGGATGTCAAGAGTGAACCTCGATCCATCGGAAAACATGACGATTGTCCCAGCGCTGTCGTGCTCAACACCAGTTAAGACTTGCAGCGATATGACTTTCAGTTAAACGTGGAATCATTCGAGGTCATCGAGCGTACAAATTCCAGCTGTGTAGGCGAATTCGGATAGTCTGGCCACCGACTTGCACATCTGTCGCTCGGTGCATCTTCTGTCCAATTTCTGAGGCACTTTGGTGGCGGTTACGTAATGCTGTGGTTCGGATGGAACGATCCTGGTTAGTAGTTTTCGCCCTTGGACGAACTGACCGACGCCTGTCATGAACATTGTCTGTCTGACGGTAGCTTGTCCACGACCTGCTAATCACCGATTGAGTAATGTTGAGAATTTGAGCCACTGTAGTCTGTCTGCTGCCAGCTTCCAACATGTCAACGGCACGTAAACGTTCGGCATGTGTCAGTTTTTGCATATCTTTAAAGTTACTTTTCGAGCAGAAACTATTGATGAACGATTTTATACCAAGAAAAGAACGATGAGAACTCAGAAAAAGCCGTCCAGTACAAATGAAATTTTCATAACGTACCCCACAGGCCTTAATGCGGCTCTTGCGAAAAGCCTTCATAAAGTTGTCGTGGGCCTGTGACATTGATCATCCACACTAAACTTGGTAACATATTGATGTGTCCACTCACGCGTATCCAATATCATTTTCCGAAATTGTCAACATCAGTTTGGATATCCCCTGCTTTTTAAAAGTTTTACATTTAGAGGATTATAACAGCTACCCGCCACCCCCCATCCTTCGAAACTGGTTTGTGTCTGATAAATTTATGTAGTAGAGACGATCATTGGAACTAGACCGAACAAAGAATTGGCGAAGTCGCCACAAGAAGAACGCAGAGTTGATACATGAGTGGGTATTGGATTGTTCATTTCTTTTGGGGGTTTAACGCCGCATTCAACAGCCATAGTCACATCGTGTCGGGAAGTTATACGAGTTGGGGATGCTGGAGTGGCGAGTGGCAGTAGTGGCGAGCAACTTTCATACTCTCCAACTTTCTAACATTACACAAGTAGAGTTAACAGTTGTTGGAGCAAGTGCCACGTCGACGTGCAGTACACCTTAGTACACAGCGCCATCGTTACCCCGCGTGGACAATTAGGATAAAGTATCTTGCCCTAGACCACAACGCAATTACCACTGGTCTGCATCGAACCGTCAAACATACCGCTTAAATTCCAGTAACAACAGAACCACCTCGCCCCTGGGAGGGTATTGGTATAAACAATTTTAACTGATTATCCAACAAATCTTTCAAGTTCTCCCAGTGCAATACAGAATAATCATAGATCAAATTTTGCTATATTATACTATTTAATCTGTGTGAAACACACAAACTATTGTTTTTGTGTGGTTTCTTTTTTTTTCTTCTTATTCCCCTGTCTTCTGTTTTTTATGCACTTCCTTGTCCGCAGAATAATTCGAAAACAAATCGTCCTATCTCGCTGATTTTGACATACTGATAGACAGTCACAAGTTCTCGGCCACCTATGTTTTTCAGATTCCTGGGGCTTTAGGGGTGTCCTAGTGGCGTTTTGAAAGTGGGACACTCCCATATCTCAGGCATGGTATGACATATGGACCTGGGACCAACACCAAGTGAGTTGAAGCAGGAATTTCACCAGGCATCGTTCTAACACCGCGCCACTGAATTGAAAACTGTGAAATGTTTTGGAAGGTGGCCTCGACGGCAGTCGATCCTGGATCTTCGACACGCAATCGCCTAGCCATAAATGCTCTGCCATCATACCAACTGAGCCAACGACAACCCCAAAAAGGTTGCATCTGGCTTAGCCAGTATGTTAGTTTACTTTTACAACTCGCCCAGAGACCGATCTGACGCTATTCGGACATTCCATGCATCTTTCACGTGCAGATTCATAGGAACGATGCATGGAAGGTCCGCCAGTTACTGCTGATCAGCATCGAACCTTACAGTTTAAATTCCACTAACAACAGAACCACCGCGCCACTGGAAGGGTATTGGTATCAACAATTTTAACTCTTTGTCCAACAAATCTTTTAAATTCTCACAGTGCAGTACAGAATAATCAGAGATCAAATTTTGCTATATTCTGCTATTTTGCGCCTTAGTTTTTAAGACATACCTTATGGCCACTCACTGGAACGAGCTCAGTGAGCACCTTCCAGTGAGCGTCATAAGGATTGCTATTTAGAATAAAATTGCTGGTCGCCGCAGTTAAAGCATTCAAATATAATAAGGGGCCTAGTGGTAGTACTTCTTGTACACATGTGCTTCATTAATTATTATTTTTATAATTATTCGTATAATTAGTGTTCGAAATGTAATATTATTGCGTCCCTGAAACATATTTCCAGCCGTGGAAAGCGACCAGCCCACGGCGGCCAAGCTGTATCACTTGGTAGTTGCAATGTTTTGTTTCTTGAATAAATCTTTGGCATGGGTAATTGAGTAAGGCCAGAGTTGGAGCAGAACGGACAGGGGTTAATAGTTATTCATTTCATTCACCACCCCACTCCCTCCGCCTCGTCTCGAATAATATGCTCATCTCATCATGAGATGCAGATATACTGTTGGAAGTGAGCTTTATATTTTGCAAGCACAAGGTTCAGTGCACCATTTTGGTGTAGTTATTTGCGAATAGCGTTTAACCCTTTGATACTTTTGTACGTCTTATGACGTACGAAATCACACAGCGCGTTGATAATTGTGTACGTCTTATGACGTATGAAATCAAACAGCGCCTTGATACTTTGTGGTCATTTGTTTTGTTACTATTTTTTTCTATTTTGTAAAGTTTTAACCTCAGTTCCTATTTTCTCACGAATAGTGCTCAGTGACAATAGTTGAGCCAAATGTTATTGCAGCTTAAAATACTAATATAAACCTGCAGTCAAGACTTCTTAACTGGTTGAGTGCAAGAAGCCACATTCAGGGCATTCAAAAAATGAAGATACCAGAGCAAAAGCCAACACTTCCCTAGCTTATATTTCGTATTCAGTCAAACACAAATAATATTTTGTTTACATAAATTTGTTTTATTACAAATTATTGGAGAGTGCCCGGCAATCTCCAATAATTTGTAATGAAAAATGTTTTAGATAACAAATTCAGAACACCAAAAATAATCTTGCCCCAGCCGGATAATCACTGATGTGGAAAATATCGTGTTATTTGTGCTTTCCGACGTTTGACGTCGCATTTAAAAAGCGTTGAAGAAACGGAATTCCCGGTGACGTTTGAACGTCAGAATAATTAAAGTTTCAAATGTTTAATACCCATTCTTTCCTTTTTAACCGGTTTGTCACCACTTCTTATTTACTTTGTTATTGGTGTATAAGATCACTTTCAGAAACTATGGCTAAACCACGACCGCAACATTGGCATGAAGTCAAATATTACCAATCGTATGCGCCTGTGCTGACCCCTTCAGAGAGCTTCCAAACAAAGCATTGGTTGCTAAGTCCTATTTTACCCGAAAAAATATTTTCAAGGCCTGTTGCACTTACCGGGATTCCCAATGGGGGAGAACTACACAAGTAATCCAGTTCAGATATAATTAATTTTATTTGTTATGATTCATGTGTTTAATAATCATGTGTTTTGGGGAAAGTTGATATTTAAGGTGGAATTTACCACTAAATTCCAGAATTTTTTTTTCCTTTTTTCGTGCAGAAAAAAGAAAACAACTCCTTAGTTGTGACTACTTACCAAATTGTAGTTCGTTTATCAAGGATACCCTAAATTGCCTTGGTTTAGACCCATGTTTTTAGATATTGCACTTGTCTCAAGAACTCAAGAACACAACTCTTTGGTTTTTGTGTGTGAGTACATTGCAAGGCGTTTTGGTGTGGTGGACACTTTCTTGACAAGACATACAAACCCAAGGCTCTTAATCAACTTTCCTTTACTTAATTTCTGGAGGTCCGTTAAATTATTATTTTTTTAACCCTTTACCCAACGTAACGGCCAAAACCGGCCAGCGCTATTCTCAAAAATCGCCAATTAATTTTCAAAATATTTTCATTTTTTGTCTTAAAAACATAGGTTATGACCCCTCGTTGGAACGAGCTCGTCGAGCTCGTTCCAACGAGGGGTCATAACCTATGTTTTTGAGACAAAAAATGAAAAAAATTAGTGATTAAAGAATTTTTTTTGCAAGTGTCGTCTGCTTTTCATGTTAGGTAAAGGGTTAATCAAATACAATACAATAGAGATATTTTTTATCGAAAATATAAACAAGTTTTTAAAGAAACTAGCTATAAGTTATAATGTTTTGACCGTCATTTTGACAAATAGCTGCCATTTTGAAGAATGATTACCACGTTGGAAAACGGCCACTAAAGCTACATATGTACAAGCACCTAAACCAATCACATGCAATAACATGGGATATACTTGAAGAAAATTATATTATGAAACGTTGAATCATTTATTTTATGAAAATATAATATAAGGTGAGGGGGAGACAGCAATTTATGGTGAAATTAACAGACATTGTTTGCTCCCATGCTCCATATTCTCTTGCCCTTCATATGAATACTCATAGTAACACAGTTTAGTTTCGTCTTGGTTTAGTTTTTCAAATCGCGACACGGAATAGTTTAAATAATTAACAGTGCCGCCCACTTAATTGTATATCTTGTATTTGAATAAAGCTGCTAATAAAATATAATTTTCAACACCGAACCATTCACCATACCTTCAGTGTTGTTAACTGCTTATATGTTATAGAGTAAACTCCTGTTAATTGAATAAAGAACCTTGTAATATATCAAAGAGTTACGCTGATCAGTACTAAATTCTCTAAGTTTATAGGCCTATTTGGCATCAAAACATCCAATGTTGGCGTCCCAGTATATATTGTATGATCGAGTTTATGAGCTCTGTCAAACACGATTTAATAGAATAAATCCTCATTTTAACACGAGAATATGAGAAAATGACCAAATATCTGCTATGCAGCATGCTTTCTATCAAAATCCCTCCATTACACAGTAATTTGTCCATAATTGTATATACTGGTGGTATTGAGTAATATTTTATCTCGACTTCATCTTTGAGATGGTTTTCATATGAGACGCGCGGACTATAGGTGACGCATAAATATAAAGATATACACATATCTGTCATATATATATGTCTGTATACATCTATCCATGTATGGTTAGTATTTATATTACATTATTTATATTACCAAAACTGAACTTGCGTTTCCTTTTTCCGTCCGCATATACAGAGAGTAATCGCTCGACTGGACTGGTTACGTGGAATAATTCATGAGGGGTGAGGGACGTTTTACAGACACTAGTGCAATATAGTCCCTCGCCTCGAATGAATTATTTCACGTAACCAGTCGAGTCAAGAGATTACACTGTTTATTACTTTTCATTATTAACGATAATTATATTATTTAACTCTATACCAAACGTAACGGTCAAAACGGCCAGCGCTATTCTCAAAACTCGCTAATTAATTTTCATTATTTTTTTCATTTTTTGTCTCTAAAACATAGGGTATGACCCCTCATTGGAACGAGCTCGTCGAGCTCGTTCCAACGAGGGATCATAACCTATGTTTTTGAGACAAAAAATGAAAATAATAGTTATTCAAGATTTTTTTTTTTGCAAGTGTCTTCTATTTATTTATTTATTTATTGATGTTTAAGGTCACATATTTATGCACAATGGCTAATCATGACCGTGACAGTTTTACGGGTGGAGGAAGTCGGAGTACCCGGAGAGAACCACCGAGCAACGACGAGCAGCTGCCAGCTCCCCAACATCGTAACTCCGCACTGCAGCACAGGCAGGGTTAGATTGGTTGAAGACATGCGTACCATCGACGTGCAGTACGCCTTAGTACACGGCGTCATCGTGCCCCCACATGGGCAATGGGGGTGAAGTGCCTTGCCCAAGGACACAACGCGGTTGCCGCAGGTGGGATTCGAACCGAGGACCTCTCGGCTTGCAGCCTGCACCTCTACCTACTGAGCCACCGCGCCCCGCAAGTGTCTTCTGCTTTTCATGTTGGTTAAAGGGTTAAAAAAGCAAAAAAAAAACCAATGAAGTCCCCATTACACCCACGGCAAAGTGTCTTCGTTTGCGTGCACGGATACATGACACAATTGTTAATTGCATAATTCACTTGTGAAGTTATCGTTTATAATCAAACCCGGAAATCCCAGTAAATCACACTTTGGAAAGTAATAAATATATATAAATGTCATATTTTGTCCGTGCGTCTTACACGAAGACCATTGTTATATTTTGTAATATTTGAATACAATATTGTTTAAACTAAATTCCTGTTATTTAATTCTCCCGTTAATTGCATATTTTCACAGGCAAAGTGACTATTCAAGTAACAGGGTCCGGCAGTGTTAATCGTGCTTTTGACCAATGATTTCTTGATTTATATGTTTAATTAAATCCAGTCATCTCTGCTTCACAGCATTTTTGTTGAGAATGTCTTCAAAATTACTTGGCATATTAAGTACAAAATTAATCTATCACTGCATGTGATTCTCGTGTAAGTGTAAAGAGCAGTGCTTCTTCTCAACGAAGAAAAAGTTCACATTTTGAAACTATTTCCATATCTTTGACAGTTTGAATCCTATTTTCTTTTCGGAAAATTTTGAATTCCAACTTTTATCTACAGAAACTGAAATTACAATCCCTCCCTGCATAATATCAGATTTTGCAAGATTCCAGTTTCTTCTACGACATTTATTTTTTTGGAATCAGCTCTCTCATACCCGAGTGCTTCTACAAACATGAAATTTTGGCTTCAAACGTGGTAGGAAATAATTAAAAAAGATAGAATACTCAAGGTCAACAATCTGTTCAAGCTGAATGCCTCCCTGTTCATGTTCGATTGGAGTAATGGTCAACTACCATCATTATTTGAATATATGTTCTCCACAAGACCTACGAGTGTGAGGACCAGACAATCTCACCATCTATACATACCCCGTACACGAAACAAATCGCTCGATAATCTACCCATCTTCCATTTCCCCATAGTATGGAGCGAATTAGGACAAGAAATGCGGGGCATCAGTAACAGAAATATATTTATAAAATCTATCAAGACAAGAACTCTGGATTCTGACTCCTCCCAGGTTAGATGTAATAATCCTTATTGTCCCGATTGTATGTTATAGACAACAGAACGAACACAGCCCTCCCACTAGAGTGATGAAATATATTGGCCAAGACAACATAATGCAAACGTGGGCTGATTAGAGCCTGGAAACATAGTCTTTTGCTTTCTCTCCAGGGCACATGCTGTCGGTTTTTATCACTAAATATTCCGTCGTCTTGATATTTCGCTTGTAAAATTAGAATAGGTAGCTTTCTCGAGAGAGGGTGTTCCTAGCTATGGTTCTTTTTAGATCACCAGTTATTGGTTATCAGTTATTAGTTATTAGGCCCTCTTTATCCTAAACGTTAAAGTTATCTCTGCTCAGTGCACCACCTCCAATAATTGTGCGTCCAAAGGGGGATGGCAGGTAGACAGCCAATCTGGCTCTGTCATCTCCAAACGGTCTACATTCTATATTAAAAGAAAACAAAACAATACAAATGAACAGTCATTCATAACTGATTGTGTTCAAATTGTGTATATTGCGGCTTATTTTTAATGTAATTGAATGATTTGTATATGTATATTTCTTTTGAATGTCTACTGTTGAATAAAGAATCTAATCTAATTTAATGTAACAATAACATGATCCTGAAGTATAATGGGTTTTATTTACAGCCCATTAGAAATGATTAACAGCTCCACAACTTGTAAACATCCTCAGATGCAGCTGAAGGCCACAAATAAGTCGGGGTAGTTGATCACTTCACGCGGGCCGTAAACTGGTTGAGTGCTAGAAGCCACTGTCAGGGCTTTAACAGAAATGAGGGAACCAGAGCAAAAGCCAACATTTTCCTTCCTCTTGTTTCCTATTTCAGTCAAACGTAAAATTACTATTATAATCACGGTTGGTTTGCCAACGTGGTGACACTGTGTACTGAGGCTTACTCCACGTCGATGGTGCCTTGCATTCGAACGCTACTCCACGTCGATGGTGCCTTGCATTCGAACGCTGCTAACTCTATATGAGCAGAGGTAGTAAGTTGGAGTTGATAGTTGCTCTACTTATTCGCTGCTGCTCGGTGGTTCTGCCTGGGTACCAGTGGCGGCGCTACGGAGGGGGGGGGCATTGGGGCATTCCCCCCCCCCCCAAACGAAGGCTTTGCCCCCCAGTTGCCCCCCCCCCAACCATCTCGCATGCATTTCCATCCACCCTCACACACAAACACATTCAGTCACTCTCTCTCACACACACACACTGACCCCCTCTCTCCCTCTCCCTCCCCTCTCCCTCCCCCACCCCTCCCCCTCTCTCTCTCTCTCTCTCTCTCTCTCTCTCTCTCTCTCTCTCTCTCTCTCTCTCTCTTTCTCTCACGCACAGACCCACCAGACGCGGATCCAGGATTTTTTAAAGAAGGACCGCTAATTACCATTACATTTAGTCGAAACTTGGACCCAAAGTCCGTAATATAATTTTTTGGTTTGGTACGTCGGGGGCAGACTCCCATGAAGGGAGCAAATACTTAAAGGATCATATCATTACTTTGTTATGAGGTAGTCCAAACTTGGACCCAAAGTCCGTAATATAATTTTTTGGTTTGGTACGTCCACAGGACGTCCACAGGACGTACCAAACCAAAAAAGTATATTACGGACTTTGGGTCCAAGTTTGGACTACCTCATAACAAAGTAATGATATGATCCTTTAAGTATTTGCTCCCTTCATGGGAGTCTGCCCCCCTAGTTGCCCCCCCCCCCCCCCCCCACAAAAAAATTTCTGGCGCCGCCACTGCTAGGTACCCCGACTTTCTCCTCCCGTAAAACTCTGACACGGTGTGCCCTGGCTGTTGAAAGCAGAGTTAGTAAGTTGGAGGGTCTGATAGTTTCTCTACTTATTCACCGCTGCCCGGTGCTTCTCCCTGGGTACCTCGACTTTCTCCTCCTGTAAAACCCTAACACGGTGTACCCTGGTTGTTGAAAGCGTTAACTGATAAACAATCAAATAAAGCACGGTTGGCCCCGAGCATATTATTTAATAATTTATTGGTGTTTTAAGTCGCATTTTTCTGCACAATGGCTAATCATGACCACGACAGTTTTACGGGCGGGGAAGCCGAAGTACACGGAGAGAACCACCGAGCAACGGCGAAAAGTCTGAACCATGGAAAGGAGTGATGAGGAATGGGAAAGATATTTGAAGTTGAAGCAATACTACAATATCCTCTTGTAAGTAGTTAATATACCAGAGAACACCCAATAAACCGATAATAAGAATATATTGTTACTTGGTTGATTTGGTATCAGCCTTGGTATCAGTCCGAGGCAACATATTTTCAGCTTGAGACCGAGACCGTTACCAAGGTTGTTATGAAAACAAACAACTAATAACCTGTTTATTTAAGAAATAACCGTTGTTTTCCTTCGGTTTATGCGATATGAACCGAAAATTCTCAGCACAAGCTTCGTAACTCGCGTAGCGAGTTAGGATTAAGCTTGTGCTGAAAATTTTCGGTTTATATCGCATAAACCGAAGGAAAACAACAGTTATTTCTTATAATTTAATCCGGCTGTAATATTAAAATATAAAAACTATGTGTACGTGAACGAAAAACTTAAATAATTTTCGCAAAAGACAACAGTCAAACTCAGGAAAGTGTGCCACAAACAGGTCACGTCAGTCATTGTCAAATTGTTTGTTGTTTTGATTTTCGATCGCAGACGACAGATATTTAGCAAGTCACGTAACAATATCATTAAAAACATTTTTTTAAGTTCCCCCAAAATCATGTTTGGATGTATGATCTTTTATTCGTCTCCCACTTCGGTATATTTTATTAAAGTCAATTGTTCCCGAGAAATTACCATTATATTCTCGCTGACTGGAGGCGATGAAAAATCGATCATTGATCTTTGTTTCCAAGCTTGTTATCCATCTATCAGTCTGCCGTCACGCCCTCACGGTGACAATTAGATTGAGTGGGCGGGTCTTCAAAGTTGGATCGGATGTGCGAACGTGTTGTGACATTCCAAATCATGACATGATTTGGTTTATACGGTTTTGACGACTTTCACGCTGCATGCTTTCAACCAATCAAACGCAGAGGCGGGGGAAATGATTAAATTATTACTTAGATACCCTGATCAACTTTCGAAGTCATACATGGCTGAGAATTGTTTCATTTAAAGAGATTTACCGGAAAGTTAACGCCCCTAAATGGTCTAAAGTTGTCTGTAAATTTAATACTAATAGGCAGTTCATATCCAAATTAAAGTTTCGAAATATTAGCTACGTTATATCATCGATGTGCGCACCATTTTACAAACATCGGGCATTTTCCCGCAGGGAAGTTTTAAAAACAGGAAATGGCTTTTTACAATATTTTCCCAAATCAGTTTGACCGGTTTGACCATTATTCTTTGTTTAAATCCATTTAAAAATAAGAAAACGGAGTTTTCACCATATTTTGATGTTCTATACAAGCCAGAAAATAAGCAGACTGTCATCTGCAAAATGAGGTCCCCAGAGGGTGAATTTAGTGATGCTACCCTGCATTGCAGGGTAGCATCACTAAATTTACCCTCTGTGAACCTCAATCTGAATCCGGGTTTCAAAACTAAACAGAAAGAGGTACCCAGAGGATAACTTGGCCCACAATATGGGATAGCATCATCAAATTCACCCTCTGGGGACCTCATTCTGCAAATGTCAGATTACTTATTTTCAGGACTGGTTTTGTAACTTCTTTTCTTCCAATTAAGTCAACATTGTTCTCAACATGACATATAATATAGCCACAATCCTTTCCATTAATATAATGGGAAAGGAGGTACGATTTGCTATTTTTCCCCGGGAAGAACAAAAACTTGCAAATTATTCTAGAAACACATTTTCTAAACACAGAGTCAAAGTAAACAGTTTCTTAGTTAGTTTAAACAATATTTATTGACAGAAACACTGCAATTGCATACAATATAGTTTACAACAATAACAGAAAAAAAACAAAAACATACAGATATAATTTTAAGATAATGGATGCAGTATACAGTTATATGAATAAATGAAGCAAAATGATGAAGGGATTCAACAGAAAGCTTAATGCTTATATTAGTCGTTTCTTAGTTGCTTCTAACTTGCATGCCATAAAAAGCCAGGTTTTCTTTTGTGCATTTTAATAAACGAAAACAACAGACAGCTCCGAGAGCTGTCTGTTGTGTTTGTGTATTAAACGTTTCTAACGGAGACTTTGCTTTATTTTCTGTTGATGGCGTTGGTCATTTCTTAACAATTACACCCTTATAAACTGGCCTTTCCTCAGCGGTTCAATGATTTCAGGGGAGATAACTTTATCAAATGTCGATTTGCATGACACGATAAGCCAGTGATGACAAACGCCTTTCAATCAAGTGAAGTTACCTACAGGTCTGTTCTGGCATTCTGCAGTTACCTACTCGGAAACACAAGATAAAAAAAGACAAAAGAAAAGAATTGTCAATTCATCAGATAAAGTTGTGCCGTCCCACTCCTAATTCGTGTAACTTTATATATTGCCGTTATTGGTTATCCTCTTTCAGTTTGAGAGATTACCTTACTATAATTTGAGTTAATCTGTTTGTCGTTACTGTTTGTCAGCCGCGACAGGTGTATGTATTTATATCCAATCTTACTGAATGGACATGTTTGGTGACAATATTTTTGCCTTATTTCTGAGAATTGGCAATTGAGTCGCAATGTAAGTGCAGGTAAAACACTTTATGATTCGGATCGTTCTATGGTATAAGGTGTGTGTGTGGGGGGGGGGGGGGGGGGGGGACTCGAAATGTTATCTATCGAAAAACTATGCGTAGCATGGTTCCATCCACTAGTTTTAATAATTTTGTTAATTCCGACCCGACGTGTGTTTGTCACAATCATGGTAAATAGAAATTAGAATCACATCCTGGGCGGGTAGTTTTGTTTTCTCATTTGCAGTATTGGGAATTCAATGAACTCTCACTGATTGACGCATCTGCATTTAATTAAAAGAAGTAAAACACTACTGCACCCACTATTTGTATAAACATTAGTTGTGATACAAATATTAGTTTAATACTAGATTTAAGTTTAAATTTGTCAATGACAAATATAAATAAACATAGAGCGAAGCGTAATAATTTAGTTCGCAAAGGTGTGTGCATGGTCTGGTAGCGGTGCGGGGTTAAAGAAGAATCAAGTACAATAACTGCCTGGGTAACCTGTATCAGCCGAGTTGAAATCTATATCAGCCGAGTTATTTCCGGTAGTCAAACATGCACAGAAAAACCGAACCGCTCTAATTCCCATCAATCAAAGATGTGTCAATTACGAACAGTTCGGCCCCCGTATTGAGTACTGACGTTTAGCGTTCAACTTGTGAACCCTCTAAAAGGGGAAATGGCAACACTTGTCAAAAAATATCTTGATCAATTGAACATTTTAATTCTTTGCTTCCCATATATAGCTTTTGAAGCCCTCATTGGAACGAGCACAACAGGCTAATTGAGCTCGTTTCATTGACGGATCATAAGCTATGTTTTGGAGGCAAAAATAATTTTAAAAATACTTAAATGGTGAATAACGTTGACCGGATATGACCTTTAATATGGGAAGCGATTCCTGTAACCACGTTGACTTGTGCACCAGAGAGTTCACTATCCGACCCATATGCCCCTTCTCTAACGAATGATCATGTCATTTGAGGCCTGACACCTTTGACCGGAACCCAGAGTTCGGAATGTAATAAAACATTCACACAGACTTCTAATTTAAGGAGTCGTTTCAGAATAATAGTGTCGGTGCTTTGAATATGTTCTGGAGACCAGCAAACTTCAATACCTTTCCTATGTACTCAGGGAACACGTATAAAAGAAGAATCAAAACATGACGTGGGAGTATTGAATAGTGGAGATTATATAAATGCACACGAAGCTGCGATCATATTTTCTTACACTAAAGTACGCCCCCTCCCCCTCCCCCACCGTAAAACAGCAGGCAGCATTTAGTGCGAACGCGATGGGATATTCACCTATCTTTAAAGTTTCGGTCTATTTCCACTTCAACCCCTCAACGTAATGCAACAACAATAGTCTGCCAACGTCATTCACAAAAATCGCAATTAAATTTTTTTTTTTTTCAATTTTGCCTCAAAAATATAGCTTATGACCCTCATTGGAACGAGCTCGTTGAGCTCGTCCTATGCGCTGTCATAAGCTTTGATTTTGATGTAATGAATGAAAATGCTCGGTGTTCACGAATTTGTTTTACAAGTGCTGTCTGCTTCTTGTTTTAAATGGAGGGTTAAAAAAATCTGTTTCAGGAACTGCTATCACTTAACGATTCCTTCCAGCATTGTAATGACTCTCCACTCTTGCGATATGTTATTTAATTTCTGATTATATTGTTTGAACGGTTGCTTGGCAATGCTCTTCGAGTTATTTGTGGTCTTTGTTTGCCTATTGATCAATTGCAGGCTTCATTGGCAGTTCGTCATCTGGATGTATGATGACCGCTTCTCAGTGAAGAGACGTTCAGAAATATTTCAGTCTTGACAATCTTGAGAACAGGATGCGCTCCGGAATACTTGTCCTTACTTACTTGCTTAGTGTGTTTGCTGTTACTGAAGCTGCTAACGATACCGCCGCAATGCGTCTTTTCAACAATCTCACAAATGGTTACAACCCTAAACTTAGACCTAGGAGGAACTACTCCCATCCGGTAGAAGTAAACGTAACACTTTATTTGCTTGAGCTTATTGAATTGGATCAAGTCGAGAAATCCATCACATTTAAAGGAGTATTCGAGATGGAATGGCGAGATGAATTCTTACAATGGAATCATATCGAATTCGACGATATTGGACAACTGCAGCTAACACAAGATGATGTTTGGAAGCCAGACGTCACTCTCTTAAATCACCGACAGGATATGAAAGAAATCGCCAATGATTTTGTGAAAATATCTGTGTTTGGTAATGGGAAAATTTTTTGGCGTGTATCCAATGACTACACAACGATATGTGAAATGGACATGTCCCTTTTCCCGTTTGATACACATCGATGTCATATCGCTATAAGTTCCTGGAGTTATGGCCCACAAGAGCTGATCTTCGGTAGTGCAGGCGATTTTAAAGTTGATGGTCTTCACAAAAACAGTATGTGGAAACTAAAAGGAGCTGAACAGAAAATCGAGAGGAATGACAGTGTTCTGTTTTTCGTGATGTACTGGGAGAGAAGGCCGCTGCAATATATTACCGACAGTTTAATACCGATTCTGGTATTGGCTGTACTAAATGTCATTGTTTTCAAAGTACCAGTTGAATCCGGAGAAAGGCTGTCGTATTCAATAACGGTATTACTGTCATTTGCGGTGTTCATAAGTATTATTTCCAGTTCTATGCCCAAAGATAGTCTAACAATTTCCAGTTTATCTTGGTTTCTCTTCATAGTTATGATACAGAGTGCCTTTATAGTTGCGATGACCGCTATGAATTTAAATTTGTATTATCGAGAGGGTTCTCTACCCATTTGGATCGTAAAGATCTTTTTACATCGGAATAGAATACAGGAACTTGAACCAAACCAACGACTGGAAGACAATAACGATAGTGTTAAGAAAGAACAGGAGATGACTTGGCGATCCCTCAGCAAAAGATTAGATCGCATTCTATTTTATAGTTTACTATGTAGTTTGCTTGTGGCCACTCTGGGATGTTTTTTGCGAACATTGTAACACGATGGCATATTTTCAAGCAAGATTGCATTCAAAGTAACTTGAGTCACAAATTTTATCACTTTATAGCTTTGTAGTAGTTTGTTGTGTCCAGGGTATTATTATCCTTCAGATATGCATGAGTGCAAGTGAAAGGATCTGAGGGGCGGGGGTTGATTTTTACCCAGACACGAGGTTTGCCGAGTGTCTGGATCGAATATCTGTCCCCGAGGACCCCAACCCACCCCAACCATCCAATGATGCTTTTTCTAACTTCCCACTCCAGATGACCTCAACGAAATCAAAATGTTTCTCGTGCGATCGGCATTTACTGATTGATCGATGAGAGAAATGAATAGTATATTCGGAAAAAAAAACCATTTAACCCTTTACCCAATGAATCGGCCGCATCCGCCCGCGTAATATGCAAATTCGGCAGTTGAAAAAGTATTATTTTTCAAAAAACTTCAACAAACTATATCATATGACCCCTCATTGGAACGAGCTCTTCCAGATCGTTCCAACGAGGATTCACATTATATGATTCTGTTGAATTTTTTTGAAAAATTTAAAGCAATGAAATTTAAAATAATAAATTTTGATATCGTCTGGGTTGGGTAAATGGTTAAACGTTCCGCACAGTACAGCCACTGTGGACTGGTCGTATTCCACGCGTGCGCAGTGATATTCACACATGCGTTTATCGGGTAGTAAATATCACCAGCAAAATTTAATTAATGAAGCACAGCATCGGGTTGTACCTGGTGCTTCATATATTAAATTGTTTCTAATTATTCCTATAATTAGTGTTTCGAATTTAATATTATTGTGTCTGTGGACATATTGCCCACCCGCGGAAAGTGACCAATCCACGGCGGCCGCACTGTATACGCTTACGCTATTTACAACGAAAAGGAAGGTTAGACCCAATTTTGAAATAGCTGATATTATTCCGATGACTTCACTTGTAAAATTATTGACCTCTTACATGTCGTGATGTGGCTTAGGGTGGGAGAAAAATCCCTGAGTGGCGTGGGTGTGGTAGGGGTAGCGCCGTCAATTGAAGCGAAGCGGGAAAACACGTTTGTTTACAAAATGGAGAAGATGATAAAGTAGTCCGCTGATCATTAATTATTCGAATGGGATGGTCACGTGGGGTTGATTAATATATAACAGTCTCACCCAGGTATCTCACTCGAGACGCACACAGCTCAGCAACCAATTGGCGGGAAAAACCAATAATGACACAAAATGCGCAAGCCTTGACAGGTCCTATTTTATAGTTATCGGGGTAGTTTGTCAGTGACAATGCATTTTGTGCGAAGTGAATGACAGATGGTATATTTTCTATCGTAATTCCATTTAAAGCAATTTGTATCATGTTTGAAGACAATGAAAGAAATTTATTTTGGTGAATTGTTTTACCAACTGGATATATACATGTAGCATGAACAGATGCAGTGCAGTCGCCGTGCACTGATCGTAATCCACGTGTGGACAGCGATGTCCACTCAAGAATTTACCAGCGAAAAAAGAATCATCAGCAGCAAAATTCTAATTAATGAAGCACCGGTGTAAAAGGAATGGAAGTCCGTAGGAACGTTAGTCCCTTCCGCGGAATTATAGTCCTAGGTCTAACATTTCTCGGAATAGTTGTCCGGCGGACTACTGTTCCTAGAAATGTTAGACCTAGGACTATAATTCCGCGGAATAATAGTCCAGAGGGACAAATTTTCCTACGGACTTCCATTCCTGTTACACCGGGTTGAACCCGATGCTTTATTAATCAAATTTTGAAGATAATTAGTGTTTGGAACCCTAATATTATAAGCCCATTGCCAATTCACCATCTTTGACGTTAATGATATGCAAGGCCAGAGGTCGCATCGGGTAAACACTTCGATCAGACTATCTGTCATGACTGTCATACATACGATATAAACAAACAAAATGTTTCGCTTGAATGTGCCTTTTCGATTTAATACTAATAAAGATAGAAAACTCAATATACTTTCAAAACTTCATTTCACCGACAGGGCAAAATAATATTAATTGTTTCCTCAAATGAATACCGCAATGAACCCCTTTCCCATAAGCGAAGGCAGACTCGACACCATGGTTTTTGTTTTTGATGATGAGTCACAAAATGGCAGATAGATCACTCAAACGACACAAAGATGTTTGTGTGAATGGAAGTTCAAACCCCGAGTATCCAAACAGCCAATCAATACAAATATTTTGATGGAAAAAACACACAGATGTTCGAGCTGGAAGAGGTTGGGGAGGGGGCGTGGTCCCTAAAGGGTGCAAATCGTCTGCTGGTAGCAGTGTCGCGTTTCTAATAATAATATTTTGTCCATATACAATACAAGTCAAAATTAGTTGAAGAATAACCACTTTCGGTATAAACTATAGATGTAATGTTTCCTGTACTAATAACACAAGAATCGGGCATACAAATATATAAATTCTTCTTTTGTCCATTGTATCATTCAACTCAAACTTACATGTGACACAGTGGAAGCCGTCTTATTGCCAAAAACACCCACAAAGTGGAAGATCCGCGCAGGGAGGGGAAAGGAAATTCAGACCCCTGTTTAATTCTCTGACGGCTCCCCTTTCAAAAATTGTCGGGATATTGCACAGACGATAAAGGCATATGCAGCGAGCGTCGGAAGTGCGATCGATCATAGAGTGGTTGGGGGGGGGGGGGGGGGGGGGGGTCCGCCAAAAAAATTGTTAAATCAATTATTAAATGGAGTCTTCTGGCGGCTTTTTGGGATTAAGAAATCACGTTATTTCCGGCAGTCAAAATGACGTTTTTTAGCAGCATGTTTCAAATTTCAAATTCATCAATGAGTATCCAATGACTTACAGCTATAGCTATTGACTACACAATTCTTGGAAGTGATAAATTGGTTTCGTCAAATTGATTTAACCCCTCGCACTCTGGTAGTGCTACAGAATTGTCTCACGTTACTCTGTTTTTCTCTCTTGTTTAACTATGAATTTAACCAAATATACAAGTGAGCTCTGTCAAACAAGGTATGTTTGGTCAAATATCACACTGCATTATGGGAAATATTTGCTGCTGAAAACTTTGCTATTTCGACATCAGAGTGCAGAGGGCTAATAATGCTGTTACTTCAAGAATCATGCAGTCCAGAATTACAGCCGTTGGTCACGTGCATAGCTTCATCCACGATACAGACCTCTTCTTAACTGTTGGCACAGGAGTCAGAACCTTGAAGGAAGGTGGGGAAATTAGGTCAAACATGGCCTGTAAAAATACAGCCTTTCGGGTTATGTTTGGACTAGGGGATGGGGGTGGGCAGTCGTAACCAAGAATTCTTGACTCCTGGGCCTACCCCCCCCCCCCCCCCCCCTCTCCCCAAGTTCCAGACTCTGGGGGTTACTGCCCTCTTCTTCTCGGTCTCGGATCTATGACCAAAATGTGCATACATGGATATTGTGTTACAGAACACACAGGGTGATTTTGTTATTGTCCTCTAAGTAGGTGGATATACATATATTTCCAGCATATTCTTGCCAGTATTGCAGAAAATCTGGGACTCAACAAGCTAATCTGCAATTTATGGACCACCATATAACTAACTTATTCGTGCTCCTTAAACTGCAGATTTGCTTTGTGAGTCACAATATTTTACTGGCTGTCAAGTATGGTCAGTGGTTGATGTCCATGTGCGTGGTTTTGCATAAGTGGAATTCGGAAATCACTTCACTTACAGTACGAGTCGAAATAAGTTGTAGAATAACCAATATAAACTACTAGTATGTATCTTCAACGACACCAATAACACAGATTGCATTAACTCTGAGAATTCAAATTTAACGTTTTTGCAAACTTATACAAAAAGCCTCAAGCAAATCGAATCATGTGACACTCGGGGGAACAATCTTGTTCCGATGATAGATCACATTATGTGGTTTGCATAAGACTTTTTAAAAACATTTTTACCTGCTAAATTCATGCAAAATGTATGAAGTTGTAGTCAGTTTGTTAGGTAAAGGGTTAGGCAGTTAGATGTGTGGATTATGCAGATTCTTACAATCAATTTTCCAGTGTTTGAGAAATTAACAGTACCAGAGGGGTAAATTCCCACCACTGATGGGTCGGGTTTCTTGGCATATCAAAGCTAAGTCGACCAAACAAATTAGTTTTCCTGAAGTAATATTCTTTCGTGAACATTATAAATTACATTTTGAATTTCTATGCACTTGAAAATGTAATGCAATAGGAATTCCAATGCAATTAACCCTCTTACATGCTGTGTTTAAATCCAAAACATGTAAACAAAAGCTACAGAATACATGTACATTATCATTCAAAACGTCAAAAGAGGTTGCAACATAATTACAATAAATTAAGAATCCTGCTGCTTCTGCTTCTACACTGATAATACAGGAATCTTATGTCATTTTCTGGGAAGCTATCTTTAGAAATCGCAAAAAGGATGTCCGATTATTGTGTTATTACAAAAGGAAACATTACATCTATAGATTAGACCGGTAGTGTTTATTCTTCAACTCATTTTGACATGTACTGTATATGGACAAAATTTTATTTAGACTCGCGACACTACTACGAGCAGATTTCCACCTTTTAGGGACCACGCCCCATCCCCAACATCTTCCAGCTATAACATCTGTGTGTTATGCTTGAATATTTTTGTATTGATTGGATACTCAGTGTTTGAATTGTCACTCACGCACTCATCTTCGTGTCGTTTGAATGATCTATCTGCCGTTTTGTCACAAAAAAGCAACATGCCGAATCGGCGTTCGCTTGTGGGAAGAGCTTCATTGCGGTATTCATTGGACGAAAAAAACAATATTATTTTGTTGTGTCCATTAAATGGGGTGTTCAAAGTATGTTATTTTTGTTCTATCTTTATTAGTATTAAATCGAAAAGGCACATTTTCTCATTTCAAGCGAAACATTTCGTTTGTTTCTGTCGCATGTCTCACAGTTTTGACAGACAGTCTGGTCGAATGTTTACCCGAAGCAACTTCTGACCTTATATATCATTAACTTCAAAGATTGCGTCCGTGGAAATATTGCCCACGCGTGGAAAGTGCCCAGTCTACGACGATAGTACTGTAACTAGAAGACTCCAAATGATTACCCGTTTGGAATTCAGAACTCGGAGATAAACAAGTTCAGGAGAATGCGATTAGGAAACTAAATTTTCAATAAACTTTAGAGCGGTGAGATGTAGTGTGTGTTTATTAGTTGAAGCCAATGTCGCTCCGCGACCAAGTAACCATTTGAGCCTGTGCAAAGACTGTTGTAAACCACTGAGAAGATTCCAATCTGCAGAAAGACCACTTATGAATATCTGAAAATCTACATACCAAAGGAGAAACTGTGCCCATAAAAAGTTGTATTTTTGTTGCTGAATAGAAGAAATTAAAATGCAAAAGTTGTGTTGTTATCAATGAGTCCATTAGTAGAATACCAGAAGCATCCTCAAAGGGTATCCTCAAATGATATATTGTCATGCCATAGGTATCCTCGAATACAGAAATGAGGTTAAGGGGATGGTAAATTACACCTCGTTGAGAGATTTTGTCATAGTCCTCATGGCCTCATACGATAAAAAGTGATTTTCTTGCCTTAACGCACGGGTAGATCCTCATATTAGTATATGGTGGGACTTGAGGTTAACTTCGTGGCTTTCGTGTGCACAGATGGGCCTTATACATACTCTTATAATTGGAATAATGGTTGGAAAACCATTGGGGTAATAATAATACATAGGGACAGTCTAATAAACAAGTAGGATTCGTGGGGAATCTGACCCAAGTAAACAATTACCGGCTTGTTTGTGGTAATACTATGAAGTAAACGAGGATTCGGAGAAAATACTAACCTGAAAACTACTCTTGATCAATCGAACTTAAGCCCCCACCCGGGCCCCTCTCGGTACTACGTGCCACTATTATATGCCCAATCTAGAGTTTCATATCAAAAAGATCATTTTGGGTGATATGGAGGGATTTGGGGGTTTATTTGGATAATTCTGCGAGTCGGGAAATTACACTTGTACAAAGGAACATACCTTCCGAATATACCCCTGTTTTGTTGTAAGCCTTTGGGTAACATAGCCACCACGTACTACCATAGAAACCAAGATGGCGGCCTCCAGTATACAAAATGGCCAACGGAAACACGTATCATCCTCACAATACGCGCTGCTCATGCGCATTAACACCACGTATCACTATGGGGATGACGTCACAAGATGGCCGCTCACGCGGGTTACCAGGATAACCAACATGACATCACTGGGTCACGTGACTATGACGTCAGTTCCGGGGTCCGGCCAACCGGGGCCGATCCATCACTCTCCTACTACTATTCTGATAAGTTGCCATATGTGATGCATAGATGTAGAGTTTTTGACGAAACAGTTTCTGGAGATTACAGGACAATAATTGGACACTTGTCCAAGCATTAGTTCTAAATGCAAGGCTTTCTGATCGGCGTAACGCGGACGTTCCTCGGGAATATCATCCGAATCATCAATGAATCCACGTAGCGGAGAGCTCTTGGATTTATTGTCCCACTGGACTTCGTCATTTAAAATGTGGGCGAAATTATAATCAAATGATAGCGTATACTGAAGGTTTTGCATCTAATTTCCAAAGGAATTTATTGTCTCGTGTTTGGTGAGAGACTACTGCTTGGGTGCACGAGTAGATATGCTTACAAAAAGCGCAACGTGCAGTTTCCTTGCTAAACTGTCTATTGAGCTCGAGGTACGGAAAGGTGCATAACAACCGTTGCAAATGAGGCTCGTGGTTCTTTTTAACAGCTGTTACCACGCCCGATTATGGGTATTATTGGCTAATAACGGGTTGAAGAACATAGACACAATAGGTTGCAGAACTCGCTTTTGTGATCACGGTACTCCAACTGCTAGACACTAAGTAATTTGTGTTTTGTTTTGTCTCACGCGTTGTTATTTTTTGTTTTGTATTTTGTTGTGGTTGTTGTTGTTGTTGTTGTTATTTCATAGATTTAAAGCATTTTTGGCAAAAATTGCAATTGGTATTTGAGGCGATGCCGCGCAGTACTCTCGGTTTGGACAGTGCTTGTTTACTGCGACACATTGGTTTTGTTTCACTGGTACAATATGACCCTGTAACCAATGCTTTTGTTGGAAATATTCTACACTGGGCAGCAAATGTTTCAACAGTCGACGAAAGTTTTCTTGATACTAGAGTTGCACTCAAAATGTAATGAAGTTATCACCAAAAAATAGTCGGGCAGCACTCATTTTATCATTAATGATTTTTCCGCGAAACGCCTGTGCTAATGGGTTCTTGTCATAAGAATGGGAGAATTCAATTGTTTTTCCTGTTGTTTGCTCATGCTCATATTTGCTTAGACTAGGAAAGCAGGGAAGTGTAATGGTTGACGACTAGATTTTCAATTAGTGACGTAATGATGTAAATAGTCAATAAGAGTGATAACTTGGAAGAGTTCTTTAGTAACTATAAAAGCAATGTATTGTAATATGCCAGTCAGTCGGAAATAATTTTATATAAATGAAAACCTGTTCTTTGAAGAATGACATTGTTTCCTTACAGTACAGTCGCCGTGGAATGGTCGTAACTCACGCCTGGATAGTGATGTCCACGCATGCGTTTTCCGGGTAATAAAAATTCTCAGTAAAATTTAACTAATGAAGCTCCGGGTTGTACCCGGTGCTTCATTAATTAAAGTTTTGATTATTATTCCTATAAATCGTCGCTGAGTGCAAGAATGTTCTATGTCCCATTAGGGACATAGAACATTCTAGCACTCAGGCGACGAATTATTGCTTGGCATCTATTATTATTGCATCCGTGGAAATATTGCCCACCTGTGGAAAGTAACTAGTCCATAGCGGCTGTACCGTAACATGTCAGTCATTCTGAAATAGTTTTATACACACGGAAAACTGGTCTCTGAATAATAAAATCATTTCTGCGCTGAAGACATATCGAATGCCAGTGAGGACAACCGTCTGAACTGCGAGTACAAAGAAAACCTGTTCATCGAGAAATTTGTGCAGTTATTGGTGTTTTACGCCAAATTAGCAGCTAAGGCTATATCGTGGGGAGAGTCACTGGTTGGGCCCCATCGCTCTCAAAATGCTACCTAATGTGTAGAGTTGAACTATGGGACGGACTTGACAATGATCAGTGAGGCTAGTTCCTTACCCCATTTTAAGAACTTAATAAAGAATTCCCGAGCGCAACGACTTGAAAAACGCACCCGTTCAACCTCAACTCATTTTCTCATGTAATGCCCATTATACAATGAGTATAGAACCGACCTATTCACCAACAACATAGCAAACTTTTTCAAGCTAAGCCGCGAACTCTTTTAGTCGTAAAAACAAAGGTCTCTGACCAGGAAAATAACTTTCTCTGGGAGTCGGTCTAGCAATTCGTACTATCACCTCAGTGATGCTTTCCGTGTGGAACGCGGGGAAACGCCGATTCCCTACTTTTTTGCTGGAAGATAACGCCCCCCCCCCCCCCCCCTCCGTAATTGCAAGACCTGGAATTGCTTGATCTTGATGAATATTCAACACACTGTGCAGCTAGCAAGACGAAGAAATAAACGCTGTGCACAATTCAACACAGCGAGAACTCCGTCTTGCTAGCTGCATTAAACCCATTGTAGTTATCGGTAAGTTACTCGCTTTACAAACTATAATATAATGTATATAGGTCGGACGTTAATACGCAAAGTGACATCCTTGGTAAGTTGTTTTGGTTTATAATTCAGTCATGTCTCACCAGGGTGGCATTTTTCCACGTTCTGTCGAATGGGTGTGGTGGAAGTGAATCGTCCCGATAATCTGGCTGTCAGCGAAATGAAATATCCCCGGCAAACCGTCGACGATTGCTGAGATGATGAACCCCGTCCACTACTTATCCATTTTTGAAAGGCGTCACTGTATCAACCAATCGCATCGTTTAAGATGTTCACATGGAAAACAAAAGTAGGATCGGGCTGTACCTGTAACCGTTAGCACTGTGTTCAACCCTTGTGGTGTATTTGTGACACCCTTGTAGTGTTTCCTTTGTTTTGTTCTCTAACATCTCAGTAATTACATTGCTCTTGGGCCTTTCGATTTTTTCGTAAAAAAAGCACGTACCAGTCATGACGATCACAGTTACTTTCTTCTTATTACTTTCCAAAGTGTGATTTACTGGGAGTTCCGGGTTTGATTATAAACGATAACTTCATAAGTGAATTATGCAATCAACAATTCTGTCATGTATCCGTGCTCGCAAACGAAGACGCTTTGCCGTGGGTGTAATGGGGACTTCATTGGGGTTTTTTTTGTTTGCTTTTTTCAACCCTTTACCTAACATGAAAAGCAGACGACACTTGCCCACGAGCGCGTTCCAATGAGGGGTCATAACCTATGTTTTAGAGACAAACAAATGGAAAAAAATAATGAAAATTAATTGGTGAGTTTTGAGAATAGCGCTGGTCGTTTTTGCCCGTTACGTTAGTATAGGGTTAAATAATATAATTATCGTTAATAATGAAAAATTATAAACAGAGTAATCGTTTGACTGGACTGGTTACGTGAAATAATTCATTCGAGGCAAGGGACTATATTTCATGAATTATTTCGCGTAATCAGTCCAGTCAAGCGATTACTCTCTATATCTTTGTGCTGCGTATGAAGTTTTTTTTATAATTAACCACCGACCTACCACCTACAAACAATCACTCGCGGAAATGAAGAACACCATCACGCCGAAGTCCACTCCGATGAATGCTTTTGTCGAAACAGTTGGCCGGACGGTCTATTCATATCCTGTTCCTGACCTCTAACTATCTGTTGTCATGCTCGTCAGTGCGGAATCTGCGGGTTAATTTCTGCGAATAGCACCTTATTGCATGGTCAGTTGTCAGACTGGGACATGGAGTTGTTTCCCAGTTGTTTGGTTGCACACATGGAATATTATTGTGAACGAGACTTTCTGGTGATTATTGGCTCAACATCTTCCAGGCAATATCTCCTGCCGCTGAATACTGTATTTATCTGTACAAACTCTCGAATGAGCTCAGAGAAATATATCAGCACTTTTGCCATGGGGGTATACCATCTATGAGAGCTTCGCCTAGCCACGAGAACTCCCTAGGCTAGTGAAAGTGAAGTAGTAAGATGTAAGTTGGTAGATAAAAGCTCTCGAACCAAACCGCAAAACAGCGGAACTTGCAAACGTATTCCAAATTTCTTGTTAATTTGTCTTGTAAGGGAAAGATGTTAACAAAGGATCTAAGCTGTGGATCAACCCCAGTCTACTTTTAAAATAAATAAACTGTGTTTTAGTTAGATTTAAGATCACGAGGCACTTTGGTGTAAATAGGGCCTAAATAAAAAACAATCTGTGAAAGAGCATAGCTTTCCCACAGAGTCAAACTTGCTGCCAATTCGGAGTGTTCTTATTCCTGTCAGCTTGCTGCCATTTCGGAGTGTTTTTCAAATCCTAAAGATAAAGTTTGTGCCTGTGTCGAGAGATTTTTACCTTGTAAACTTGAACTCTAAACAGATTTCGGCTTTGGGAGAAATTTTTAATGTGTTCCATTGTATCCAGGATTTTTATCTTATTCACATTCACCAGAATAGGTCATTTAGTGGCGGTTTAGATGTTCGTTGAGAGTCAGAGACGTCGCGAAGATGATTGAATGGGGTGGTGGTGTAAACTGGATTTGTGTCGACTGTGATGGCCCAAGTCACGTCTGAACAAATATTCCAACTGCATAATCTTCGAAGGCATGCCTTGGTGGTGCAGTTAGAATATTAATTCAGTCTGGATTTTAGTTCACGGCCAACACGATTCACAACTGACAGTTCCAACTCTTGATAAATGGGTAGTCAAAACTTGGCCGTTATGTTAATCTGAAATATATTGGAAAACCATTCCAAACCATATAGAAGAGGTAGATTTACAAAACCCAGTTAAATTTTGAGACCTTCGCTATTAGAGAGTATGGGAGAAGACTTACGAGGCAAGCAAAGTAAATTGCAAGCTTGCTGGTAGTTAGCAGCTGACAGTTGTCATGTCATTTCAAGACATTCGAATTGTTCATGGCTATTCTGAATTCTCAATTGTCAAGTTATGTCGCTGACTTCAAATTTGAATTGTCAGTTTCTGAATTAACGCCAATGTCATTTGGAGTAACAGAGACCGTAGAACATTTAATTTGAGAATGCTCCATACAGATTATCACCATAGTGTGTGTCTCCGGGAATTCAGATCACGTCGAATTGGAGGAACAGAACAGTATTTTGACGAGCCCGTTAGGGCGAGTCGAAATGCGATTCTGTGCCTACAACGAGACTTGATCAGAATTTCCGGAGACACACACAGTGATGATGATAAATTTATCTCACAATATTGACCACAAAATGTGTTATAAAACTATTTTAAGAGGAACTTTTTTTTCATTTGCCTTATCGATGGAAAGACGCATATTGAAAAATAGAATAGCGTTCATTGATCTCCATATTGAGGTCAGTGATGACGTTACACTTCAGAGAAAATTACGTCACTGGGATTCACTTTACTGAATACTGTCTTGCGAAGTGGAGCAATTGTGTGTTTCATCAACGTGAATTTGGTTGTTACTTTTGCAATAATTACTGGTGAATTAAATATTCCTCTTGGTGTAAAGGTTTGTTATATTTTCAGATATGCCGTTCATCGTTTATTGAGGTGGAGTTTTCCACATTTCATAGTGAAAGCTAATCCTTTAATTTCAAGAGAGAAGCCTCGAATCGAGCGTTCAGGAAAATCCCAATAATAGACTACAAACAAGCCCAAGATGCCGAAAAGTGCGCATAATTTAACTTTTCGTTGAGTTAACTCCCCCAGTGACATTTTAGCATGCCGTGCATAATAAATACGTCACAGTGAGTTTAGTTGGCAGATACAGTGTCGTATATGGCGAAGAGAAAACAATATTAGGTTCGGCTTCGCCGCACCTAATATTGTTTCCTCTGGAGGGAAAAACGCGAAGCGATCGAAAATGATATTAATGTCTTTGTTTTGGCAACAGCAGAATCACGCGCTTGTATCAGGGGCCCTTGATACGGATTCGGAACAAGGGCCCAGATACATTAAACTTTAGATGCGTAACAGTGCAAAAACGCCCCGATTGTGAGATAAAAATACTTTCCTAGAAGAATATTAATCTTTGAGAAATTAATAAAAGAATGAGGTGAAAGCATGAGAGAAGTAGACAAGGCATGACATGAGAGAAAAGGTCAATATTGTGTATAGTTGGGAGGATTGAGGAAACGCCTCAGGGGATATTATAAAACAGTTTGTGTCTGCATGCTGGCATATTCGGAAGGAGAGTGCTGGAAATGTACCCGGTGGGATGGGTGGGTGATGTATGCCTCCTCGTCAAATCAGTAGGAGATCCAAGTATAATATTACTAAAGCTGACATCACATCCCTATCTCAACGTGATTTTGATGTGTCAGCTAGACAGCGTTACCAAATCAAACGGCTTTAATACAGTCAAGGAATCAGTATAGTTTTGCAATGTGTTATGCATATTGTTGACGACATATACATGAGGGATCTGAGAACACAATACACAGTATAATATAGTGCTTTGCGTAATATAATTCAAAAAACCGGTCATTCTACGTTAAAATACATGTCAACCGAAAACGTCAAATACGCAGCGAGCGAAGGATTCGTACCAACCTCTTAGGACATCAGCCAAATTATGTAAGGAATCCCACGCTGTTAGGGCCTGTTTGTTAAACTTTGTTTACCCCCTTTTCGTTGAGTTTGCCCGGTGACAACGGTTCATGTAATGCGATGCCCTTTTACTCGCAAAGGTATACAAATATTCTCAAGCGCCAGTTACATGAATTCCAATCAATAACTATTTAATTCTCCTTGAAAACATCAGGATATTAACACTGTTGGTGAAACGGCGTGGCTTAATAATTAAACAACAGTCTTTGAGTTTCCGTTTATAATTATTCAGTAAACAAACATGTCTAATTGTACTGATACGTCATTAAATATTCAGTCAAATCAGGGCTCAACTGAGAAACATTATTTGCGTTGATTCAATGAAAATGAACGTTTGTGGAATTTTCTTAGATCTTCAGATTCAATCGGGTGGAATATTCAGTTGATCGGCAAAGCGAAAACATTTTTCAAGATTTTTGAAAATGTTCAAGTCACCCAGCAAATTGGAATTTTTTTTGCACACAAATCAACGACAAATATATTCGTGGGTGATACTACATTGAGATTTTTAGAATTATTTTAACCCTTTACCTAACTTGAAATACAGACAACATTTGCAAACAAAATTTTTGAATAACTATTTTTTTCATTTTTTGTCTCAAAAACATAGGTTATGGCCCCTCATTGGAACGAGCTGGACGGGCTCGTTCCAAAGAGGGGTCATAACATATGTTTTTGAGACAAAAAATGAAAATATAATGAAAATTAATCGGCGATTTTTGAGAATAGCGCTGGCCGGTTTTGGCCGTTACGTTGGATAAGGGTTAACAACTTTTCAAACCACCTGGGCGCTGAAGTTAGCTAAACATAGAAAAAAGTATGATTTTTGTAATCTTACCCTTTCGGAGCTCCCATCATGTCGGTAAATAAACGCTATTTACCAGAAAACACATCTGGCCAATGAAATGATAGATTTACAATTGAAAAGAATGGGTCACATGATCTTCGAGCCTTGAAACTATGGATACTAAGCAGTGGCGAACGGCGACAAAATAGAATTATAAATATCCAAATATGGATCTTAAATCTAATTTCAGATGAATTCTGATTCATCTCAGCTCAGTCTCAAAAGACATCAAAAGGAGTAAACAAAAAATATTTTTATCAATGCGTTTCTGTGGATTTGTGTACAAAGATTGAGATTCACTGTCCAACTTAAATGACATTTAAAACCATAACGAGTATGAAGAAAATAAAATATACCTCTCATTCTTGTTGTCGAGTATTTCCTAATTCCTTCTTGTTTGTATTTAATATATGTTATACGTTTCCAGAACACTGTGAATCTACCACCCTGTTCACTGTTCATTACAAATCAAATACATACAGATTATCGTGATAATGTGCATGTCCTGTGATTTGTATCAGATTCTAGGTGGTGTTCAAAAAGGCATCTCAACGAGCCGGCTTTGCCGGCGAGTTGTGATCCCATTTTTAGGCACTACCGAGAATCTGATGCAAATCACTGGACATACACATTATCATGATAATTCATTTATCTAACAATTCTGTCTCAAAAACAGATTAAATCTTAAATTATTAATACAGTTTTGTGACATAATGTTGGGCAAGTAAAAGTTAAAAAAAACATATTTTATGGAACTATATTGGTGTGCACTCTGACAACCAATGAGTAATGCGGTCACCGCAATTGTCAAAGTTGTGTTGACAAATTGTTCACTCTCAGTGTCACTTCCTATGATGATCCGCTTGAATTTACAAGTTTGCGACGAGGGCACATCCCCAGGAACCGGGTTGATGCAATACTGAATTGTGCCGTTTCTATTTATAGTAAAAGTTCTATCCAATCGCCCGTAATTGTCGCTGTCGCGTTACCGGAAACGAGTCGTCTATATGATACGAAACGAAATCAGAATACGTCATGTATATGATACGGAATCGGAACACATTATGTGATACTTACTGTTTCTCGTGGTTTTCAGGCCAAAATCTGTATGATTGTTAGATAGAAACTATAATCGATTCCCATTAACTTTAAACCTTCCCACATTCCACTGATGTTCGAATGTAGTTCTGCAATACTATTTTCTCACACCACAACGCCACCCAACACGGCAAACAGACGACATTTCCAGATGTCCCATAAAGGGGGTTATAGCCTATGCTTTGGTGGTAAAAATTAATAAAATCTGAAAAGCTAGTACTTATGGCGAGTAATAGTTGAGGCTAATAGCGAATGTGATTACACCGTCAAAAAAGTGAGTACTTTGAAACGCATTTGAGACGCAATATTCATAGGCAGTATTATATGATGCCTGAGTGGTCTGTGCAGGGCCATCAAAATGGGGATGGAGGGGTGAGGGTCTCGCGCTGCACCTTTTGGGGCGACAAAATATGTCAAAATATATCCGCAAAGCCATACAATCCAGATTTCTCTTTCTAACAGTAAATCAGAGGCTGGCCGAAGTGGTGGTATTATCCTGCTTTGTTGAAAACGCAACAGACTTTTCTGTTAGACGGGATTTCCAACGCAGACCACGTGGTATTATTATGTTTCATCTTATTAACTCGTCATCTACTTAAAAGGCGAGGCAAAGACGTGAAATGGTCACACTATCACACGCCAACACATCCATAATTTTACACTTTGCACACTCATTCCAAAATATCACATATTCAATCTTCAACGTTTTTCCATAATACAACAGCGAATTTAACCAATTAAATCTCGTTTGACAGAGCTCATTGAGCTCTGTCAAACAATATTAAATTGGCTAAATTCCTAATGGAATTATGGTGAATATTTTTAGACATCAGAATGGTTAATTGTAATACCCGTCTAGTTAGTTTCGGCCGTGTCCTGAATAGGTTGCAACTTTCAATAGCCTATTCCTTAACCCTACTGTCAAAACGTCATGTAAGTTGGTTGATGAGGAGGAACGAATTGAAGCACATTAAGTACTGATCTTTATAACAGATTTGAGATAATCTTCGCGGAATATCACTGAGAGGCTAAAGTGCATTTTTCTATTTTCTGTGGCTTGTAAAAAGAAACTGTTTTGTTCGTTCGTCGCCCATTTTGAAACTCAACGATCGGTAGATTAGGATGCGGATTTAACTGCTGTAACTTACATAGTATGTGTGTTGACACACCAAAAGACTGGCAACACTTGTAATTCAATGTATATAGTATGTTGTCAATGGGTGTCGTTCAACTTCTTCGAAACATGATTTAGCCACTTTTGGCATGCACCTTGAAATAGTCACATAATACAATGCTTCAGTTAGAGGAATTCGATAAATAAAATATTGTAAACATAACAGGAAAAGGGGTTATTTTATTCGGAAAACATGAAGTGCATATCTTCTAGAACCATTAGTATTTATTGCATTCGGCAATCCAGTTCGTGATTTCTGGGTTTCATCTTTGAACATGCATCCACAATCCACGTGTACAACTGTTGAAATATACAGTATAGGTTGCCTTGGACTGGTCATAATTCACGCGTGGACAGTGATGTCCAAGCATGCGTTTGCGAGGTAATATAACTCATCGTCAGCAAAAGTTTAATTAATGAAGTACCGGGTTGTACCGGTGCTTTATTAATTACATGTTTGATGACTTTTTCTATAGTTAGTGTTTGGAATCTAATATTATTGCGTCCGTTGAAATATTGCCCACCCGTGCAAATTGACTAATGCAAGACGGCCGTACTGTAAGAACGTGCATCGCACAGGATGTCAATAAATTCCGACACCAGATAACCCTGCCTGTCGAAAGTGTCGTTAAACGGTTAAAAGATTACAATAAATAGACGGACTAACCCTTTCCATCGATTTGGCTGGAGGGATAATACTGAAAGAGTAGCCAAAGGCTTCGAGTTCAATATTAACCCGCCATCAAAATCGATGGAGTACGGTAAAAATGACAGTTCGAACGCGTATGATGTTCTGTATTTATTGCACGCCTGCAGTTTATAAAAAAAATACTAATAGATTTTGGCGGAATGATAATATAGAACTCGAAGCCTTCGGCTTCTTGTTCAATATTATCTTTCCGCCGAAATCGACCACGTGCAGTAAAAAAATGACATGCTGTTCTGTATATACTGTATGCCTTCGGTTTACTAAAAACATATTAAAACACAAAATATTGCCAAAAATAACCCAAACGTAAAATATAAATAGTTAAATAGTCCGACCACGTGATCGCTATTGTTCAAGGACAATACAAAACAATTTATTGTTCGCTTCGGTTCTTGCAGAAAAAGCGTGTATTTTATAAAAATATAAGTATAGGCGTGCAATAAATAACAGAATAGCCATTTCCATGAACAAAACAACTGAGTTTAAAAAAGTAATTGCCTACGTGTAGAATTTTTTTGCCTTGATGATGTAGTCGGAAGATTAGTCAATGTGGATTATAGTGAATCCTTTGAACCCTGGTGGTATATCCCGTGTCAGTTCAATGACAGCAATTGGAAGAGTCCATATTCATTATTTGGGGGTAGACCAATTAATATTTTCAACGTGCAACCCCACGGCTGAACGTTGAAAATATTAAGTGCTCTACCCCACACATTTACTTTGCAGCCATCCTACTTAACGAAATTATGATGAATGGTGCTTCTGGTCCAGAACAAAACGGACTCTAGGGTACAAAGGGTTAAAAAACCCAGACTTTTGGGAAATTTAATGCTGAATGACTAAACAAATGTTGAACAGCCAACTGCCTGAATCGGGTACTACATGCTTCCGTTTGTATGACCTTTGTCTGGACAGCCGTCAGAACACTCTGTGTCAGAAAATGTCAGCAGGGAAAGATGTTTAATCGTCAGCTGTTACTGTGTTTCCACGAAGAAACAAGCAATGGGTTTCTTCTTGATTTTGTGCGCACTTGTTCGTTACCGATGATAAAAGATAAAATTAGAGAATTGTAATTTGCTGGACAGATTAGGGCTTTCCCAGCTCTTAATAACATGAAAAGGCAGACTGTTTTGCACATGAAACTATCAACCATTTTGATTATCTTTACACCTGATTGTTTTGGCACTGGCATGAGAAATCCTTAGGTTAACCCCCTCCTTTGCCTCTCATAAACAATCTGTTCGGTCCATGCATCAAAGGTACAGGCCTAAGTTGGGCAAATATTGTCTGTACTTAATAACACAACTTGGAATGTAGGATAGAACTTTTCTATTTTGGAAAAAATGAGTACAGAAAACTGCAAAATTCACTTGAAATCGAACTTTATTGGACGTATTATTCAACAAGCAGCCAGTGCAGATGTTGGGTAAAGCCCTACCTCAAAACATACGAAAGTAAATTTCTTTAATAGGCTACTGAACACTCATGGAAGCAAAGTGTTTCAAGTTTACACTTTCCAAACTGGTTGAAAATAGTAACCAGAATAGGTATTTTTGAACAGTACTCTTTTTCTAGGTTCCAGTATTCTGAAGTGTTATTCATTAATGTCTAACGTTCTTGACTCGACACAACAACATTTTAAAGTCAGGTTTTGTCGATCGTTTATGCGTATGTTGTCCACCTACCGAGCGATTGCACCCCGGTGGCGTTGGTTACCAGGTCCTATTCTACCAGTGGAGGAAAACAAATCTGTTACCGTCGACATGCAGATCTTTACTTCTCGGGCGTCGATGGAGGTTCTGAAGGCTTAAATCGGAGGACAAAATATTAACAGTAACTTTATTTTACAATTGTTGCTGCATCTGTTTATTGGTGTTCAGCGTCACTGTCGGTATCTGGGCTTTTTATGTGACTCAACATAAGTATAATGTCAAGTTTTGCCAATCATTTATGCTTATGTTTTCCACTAACTGGGGGAATGCACCCCAGCGGCGTTGGTTATCAGGTTCTATTTTACCAGTAAAACAGAACTTGTTTACATCAGTATACAAGCATTCCTTCATTTCCCGGCGTTCCTGCGGGGGTTCTGCATCTATATATACCAGGGTCGCAATCAGGAAAAAATTACCCTTCGAATGCTTCAAAATCATGATTTTTTATGTTTCTTTGCTGGATAAGCTCTTTGTAAGGGCCTATATCTTAAGGCCTAACTTCTAAAATTTAACACTTTTAATTTATTCCGAGTTGCTCTTAAAACTTTCATAATTCAATGAGACTACACCAGGGACAGCAACATTCCTCTACATGCGGAACACATTTTCCGGCAAACAGTTAGTTTCTTTAATAGCCATTTCAGAGGAGATCAAGTTGTATGGGCTTGGATTTAATGACAGGAAAAAATGATTATAAAATAAAGCAAAATTCACGAAATTTAAAGTTTCTTCTCTTGATAATGCTATATAAATATTTGTTGGATTATGTGTGACACCAAAACTTATCACAGAAAATTTGTTTCCCTATAATACAGATATGCAAAGGAAAATAGACTAGACCAACCCAACAGAGGGGAACTGAGTACAAATAAATACGAAATTAATCGGAAATGAATTTTGTCTGACTGTAGTAATATTTGTACGACCAAAACTGATATTGGATAAAGTGTGACAGCAAAGTACACGACAGAAAATTTGTTACCCTATAATTACTGAATAAATGTATGTAAGGCAAAATGGGATGCATGCTTTCTGTTTTGAAAAAATGAGTACCGAAAACTGCATGTTTTTCTGACCAGGCTAGTTGTTATGTAGCCAAAACTGGTATTGGATAAACGGGGACACCAAAATATATAACACATCTTTTTTTACCCGTTGCGTTTTGAATGCAGTTATGGAAGGCATAATGAGCACTTTCCTTTTTGTTTTTTAGACAAATGAGTACAGAAATTTGCAAAATTCACTGAGAATTAATTTTTTTTAACATTACTATTCTTTAAGTGGCCAAAGCATTGTTGGGTTAAGCCCCAGTACATAGTTTACAACAGTGGATTCCAGCATAAAGCATCTCTGTATACAGAAAAGCAAAGTGTTTGAAATTAACCCTTTCCAAAATATTAGAAAAAGGCAACCAAAGTTGGCTAATTTGCAAAGGATAGTCTTATTCTTGCCCTCATTGTGCTTGGGGGTTAAATCTGCAATTAAAAAGTAAATGGTAACTCCCGTCTGGAATCATTTTTGCATCTATCTATACCAAAATAATTATTACACTAACTTTCAATTAAAGAAATTTGCCCTTGCAGTTGGTCAGTTTTGAAGAAAACTCCTATATTCATAACTATGCCAAATTTGTTCGAAATCGTACAGCCTGTTTTTGAGCTACGTTAAAAATGTGGAAATTTTGAAGGTTTAAGGCAGAATATTTTGAAAATATGCGTTTTCACAGATATGACGATACCTTATTTTAGTAGATATTATAACATGTCACAAGTATGCCAAATTTGGTTGAAATCGTTCAGCCTGTTTTTGAGCTGTGCAATAGACAAAATTGATGGCGGAAAAAATGAGGACAAATTTTTGAAAAATAAGAATAAAAAGAGTCTTTCACAAACTGGGTTTGGGAAATCCTAACACGAAACTCCTCACAAAGAGGTCCAACAAGACTGTGTGCTGTGTATACATTTCAGAGTTAGGTGTGTGGAGCTGTCGTCCAGATTTTATGAGAACCTAGACATCTGTGTTTTATGATTCCTTCGAAATTTCCTTTGTTTTCCCCGGGTCCTTGCAAAGAAAACAACGACGAGTTAGAGTTTGTCTTCCCGATTGTGTGTGGTCTTGTTTGTCACCGAGAACAAAAGAAAAAACAAAAGCTTTGAAATGAGAGGCGGGGGTTAGGTGTCAGTAGATATGTGTAGGTGTTGGTTAAGTGATTTAAACATATTTTTATTTGCCACTTAACATGTCAAACTGGGATTGGAGAACAAGTGCTTTCCACTCTTCTCTCCCATTCCATATACAGACAAAGGTTATTGTAATTGGCAACAGAGGTAAACATGTTTCAAAATGAAAAGAAAAATAAAATAGCGAAGGGTGATGTTGGTGATGTCCCTTTAGTAACATGAAAACTGCAATGTATTGTAGATGTTGGTGTGTGTGAATATGTTGTGTGGGTGTGTGTTTATGTGTATAGGCGAATAGAAAACTTGTTTTGTTATCACCTTTTCCAAAAAACAAATATCAAACAACATGTTTTGACGTATCGATTGAAGCGAGTTTATCTGTGCATCTGACATATTGCGCACCGCATTACATTCAGTGTTCATCTCGATTCCGATTCGATGGAGTGGGTACAATTTTCATCCGCGCTTTTCGTTCAATGAAATCAATTATGTCCAGAATCGGTAGAAACGATGAAAGGACGCAAATTACTCCAATTCCAAAGTGACCCATAAGCCTTGAAGAGAGTCTTTTGTCACCTGCAGAATAAAACTTTCTAAGGGACTTGTACGTCTTTCGTTGTCCACTTTGAGGTCACGTGGACGATAATTTATGCAGGCCGAGGTTATGGTATTGCATTGCATGGTTTTTCCGCCGCAAATTATTGATGGAAGAAATTGTTGTCTTTTACTCTCTGTGTCCTGTGTTCCGCCTGAAATTAAACAAGAAGCCGAATATGATATCGCCTCCTGGGTGCGACAAGGTGTCATCTGAAATTCTTTATGAGTTCGAACATGGAGGGGTTTGGTTATTGTTTTTTTTTATATTTGGGAGATAAACGTCACAGTTGAGGTTGACATTTGGGAAATTGGCTATGAAAAACCATTAACAAATGGTTTTCTATAGCCAAAGTCCCGAATGTCTAACGAAACAAGAGAAGTTTACATCCATTGTAATTCCTATCATCGTTAGAAGCGAAAAACTTCTCCAAACCCGTTTTATTTAAAGAAAACAATTTAAAAAGTGTCATTTTCGATCTCGGTCTATTTGCCATGATTGAATTTACACGGTGAACTCCAAAGCACGGACGCTAACAACTGTTGCCAAAGAAAGTAACTCCGGGATGTGTTCCGTCTGTGATAACTTCATAGGTGCGGTTGCTTGCGCGTAGCGTGGATGCCGACATATTCTAATTCACAAGCTTCCGTCAAGTATAGCTCTGTAAGAGTGAATTTACCTGAGATCAGAGCACGGAGCCGACCGGCTCTCAACCAATCAAACTACGGGTTCTGAAAGAACATGAGGTCAAATTTAACTGATGAATTACAATATACAATCAATCTTGTTGCAACTTAATATCAGTAATTCATCACAAAAATCAAAATTCGTGCTTACTCAACACGCCCCAGTCTTCACTCTGTCGGGGGCCAATTTACTCTATAGCACTAAACGGTTTGATGGGGCACCAAATTTCTTACCTGGCTGAAATTGTGGCACCAAAAACATTCCTTTCACTTGGGAAGAAAAAAACATTACTGAAATAAAGAGTGCGATCGATGACGAAAACAACAAAACAAATTATTTGTTAACTTCTGGTAAATACGGAAACATTAAACACCGTATTTTTCACGAAAACACACCCGACCCAGTGATTTTGTCAATAAGGTGTTAGAAATAGTATTTGTACAAACGTTCAACGTTAATTGTCAGTAAGTGATAAAGAGGCATTGTTTTTTACTTCAATAAAATATTGTAGATTGTCAACTTTACCAAAGGTGGCATTTAGTTAGATAAATACTTCACCAGAGACGGTATGAAGTACTTATCTAATTAAATGCAGACTTTTTATTGTAAAGACCTTCGACCCACTAACACCAGTGGATTAACAGTAATTATTATCTAAGAAAAACAGGTGTCCGGACAGACAGCATTCTGACTGACCATTAACACTTTACCCAACGCAGACGATATCAAAATTAATTATTTTAAATATCACTTTTTTAAATTTTTCAAAAAATTTCAAAATAACCATATCATGTGACCCCTCGTTGGAACGAGCTCGTTCCAACGAGGGGTCACAGGATATGGTTTTGTTGAAATGTTTTGAAAAATAATATTTTTTCAAATGCTCAATTTGCATATTCCGCGAGCGGATGCGGGCGATTCGTTGGGTAAAGGGTTAACTGAATGAGATTTCGTCAAACCTTTCAAGTTCTGTCGGATTTTTTTCCGTGACCAATTGTCCGTTCACTCTATAATTAATTGACAATTTTATTTAAAACCCGATCAATTTTGGATCACACAGCCTCCCCCCCCCCCCCCCCCACCCCCGCCCCATTTAGCGCACTTACATCAAAACACGTCGCTGTGCACAAATATCCAGAATGGCTAAAAGATTTGGCACAACACAGTTTCTGGTCAGCGTGAACGCTGCTGCTCTCCCCATGTGTTATACATCAGGTGTTCTAGCATAGACGGTTCAGATAACAGGAAAATGCATTTATTCCATTACTAGATGAGGGCAATTGTAAAAACATTTGCTAAATAACCACACGTTTTTCATTTTTCACCCCGAAACAAAACTAATTACACCTCACTGGAGTAGCTCGAGGATTTGGTCATATTGTATTGTACTCACAGAAGTGCGAAATTAAAACTGTATCAAGAGAAACAAATGAAAATAGGATATTAGATTCAATGTACACTTCGTTTCCTACACGTGAGATCTCACAGTTTCGCGGTTATCATGGTGACGCGTGAGTAGTCAACATCTGACATCATAACCAATGTGATACGTAATGATAATAAACAATACGTATGAATTCACATCAACGGCAAATCCCCGCGAAGCTTTAACCCTTTACCCAACGAATCGTCCGTATCCGTCCGCGTAATATGCAAATTCAGCAGTTGAACAAATATTATTTTTCAAAAAATTTCATCAAAACCATACCATGTGACCCCTCTTTGGAACGAGCTCGTCGAGCTCGTTCCAACGAGGGGTCACATGATATGGTTTTGTTGAAAGTTTTTGAAAAATTTGAAAAAATTATATTTAAAATAATAAATTTTGATATCGTCTGCGTTGGGTAAAGAGTTAAATATAAATCCGATTCGAAATCGTCGCGACGATTGAAGTCGATTCAATTCGAGTCGGGCCGATGTTTCTCATCATGTCACTTGCGCAAGGACGTTCCGTTTCCGAAACTATTTTGATATCCATTTCTGAATTATTTCGATTTTCTGATTTTCTTGCCCAAATGGACGAGTCTTGGTTGAATACAATCCTTCCATGGACACTGACAATGTTTTTTTTTAACGATTGAAATAGACTTTTTACCGAAAGTGGGTGCTATAGATGCATAATACGGCAGAATGTCATTATCCACGTGTTGCGGTAATATGGGTTTTGAAGCGTGAAGTTGTGGTCACGATTAGCGATTGTGCATAAATATGTGACCTTAAACACCAATAAGCAAGTAAGTTAGCGTGAAGTTTCTCGTGTCATAATGAACAAACAACGAACAGCTAGGCCAAAACTAAATAACGTGTAGCATATGTCATTGACAGTTTTGTACCAGTTATTGTTGTAAACTGCATCGAATCATGAACGAAATGCCCCTCAGTATTTTGTCTATGGGTATTTCGTCCATGGACATTTTGTCGGCGTACTCACTGCATCAAGCCGCCCGACAACATTGTGACTGGAGAGGAGGCAGAAGTGCACAGAACGACACGTGAATGGGTTAATCGATATGGCAGGAGTGCCAGCGCGGAAGGATAGAACGAGACGCCGCTTAGAATGTTAGGCATAACCACGATAGAACGAGAACTGGCCACTTCCGCGATGGCACAGATCTTCACGTCTATAAAAACAATTATTAGTAGGACACTCAGCAATTCATTTGACAACAATCAACACAAACAACACATTTTATCGCCAACCAAATCTGCGAGGGGAACCCGTGTTACTATTACGTCCCTTGGGTTCCAGTGTGTTCTAATGATTCATAGAACACATTGGAACTCAGCTAGGTGACGATGTTTAGCTATCGCTAGCGATTCAAATTGTAATTGCGGCGCACGGATTTGTAGACAATTCAAGTGAAATTTCGCTTCTATTTAAAAATAGTCGTCAACGATTTCCGTTCCGCACCAACGTGCGGAACAGATTTTCATTTTCCTCATAGTTTAGTGTTGATGTAGATGAGGATTTCATAGAACAGGAGTGTAATAAATGTACGTACAAAATCAGAATAAAGGCAGTTTTTCGGGTATAAAAAAGCTATAAGTAAACCCATCTATTTAAAGTATATATATACTATCCACAAAAGTTGAGCCCATATACCTGATACGAATATCCCATATTGTGACAGTCCCCACTGCTCTATCGGGGTGGGAATAGGTCCTCAAAACTGTGAACATTTGCTGGTTATTGACCCCTTCACGGCCGAGCATAGGCTGTACCTTGTTGAGACCGATTTTGACGGGACTGTTTTGGTCAATCCCTGTTGCGTTTCTCGGAAATATTCAGTCTGTCGACTGTTTTGGTGGTTGAAGCACCATGATTTGGGCCGGTGTCTCCCCTCGAGGCAAACCTCCACTTCACATCGTCGACGGAAACATGAACGCACAAACGTACAGGAACCACATTTTGGAGCCGATTATCATCCCCACGGTTGCCGTTTCCTTGAAAACCGATTTCATTATATGGATGTTGATGCTAGGCCTCAGCGAGGAAGAATATTTGCTCAGCTGCGTTTATATTTAGACAACAATCAGCTTGTGGATCCAAAACAGTCTGCATACCGCGAAGGCCCCTCCACAGAATCTGCACTTCTGAGCGTGCAAAATGATATACTAGAATACCTAGACCACCGGAAGGCTGTTGTTTTGATCCTCTTATATCTTTCAGCTGCCTTTGATACCATAGATCATAAAATCTTATCCGATAGACTTTTGCAATTGGGTATTGATGAATCTGCATTGAGGTGGTTTCAATCCTAAATATCAGAAAGGACCCAGTGTGTCACAATTGAGGGGATTCAATCAAACCCTGTACCACTTAAATTTGGCGTACCCCAAGGCTCAGTCCTGGGTCCAATTCTTTTTACATTATACATACAGCCCCTCGGGGAGATTATTCGATCACATGGGATTGGCTGCCATTTCTATGCAGATGACTCAAGGATCTATGCGGAGTTTGACCCCTTGGATACAAATGACACTGAGTTGAAATTTCAAATTTTGCGGAATTGCATCGATGATATTAGAACCTTTATGCTGGTAAACAAACTTAAACTTAACGATGAGAAAACAGAACTTATAATTTTTTCTTCTAGGCATAAACCTGCCCCAGACAATTTGCCCTGCCTTAAAGTAGGAGATACCATTATCAATCCATCTACCACTGTTAGAAACCTTGGTGTGTATTTTCATTCTCACTTAACCATGGTTCCTCATATTTCAAAAGTCTGCCATTCCGCCAATTTTTATCTTCGGAAAGTTGGTCGATCCAGAAAATTCCTAACCACGCGAGCCACAGAATGCCTCATTCACGCATTTATTTCTTCAAGGCTGGACTACTGTAATACGCTTCTACATGGTCTTCCCAATAAACAACTTGGCAGACTACAGTCTATTCAAAACACAGCAGCACGCATTGTGGCATTAGCGAAAAAGAGAGATCACATAACACCTAAGTTGAAAAGTTTGCATTGGCTTCCTATTATGGCCAGAGTTGAGTTCAAAATTCTCCTCTTCACATATAAAGTACACATGAAGCAGTCCCCAGCTTACATTGCTAATCTCGTAAAACCATATATACCGAAACGCCCCCTCCGTTCCACAAACCAAAATCTTTTAGAAGAGAAATCCTATGTTCTCGCTAGCTACGGTGGACGTTCTTTTAGCTATAATGCTCCTAGACTGTTTAACATGCTACCAGAATTTGTTAAAACAGCCCCTTCTTTGACAGCATTTAAATCTATATTGAAATCCCACTTATTTAACAAATATTTTTAAATCCTATGTTGGTCATCTTTTTGTTTATGAGCAGTGTTGTAAAGCGCCATGGAACTTTTTTAATATTGTGAGATGTTTGCGCTATATAAATGTATATTATTATTATTATTATTATTATTATTAATAGTGCGAGAATTCAAAGATATACAGCAGGACTTGACCTTGATTGATTTTCCTGCAAGGTGTCCGGACTGCATTCCGATAAAACATTTGTGGGACCATGCTCCGCTGGAGAGTGGTCAATAGACAGCCACCGCCTTATGACATCGACAGTCGGCGTCGTGCGCTTATAAGGGAATGGGACAGCATCACGTGGAAATTTGGAAGACCATCAACAGCATGCCACGCCGTTTAAGATGTGTTAGAGATGATCGAGTCGGTTTCACCAGATCTTGGGCAACGTTCCGTTTTTTGTCGTTGTGAAACTAGAGTACGGCTGTCGTGAACTTAGGGACGTGGCTAGAGGTTTCGATTGGGGGGGGGGGATGTAGGGTAGTGAAACTCCCATCCCAGCCACTCTCTCTAGTTGGAAATTCACTACCGAGAAACATTTTTGAAAATGAAGCCATGAAATGGGGCATACAATTGATTCTAGTAATTGTTGAACTGCCAACACATTTATGATAGAATTATCAGGTTATTATTATTGGATATAATTCTGGGAATTGAATATGTGCTAAACAAAAGCTCAAGCTCAAAATTTTCGATGTCTCATCATTTTGTGACTGTGAATGATGGAATTAACTCAGGATAACGATTTTACATAATCTGATTTTCTTGAAGTGCATTTCTAGAATTTTTTTTTATTGCGATAAGTAAACGTACTACAGAAATCTCGGACCGATTGACACCATGCATGCTTATGAAGCTCGATATTGCGCACACTGTAGTTGTAAATAGTAAGTTGGAATTTCTGCAATTGCAATCATCAGAGAGGCATCCCCAGATCATTACTGATAATACACCATAAGGAACAGTAGATCTGATGTTGCTGGGCACATAAGCAGTATTTCTATGCCTCCACATTCTCCTGCGACCAGCTGTGACGCCAAACGAGGCGAACCAGACTCCGATCTTCCCGAGGAGAGGTCTTCTGGGGTTGCCTCGGCCTTGGTCGGTCGTCAATATCGTTGGTTTGGAGATGTTTTCGGACAAGTCTGCTGAAAACAGAATGACTATAACCAAGCTGCCTTCCAATAACTTTGAATGACATGCCTGTTGCATGCATGACAACGATTTGCCATCTTAGTGCCTCTGACAATCTCCTCCTTGCCATGTCGACATTTATGGATCAAATAAGTGACAAATTTTCTTATTTAATGCCAATATATTGCATGTGGATGATAGTGTTTTTTGTGACGTTTCTGGGAAGCATGTTTCACGTGGACGAGGGGATGTGTTTGGGGTACACTATCAACCAGAAACATCACGTTTCACTAGATGAAATGTACTTATTTATTTATTTATTTATTGGTGTTTAAGGTCACATATTTCTGCACAATGGCTTATCATGACCTCGACAGTTTTACGTGTGGTGGAAGCCGGAGTACCCAGAGAGAACCACCGGGCAACTGTCAGCTTCCCAACATACTAACTCCACACAAGCAGGCCAGGGTCAGCATTGGTTAAAGACAGGTGCAACATCGACGTGCAGTACGCCTTAGCACACATCATCACCCTGCCCCCACGTGGGTTGAAGTGTCTTGCCCAAGGACACAGCGCGATTGCCGCAGGTGGGATTCGAACCGAGGACTTCTCGGCTCACCTGTACCTACTGAGCCATCGCGCCCCCTATGAAATGTACTGCAAGACGTAGCAATCATTAAAACATAATAATCAGTAACAGTAACTTCACTGTCATGAAACATTTCAGGGGATGCTTAAACTCCAGGTGCATAGATGCAGGAGGGTGTGTGTTCATCAACTGCGAATGAACTACATCTACGATTCGAACGAGAGTACAATTTGTTTGGCCTAACTACCAACAATCCAGTCCGAGTGGCATGAGCATCGTCGAGCTCGACTGCCCGCAGTACCACAACACACTGATAATGAGATTCGGTGTGTATAATACTCTCATAATACAAGATCTCGGAAAAAGTCTAATAAGTTGCAATATCAGTAATAATTGTTGGCAATATGGCGAACTTTTGATTTAACACTGAACTGACACCCGGGAAGGGAAGTATGCCGTTCGCTATCATGCCCTCCCTGGGTGTCAATTCAGTGTTAAATCAAAAGTTCGCGACACCGCCTACCATCACTACTAAAGTCCACAACTCGAAAAGCCATGAGATTTGATTCCCGATTCGGTTCGATTCGAAATATTATGTCTGATTCGAATCGAGATTCTATTCGACTCGAGATATAAAATTCACAGGGTCCTATATTTCTATAGGGTAAGTATAAAAAATACAACCAGTATGAAATGTAAAGCTTGTTTACGAACATATCAATTATCGATTGATGTAAAACAAATCAAAACAAAAGTGATGGTTGCGCGTGCGACATATGGAAATATGGGCTGTCTGTTTACCCACATACCGTTGATTTAATACGGCGTCCCTTTACTCACAGAGATATAGATATTCTGTCCAGTCCCAGTCTTAGATATTCCAATCAATAAGTATTTAATTTATATTAAAAACGACACGATACTTACACAATTAGTATCACCGCGCGGCGTAATCTTAAAACCACAACAGTGGTACGTCTTGATACACAATTATTCAGTAAATATTAAAGCATCAGTCAAATCAAGTATCGATTGATAAAAAAATACTTCGATTGATTCAGCCTTGCTTTTCCGGCAATCTGAAATATTTCAGACGACTGAATCACAGGCGATGAACTATTGAAGGGTCATTCTGATTCCAAGCCATAACAGCGTCGGTTGCCCATGAGAATTTGAGTGAACTGCGGAAGATAAATATATCTCAAAACATTCTTGTATTCATTTCCCTTACATTGGTTAACCATTTGAACATGAGAGGTCCATTTTCTGGCCCATGAACATGATACGTCATAATTTCATTAAGCTGTATGGCTGCTAAATGAAAGTGTGAGGTAGAGCAATCAATATTTTCAACGTGCAGCCCAAAGGCAGCACGTTGAAAATATTGATTGGTCTATCCCCAAATAATGAATGTCGACTCTTCCAATTGAGGCTGTTGAACTGACATGAAAGATACCACCAGAATTCAAACGGTTAAAGGGGCAATAAGCCGCGAGTTTGAGGAACAAAATAAGTTGAGAATTTGACAAAAGCACAATATTAGTTACTCTTAGCTAATATGGCTCTCGTCCAATATGAAATTAACTGACACCATATATACCATATTAGGCCACTGTGTAACAAATATATCTTACCGACTGCTGCATCGACGCACAGAACTAATAACAACAGCGATCAAAATTAAATGAAAGAATTCTCACAATGTGTTCACGTGTCTTTGCCTATAGGCACTCTCCCATAAGAGACTCTCAGTTTTCCTGGTTGTTATTTTTGTTTGTGTTCTCATTGGTGTATTGGTTAAACTTCCATCTAATTCCTTAAAGAGAAAAAAAGTTCCACCTGCAATACTTTAACCCTTTGAGATTTAGTTATCCTGACGTTCAAACATCACTGGGAATTCAATTTCTTCCACGTTTTTCAAAATACGACGTCAAACGTCGGAAAGTAGAAATAACAAGATATTTTTCATATTAGTGAATAACTGGTTGAGGGCTAGATTATTTTTGGTGATCTGAATTTATTATTCAAAACTTGTTTTATTACAAATTATTGGAGAGTGCCCACAGGTACTCTTCAATAATTTGTAATAAAACAAATTTATATAAACAAAATATTATTTGTGTTTGACTGAATATGAAATATAAGCAAGAAAAGTGTTGGCTTTTGCCCTGGTATCCTCATTTTGTAAAAGCCCTGATAGTGGCTTCTAGCACTCAACCAGTTGAGACGTCTTGACAGCACAGAATTATATCAGCTACGATAACATTTGGCTCAACGGTTATCACTGAGCACTATTCAAGGAAATAGGAATCGAGGTTAAAATTTTTTTTAAAAAATCGAAAAATAATAACAAAACAAATGACCACAAAGTATCAAATTTGTCTCAATGGTTGTCACTGAGCACTATTCGGGAGAAAATAGGAATTGAGGTTAAAACTTTAAAAAATCGAAAAATAATAAAAAAAAAACAAATGACCACAAAGTATCAACGCTCTGTTTGATTTCGTACGTCATAAGACGTACACAAGTATCAAAGGGTTAACAATGCCGTTGCATCTTTTCCCGCTCAAGGACGATCTAATATTTTCTTTCTGCCATACGGTTGGAAGCGATATTATTTGGAAAATGCATGGTTCTCAGTACGGTCGCCGTGGACTGGTCACTTTCCACGGGTGGACAATACTTCTACGGATGCAACCCGTGCTTCATTTATTAAAATTTTCATAATGATGATTTTTATTACGTTGTAAACGAATGCGTGGACATCAGTGCCCACCAGTGGATTGCGACCTGTCTACGACGGTTGTACTGTATATATACCTACTGGTTACTTTTAACCCTTTACCCAACGCAGACGATATCAAAATTTATTATTTTAAATAACATTTTTTAAAAAATTTTCAACAAATTTCAACAAAACCATATCATGTGACCCCTCGTTGGAACGAGCTCGTTCCAACGAGGGTCACATGATATGGTTTTGTAGAAATTTAAAAAAAAATAATATTTTTTCAACTGCTGAATTTGCATATTACGCGGGTGGATGAGGCTGATTCGTTGGGTAAACGGTTAAGAGAAGGCTTTAAAAATAAATGCAATGCTTTAACAATGCAGTTGCTCCTTTTTACCGCTCATATTGACTAAACGAAACTCTTACTTTTCGCTGTTGTCATTTCCGTTTGTGTCTCTACTGGCGGTTTGTTTACGTCTTCACCCGGTGCTGACCCTATCAGACTCCCATTAGTTTCAATTCAGAAACTTGTTTCTGTCGCAATCAATGTAAAAGTTGAACCACCATCATACGAGCTTAGAGTTGTCAACAAAAGCGAACGAATTGTTCAATAGTCAATCGAAAATCACATTCGGTTTTACAGAAAGATCATATCAATACATAATTGCATATCAGCGATATTCGCAGATGCACTCTTTTATTTTCAACTATTTTTTGCATTTTGTACACATTTTTTTTCAAAGCACTCGTTCGCAATCGACATGGGTTTGTCACTGTATGTCTTGTTTTCACTTTGTGAGTTGTGCTATTCACTTTTCAGATTGAGAAAGTGTGACGTAATTTTAACAAGTTATCAATTGTTTCCTTTTTGTAAATACAAAAATGACCATATACATGTGCTTGCAAATTGAAATGATGAAGAAATAAATATTTTCAATCAGAGTCATATTCTCTCAAGACGTGTTAAAATTACTTCCAGTTACATTTCTGTGGGCAGACGTGTTTCGGATTAATTATGTGGACACTGTCGTCCGGCATTATCATTGTTCAGTAATCTTTTCCACAGAAGTCCACAGGCTTTTGCCCACAGAACTACATGCCCACAGAAGTCCACAGAAATTGGTATCAAATGGATTTCTGTGGAAAATCAGTGGGCGCCCACTGTGGACATGTGGAAAAGTGACTCCCCACGGCGACTGTACTGTATGTCGATTCTACTAGATTACCAGTTATCATTGTCATTGTTGGCATTTTTGTCTGGATTGAAGCATTGTCCAATGCTTCATTTACTACTGAGTCTGGCATGCTTCTGCCTGTCTCCATTTTCTCTGTTGTTTTTGTCTCGATTGATGCATTTTGTGAGCTTTCACCTAATGTCGACTCTAACAGGCTCCCATCTTTACTTGTTTCAGGTGTTTGTTTATCCATCAGTGTACTGGTTAATTCGTCATCCAATGGCATCTCTGACAAACTCCCGTCTGTGCTTGTATCTGAGATAAAGACTCGTCGCTTATACTGACTAATTGAATTGCTGGAATAAGGTCAAAATTGATAAATAGAGATTATTATTACAATAAAGTGGTCTGGTGTCTAGTCGTATTCCGTCGAGTTGACGAGACCAGATCCAGGGATGGAAATCTAGAAAATCAAGAAGTGCAAAAACAATTGCCCTCCTCAGATTGCTTGGGCGTTCAATTGCACCTGAAATTTTCAATGCAAAATCTTGTATGCTATTTTGGTTATTTTTACTTCAAGGTAATAAAATTGTGACTGAAAAATTGTACTATATTCAGCTACATGGTGGAAAAATTGGCACACACATCTTCTCATTATTAAAAATGTTGCATTCATTTCTTATGTGTCTGTGTCTTCTACACTCAAAATGTATCGAAATGCGACACAGAATGGGTCTTGAATTATTGTGAATCAATACAACATTGACAAATTGACCCTGAGTTCGAATGTGTTCTCTGTGCCATTAGGCACAGAGAACACATTGAAACTCAGGGAACGAAATGATAATAGATTTTAAAGGCAGTCCCTAACAGGTCTGCCTTTTCAGAAAATCAAGTGGTGCAAAATATTGCCCTCCTCAACATTTTATAGGTGTGCAGTAGGCGTGAAGTAGGCGTGCAGCACTTTTGCACTCCCAAAGAATGCCGGACCTGCCAGATCGCCAGATCAGACGAGCCACAGAAGGCAGCGATTGTGATCCGGCGATCTGACCTTATCAATTAGAAAAATTATTGATCGCTCGAACGCCAACATGTTCTTTGAAAGCGGCTTATATGAAAAAAATGACCATTTGGCAAAACTACTATTTCATTATGCAAAAATACCATGATGTTTCAAATATCCTTTGTATGAGAGCGTTCGTTAAAAGTTTAGGATAATCAAATAGTCGTGTCCACGAAACAATTTCGTGCATTATTATTTTAAAGATTTCCTTCCTTTAGGTTCCGCTCTACAGTTTCGCACTATTGCACAGGGCTGAAATGCTAAACATTGGGCATATGTTGAAACTAAGGCCATGTAAAATAGAGATATATTTTTAGTATCAGATATATGATTACATTAGGCTTTTTGTTGGACAAGAGAATTTGAAGTTTTGGTCCCAAAGTTGGAGTCTGATACATAGGGGTAAATTACCAGATGAATTATGGGAAACAGTGGCTTCGAAAAATTGGCTATTTTTTAAAATGTAATTTTTACCCGGGTTTGTTACCAGACCGGTAACTAAAAAATGAGACGGAAACATATAAATTTTTTTTGGCATTTTAGAAACAGGGGATGCTCTGTTCCAGGGGTGGTTAGGTGGGTTTGGTAGGAAAATTCTGCTTTTGAGGCTGCTAGATGGCTGAAAATGACTGGTTTCGGCATTTTTTCATGCAAATTTTCAGGCTGAAGTCTGACCTTTGACAATAAATTATTCCACCCACATTCAGATTGTTTATTCCTACTTAGTCAGATAGTGTTATATGTTTTTTGTGGATTTTGGGAAATGTAATACATGTTATGAGTTAGATAACTAAGCTACAGAATATTTGCATTTGAAGAGAGTGTATGGCATGTCATATTTGGAAATGCCTGGAAAGCTGTGGAGCGGAACCTTAAAGAGCATTCTGCCGTCGGTGTAAATTCTTGAACCAGGAAGTTCCATATTTGTGTTTGAGTTATAAATACACCATTTTTCAAAAACTTTTTCATTATTTCTGGTTTGTGTGCAATTGTTGGTAGAAGTTAACATTCATTAAGTGATATCTCAGCACAACTGGATGGAAATAAGTGGAAATTTGGAGAAATTTATTGATGTAGCCTAATTTCACACTTGTTTTGAATTTTCGTCAAGATTTCGAAAACATTAAGGTAGAGCACTGCCTTTCCGGAACACCGAGCCTTGTATTCATGGCAAATATATGCAGTTATGGACAGCCTGGTTGTTATTGTTGACCAGAGATTTGCAGTCATGGTGTTTACTTTTTCATGTTGGTCATTGGTGTCATGTCCGTGTGTCATCCGTCCGTCAAGCTGTTTACGCTTTCATATCTAGAGAGCACCCCCCCCCCCCCCCCCCCAAAAAAAAAAGTTATGGTTATCACTGCTTATTGTTTTACATTTTGATTGCATTTAACAGTGCTATTGGCAGGACCTGGTTAGTCAATGTGGCTGGTGGTAATAATAAAAAATGCTCCCTGCTCCCTGAAGTGGCTCAGAGAAATGTGAGGTTTGAGGTGGTGTGGTGTGGTGTGGTTGTGAAAATCAGGCAAAAACTGGCTGCAAAAGCTATTCGGCAATCGGAAAGGCCATGCTGTATCTTTTTACTGGTTAAAAATAGAGACGTTTTTTTTTTTGTTTTTGTTCATTCCACTCATGATAGTCTCCAGATTATTTTGCCTGAGTGAACTCCAAGGGGAGATTACTCTTGTTTTCTCTTTAAGGTTCCGCTCTGCAGTTTCGCACTATTGCACAGGGCTGAAATTCTAAACATAGGGCATATGTTGAAACTAAGGCCATGTAAAATAGAGATATATTTTTAGTATCAGATATATGATTACATTAGGCTTTTTGTTGGACAAGAGAATTTGAAGTTTTGGTCCCAAAGTTGGACCTCAATACATAGGGGTAAATTACCAGATGAATTATGGGAAACAGTGGCTTCGAAAAACTGGCTATTTTTTAAAATGTAATTTTTATACGGGTTTGTTACCAGACAGGTAACTAAAAAATGAGACGGAAACATATAATTTTTTTTTTGCATTTTAGAAACAGGGGATGCTCTGTTCCAGGGGTGGGTAGGTGGGGTTGGTGGGAAAATTCTGCTTTTGAGGCTGCTAGGTGGCTGAAAATGACTGGTTTCGGCATTTTTTCATGCAAATTTTCTGGTTGAAGTCTGGCCTTTGACAATACATTATTCCACCCACATTCAGATTGTTTATTTCTACTTAGTCAGATAGTGTTATATGTTTTTTGTGGATTTGGGAGATGTAATTCATGTTATGAGTTAGATAACTAAGCTACAGAATATTTGCATTTGAAGAGAGTGTATGGCATGTCATATTTGGAAATGCCTGGAAAACTGTGGAGCGGAACCTTAAACGAAAGTAATTATTTAAAATGTTGGTAATAAAGGAGCACTCCCGATCTCTGCCATTTATTCTTGTTTTAAAGAAATATATTTAGTCAGGTTTCTAGTTCGTACAGACGGTCATCGACCCGGGAATACTGTCGACATAACTATCCCCCCTACCATGTTGGTACATTTTGAGATCCTATATCCGGGCCTGCCTTCGCTTGGGAGAAGAAGGATAAAAAGAAGTCTGAATTGGTTGGTCAAATGCAACTATATTTGTTGAAGATAATACAAAACAGGAATGCCTGTTTATTTATATATGGAAGTCTACACTGCCTGCAATTTATTTATTTATTTATTTATTTATTTATTTATTTATTTATTTATTGGTGATTAAGGTCACACATTTCTGCCCAATGGCTAATCATGACCACGACAGTTTTACGGGTGGAGAAAGCCGGAGTACCCGGAGAGAACAACCGAGGAACGGCGAGCAACTGTCAACTCATTCTAACTCCTCACAAGCAGGCTTAGCATTGGTTGAAGACAGCTGCACCATCGACGTGCAGTATGCCTTAGTACACAACGCCACCGTGCCAGCACGTGGGCATGGGGGTATTGTAGAACCGAGGACCTCTCGGTTTGTCGACTTCATTTGTACCTACTGAGCCACCGCACCCCCGCCTGCAATTTGTGGAGCCCGAGTGGCCTCATCCGAAATTTGTTATTTAAATATGCCCGAAATGATGGCACCTGGAGACATTTTGAGGCTCGGTAAGAGTCAATTAATACAAAATATGGCATGTTGACTGAAATTATATTAACTGTCACTCCACGCGGATTATATTTTTAGCAGGTCGAGGATTTCTGGAACATTTTTGTTATGAATATGTCCCAAATCTGGGAACATTTTGACCGTTCCTAAGGCAATTACGCCGCTGTGTAGAAGGGTTTACAATAGTGGGATACATTTTCTTGTCTGTACCTCTCTCATACACGATTGGTGTACAAGAAAATGAAACGAGTGGGTGTGGGTGTTCTTGTACATATTCATTCAACCCTTTTGATTTGGGTTGATTTTTAACCCAACTAATTTTAGAGTGTACAGTAGGAGAATTTGTGGGCGATTGTTCCCGTTTGTAAAAGACTGTCTTGTGACTTAAGGGTACACAATAGATAATGAAAATGTTCGCATGAAAGATTTTTTTTTTGTCATACGGTTAGTAGCGATAGTGTTTGGAAAATGTATGGTTCAGGGTTCGACCGCCGAGGACTGGTCACTTTCCACGGGTGGGCAATATTTCTACGGACGCAATAATATTAGATACAAACACTAATTATAGGGATAAGAATCAAAACTTAAATTAATGAAGCAACGTGTATAACCCGGTGCTTCATTAATTAAAATTTTGATGATAATATATTTTTCCGATATGGTGTTTTCTAGTCTCTCCCTCTCCCCTAACGGACTCGTCGATATATACCCGGAGACGAGATTTCGACGTCAATATACCATCTCGGAAACTCACCTGGTGGCAATAACCAATATATCTTGCAATATTTCCCCTTCTTGACTTGTTCATATATATTTCCATTATTTTGGCAGTCATCAGCGGCTAAGAATAGATTTCTTTATGAATGAAGATCATGACGTCTTGTTAAAACGTTCTTGATTTGTGCCTAAACCTGAACTTGATTCATAGTGGAAAGTGTTAAATTAATATTTAATTGTTTAGCCTCCGTAAATTGATTAATAAATATAGAATATACTCATAATAGCTTGGTTTAACCGCGGTTAACAATATGTTAGTGTACCATCTTAGGTGTTTATTCCTAGGGTTTGTTCATGAGAACACCGCATTGAATTTATGGAGATGTGACATAAACTTACATTACAAAGTTTCAGACAGTACAGTCGCCCTGGACTGGGGTAATCCACGCGTGGGCAGTAATGTGCACGCATGCATTTACCAGGTAGTAAAAAATCATCTCCAGCAAAATTTTAATTAATGACGCACCGGGTTGGACCCGGTGCTTCATTAATTAAATATTTGATCACTGTTCCTATAATTAGTGTTTGAAATCTAATATTACTGTGTCCGTGTATATATTGAAAGTGATCAGTCCACGACGGACGTTCTGTACAGTGTGTTTGTCCAATACTTCCAATAAGTAACTTACCTTGTGCTTCGCATAATGCCCCAAATCCGTTTTTATCAGGGTACAATCTTTATCCCTCCACGCACACCCTTTACCAATCTTGACACAGTCTCCCTGCCAGAAGGTTGAGGAGTTATCCGAGTAGTCCAGTTTGTGCAGGTTATTTCATTTCCGTCCCACGTGACCCATGTATTTTCATTGGCCATATCATTGATTCCTAGCCGTGCTTCTTGGAATCCAGCACTGAAATTGTAAAACAAATATCGTTTTCGATTAATCTATGAAAAACACTATCATTTGCTGACGATGCAACGCTCCAAGCCAATGGATCGGACATGGCAATGTTACAAAATCAAGCCAACATACAACTAAATAACTTGTATAAATGGTGTTCCGCCAATCATTTCAAAAGTAACATTGACAAAAGTAATTACATGCTCTTGCATTCTCCTAAAAATGAACACAAGATTAAGCAGATAAAATTAAAAATCAATGGGTAACCCTTGGAGTCTGTAGGGAACCTCGAATCAAAAAATACTGTCTTTTTTTTAGGAATATTAATGGATGAAAATTTAAAATTCACTAGTCATATTGACTCACTTTGCTCCAAAGTCTTACTCATTATATGTTGCATGAATAAAATTAAAAGAACGATTTCCAAACGTGCATACACTTTTCACTTGTTCACATCCACTTGTTATACGGAATACAAATCTGGGGACATGCAGCAACCGACTGTTTGTTCAAATTACACAAGAGAGCAATCAGAATTATTTGCAACAAGGACTATAACAGCCATACAGATCCCCTTTTCAAAAACGAAAGTATTCTTAAGTTTAACGATCTCTACAAACTGTACGTTTCCCTATTCATTCATGATTGGCACTTCCTCAGACTCCCAGCATCGTTTCAAGATTATTTTACAATATCTGAGTGTGGCACGCGATAATTCGGGGAATTGGTGTGTAAAACACCAAAGACCGCCATTTCCACACAACTGCCTGTTTTCTCATTTATTCATATATGGTCTGGTATTGACGATGGAAAAACAATTCCTAGCAGAGCAAGCTTCAAGAAACATCTAGTTAATAAAATACTCGATGAATATCAAGAGGAAGTGAAATGTAGCAACCCCAAATGCAGTGAATGTGTACATGGTTAATTGCGCATGACAGAGAGGATCACTGATGCGTTCCCTCTAGTGTTGAGGTTTGGAAGGCGAGTCAAGTGGATTCCATCTGCAACAGGCATTAGCGAGTTGCAGATGAGATCTGCTTGATGAGTCATTCAGAATTTCGATATTGTACGGGAGCACGTTTGAGATTCTCTTCTCAGAGATTATACATCCGCATACTGATGTTCCATTTGTGGCCTTTTTTCACTTTTATGACACTGGTGTAATACAAACATTTATTGCATGCTCTATTACACCGTCGACTGGTATGACTATGTGATAAAAAATTGTTCACTGCACTTTGTTGGAGAGTGCCAAAAAGCACGCCCCAATGAATTGAATCTAGACAACTTTATTTAGCTCTGAATAAAATATCAGGACAATTCTAAAAATGTGACATTAACCCTTAACCTTCCATTAACAAATAAAATGTCCCTGGATCCTCCCAAACTAAGAACCAAAGTTAACTGCACAGTCCTATACTCCCCGGACCATCGGCAAAAAAATTACACATTACCGAAATTGTGAAAATACGTTGTTGACCTATGTATGTATGTTCTCTTCTTCAGATCGCGGAAGGTGGCAGGAAGAAAGTCCAAGAGACTATGCCATCTCCTTGCAAATGCATGTACTTTGTACCAACTTTTTTGTCATCATGTGTGTACATCTCTGTAACTTTGTATATTGCAAAATAAATAAATAAATCAAACAATCAATCAATCGCACAGTAGCTAAGTGTTGTACAAACAACAATTTAGTACTTCGACACCGAGTTGACGGACATACGCCATACGTTATTGTTGCAGTCCCGCAGACATTTGAGGACAAAGCAGCTGATCTGGACATCACGTACCACCGGGTAAAGTACCCACCCAGTGGTCCATGATGCTGTTGACCACCCCCCCCCCCCACCCCCCCCCCCCCCCCACAATAAAAAAAAATTATCAGGAATTGTAGTTAAGGGAAAGAACAGATATTTACCCTCACAGAGACCAAGTACCAAATCGCTCTGTTTGTTTAACTATTGAAGCACGTCGAATGTGTGTGTTCCAGCAAGAAAAAAATGTATTTATCTGTTGGGGTTTAATAACACTTTCTATAACCAGGATCACCTCGTTTCGGAGATAAAATATAAAATCATGTAAAACGTCATAGGGCCAGATTCATCCGGACTATGGAAAAGAGCGAGGAGGGGGGAGGGGGGGGGGGGTCGGATGGACTTATATTTGTAATTTGATGTGTATTTTAATAGAATACTGGAGTCAGTCAAGGTAAAAAACGTCACCTGTCACTAATCGTGTCTACTTTACTCATTGCGGCTTCCCAATTCAATTGGATCAACTCTATTCTAGCTATTCAAACACCCCCAGATATACAATACGATATATGTCTAAGTTTTTTCTTCCCTCAAAGTTTTCCCAGCAAGACATCTCATTCCCTGAGTTCCAATGTGTTCTTTTTGCCAGTAGGTACATAGAATAGATCGAAACTCATGGGAGGATCTGTAGAAAATCTCTTTCTTACACCAGTAATTTTAATCGCCCACAGAGTGCAAATTAATCTATTTCGTGATATTTGTGATTCAAAATCAAAAATCACATTTAAAACTTTCCTTTCAAAAGTTACATTTGTAGGAATGTTACCTTGTCACACATCCTTTCCCTTCAGAGGTTTAAACACTGTTTTTTATGAAGAAACAAGCACCAACCTTATTCGGGTTATTGTTACATCCAACCTACAGGAACATGAATCTACATCCGTGATCTCTATACAAATGGATTGCTGGAACATCAACAAAAAATGTCGCCACTCCCCCCCCCCCCCCACACCCTCCTCCCAGACCAGGATGGCGTAGGTTAATCAACGTGATAATTCCTCTTATCGTGACCTTTGATGACGTGAAAGTTGTTACATTATACTGTAGTCACAGCGCCACAGCTTTCACTTCATCAAACGTCATGAAATTTACTTAGCATGAAAACTAGTTACCTGGTATCAACTTTCCAATCTCAGCATTTGTGTTTTTGTCAATAATAAATAAATGTAAATATTAAATTTCAATTGCCATCATTATCAACATATTCATCTTTCGCAGGCATTAAAGTATATTTGTTAAAAGGCGATTGGCGTTTGTGAGGCGCCAGAAAATTGAAAACCTTCAAGAATTTTGTTGTTGCTGTTTTTCATTCTTTATTTATAGACACATCCGTTCCCCCTCACTTCCCAAGATGGCGGCGGTGAACAAACGTTTACATTTGTGACCAACGAGCATTTCCGTAATCCATATGTATAGAGATCAGTGCCCGGTACCCATATATGGAATAGCCTTGATGCATATCATTTCTGAGGCATCGTTTATTTTTAGCTACATCCACCCCATCCCCAGCTAATATGGCGGCGGTTAGAGTATATATCACGAATGGGCGTTCCAGCAATCCAGGTACCTAGAAATTAGTGATCTAAATATGTTACACAATCAGCCCATTTCACCAAGTATGTCTAATCTGGACACGTTCATATAGGTAGACTCTCTCTTCTCAAACGGAGCCTAAACTAAGACACACTGGTCGTTTCATAATCATGTCCAACTACAACTAAACTATGCCTAGTTGGAACGCGTCTACTGGTTTTTTTTATAATAGTGAAATATGGGGTTTCAGGATAAATGGTGTCATGGCAGCAGTACAATTAAAGCTCTGCAAATTGTTATTGGGGGTGAAAAAGGGACACCCAGTTTTATAGAATATGGCGAGCTTGGTGAATATCCAGTCGCGATTGTCCGCCAAGGTAGAATGGTATCTTACTGCTCTACATTGTTAAAATGCAAAAGTCCCCCAATGGCAAATCATTCATGTAACCTGAGAGAGGTGACACAGGAGGATGCATTTAAAAGAAACGTTTGATGACTAAATGCCATCAAGTACTGATAGATGCATTCATTCAAAAAGGGGCCGAAAATGTAGAATCATCGAAAGGCAGTGAACGATACAAGTGTATAAATGAGCTGTTCAGTATGGGGCTATACCTGATTACATTACCATTCTAGCTCTCCGAGAAATCAGTCTGAAATAAGAACAACTAATCATGTAAATGGAAGATATACACTGGCAGATCTGAAAACAGCTTTATCTGTGACATGAGAGGCGCCGAATATCACTTCGTTATAGATAGAGGATATCTAGTGTTTTTGAGTGGATACCGAAAATTATCTCATGATGACCAATACAAATGTTTACTTTTCACGAGGGCGTGCGCGAGCGAGAGTGCGTGCGGGACCGAAAATAACCATTTGTCGCCGTCACAAGTGACATAATTGTCGGTATCCACTCAAAAAACAATAGATTTTCTTTTTATTATATGCTTTGTATAAGAATCTGATAATTTCACTCGTTTCAACCTTGAATTGAAATTAATGAAAGTAAACAGCGCATTGAATCATTGATACGCGGAAGTGATTTGATCGATACTCAGAACAGAAAGCGTCTTGAGGTCTGATTCAGTTGGCGGGTTTCTAGTCCAAACATGGCCTGAAAGTCCATAACAGAATTTTTTGGTTTGGTACGTCCTCTGAAAGGCCGTACCCAACCAAAAACTTATATTACGGACTTTCAGACCATGTTTGGACGAGTGGGTTTCATGCACTAATTGAAGGTGAATACATGTTGAATTATTGCTAGATTTTCTTTTCATTATACGTTTCTAGAACAAATTAATCATTTCCTGTGATGCTTTGGCTCGTATTCATCTTGAAGTGATGCTTTGAAAGCCGCCATTTTGATTGATAACCCGAAAGTGAAAATTTCTGTATCTTCACAGTCGGTGATACGATTTCTATCTTTCCACAGTTTTTTGGATAATCTACCGTTTAGCGTATAACAAAATGTATCATTCATAAACAATTACGACAAAAATCCATACCAAAATGTTATAGAATTTGCCTACAAAAGTTGACTTCTACGGCCTTCTTAGTGTTAAAAACATTGCCGTATCAAAAAAACTAATCCTATTCATCAAAAAGCCACAGAAAAGCGCAAAGTCAATGGATTCGACATATGTAGTCGTGCATACGTGTATCTGTCTGTATATAAAAGTTGTGTTGACGAGAAAATCAGTGGGAGCAGGGTCAAGCGAGTGCAGGAGTGTGTGAGGGTGTTTAAATATGTGGGGTGGATGTGGGTGGTTGATGGTTGGTGAGAAGATGCGTGTGTGAGAGAGAGAGAGATAAAGAGAGAGAGAGAGAGAGAGAGAGGTAGCGCGCGAGTCTGTGGGCGAGTGTGTAGATGTGGATGCGTGTGTCTGCCTGTGCATATAACCAAAGTAACCAAAGACATGTACAATTCCAGGAATTCTCCCCTTTCACAATAGATAATCAGAATCGATTCTCGCCAACGCTTCTCGAGGGAATACAATGAGAATCAACTTTGATTCTCGCTAAATGTTTATTGGATTTCTGTCAGATTCTGAAAGTTTCATTAAAAACCTCGAGAATTCTACCCCTTTGTTTCTCCCTGATGCAAAGGTTATATGCCAAAAGCAACCGGAAATTACAAAACTATTGGGGAAAACGTGTATACAAACGTCAGCCTTGTCCTTCTCGGGGAGTTGATTGCGACAAATATTTACGTTGACACTGAAATCTACGCTGTCTCGGAAATTTCCGTGAGTGATCCGGTAACTTGATCGGGGTGAAAAATGCTGTCGGCCTTTTGGATGAAGCCAATAAATTCTCGCTTTCCAGATAATTTATTTAATCAATACGAATGCATTCGATGATATAAGAAACATAGGGATACTTTTGCTTATCAAAAATTGTGGTTTTGTCAAATGGTCAACTTTTTTTCAAATTCGCGGCTTATTGTCCCTTTAATTCTTTGTATGACACAGTATGTTTAAAAAATAAATTAAATTTCACATTTTTCGAAAACAAATTTTCTCCACGAGCTGGTTCTGATGATATCCATATTTGTATGATTTTACTGAGAAACTTCCTACGTAGTTTTGGCTGTGGTAATGTTATTCTGGTTAATTTGTCGGCCGTTTTTTTTTTTTGCCGCTATGTTAGGTAAAGGCTTAACTCAAACTTCTTCTTAAAAGACGCGATCTTTGACATGAATGCTATTTTAAGTAGATCGACCATTACGTAAGTAAGAATATCCCACAGAACTCTATATTATCGATTAAATTATGGGAGGGAAAGCAAACGTCTCACCTGACAAGCTCTTTCCAGATCACAACAAATTGATAAAATCCGTTCTATAGGTGGCAATGCCTGTCTGTACGTCGGTCGGGGACCAACGAATTTTAAACTCAATAACTTATAAAATACTTGGTGAAATGACTCCATATCTGGTATGCAAATGTATCTTATTTATGTCTAGTCCAGACTTCAATACAGGCATTATTTGAAGTATTTTTTGTCAGAGTTATTGCCCTTAGTGGACTTGATTTTACCACCCATCGCAGATTACGTACTAACTCGCAATTTTTACTGTCAGATATTAATATTTTTGACCGGGTTTAACCCGGAGGTCCATTGGCTGGAACTTTGCTTATGATTGTTGTGCTTTGCAACAAATTCGCAATTATTGCGTTGGTGGAATCTCCACTCTGTGGGTGATTTAGTGATAATACACTCTACACGTACTGTATTTTATAATTGCTGAACAGCGCATTGCAGTTGTTGTAAGTTGTTTGCAAGTTACATGACCCTGATGCAGTTGTTTTAAATTGTTCGCTTGTTATATGACCCAGTTGCAATTGGAAAAATCTTGCTTCAATGTGATGTGTTTATGAAATGCAATGGACACATTTCATTCTTTCTTAATTGACTCATAGTTTGTAGGTTTGTGGCAGTACTTACACATTGTTGATGACAAACAGTCCAGTTTGATTATCGTACAAGGTAGCTAAATGACCGTCCGTGTTGTTGCACTTCTGTGCTGCCTCATATCGAGATAAGTTACCTCCAATATACCAGTAACATACTTCTCTATTCCATAAGTGTGCACCATACGTCGGACACGTTAATTCATAAGCTGAAAAAATCAAGCACATTACCCCTTTACCTTACATGAAAAGCAGACGACACATGAAAACAAAATTCTTGAATAACTAACTTTTTTCATTTTTTGTCTCAAAAACATAGGTTATGACCCCTCTTTGGAACGAGCTCGACGAGCTCGTTCCAGAGATGGTCATAACCTATGTTTCTGAGACAAAAATGAAAAAAATAATGAAAATTAATTGGCGATTTTTGTGAATAGCGCTGGCCGGTTTTGGCCGTTACGCCGGGTATAGGGTTAACTGAAAGAATGATATATCAAAGTTTTTCTATCCGATATGCATAAACTTTTGCGCTTTGGAAAATTTATCATTTTGTGTTAAGTTATCCATATAAACTACAAAAGGGAAGGGATTCAACCAGAATTTAACCCAACAGCACTACATAAATTGTTGTTGAACCCTGTTACCTAATCTGTTCTGCATACAATATTCTACAGAGTGCTATCATGCAGAACTCGGCATTGGAGGAATTAAAGACATCATACGTTACCTCCGCCAACATGTACGGTATTTATTTATTTATTTATTTATTTATTGGTGTTTAAGGTCACATATTTCTGCACAATGGTTAATCATAACCGCGACAGTTTTACGGGTGGAGGAAGCCGGAGTATCCGGAGAGAACCACCGAGCAACGGCGAGCAACTGTCAGCTCCCCAACATACGAACTCCACACAAGCAGGGTTAGCATTGTTTGAAGACAGGTGCATCATTGACGTGCAGTACGACTTAGTACACAACCTCACCGTGCCCCCACGTAGGCAATGGGGGTGAAGTGTCTTTCCCAAGGACACAACGCGGTTGCCGCAGGTGGGATTCGAACCGAGGACCTCTCGGCTTGCAGCCTGCACCTCTACCTACTGAGCCACCGCGCCCCCTAACATGTACGGTATGTGGAGGTCTAATACCTGGATGTCGGTTTTTAAACACCGAGCCGCAGGCGATGTGTTTAAATGAGACATCCGGGTATTAAATCTCCGTATACCATACATGTTGACGGAGATTACGTTTTTGTCCCGTTAGAAACACAAAAGAAACATAGTTGAGAAAAATTTGTGGACGCGTTTCTCACGTTCCGAAATCAGCATGGAAATTGTTTTGTTTTTACAAACGCAGAAGACAACAGATAGAGTTACATCCCTTGTCTTTGAGGAAACGAGTGAACAGTATTTTGTTCACATATCTTCCACTGAGTTCCATTGTCTTCTATTTGCCTGCTGGCACATAGAACACATTGGAACTGAAGGGACGATATTTGCTCTTATTTTATTTTTCTTAAGCTGTTTCATTTTAATTATTCGACTATTTAATTTATAACAGCAAAATAGGATGGAATTGTCGGAAATCTGATAATATTTGTGACTATTTACTAGTTTTTTTTTCGTTCGCAATTTATATCGAGGCCAGCGGAAGCGAAACGCGTTCATTTAAACCATATACCCCTGATGTATCACGAGCCCATATACCCTGGATGTTGCATGCTCTCATATACCTTGGATGTTGGGTGCACCCTTTGTCATAGCTATTTGTCCAAGGCATTCTGACCAATCAAAAGACAGAATGTATCGGGGTACAGGGACAAATGTTTGTGTCTGTTTGTTTATTGGGGTTTATCGGCACTTTCAACAACCAGGTTCACATCATATCGGGAAGTTTCGCTGATGGGTGAGCCGGAGTAACCTGAGAGAACCACCGATTAGTGGCGAGGAACTGTCAGACTCTAACTTACTAACTAGTCCATGAGGAAGGAGCCAAAATTTGGCTAATTTATATACAAGTTGGCGATGCAAATTGTCACTACTGTTTTAATAGTTATCTGTCAGTAGTTGTATGTCCGTCTTTTAGAAAAACATTTGCCTTGTTTTTCCGCATTCTCCATATTATGTGAATTCAAAAAAAACATTATAAAGGGTAAATTGTTCAACATTTAAATGGTATGATAGGTCTATTTCAGTACCTCGGTGCGACTATCGGTTCATCGGCTGACAGTTGAGATGATTTTTTATTGTTTTCCATAGAACCATGAACACAGCATATGGTGAAGATGGGTGTTGAAGGAGGCAGGTGTATTCCGAAATTCAAACCTTCCATACAAAGTCTAAAAGTCAATTAATTGATTTGAGAAGAAGGGTAAACAATTTCATCGTGCTATTAATATTTGTGGAAGATGTAGCTGAGTTTATTCGGGTTTGGAATCAATCGAGGGGGGGGGGGGGGCATTAAGGTTGTACAATCTTGAGGATGAGAATTGAGAATTTGGTGGGTGGGGGGAACTAATATTAAAGAACTGCGGACCAAATCCTTCTCTACATCAATTGCGTATTATTTTCAGTTTGGGAGCTGGTCCATTCTTTTTGAGATTTGAAATTAATGACTTTTAATGAGTATGGTATACCTAGAATTCGCATTCTGTTTCCATCCACCCAGCAGGGTCAGAGCTTGGTTAACTCCCTCCCGACCCCCCCCCCCCCCCCCCCGTGCCAACCGAGGAAAGTGAAGCAATGCTTGTTTACTGAACGTGTGATCTGTTTTACTGGTAAATTAGGCCTCAGTCACCAATGCTAGGGGAGGAAGTTCTCTAAAATGGGCAACATAGGTATAAACGATTGATTGGACTTTACTTTATATCCATGTTGCGGTCACGATTAGCTATTACGCAGAAATATGTGACCTCAAACAATAAATAAATAAATAAATAAATAAATAAATAAATAAATAAATAAATAACGCCTGTGTAAGGCAGTTTAGTAGTATAGCATGTAGAATATAGGCATGATAAGGGAGGACTTCGGTGGGAAACCTCAGACTTTACGGAATGTTGTGAAATATTTTGGATCACGCAGCGGCGTAGTCACAGGGGATGGGGTACCCCAAATTTTCTCTGTCCCCTCCTCCGAAAAGAAACATTGGCCCTTTGAATGTATAGAGTCTCCAATACAGGGGAACACACTCTATAAATACCCCAGATTCACTCTTAGAACACTGAATTTCGCAGAATGTTCTTGGGTGGGAGGCCTTGTCCTAACTCGGACGCTCCGGCAGTTACCCCCAACTATCACTTCTCTTTAAGCGAAGTGGGAGAAGGGGGTAACAACTGGAGAATCCTAGTTAAGAATAGGGGAGGCTTGCACCTCCTCACAGCGGCCTTCGAAATACCATGTTTGGCCTACCAAAACTGGCTAGCGCAACCGCTTTTATAGAATCCTGGCTACGCGCCTGGGATTAAATAGGATGTTAAGGTTTCCCGCGCGAGTGGCCGTGTTGTTACGTCATTGACATTGTGACAGGTGCGTTACAGCGCATGTGCAGCACATATTTTTAGGATGACACGTGTTTCTGCAGGCTATTTTGTTATTGGAGGCTGCAATATTTATTTCTACAGTACTACCCCAAACACTGTTTATCTGCCTCGGATTGTCAGAGAATCCTCGTTTCCGACTACCCCGACCATCTGAAACTCATCATAACCTAACCGTCCTATTCCAGACTGCCCTTGCTTATTCTTCCATTAACCGAATTAACGAAATCAGATAGCTCGATCAGGATGAGGCAACCAGTCAAATCGCTTCATTCACCATAGCCAATATCTACCTTTACAGCTCATTGTTCAAATGGAGGCTATACATCTTGTTTTTGTGTTCGTATGCCAGTAGTGCGCAATATTTGCACAACACATACTGCACATTGGCACGCGATGGATTTATCAAGATCTGATGGCGTGTTTGTTCATTACATGTGAACACGCTAAATATGCTGAAGGTTGCATGTGTGTCGTATATGACACTCATAGAGCGTCTATGTAGAGTCTTGACCGTGGCCTCCGTGACTCCTAGGCCACTGTTACTGTCATGTCCACGGCAAGCGATATCTATCGTGTGACCATTGATAGCTTCCATTGATTTCGTCCGGTGATGCAATCTTCTACCACCCATGATGGCTTGTCCCACGGCAATATGGTTTCCTACCATTCATTTTTCTTGGTCTGAGGTCACCACTATCTGCCCTGCATTGGACCACTACACTACTGGCTTGTTATCTTCCTCTGACCGTGTCTCGAACATCCGCTTTAGACCAATTCTTAATATGCTGAGTCAGACTCCACTGTGCATCCTCGCCCGTATCTATCTACATAATTATTTGTACATATGAGGTGAGAAATACTGAACGTGCCCGTGGGCTTGTACACAACACAGGCTGCACATGGGAACACGTTGGATGTCTCGATGTGTGTCTGTGTGTACAACGTATGCATAACACATGCAGCATAAGGCACAAGGCAGACACTGGATGTACCAATATGTGCAAGTGCACATTGTTCGCACAACACAGCACATAGGCACACACGAGTATTGGCTTCTAGATTCTTCCACATTTACTAGTGACTTGTAACTTGTTGGCTATCCCATGTGTCCTGTCTCGCTCTCTGTCATTTACCAAGTCATAGTAGGCGCAACCAGATCCCCCTATCCATCTAAGCTCGAATCTATCTATACAGCTCTCAGATCCTGTGCATGGAAGAATACGTTATGTATGAGAGAATGTCGACCATACCAAGATGTGCTTATGTTCCATCTGATTGTTAGGCATAATACCAGCGTATAGTCAAAGAGACTACAGAATGTTCACTGAAGTAGGTCAAGTGCATATGTGTTTTTTTCCACAGCCCGTGACCCCTGAAGTGGTAGTTGACTATGGCGCTTTAACAAACAATCGACTGAAGTTTCCATTGCCAGTGTTCATTTTGCGTTATATAATTATGAAAACATAAAAAGAAAACGGAAGATGCTGGTATGTTGAAAGGGCCTTCCTGTTTCTGTTTGATCTACGAAGTTATATTGTCGTTTATCGTTCATCCAGTCACATGAAGAATGGCATCATCGATTGCTCTTATACATTCATCTTGTCAAAGTTCTCAGCTGAAACGAAGTGCAAGCGTTCAAGTCCCCATTTAGTTCCCACATACTCCCGACTGGCTTCCATTTGATACATATATAATGTTTAAGATATGAGATGAAGAAGAACAACAGATCAGACCGTAGCTGTATAAATGGACAAACTAGAAATACGTTTTTTTTCTAAAACAAAATACAAGAAGGTTGAAATTTGATACGGATAACCGATTCATCTAGTTTACTACTGGCCCTGAAAGGGGAACGGTGCTTGTTTATTATTGTAATCAAGCTTCGTTTTACTTGTAAAATAAGACTCGGTTACCAAAATCTGCATTGAGTGCCCTCTATAGTGTGCACTATGGGTATAAACGATTGCCCAAACTTGACAATGACATGCTATAACTGTAGATATTGAAAATAATATTACTCACAAGTAAATAAATAAGTATAAAAACTATAAATACTATTGACCAACCAGTAAATAACTTATAATCACTGAAAGTGGATCCCTTAATAAAAACACATCTCGGAAGTACATTTTCTACTTTATCGTAGCGTCACAGTCCGCGCAGACGCAGAAATACCAAGTATCGCCATCCCAATTTTATCAATATATTGCTACTAATACACACTACAATCAGGGCTCGCAAAATCAATTATGTACCTCTTTGTTTTGAGCTTACCTGGCTCATTGTCTTTGGTCATGCATAAAGGGAACGATTAGACCCTGATATACTACTAATGATCATAATTAGTTAAATCTACTCTTGCTGTATGCCCACGAACCATTTTGCAGATCCCAGAGGAAGATCTTTCAGAAAAATGTAGTGGCAACCCCCCTCATGACCCATTTGGTACCCTCAAAGTTGTCTGATACATGGAGTAAACACTGCACAAGCAGTGACAGTAGCGGTTAGAGGCAAGTGCACCTTCGACTTGCAGTATGACTTAATAGACACAGCGCAGTTACCGCTGTTTAGGATTGAACCGTCTACCTTTCGGTTTAACGTCCAATGCTCTGAGCTCTCTGGGCGATCGCTCTGATATCAAAATGCGAGATTAAACTGATGATGCACTGTTTTATTTGTCTAAATAACCTTTTCTGATGATAACCTTACAATGTCCAGTCGGTTTTCAGATTCTTGGAGCAATCAGAGGATTCTCTGTTGATGTTCGTAAGTTTCTACGTTGAAATCGCGTCTTTTTACCCAGCAGATAGGTCGCAGAGCAGATTATTTTTAGTCACAAGAGTAAGATGGAGGGGGTATTTGTCAATCCCTTTGCATTTATTAAGTAGCAGGGTTATCGACTGAGGCGCAATTCATCTGAGTGAGACGTAACTTTTGTTTTAAGCAGGAAAATACGCTGCACAAACATAGAGTGGTCTGGTAGAATTTCTATCTTATAGACAATCAGGTGGATCTTTAACCGATTGGGCAGTGTGAATCTGAGATGTTTCAAGCATAAGGACGTAACATGACATTGTTTCACGTTATTTGTTGTTCCCGGTGAAACAGTTTTGGTGTCCTCTCTAAAAGTGTACATTCTCTCTATTTATTTTCAACCCCCGAATAAATTATTAAGAAAATCTTAAAGTTTTGAAATGCGTTCTTTCCAGAGCTTGAGGTAGAGATATATATCCATAATACACCCATGGTGTACCATATGTTCACCACGAGTTTTGAAGAGGTGTTAAGGGCGAGCCTTTGGCGCGCGGTAACACCTCTTCACCACGAATGGTGAACATTTGGAACACTAAGCTACATTGGGTATATTTTATTTATACCATGATTGTCAGATTAATAAGTGATTGAATGTTAAATAAATCTATATTCACACGTGCGAATCTGTTTTTGTTTACATGAGCACCGACGGGCGTACTTTCGCAGACAATTTTAACGCCGAAACGAAATAGAAAACCAAACAGGCAAATTACGGGGCCCTTTGTCATTTTAATAACATAATGACATACTATTTCGAATTCTGGATGCTTTATTAACATGAGACAACGTATGTTTGTTATTTTTAGTATCTTATAAGGTAAACTTAATTTAAAAAGTAATGAATAATTGCCGGTTTCATTTCACTATTCACGAGGTGACGAGTGATAAATTTAGACAAGTTTGCATTCAAGGCGAGGTCACTAAATGTCAGCTTGGATGTAGTTCCACTGTAGGTGTAAATTTTAACTACTAAAATACCATTGTTGGCGTGTTCACCACAGTAGGTGTGTAAAGCTAAAATTTATGTCATAGGCTGTTCATATATAGTAGAATAGGTAATCATGGTATAAAACCGATTTTACAATAGTGAAACTACACTTTCTAGACGCACTATGTAGTTTTCAAAGTCTGTCGTCTATGATAACTCAGTTTTTAAAGACGGTTATATTTTTGTCAAACGTGCTTTTAGTAGCGGATTCAGTAGGTTTTTGAGTTTGGGGGATGCTATATTCAAATTATGTGTAGCGGCGAATTCGGGGCAATTATTCCCTCTTTCGTCCGTCCCCTCCCGTCAAATGTGCTTGGACTACCTGTCGATTTGGAAATGTGAGGAAACTGAATCGCCGATGCTGTTTCCGTTTGTTTTTTACTTATTCCATCCGGTTTTCGTTAAATTTTGTTTAGAAATTCCGACCTCTTAAGTTAGGTGTGTCGCGACCTGATCGTGATCTGATAGAAAAAGTACTGTACTGTATTGCATGTGCTCTGTATTCAAACGTTAAGAAAGGTTTATAAGGGGTATGATGAAAGGTTTTGCTAACTGGGGAAGACCAATTAAAATAATGCATACGACGGAATCTGGAAAATAGCATAAACATTAATTTTCTTTGAATGAATGCAAGAACTGTTTCTTAGTCACCAGTTGATCTTACCGAACCTTTAATAACTTCGCCAGTATTATTCGCTATTCATTTTAGTTAACTAAATAACCATGAATGAAGACTAGCCACAGCTCTAGTTTACGACTGCGTCCCGTAGATCCTTTAGCTGTTAATATTTTGATGTTTGGAATGTGACTTAAATACTTATTGATTGGAATATATATTCCTGGGGTACGAAAGAATATCAGTATATCATCGTGGATAAAACGACAGTATAGCGGTATAAACAGCCCACAACAGCGTCGAATTTCTAGCGAGAGCTTGAAGTATTGGTTGATACGTTCTACAGCTAATATTAACGCATCTTCTTGGCCACGTATTTTCAGTCAAAATCGGCCAAGTTATAACTCGATAGATATTGCGTTGATTTAAAGTAAATTAATGTTTGTGGTATTTTCCAGATTCCGTCGTCTGGAATATATTAGTTGGTCGGAAAACAAGCAACTGAAATAGTCCATACCAGTGAATCTAGACATGGGCGTTGGTCTATTTAACCCCTTGAACTCTAGTGGTACCTTCCATGCCAGTTCAATAGAAGCACTTGGAAGAGTCCATATTCATTATTTGTGGTAGTCCAATCAATATTTTCAACGTGCAGCCTCGAGGCTGCACGTTGAAAATATTGATTGGTCTACCCCACACATTTACTGAGGAGCCATCCTATTTAATGACGTTTTGACGTATCATGTTCCTGGGCGGAAAAGCGGCTGCTAGGGTTCAAATGGTTAGGGCCTAGAGTGGTTCGAGACCATAATATTGTCGAATTCCTCATCGAATTAAACGTATGGCGTGAGACCTTGGTACGCATCTTGAGAATTTAAGTGACATCATTAAGATGAAAAAGAATACGAAATCATGATCTTATATACAGGTCTGAATCGTAATATTTTCTGTAAAGCTCCAACCTTTTAAAACCCATGCTTGCCCAGTGACGGCGTCAATACACTCATTAATCGGTAACTGTACACAGTTAACGAGTTATTCATAAATAACCACCCACATGATAAAAGGGTCGTGCAGGGTTTGGGCACATATACTATATGATGCGTATCTGATGAACTAAGTGATGTCATAATTTTATAAATGGGTAATGAGTTTGTTCATTGGGATTTAACGTCACTACCAACAGTGATGGAATATTGTGTATGACAGTTTTACGAGTTGGAGGAGCCAAAGTACACACAGGGCACCACGTTGCAGATCGTAACTGAGGGGTTGTACAGTTAATTGACCGAACACAAATGGGGTTAGCAATGGTTGAGAGCAAGTGAGCAATCGACACTTTGAGTGCTTTAATACTAAACGGCACGATGTTCCCGATGGACAATAGAGATTAAATCTCATGGCCAATAACAACCCAGATGACATGCGTCAGGATCGAACCGTCGACATTTCGATTTGACGTTCAATGTCTAAACAATTTGTTCAACTGTATTGCATTATTTTGTTTGTCGTCACAAATCACAACAACCAGCAGAAGCAGGAGAGAATTGATTTATGTCGGTACTAGACCTACCGAGATCTACACACCACAGTAACGTCATTAAATCATACGTTGAGTTATTATATAGGATGTCCCACGTGTAGGGATCAATGTTCCTCACATTAATGGTATTTGCTGCTTGTGCGTTCATCGAATGTCTCAACTGCTTGGCCGCTCCCGCGCCTCACGATCAACCTAAAATGTGCTCTCCCTCTCTGGTAATCGTGAGTACTTAGTTTTATTTCTTACTTGATGGGCTAACTGTAATCAGAAGTTTGATGATAATGTACAAATATTGGAAAAAGATATGAGCAATACACCTGTATGCGCTCTCAATCATCTTCTCTGCTCAAAAGCTTTTCGTTATTTACAAACGTATAGACCAGTAAAACACTGGACTAACATTGTATAGTTTATAGGTGCATGTAATAGACATGACAATGGATAATTAGACTGCTACGCGTATGGTCCAATAGTCCTGTTGCCGAGTCTGTTCAATATCATTTAAATAACAAATGCTATGTGGGCGCAAATGATTCAAGGCGTATTCTCCCAGTGGAGTAAAGGAAACAACCCAACGCTGAAATACGTAGCTACATAATAGATCTTTAAGAACGCTATTGATCATCAAATATAACAGAACTTTGTTTCCTCGCCATTCCCATCAGTTTATAAAATACTTTATCGCAGTACACAATATATATGACACATAAACAAATACGTTTTAGCGTCATGACTTTACGAACTCAAAAAGCCTGGAAATGAAGATGTTTTGATCAATAATGGGTCACTGTTTGACATGAAATAACTGAACACTGTTCACCTCAGCCGAAGATTACTGAGGTTCAGATTTATTTATTTATTTATTTATTTATTTATTTATTTATTTATTTATTTATTTATTTCCTTTTATATTGGTACTAAATGCCACACCGGGATCCACCGCTATGTCGTGGCGATAATATAAGTTACAGGACGTTCAGGTAGCGGATACGGTATCATATGAGGCGAGGTGAAAACAATATTGGACGAGGCGGTACGCCGAGTCCAATATTGTTTTTGCCGAGCCTCATATGACACCGTATCCGCCACCTGAACGTCCTGTAACGTATTTATTATGCCAGCGAAAACAAAATAACAATCAAATTTGAACGCCGGCACATTTTCAAAACTGGTGCAAAACGCTATGTAAGTTGTAACAAACGTGCACAGTTGTCTCCCTGTTTGTGTATAATTTCCTTGACAACACAGACAACAGCGATAGACGCTTTTCTTCGTACTTTCACTTTGTCTTGAGTGTGCAGGAAATGTCCGAAACGTCCGATTTTATAGAATTCGAACAAAATAAATGTATCTCGCATCTATTCCTTCATAGCTGTGATTCATTTCTTACAATTTCATTATAGTGCAGTCGATATTTTTAAAAAGAGAGAAAATGAGACATATAGACACGGAGGGACGTTTGATTGATCCGTTATCGGTAGATCGAATACAGTAGTATTTCTCACTTCAAATAATTAAATTTACATTTAGAAAATAAATTTCACAATAAATTTATTATAAAACGAGGAAAATGAGACATATAGACACGGAGGGACGTTTGATTGTACTGCAATTTCTTCAATATGGATATAAAAGCACCGCGAGGTGAGGAATTTCCACGTCGAAACAAAATGGCGGTACTGACCTAATACGAGTTTCGTATTAGGTCACCTCGGGCTGCAGGTGACCCAATACGGCTCAGTACCGTCCCACTATTCGGGGGCTGTGATTGGCGAATTTCATTAGCTGGCATAATAATGTAAGTTGCAGGGCGTTTAGTTGGCAGATACAGTGTCATATACGGCGAAGAGAAAACAATATTAGGTGAGGCTTTGCCTCACTTAATATTGTTTTCTCTTCGTCGTATATGACACTTTATTATGCCAGCTAATGAAATTCGCCAATCACAGCCCCCGAATAGTGGGACGGCACTGAGCCGTATTGGGTCACCTGCAGCCCGAGGTGACCTAATACGAAACTCGTATTAGGTCAGTACCGCCATTTTGTTTCGCCGTAGAAATTCCTCACCTCGCGGTGCTTTTATATCCATATTGAAGAAATTGCAGTACAATCAAACGTCCCTCCGTGTCTATATGTCTCATTTTCGCTCGTTTTATAATAAATTTATTGTGAAATTTATTTTCTAAATGTAAATTTAATTATTTGAAGTGAGAAATACTACAGTATTCGATCTACCGATAACGGATAAGTCGGCCTGGCCCTAACTTGACAAAGGGTCTAAGCTTATTGAGGCTAGCACACAACAGTTTGGGTATGGTGTTCGCCTCGATATTTCAAAAGCTTTAGAAAAAATATATAACCCATAAATGCGTTGTTAGAAAGTTGAAAAATATATATAGTGTGAATAAATAAACTGAGAAAAAAATTGTCTTATCCCGGGAATAGATTAATTTCATTTTTTCTCGTTGAGCTCATTCTATAGTCTCTGTTGTGGTAAATGGATAACGTCGCTTCGAAAATGGATTTAATTCCATTGAATAATTATAAGATTGCACAATGATGAAATTGTAGGGAAATGAATGAAAGTCAATGGGAAAAGATGTGAGATACATTTATTTTGATCGAATTCTACAAAATCGGGCGTTTCGGACATTTTCTGCACACTCAAGACAAAGTGACAGTACGAAGAAAAGCGTCTATCGCTGTTGTCTGTGTTGTCAAGGAAATTATACACAAACAGGGAAACAACTGTGCACGTTTGTTACTTACATAGCGTTTTGCACCAGTTTTGAAAATGTGCCGGCGTTCAAATTTGATTGTTATTTTGTTTTCGCTGGCATAATAAATACGTTACAGGACGTTCAGGTGGCGGATACAGTGTCATATGAGGCTCGGCAAAAACAATATTGGACTCGGCGTACCGCCTCGTCCAATATTGTTTTCACCTCGCCTCATATGATACCGTATCCGCCACCTGAACGTCCTGTAACTTATAGTATCTGCCAACTAAACGCCATGTAACGTATTTATTATGCACGGCATGCTAAAATGTCACTGGGGAAGTTAACTCAACGAATAGTTGAATGATGCGCACTTCTCGAAAAATGTAAACAAAACAGACGATGTTTACATACGCAACAAAGGGAGTAATTTTGCTTCCGCATTCTAAAAAATCACTCGTGACTTGCTCTATAACCGCCAATGTTTTGGGCTGGTTTGACATTTTATTATAACAGTTTCATTCAATCGAATGCAATGTTTATACGACGGGGCTATTTTATAAGGTGGGTCTTCTGTACGACTGCGCTGCAGCATGTACGTTAGTGTAAATTAAAAACTGAGGCGTGTGGATATAACCATAAAACAAAATGGCTGACGGGCACCTAATATTAAATTAATATTGGGTACTTTTCAGCCATCCTGAACCTAATATTGCGGAGTCTATGTTTCTTAGTAACTTCATTTGATTGGATAAACAAATTTACTAGCATAATAAAGAGTTAACCAATGAAACTTCCTTAACTGAGTACTGGAAGCCAAAATTTGCCCCAAAATAATTTAGCATTCTACCATTTAAAATAAAACAAGTCTTTAACCCTTTACCTAACACGAAAAGAAGACGACACTTGCAAACAAAATTCTTGAATAACTAATTTTTTTCAGGTTTTGTCTCAAAGACATAGGTTATGACCCCTCATTGGAACGAGCTCAATGAGCTCGTTCCAAAGAGAGATCATAACCTATGTTTTGGAGACAGAAAATGAAAAAATAATGAAAATTAATTGGCGATTTTTGAGAATAGCTCTGGCCAGTTTGGGTCGTTACGTTGAGTAAAGGGTTAGAGTCGTAAAACGATCCGAGGTTCTAATCGATTTTAGTGAACGAGGTTCAGAAATGTTATAACGAATCGTGACCAAGTAGAGATTCTCTTCAACACATAATGTGTGATTTAACCCTTCATCAAAACATCACAAAAATCGCTAAAAAAATGTTTTGCTTTCTATTTTTGCTTCTAAAGAATAGCATATGTCCCTCAGTGGAATGACGGATCTTCGAGATTCGTTCCAATAACAGGTCATAAACTGGGTCGTGGGAGGGATGGGTCCGCTAGTAACATATACGAGAAGATAAATTCAATTCTACTTCCGAAACTGATCAATTGATGTAATAATAAGTTTGAGAGAAAATACCGCGAATGGTATTTTATCTCAGCTCTTTTATTGCATCAAATGACCAGTGGCGAGTTTCTGCGGAAATAAGTTGGGTTAATGTTCTTTTAATGAATTATGTTTTGCAAACGGTACGTGTGTGTTCAATATGGAAATTTCGGTGTATTGAGATTACGATCGCATGATACCGATACTGCGCAGTATATACGAGATACCACACAGTTCTAGGTTCAAACCAAGCCCTCATGCCACCACCACTGTGATGTCCTGGAACCAGTCTAGTCCTTAAACAGTCCATCGCCTATGTTTGGATTCACTCTGAAAAGCGAAACTACGAATCTAAACATACCAAAAACATTCATTTTCTTTGAATCAACGCAAGAAACGTTGCTCAATCGAGACATGATTTGATCGACTTTTTAAGACATTGCCAGTAGGAATGACGGCTCACCAGAGCAGTAGTTTTTATTATGCTGTATAGTTCCCCCAATGGTGTTAGTTTCTTAATGCTGGTGAGGTGAATTTACACCAAGTGACTGACATATATGTAACTGCAACAAGATAGAATTTCTGTATATCTTTGTGAGTAAAGGGACAAACTCCAGGAAAAGTGCTTAACTGGTAACGTGCTAAGTTTTTTTTGGTTGTCAAAATTTTGTTCACATATTACTGCCTTGTTACAATTAATGGAGAGCGCCTATAGGCACTCTCCCATTGATTGTAACAGGGCAAATCCACCCAGACTTAATAATATCACATCAATAATTAATTGAAGTACATCCACAGAATATGACCCCTTTTGCTCTGGTACCCACACTTCAGGATAAAGCCCCAAAATGGGCTTCCAGCACTCAACCAGTTAAACAAACAGCCAATCACAGCTTCGAAGTCCTTTCATCATTAGACTGGTGGCCCGAGAGCTTGTGTGCAAGCTCTCAGGATACCAGTCTGATTCGACAACATGTAGGTTAAACATCCTGTGTTAAGTATACGAGATATCAAGCCATTCTGACGTTATTTCATAGGAATATACATATGTATGTTCATATTAGGTCCACCTCTGTTGTATCCATCAAAATAATACCTCCCCCGCTGTGAAAAGAAGATCTGATTTGAATCGACAAAATTTTGACTCAAGTATTAACCGCCCTCTTGTATTAATCCCCTGAACCTGATCAATCCGGTTGTAGTGCCTAATTTTGACAACCACCCGTTACCTACTCACCCTGTATCCATGCACGACAATGCATGGCCGCATCGTTCCCACGCTGTGAGAGCATTCCTTCAGAATGAAGCTATTACAACAATACCTTGGCCTGCAATGATCCCCAATTTGATCCCCTTAGGACACATCTGAGACCTTCTTGGACGTCGTGTGTAAGCAAGGGGTTCGCCTGTACAGAATTTGGCCGCTCTGGAAGATGTATTGTATGAGGAGTGTTAGTAGTTGCCTCTGTACCGTATCACAAGGCTCACTGGTAGCATTGGGATGAGGGTTCAGACTGTCATCCGGGCACGTGGTGGATATACTCGCTACTGACGTCAGACACTATTATTGTGTTCTGGAGATCACAAGTTACATTTTTTGTCAGTAATTACAGGCATCATTGTTTCATCGTGGACCGTTCCAGAACCATACTTGTCGAGAGAACATTTTTCCTTCAAAAACATTAGTGACAGATATGCGAATTGCCGAAGGCGTCACACGAAGCACGCAGAGCTGATACAAGAGTGGATATTGGTTTGTTTGTTTCTTTATTTGGGGTTAACGACGCTTTCAACAGCCAACGTCACGTCGTGTCTGAAGGCGGAATGGCGAGTGGCAATAGTGGAGATAAACTTTCAGACTATCCAACTTCCTAACGCTACAGAAGAAGAGTTAACAGCAGTTGGGGCAAGTGCCGCATCGACGTGCAGTAACCTTAGTACACAGCGCCACCGTTGCCTCACGTGAAGAATTAGGATGAAGTATCTTGCTCAGGGCCACAATGCAATTACCTCTGGTCTGCATCGAACCGCCGACCTTATTGTTTAAGGTCCACTAACAACTAAACCACTGCGCTCCCGGGTGAGTATTGGTACAAACAATTTTAAGTCTTTGTCCTACAAATTTTTCAAATTCTCCAAGTGCAGCACAGAATAATCGGAGTTCAAATTTTGCTATATTATGCTATTTTTGCGTCTTCGTTTTTCAAGACGTACCTTATGACCTCTCTCTGGAACGCGCTCAGTGAGCTCGCTTCAGTGTGGGTCATAAGGATTGCTATTTAGAACAATTTTGTGCGAAGAATCGTTTGCTGGTCGCGGCAATTAAAATATTCAAATGTAATGAGGGGGCCTTGTGGTAGTACTTATCGTGTTATTAGCTGGGTGTTTTATATTCGACACCGTGCAGCCTTTTTTATTTACTGTGTCGGTTTACAATGCAATGCATGCTCTCAGTTTGCAAGGTGCAATGTCCATGTCTCGGAAACTACCTGGCTCGTCTATTTGGATTCTTCCTGATGATATTTTGTCGCGGCATGTATAAAACGCGTCAAGTTTCACAAATAATTTGGTGGTTTACTCCAGGGCCCTGGGAATATTCGGTATTCGAAATGATATTCGATTCGGCAATCGGGGCCGAATATCTATCGAATATCTTCGATTATCCTTGCTATCTTTCTCTATGAACAGGATATTGGGAGGAGGAAATCGTGTTTTAAAAATAGGCACACATCAGCTGAAAAACGGATTCCGTCTCACGCAATTCCATATTCAGTACTGGCGACGGATTTCCTCATCGCTCGTACTTCCTATTTCATGTGCCGGCGACGGATTATCGGGAATCATTCTACTAAATTCGATTCGTTATTCAATTCGCTTTGCAAATAGAGAGCAGTATTCGATTCAATATTCGATTCGAAGGGGATTCATTCTTTTTGGACAAACAATGGCCGCATCTTTGTTACCAAATACGAGAAAGACACGCCTACGATGATCAACAGTGAAATTGACATTAAACTTCTTAACTCACCACGTACCTAAGTACTTTGGTAAGGAAGAGCCGAAGAACAAAGGTGGAAACTATAATGATGATTAATAGAAAAGATTAATAGAATCTCAGTCCAGTGACCGCAGGGCTGCACGGTATATCGATAAACCGATATATACCGGTATTCAAACCAATATCGATTGAATACCGGTGTAATTTCAAAAATATCGGTTTATCGTCATTATTTCTTTACCCACAATTTAATTTTCAAGATGTCTTGAGTTTTTTATCTGTAGCCCCGAATGAATAATATTATCCCTTTATTCAAAGAATCGTCTGTTTGTGCCCTCGTAATATACAAATTCAGCAGTTGAAAAAATAATTTTCAAAACTTTCAACAAAAATATATCATGTGACCCCTCATTGGAACGAGCTCGTTGAGCTCGTTCCAATGAGGGGTCACATGATATAATTTGGTTGAAATCTTTGGGGGGAAATCTGATAAATTAATTTTGAAAATAATAACTTTTGATATCGTCTGCGTTGGGTAAAGGTTTTTCGAACCGCATCATCAAGGCAGGCTAATTCGTTCCGACTGTGATGTCTCGAGTCTCGATTGTGGTACTTATGTTCATATATCTGAACAGTTTTCTATATACCGGTATACCGCGGTATTTTTTTGAATACCGATACCGGTTTTCAGTTTTGTATATCGTGCAGCCCTAAGTGACCGTGGATTGGTGGATTGGTCATGTTTCGTACATGGGCGGTAATGCCTGCGCATGAGTTTGCCAGGTACAGTGGAATCCTGTAGATTAAATAGGCACTTTGCCAACGAAAATTATTGATAATAGGAGTATACAATTAGCAGGATTGTATCGCTTTCCTGTGTTCTGGAGATACACTTAGCGTTTGTCCTGTTGCATCTTGTTTGACAGAGCTCTGTTAGATGGGATTTAATAGATTAAATGCCTGTGTTGGATTTAGTGAGGCCAGTTGAACCTTGTAGATTAAATAGGCACTTTGCCAACGAAAATTATTGTTAATATTGTTTCCTGTATTCCAGAGATAAACTTAGCATTTGTTCTGTTGTATTTGGTTCGACAGAGCTCTGTGAACTCTGTCGGACGGCATATAATAGATTGAATGCCTGTGTTGGATTTAGTGGTGCCAAGTGGGTCTGTGGTCAAAGGAAGGCTGGGGAGAGTAGCGTAACTTTAATTTTAATTTCTCGACAGGTTGCAGGATTTTTTGTTTAGTTGACGAAAGTTTCCTCTGTATATGAGCTGCCACTTTGCCAATGAAAACTATTCGATTAATAGAAGTGTTCAATTAACAGGATTGTGTCCCTTTCCTGTATTCTGGAGATGGACTTAGCATTTTATTCTGTAATATCTTGTTTTACAGAGCTCTATAAGCTCTGCCGGACTGGATATAAAGGACTAAGTGTCTGTGGTGGATTTAGTGAGGCTATTTAGTGAGGCCAAGTGGGTCTACAGACAATGGGAGCCTGGGGAGAGTTGGGCAACTTTAATCTTAATTTCGAGAAACAACAGGATTATTTGTTCAGTTGATTGAAGTATGCTTTGTATATGAGCTGCCACTTTGCCAATGAAAACTTTTCGATCAACAGAACTGTTCAATTAACAGGATTGTGTCGCTTTCCTGTATTCTGGATATGGACTTAGGTCTTACTCTGTTATATCTTGTTTGACAGAGCTCTATGAGCTCTGTCGGATGGGATATAAATGATTAAATGTCTGTGGTGGATATAGTGAAGCCAAGTGGGTCTATAGACAGGAGAAAACTGGGGAGAGTCGGGGTGGTTTCTCGACGCATTGCAACTTTTCCTTTTTTGTATTCAACTATCAGGAGCTTGCTCTGTGTCCTATATTCAATTGATAGGTTATGTTTGTGCTGGGGGTGTGGTGGATGTTTTTGTTGGGAGGTTATATTCAATTAAAACATGTATGGCTATTCAGTTAAGAAACATCCAATTAAGTGGGCTCTATTTTTATGGAAACCATTATCAGCAAAATTTTGATTAATGAAGCACCCTGCTGCCCGTGGATTGGTCGTGGTTCGCGTATGGCCCTTGATGTCCGCGTACGTGTTTGCCAGGTAATAAAAACCATTATCAGCAAAATTTGGGCATCTGGTAATATTACGTCCATGAAATTAGTGCCCGTCCGTGGATAGTGGCCGGTTCGCGGCTGCAGTCCTGCACTGTGGAACTATATTGTGGGACCAGTCCAAGAAAGGAAAATCCTAACTGGTTGAGGGCTAGATTATCTTTGGTGGTCTGAGTGTGTTATTCAAAACTTGTTTTAGCTCAAATTACTGACATTACTGAGGCACTCTCTGGTGGGATTGTTATACATGTAAGATAAATTTATTTAACATAAATTCAAATTTAAATAAGCAAAATATTATCTGTGTTTTACCGAATTTGGGGCGTGGGCATATGTATGTAGAATGTTGGCTTTTGCTCTGGTACCCCTAGTTCAGGTTCATGTAAATAAGGCCCGTAGAGTTTGGACGAAAACGATAATGCTGGTAATGATTAATAGAGTCGAGACCAGAACACGTTAGGAAAATCGTAACTGGTTGAGAGCTGGATTACTTTGGGTGGTCTAGGTTTGTTGATCAAAATTTGTTTTATCACAAGTTATTGGAAAGTGTCTAGGGGCAATCTCCGGCGGTTTGTGGGTGGTTGGATCGATTTAACATGTTCAAATTTAAATAAGCAAATTACTTTTGTTTGAGTGAATATGAGGCGTGGGAAGGGTGAATATTGGAGTGTTCTCTAGTACCACCATCTTAGGTTCCTTAGAATCCGGCTTATTCAACCCATTTTGCTGATATCCATGTTGGTCTATTGTTTTGTCTCCCTATTGTTGGATACTGGTTGTTCATCTGTTATATGTTTTACATTAGTACAAGCAACGAAAATCTTAGGTGGTATGGGGCTAGAATGTTTTGGGTGGACTGAATTTGTTATTCTAAATTTGTTCTGTTGCAGTTTGTTGGAGAGTGCCTATAGGTACTCTCTGGTGACTTGTAAATAGACAAATTCATAAAAAAAAACACATCTATTATTTATTTATTTATTGGTTTTTAAGGTCACATCATACTTATGCACAATGGCTAATCATGGCCGTGACAGTCTTACTGGTGGAGGAAGCCAGAGTACCCGTAGAGAACCACCGAGCATCGACGAGTCATAAAAACAAATATAAACAAAAAAAAACAAAAACAAAAAACAAAGAAAGAAAAGCAGAATGTTATTTACATTTGACTGAGTATGTAATACAAGTAAGGGGGGGGGGGGGGCTGCTGCGCTGGTAACCTCATTTTTGGAAGCCCTGGGGCTGGCTCCTGGCGCTCAGTCAGCTTATACTCAGATGCATTAGTTGGAGTATCTGGACATCCTCTAGATGGAAGACGGGCATGGATATTATGGATATCTATTATACCCCATTCAACCGATTCTGGTGATGTCCATGTTTGTCTCCTGTTGTTGGATGTTGGATGCTCGTGTGCTCTATTTTAGATTCCTCCCGTAAGTATACTTACATGTAGGTAAATAACAACCGCAGAACTCAGATGAAAACGATAGGCCTGAGTGATTACTAGAGTTAAGACCAGCACAAGCAAGAAAAAGTTGGGTGGTCTGAAATTGAAAGAAAAGAAGGGGAGGGGAGGGGAGGGGAGGGAGGGGATGGGATGGGAGGGGGAAGGGGGAAAAGGGGTTGGGGTGAAATTCAAAATTAGTTTTATTGTATTTTATTGGACAGTGCCTAGGGGCACTTTCTGGTAGGTTGTAATAATTTGTGAATCTTTAAAAAAGCAGAATATTATTTGCGTTTGGCTGAGTGTGAAATACGAGCTGCGGAGGTGTTGGCTCATGCTGTGGTATTCTTATTTATTTTTTTTCTTGTGCTCTACCCTGGTGCTCTCCTTTTTTGAAGAGCCCTGGGGGTGGCTTCTGGCACTCAGCCAGCTGTTAGTTTAACATAGAAGCATTAGTCGAAACATCCATACATTCTCTACTAGAGAGACGGGAATGGATGTCCTGGGAACCGGCTTATTCAGCCGGTTCTGGTGATATCCATGTCCATTTATCTCCTTTTGTTGGATGTTGGTTGTCCGTATGCTCTACCTTATATTTATATTGTATTTATCTTGGTAAACAAGAACCGTAAAACTTGGATAAAAACGACAGGACTGAGTGATTAATAGAGTCAAGACCAGTACTGGAGCAGACATAGATGTCTGCAGTAATCGCTTCGGGGGATGTCCATGTTTGTTCGTCTCATGGATGAATGTTGATTGTCCGTATACCTTATTTTTACATTTCACAATGTAAGTACTTTGGTAAATAAGAACCGCAGAACTTAGATGAAAAAGAAATAGATTGGTCTGAGTGATTAACCGATCCCGGCAACATCCATGTGTTTGTCTCCTTGTAGTCGGAAGTTGGTTGGTCCTTTGCTCTATTTTATATTTCACATTGTCTCGACACGATATAGTCTCAGCTGCTGATGTGGCGTTAAGCACCCATAAATAATATTTCACATACTTAGGTAAATAAGAACCGCAGGATTTGCATGAAAGGATTGGTCTGTGTGATTAATAGAGTTAAGACTAGTAGAATCAAGATTGGAGGCTGGGTTGTTTTGGGTGGTCTGAAATTGTTATTCAAAATTTGCTCTGTTGCAGGTTATTGGTGTGTGCCCAGGGGCACTCTCCGGTGATTTCTAATGGGACAAAATTTAAAAAGAAATATGTTGTTTGCGCTTGACTGATTGTGGGCGTTGACAGGGAGGGTGTTGGATTTTGATCTGGTGCCCTCATTTTGTTGGAGGCCCTGGTGGTGTTTTTTTGGGACTCAGGCAGCTAATAGTTATAGATGTATTGGTTGGGGCACCTGGACATTCTCAAGTAGAGAAACGAGCACGGATGTGATTAAAAACGACTCGCTCAACCGATCCTGGTGATGTCCGTGTGTGTTTGTCTCCTTGTGAGCTGCTCGTGTTCTCTATTTTATATTCCACATTGTAAGGTGAAACTGTTTTTTCCCTAGAGGCACTCTCCAGTCATTAGTGGTAGGGCAGATTTAACATTAGTCTAAATTAAAATAAATTATTATTTGCCTCTGAACGAATTTAGAATATGTGCACGGATAATGTGTGCTGGTCCTCTGGTACCCTCATTTAAGTAAATAAGAATCGTAGAAGATAGATGATAATGATGATAATGATTAACCCTTTACCCAACGAATCGCCCCCATCCGCCCGCGTAATATGCAAATTCACAGCTGAAAAAATATATTATTTTTCGAAAAATTTCAACAAACCCATATCATGTGACCCCTCTTTGGAATGAGCTCGTCGAGCTCGTTCCAAAGAGGGGTCACATGATATGGTTTTGTGAAATTTTTTGAAAACATTTAAAAAATGATATTTAAAATAATAAATTTTGAAGTCGTCTGCGTTGGGTAAAGGGTTAATGGCGTCGAGACCAGTACAAGCAAGGGAAATCTTGACTGGTTGAGGGCTGAATTGTTTTTGGGTATTGTTTGTTATTTAAAATTTGCTTTATTGCAATTTATTGGAGCGTTTCTAAAAGCGCTTCCCGGTGATTTGAAGTAGGAGAGATCTAACATAAAGTTAACTTCAGATAAGCAAAATACTGATTGCGTTCGACTGAATGTGAAACATGGGTAGGAAAAAGGGTTGGCATTTATAGGTACTCCGGTACCCAGTTTGTTCTCTCTCTCTCTCTCTCTCTCTCTCTCTCTCTCTCTCTCTCGCTCTTTAATAGCCCTAGTGGTGGTCTCTGCCATTCGGCCAGTTGATTGTTAAAGATGTGTTAGAGAATCTATACATTCTCAAGAGGGGAGATGGGTATCGATGTCTCTGGAACCGGCTCACTTAACCGATTCAGGCGATATCAATGTTTGCCTCCCTGCTGTTGGATGCTGTCATTCGTATGCTCTATTTTTTAAATTCTACATTGTGAGTACTTGGATAATTAAGAACCTCGCTTACGGCAGAACATAGATGTAAACGATAGGTCTGAGTGATTAATGGAGTTAAGATTAGCACAAGCAGGGAAAATCTCAACTGGTTCAATCCGGTTGAGGTCTGGATTGTTTTTTGGGTGGTCTGAGTTTGTTATTTCATAATCAGCTTTTTTGCAAATTATTGGAGAGTAACTCTCCGGTGATTTGTAGCAGGACAATTTTTAAAAAGTAAAATATTATTTGGGTTTGAGTGATAGAGAAACATGAGTAGGGAGGATGTTGGCTTCTGTTCTGGTGCCCCCCCCCCCCCCACCCCCCGTCTGAGAGCGCTAACCTCTAATAATTATAGATGTGTTAACCTGAGTATTTAGATATTCTCTAGTAGGGGCGGGCATGGGTGTCCTTAGAACAGGGTCACTGTGTAGATTCTGGTGATATCCATGTTTAGTAGTATTAACTAGTTGAGGGATAGATTGCTTTGGATGGTCCGAGTTTGTAATTCAAAATTTGATCTATTGCAAATGATGGGAGTATTTAGACATTCTCCAGCAGAAAGACGGGCATGAATGTCGTCAGAACCGGTTCACTCAGCAGATTCTGGTGATATCCATGTTTGTTTGTCTCCTGGCTGTTGGGCGTTGGTTGTTCGAATGCTCTGTTTTACATTTCACATTGTAAGCACTTGCAGAAGTTAGATGTAAACGATAGGCTTTGGTGACATGAACTTTTACGTCTAGTGGTGGCGTCCACATAGATAATATTTTGGCAATTACAGTTTCAAAACTTCCTGCTGTTCAAGTACATTAGGCCGAAGACATGGCTGTTATATGGCATTGATACTTGACACAAATACACAGAGCCCAGGATTTATACATGTACCGTTTTTCCCCTCTTTCTTTGTCTCTCTCCATCCTCCTCGCCACACATTTCCACAATGAATTGTGTCCCCCCAACAATTAGATTTACCAGCTAACATATTTGTTTGAATATCTTCAGCGTATCCACATTGATGAGAGTCAGCTTGCATTCAAATGGAGCATATGTTCTGTTTGCACCCAGCTTGCACCCATGTACATATACACGTGTATATACTTACATTTATTATTCTGTCTTCTGCCGCGGACCAAGCGGAATATACTTTGTGTCATATCACTACTAATATATTGAGTGTACTTAAACCCGTAGCACTAACTTTGATTATCTGTGCTATATGTTCCATAGCAACTGCTGTGTCGTTCCTGTTGATGTTGAGACATGCCATGGCGGGTAACATCACCTTGGGTGAGATTCGGGGGGGGGGGGGGGGGGGGGGATTCGACTTCATGAGCTTGTATAACAATACAATGGGTGATTTAACCGATAAAGAGGATTTGTAGAGATCAAATATCGTAAATCTTATAAATTAATAGGAGTTATCTATAGAACAAACACCACCACCCCCCCCCCCCCCCCCCACTCCCCAAAGCTGATCTTGATCTCTTTTTCTCCAAATTAAATATTATCACGGAAGCCCGCAATAAAGAGAATAAACCGTCGTATATTATGGGTGATTTAAACATCGATCTGTTAAAAGTTGACTCACATTCTAAAACAGCAAGCTTCATGGATTTGATGTTCAGTCAAGGATTTTTACCTCATATTCAAGGCCCACTAGAGTAACACCACACTCGGCCACTCTGATCGACCATGTTTTCTCTAATCACATCACGCATACTGCCGTCTCCGGAATTATAATAACGGACGTCTCTGACCATTTTGATACATTTTGTATTGAGAAAAGACCTCCGATCCGTCTTCAATAATGACACGTAAAATTAATGAAGAGACATTACATAATTTTATTAATATACTTTCGGAGTGTGATTTTTTAATAGTTTTAGTGTCAGAGCGTCCAAATATAGCTTATGATACATTTATAAATTTTATTCATAATGCGTTCGAACAGGCGTTCCCTCCCATACGAATTCGCTTGAACAATAGGTTCATTAAACGCCAACCGTGTATGACAAAACGTCTCCTTTTTTCATCAAATAACAACTTGAAAATTCTATCACCGAAAACTAAAGTGTCCCACAGAAGATAATAAAAACAAATATAAAAAGTACTGAAAACTATTTAATAAGGTTAAAAGGCAAAGTAAAACCCTATATTACAAAAAGATACTCAACGACAATCAAAGGAATATTCGCAATACATGGAAAATATTAAACGATGTAATAAAAAGGGCCAAAAGTGACTCGACAATTCCGTCCCATTTTCTCATAAATGACACGACCATAAGTGATCCAGATGTTATCGTCCAGGAATTCAGTAAATTCTTTGTTGACATATGAATCAAAGCCAGGCATAAGATAGAAATCAAGACAAATCATTCTCCGATTTCTTATCTGGGAACTTTTCGAATAGTTTCTTCTTGAATCCCACTTCCGTGTAGGAAGTAACTAATATCGTAAAAGGGATGAAACCGAAAAGAGCTACTTAAGCATATAATTGATATAATAGTTCCATCATTGACTCATATCGTCAACACCTCATTTGAACGAGGTATTTTTCCCAGCAGAATGAAGGTAACTAAAGTTGTTCCCATTTATAAATCTGGTGACTCGCATAACTTTAATAATTAGAGACCAGTTAGTATTTTACCGACATTCTCCAAATTCACCCTGTCTTCCATAAATTACGGCACGTCGCCGAAGAAAATAATAAAGAAAGCAAAAAGAACATACTGACAGTCTTCCTAGACCTTTCTAAGGCTTTCGACATGATAAATCACAATATCTTATTACACAAATTAGAACACTGTGGAATTCGTGGAGTAAGTCTGAATTGGTTTAAAAGTTATCCTTCTGATAGGTCACAATACATTGCCGTTAGTGATCACTAGTATGGGTATGCGCCAATCAAGTACGGCGTGCCGCAAGGCTCGAACCTTGGGCTGATTCTGTTTCTTTCTATTGTATGTTAACGATCTCTGCAACGCAACATCTTGGGGTCGAGTATCATTTGCAGATGATACAACAGTGTATTCATCTGGCTCCACCATAAATGTACTTGTAAATCATACCAACTCAGAACTTGAAAAGATCTTCTTGTGGTTTTCTGCAAGTCGGCTTCTACTCAATACATCAAAAACAAAATTTATCATTATTAATCCGAGTAATAAAAGAAAAATTTCTCTGTACAATGATGTAATTATAAATAAGAAAAAAATAACTAGAGTCGCATCAGATTTGGCTGACACCTCACTAAAATTCTTAGGCATTACTATCGATGAGAATCTTTCATACAAGGCCCATCGAGCAAATTATATCTTAAATAAGGTAAAGCATATTCTACCACATGACTGCATGAGAATTCTGTATTTTACATTTGTGCAAAGCCATTTGATGTATGGGATTCAGGTATGGGGCAATAGTAGAGTCATAAATAAATTATTTATTCAGCAGAAACGCTCCATTAGAATAATAACTAACGCGAAATACAACTCTCACACACTGACCCTCTATTTCTCAAAGAAAAAATCTTAAAAATAGGTGATGTTTCTGCGCTCTAAGTGTCTCATTTGATCTGGGATTGGCGAAATAATAATCTGCCAGTATCTTTTAACATTTTTTTCGGGGCATTAGGTGACAGACCTTGAAGGGTAACTCGACAGGTCGGCTTGTTATAAGAGGGAAGATCGAGGACTGAATCTCTTGAAGCCCTTCCAACATCCTCTTACCCCAAAATCTGGAATGGTCTGGATGAGGGATTACGACAAATTATATGCAGGCGTACATTTCAGAATGAATTGAGAAAACAATTTCTTAACAGGTATGTCGACAACGTGCAATGAAATAACCCATTATGTGCAGATTGTTCTGGCGATAACTGATGGTCATCCATACAAAATTTTGCAAGATCGAAACATTTGATTAACCTGAGCTATTAATAGCAACTTTGGGTGGGAAATCTGGATTTGAAATCTGCTGCTTCCGGGCTGTTGGTTTCAAATGTTAGATTTCCTAACCTATTTACTTCGATGATTTTTACTGGCTTAATTGCGAACACAGCCAAGTAGAGTCCAAACGTGAGGATTAGAGTCGTCACTGGTAGGGAGTTAATGGACTAACACGGTTATCTTTCATTTTTTCCTGTGGGTAGTTTGTAGGTTGTTGCTGAACTAATGTTATATAAAATTCACTTATATCGATATAGTTATAACTCTTACATTAACTATAAGTAGATGCGTATTCCTTGAACTCCGAGTCCCGTCCCCAGCTTCCGAATTGGATTACTGAATTTCCCTATCAATTGAATGTAATAGATTTGGCCCAAAGAGGAAGTATTTTTCACCAATCGACAGGTCTGCCACACATGTTGCAAGTTCCGCACAATTTACGCAGATTTAGTGAGAATATGATCCATCCATTGGTCTGACACAAAGTAATATTTAACTGAAACGGAAGGGGGGGGGGGGGGGGGGTGACAGGAAGAAAGCCAATCTGGTTAAAAGTTGAAACACATTCCAAAACAGCAAGTTTCACGGATTTGATGTTTAGTCAAGGATTTTTACCTCATATTACCAGGCCCACTGGAGTAACACCACACTCGGCCACTCTGATCGACCATATTTTTTCTAATCACATCACGTATACTGCCGTCTCCGGAATTATAATAACGAACGTCTCTGATCATTTTGAGCATTTTGTATTGAAAATGAGCATAAAAAGACCGCCGATCCGTCTTTAATAATGACACGTGAAATTAATGAAGAGACAATACATAATTTTATTAATATATTTTTGGAGTGTGTATATTAATATTAATGTGTGTATATAAATATATGTTTACTGATTTCATGTTGTAATGTATACCGTAGAATAAAATCATCAATCAATCAATCAATCGCATTCGAATATTTGCAGGGCCCTAGTGTACTCACATTTTGCATGTACATCACGTTCTAATGTATGCCAGTTGAGTCCTCAAAATCTGAAAGTGGGACAGGGTTAATTTTTCACGATTTCCTAAATTTCAAAACAAAATACACCTAAGGGTTGTGTCGATCTTATTTCTGTATAGGATTTAATTTTATAGGGTGTATTTTAGGGAAAAATACTAATACAAATATGTATGTATTAATTTGCCTGGTAAGGAAAACAATTGGGGTTAGCAATTTTCTTTCATAGTTCAAAGGTGGGAAGATGCTGATAACGTTAATACGATATGGTGGTCTGCCTGTTCAATCGGTAATGCAGAGTAGGGTACTCAGCACCTTGGCTCTTGTTTATAAGTGTCATAAGTACACTGCAAAAAATATAGGTTCTCTTTAGAACCAAAACTGGTTCTAATCATTTCCCTGAGATGGAACTAGTTCTGTTTAAACAGTATTTCAAATCAAATAAATTTATAAAGAATAGCATTAAATATTAACATAATTAAACATAAATTGATGGGTTTTCAGTCGTAAGTTTAGAGCTTATACGTAGTTGTATCAAATCATGATTAAGAAAAGGAGATATGAACAGTTGGCATATCGAACCAGTTTTAAAACTGGTTCGATGTGCCAACTGTTCATATCTCCTTTGTTTCAAAATGTTTGGCGACTGCGTTGAATAAGCTCCAAGTTTACTGCTGAATCTACTTCAGTTCATGTAAAATTCTGTTAAAATTGAATGCTAATCTTGGTAAATTTATTTGATTTGAAATAAATACTGTTTAAACAGATCTGGTTCCATCTCAGTGACAAGATTAGAACCAGTTTTGGTTCTAAAGACAACCTATATTTTTTGCAGTGAAAAAATCTATGAGACACCTAACTGTTCTACTCATTTAATCTCAGAGAACAATGGACTGACGATTACTGGCTTCGAACTGTGAAAAACTCTGTTCTCCCCTGGCAGTGAATTGTTTACTTAGCAACACATACTTACCTCAGGAAAGGGATATATATTGGGTGCTCTTGATAGTCAAATCGTTTCTTTTTTCTAAAACAACCAACAAACCGCGGTTTCAGTATTTCCATAAATATGCCCACGTCTCCAAGCAAACACAGGGCATAATCCTTGTAGTTATGCACAATTCCTAGTCATCTTCCAGTTCTCGGTTCTCGGAGATCTGCACCAACTACTCTACTGCCAGTGCGCCCACTTAACCCAAATACGATTATTGGTTCTCCCTTCCGACTTTCGTGGATTTGTAAACAAACAATGTTATAAAGCAAATAAAGTTATTCGGGTCGCAAGGATTTAAATCCCACACCGTCCCTATGCGCCTTCGGCGCGCTGAGACTTTTCATTCACATTTCATTCCATGAAGGCAGACCAGATGGCCAAGGCTCAGCATCCACTCTCCCTTATAGGCTGATGGATGACTCCCAGTTTTCAAAAACGCATGTTAGTGGATTTTTTCCTTTTTGTAACCGCTATGGATAATATGCTGGGGCTGCTCCCAAACCAGCGGCTGTTTGGGTTTCTTTTTCTTTTTTCTAAAACAACCACCAAACTGCGGTTTCAGTATAACTATAAATATGCCCGCATCTCTAAGTAAAACACAGAGCAGAATTCTTGTAGTTATGCACAATTCCTAGTCATCTTCTAGTTCGAAGTTCTAGGGGGTCTGAACCCACTACCCTACTGCCAATACGCACACTCAAACCAAATAAGATTATTGGCACCTCGCTTCCGACTCTCGTGGATTCATAAGCAAATAAAGTTATAAAGCTAATAAAGTTATTCGGGACGCAAGGGATTTCAATCCCATATCGTCCCTGCGCACCTGCGACTCGCTGAAACTTTTCATTCATCAAATTTGTAAAAAAAGAAAAGGCCAAATTAAAAAAGCACTTCTGGGAGGTAAACTCTGTGGGGAGGGCAATATTCTTCCTGCCCCTGGTTCATCGTTTATTTATGCTACCACTCAGATAAGAAGTCCTGCGTCCGCCAACGCGATGGGTAGCACATCTAGCGAAGGCTCAGAACTAATTACTCCAAGCCAGGATAACTGTTTGCGTTCCTTCGTGGAGGAAGCAGCTAACGTAGCCACAGTTTCCACTGCTGACATAACTGAAATTCAGTTGGATTCAAATACAGTATAACTCCCCCAGTCAGAAAGACAAAATAAAACACGAAACCAAAATCGATCGAAATGAAAACTTTCCAATAAGTTCCTGATAACGATGAAACCGTTGATATCGAAGAGGAACAGGGTTTATCTACGACTACTGAACGTTTGGTAAAGAAAACAAAAACACACATAAAAAATTCAATGGATACCGATATTGAAAAAACACTCGTATGTTACACCAGAAAACGGAGAGGCTGTTAACACAGCAAAGCCAAAATCAGCAGGAATTGTGAATGGGAACTGTGACACCTAGCCCAACGGATGGTGCGTCTAAAACCGATAAAGTAACAGCCAAAACGCCCCATGAGGTTATTATTAAAAACACCAAAATACAGACACACAGCCGTCCGCAACCAAACCCCTGTGTCGCAATTACGCGCGTTCATCCCAAAACGGAAAAAAATAGATTGATAAAGCTCTACTAGAATGTTCGTGGGAGAGGTTAATCTCCAAAGCCACGGGCAACCCAACGTGGTAGATTAAAGTTGAATGCCCTAATAGAGCAAATGAAATTAAACTTAATACGCAAAAGGGTAAACACCAGCGGCAAAAAATACGAAACCGAGGAATACCGTGTTCAACCGCAACCCATTTAATGTCATAAGTGTCAGAAATTAGGTCACTTGTTACACAGTTACAACGGGGAGCAACGATGTATGAAATGCGGCGACAAACACATCGCGAAAGCGTGCAGTGCCACAACTCTAAAATGCCCCCATTTACGGGGGCAACACCCCAGTAATTACCAAGGGAGGAGCCACTTCAAAAAAGTTAGAACAAACATCCAACTTTTAAAGCTCTAAACGAAAGTAATCTCGAGAATTCGTCTTCCCCTTATTTTGTGTGCACTCTAATGGCTGGCTCTATTTTCAACATAATGAAAAAAACCCACCTTGGACACTAGTAGTCTCCCGGACGTATGCAAGGAGATTAGTAAAACTGCTTCTAAGTTATCTAAAATTCAAATAGCTCATACGTGATAAGAAACGGCCATAAACAAAATATAATTAGGTAACAATATTATAAATAGTAAATAAACTCGGTACAGCTATTCAGAAACCATTCATGGATATATTAAACATGGCCCAGTAGAACGCTTGAAGCGTTAACCAGAAACACTCGCAAATGTCCAATTATTTTCAAAATATGGACATACATGTAATTGGAATTAGCTAAGCATGGCTAAAACCAAGCAAAATGTATCGTTAAGTGGGTTTGGCATTATAAGAAGAGAGCGCCCTGCAGGAAATAAACCCAAAAGGCCATTTTCCCGGCAAGGAACATGATACGCCATAACGGCAATATATTGGATGGCTGCTCGGTAAATGTGTAGGTGGATCAATCAATATTTTCAACGTGCAGCCTCGAATCTATCCCAAATAATGAAAATGGACTCTTCTAATTGCTGTCATTGAACTGGCATGGAAGATGCCACCAGTGTTCAAATGGTTAAATATAAAACAATACCATGCGGCCACCTTAATGCTGAAGTGATTGCAGCTGAAATTGAACTTGACCACAAACACGTGGCCGTCATCCCATATAAAAATAAACCGCAAGCAACAGTAGACATTCGTTACAAAAAATACAAGCACTGCATATTCTTGGGTGATTTCAGTTCTAAACACCAGGTTGTCATAAGACCGAGCCTAATGGTGACGCCCTTTTCAACATCGTTGAAGAACTCGACCTATTCGTGGTAAATAACGATCAAGACGTAACATATGTAAGCAATAATCCACCCAACAATCAGATATCCTAGACCTTATTATCACCAGTATCACCAGTAAATCACCGATCAGCCAAATAAAGACGTAATTTGTAGGGGACAGTGATTCAGGCATTGATCACCTGCCAGTTCACGCCACTTTGAAATGTAATACTGGTCCCACAAGGTATTCTTCCATAAACAGGAGGAACCTATAAAAAAAATTAGAAAGATCATTGAAGTAAAAATAAATGCAAATGACCCAATAAATGCTTATGAACTAGAAGAAGCCTGCACTCATCTTAACGAGGTTATCAACAGTACACTAGATGTGAAAAATTTGTCCCAAGCAAACAGTAAAGCCGCAGCTAAACAGAATAACCCAAATAACACTTCAAATAATTAAACAGAAAAGGAAAGCTTTCCGGGCTTACCAGTCAAAACCGCGTATACTCGCCTGCACAGAGAAGTAAAAAAGATATAGCTACCGATAATCGCGTGAGATGGGAACAAGCAACAAAAAATCTAAATGAGTTGAAAGAACCTAAAAGCTTCTGGGATACATTAAAAATCTTACTGGCTAAAAGAGCAAAAGTGCCAATAATAATGCGTTGAAGTTTAGCGACGGAACTATGGCCCTGGACGACAAGGCAAAAGCCAGAGCTTATGCCGAACTTCTAAAGAAAGCCCATCGTCACCGAGAAGGGGATTGATTTGAAAACAATTTCAAATGAAAAGTTAATAAATTTGTCCAAGATAACAACTCAATTTTCAATGAACTCAACTTTGACCAAATGCTCGAAGGAGGGGACGATCATGAATTAACCGAACCAATAAGCATAGAAGGAGTCATGGGTTTAATTAGAAAATGCACGTCATCTTCGCCCCCCCCCCCCCCCACCCCCGGAGAAGACGAAGTCTCTTACAAAATACTGAAACAGTGTCTCAACATCTTCTACTGTAGACTTACCAAACTCCTAATCTGCTGTCTTCCACGTGGGTACTTCCCAAAATGCTGGAAAGTGGCCACAGGAGTCATGAAACCTAAACCAGACAAAGACCTTACCAACCCCCTCTAACTACCGCCTAACTACTGCTCAATTAGCTTGCTCAGCTGTATTGAAAAATATTTGAGCGGATTCTCACAATGAGACTCCGCAGCTCTCTCGAATCAATTAACCCTTTCAACAAATGGCAGAGAGCATATAGAAGTCAGAAAGAATGAATCGAGCCCATGTATAGACTGGTCGATTATATGAAAAACGAAAACGAAATAGGAACAGCATGTTTCTTGGTTGTAGAAAAAGCGTTCGACTCGGTATGGCACAGTTGCATGAGATTAAAACCAGCGAAATGGGATCACTACTGAAATTCTGAGGATCATATCATCATTTCTAACTGACTCAAAAATCAAGGTGAGGGTTAACCGCGAGGTGTCAGAGGAAGTAACACCACAGGGATCGGTCCTAAGCCCGCTTCTTTTCATAATATATGTGAATGATATAGACAAAGTTTAGAAAAAAAACATGTTGCAATATCGCAGTTCTCAGCCGACAAAGGCATGTGGACGGCCAGTAAGTCCCGAAACATAATTAAAAATCGCCTGCAGGATATCACTAGCGATCTTGAGAACTGGCGCTTCAAGGTCAATGTCGCCAAAACCTGAAGAGTTACGTTCTTTAAAAAGCAAACGAAAATCCCCGTCCCCAATATTGATAACCAGTTATACGATCACAAATTATAAGCGAGCAACGAGGCCAAATTTTGGGGATTTACTCTGGACAGCAATTTCAGTCTAAACAGTCACGTAAACTCCGTTCCGGTCAGAGTTACTAAATGTATTAGTTTATGAAGAAGATTAAAGGTAAAAATTGGGGAGCAATCCAAGAAATTCTTCTCATGTTTTATAAACCATTATGCGTCCAGTACTAGACTGGAGCTAAAACATCAAGTGACATGAACAAAACCAACATTCAAAAGTTGCAGAGAGTTCAAAACCATGCCCTGTGCGTGGCACTATGGAAGCCCATGTGCACGCCGATAAAGGAACTTCCTGAGCTAGCAAAAATAGAGACTATAGAAATACGTTTAAAAGATTTACAAAACCAAATCCCCAACAGACTCCAAGATTGTGAATTAATAGCAGAGCTAAACGAGCGCCGAACACTTAACAGAAAAAATAAATGAGCTAAAGATCACAAGACGAGGATATGGCAAGTTATTATAAATAAAGTCGCGTGATTAAACAAATCTAGGGATCTACGGAACGATTACAAAACATAAGTCAGTATCCCTACAAGTTACCGAAAACTATACAACAGGATCAAAAGTGTGTGAGGTCAGTGACGATTGCCTTGCTACTCATTGAGAACTATAGGACCGAGACTGTGAGGATTGCCTCGCAACTCTGCGTGTGGATAGTGGGAGCCGAAGAAACTCGCCCCTCGCCCGATCAATAGAAACAATGACACAAAAGTAAGCGGATTCCTGTTTCTCTCTATCTCTCTACCTATATTTTTCTAACTAAACACTCTAAAATTTTCTTGACACAGTCTTATCAAAAAGACTCAGCGAAAACCAAGACGAGGCTCAGGAGGAATTGGAACAACTTTTCTGTAAACGTACACCGGAAACCACACCACCTAACACCAAGCAACGATTGAAACAGGCTTGCCTGACTAGGCTCAGTGTATATTTTAAATAAATAAACATTTGAATAAAGATATATCAGCCCTTATAACGGCTTTTGGGTGTGTGTGTGTGGGCCTGTGAGTGTGTGTTTTGGGGTTTTTTTCTCATCACCCCGTCATCTGTTCCCCCCTGGAGGCAGACCAGATGAACAAGGTTCAGCATCCACTCTACCTTATAGGATGCTGGGGGACTCGTAGCTTTCAAAAACATATATTGGTTGATTTGTTTCCTTTTTACAACCGTTATGGATGATATGCTGGGACTGCTCCTAAAACAGCGACTGTTTTGGTTTCCTTTTCGTTTTTTCTAAAGCAATCCCTTCAAATTGCGGTTTCAGTATTACCATAAATATGTCCACATTTCCAAGTAAAACACAGAGCAGAATTCTTGTAGTTATGTACAATTCTTAGTCACCTTCCAGTTCGAGGTTCTCTGGGGTCTGACTCTAGAACTCTACTGCCGGTGCGCACACTCAAACCAAATAAAGATTATTGGCCCTCGTCTCCGACTCTCTTGGATTCAAAAGCAAAAAGGTTATTCGGGATGCAAGGGATTGTCAAACTGTCAAATCCCACATCACCCATGTTCTCCTTCGAAGCGCTAAAACGTTCATTCATCATCACGTCTGTATGCCATCCGTTTGCCCACGGAGTGTTGAATTAAATATTTTACAGAATATGTTCTCTTCTTTGAAGGTAAGTCTATTTTATTTTTGGCTTACCCGAATTAGGTTGTAGAACTCAAAAATAATGTTTTATGTTTTCACTGTTTACTTGTTCAACCTATCTAAACATTTATATTTTATAAATGTTTGGCTGAGTTTAGCAATTAAACACTAGGCAAAATTAGTAGCTCTTCACGGTGTGCTTTCAAGGATTTTATAAGAAGCCTAGAATAAACACGGTGTTGAAATATTTTATTATTCATAATAAACGAATGGAATAAAACCATTTTGCAGTAAAAATTTTGTATGTTAAATTTTATCTTTTAACCCTACTACCGGTGTAAATCTTCTGCTGCGGTTAAAAAAAATTTACACCGATAGTCGGAAGTTCATCCAACTTGACCTTTGGAATGACGCAATTTGCCAACTTCGATACATTCACACTTCTCGATGTTTTAATCAAACATACGACATTTTGCGGTACTATCTACAACGTGTAAATGACTTATTAAGTTTAAAATACCTAAAATTAAATATTTAAAATGAAATTTAAGAATTGTTAAGAATAATTTGACTGAAAAAGCAAGGTAAATTCAATCAACTTTGACGATGTGTATAGCTGTCAATTAAGTATCCACGTACAGTCGCGAGTATTGCCCACCGGCGCAGATGAAAACAAAACAAACCCGTGTATTTGCGATAGAAAGTGTTGTTTTTTCTCCATTTTGAGTGACAAAGTCAATTATTTATTAAGAGCATGGTATAAATAAAACAAATAGATGCTAGGGGCGGTAATCAGATTTAAACCACTCGTAAAATGAGGGTTTTAACCACTCGGAGGCTGTTAAAAATAATCTCCGCCATTGTCCATGTGACCGTAACCAGTAGGGAGTGTAACTGTCTGGGGTTCTTCCAGTGACATCTGAAAGAAACTGGGGGTGCTCTTTACCGTTTGAAGCAAGGAAAGAATAACAAGAGAAAACAGTGATATTTTACATTTAAAACTTAATTCAAATATGTAGATTGTAAATGTTATATATAAGTAACCGAGGGTACAAAACACAGATCTCTCAGTGAAATGTTGTCAGGTGTCAATGTTTGTAATAATTGTCAGTATAACATCTGCCTGACCATCAAGTGTTGAAATAAATATTTTAAAGTATGTTCTTTTCTTTGAAGGATTCCCCAGAAGCAAAAAGGGTCGTTTATTATATGCTAGTCCTTCAATTATATGGATATCGAGAAATATTCCTCAATAGCTTCCTAAATGACGTCAAGGTTCGGTGCATAAGCTCGCTTTGAATGTCGCCTTGAAAGAACGATCAGCAGATCTTTGTTATTGTCTTAAAACTGTTTGCGGTCGAATTGGACTGAATATCGCTCAGTAAAATGCGAATGTGGATGCAAACGTTTACTGTTGATACCCTACACACCGATTATATGCAATGTGATGATTCTAATATACCGGTGGCTACACCTAGAATACATTTTTTTATTACCTGTACCGATGCAATGTAGGTTGGTACCTAGACGCGGTGTCTTCTGAGTTATAAGATATCTACGCTAATGCTCCATAGTTTTCCTGACATTTCCAAAAATGTCATGTCATACCCTCTCTTCAATGCGAATAGTGTCACGCTCAGTTGTCTAAGCGATGACATGTATTACTTTTTTCTGAATCCATTTACATTTTGCATAACAAGTGAGCCACATCCGCCCGTGTAATATACAAAGTGGGCTGTTGAAAAGAACAAGTTTCGAAAGCACGTCGAGCTCGATCCAATGAGGTGTCCGCGATATGGTTTTGTTGTTATTTGTTTTTGTTTTTGTTTTTGTTTTTTTTTTTTGGGGGGGGGGGGAATTGAAAAAAGATATATTTAAAATATTATTAACTTGCAATCCACAGTGGCTTTTTTAACCACGGTGTAAAAAACAGAATACACAATAGCAGGCTATATGTTTAAAAAGTACCCATTTTTAATTATTAATTCATACCTTCTGCTGGATTATGTTAGAACAAAAATACAAATACATGAAATTTAATATTTATGTGCAATAAAATATTAGAGATATGCATGTCATTGGAACTGGCTCATTGAGCCAGTTCCAATGACATCCATATTTGTTTAGTTTTATTAAGAAACATACAAAGCACAAATTTTCTGACAGTTTTTGCCCACAGTGTGATTTAAGGTATTAAGTACACCAAACTTCTTGGAAATAAATCCGTTATCCTTGTGTTTTCCAGAGTGAATGGGAGTTTATACCGTTCTGGGAACTCACACACCCTTCGGCTTCGTCTCAGGGTGTTTGAGTTCCCAAACTGGTGTAAATTCCCATTCACTCTGGAAAACACAAGGATAACTAATAGTATCTATTTGATAAAGTAGAAGTAAATAATCTGTATTTGATAGAAATAATTCACTGTCATATGCAAGGCTTCAACTAAGGAAAATTCGTGAATAAATGCTGAAAGCAGGCCATTTCATTAACCCAGTAGGCCCAAAAGCAAAATTTGCCACTGCTCCAATTTACCTACTCTGAACATCATCACCCCTCCCCGTCTTTATAAAATGTGAAAAACATTATATGTTTTCTCTCTCATTATTAGCATCACGGTTAGGAAGAACATCATGTTAAATGAACATCTAAAATATTAGGAGTTTTGTAGCCACAGTTTCCTATTATTCCCATGGCAATTTCCCCCATGCATAAGGTTCCAACTCAATGGACAGAAATTTCAATTCCTTATCCAACAAATAGCCCAAACCTATCATATACCTGAAACTTAAAATACATCTCCAATGTACATAGCGTTAGTTTTAACACGCGCCCTCTATTTAGAATTTTACACGCAAAGGTGGAAAATTGTTGAGCGGAACCTACCGAAAGCATCCTACTTTGACAATTAGTGAGATTGAACGAATCGATGCATGTTAAAACTCAACCAGCGCAATGAAGTCGGCTATAAATTATGAAGAAAGATGGTATTATTACACATAAGGCCACCTTGGTCCTGGAGTATTGGCCATAGTATGGAGATAATCGGTTTATGACACATTATCCCTCCACAATATGACCAACGCTCGCCACTGGAATTCAAGTGAATTATTCGTTCGATAGTATTTTGTACCATCAGAATTAGATAATACCACTGATTTCTTTCCAACAAGATTACCGGAAAGCCTAATGGTCAAATGTAGAAAAGCGTCTCACCTGCCCTGCCACCCACAGTCAAAGCCAACGACAAAACCTTATCTTGCACATTTTTAATTTGCGACGCATTGCAGTGGTCGTTCGCCTTTCAAAGTCTGCGAAAAAATATTATGTTGGACGATGGACAGTTGTTTCACGGCAAAGCAAATTGAATATTCGGACATGTTTTAGTTGTTACTGACAACAAAACAAGGGTCGAGATTGGAAAGTTGAAAACATATTATAAGTTACATGGCGTGCAGCTGGCTGATACTATTAGTTACACAGTTTGTTGGTAGCCTAATATGGTATATATGGTGTCAGTTAATTTCATATTGGACGAGAGCGAAGCTCGAGTCCAATATGGAATTAACTCACACCATATATACCATATTAGACCACCAACAAACTGTGTAACGAATATAACCCACCGACTGTTGCATCGATGCACAGAACTAATAACAACAGTGATCAAAATTAAATGAGAGAATTCTCACAATGTGTTCACATGCCTTTGTCTTGTTACAATTTATGGGAGAGTGCAGGCACTCTCCCCTAAATTGAATCAAGGCAAATTCAATCATACCAAAGAGTTTCATTTCGAAGGTAATATGACACACATCCACAGAATATGAAGCCTTTTAATTTTCCTTACCTGCACTTCAGACCAAATATGAGCTTCCAATACTCAATCTTTCAACTTGAAGCGTTTATTGGCTGCCGCCATTTTGAATAATCAATGAACAAAGGGAAGATTACCCATAGCTGTCAGCGTATATTGATGTGGACAGGCAGTATATGGTTTTATATGCAGTCTGCATGTGGCGTCTTTGAACCAATGAAATTCCCAGATACTTGTAGGAGGTAAGATATTATAAGTTACAGGACGTTCAGGTGGCGGATACGGTATCATATGAGGCGAGGTGAAAACAATATTGGACGAGGCGGTACGCCGAGTCCAATATTGTTTTTGCCGAGCCTCATATGACACCATATCCTCCACCTGAACGTCCTGTAACGTATTTATTATGCCAGCGAAAACAAAATAGCAATCAAATTTGAACGCCGGCACATTTTCAAAACTGGTGCAAAACGCTATGTAAGTTGTAACAAACGTGCACAGTTGTCTCCCTGTTTGTGTATAATTTCCTTGACAACACGGACAACAGCGATAGACGCTTTTCTTCGTACTGTCACTTTGTCTTGAGAGTGCAGAAAATGTCCGAAACGTCCGATTTTATAGAATTCGAACAAAATAAATATATCTCGCATCTTTTCCTTCATAGCTGTGATTCATTTCTTACAATTTCATTATAGTGCAGTCGCTATTTTTAAAAAATAGCGTTTGGCACTCGACGTGATGGTATTTACCAGAATATAGAGCCGGGATAAAACAATTTTTTATCAGTTTATTTTTTCACCCTTTATATATTTTTCGTGTATCTCGCATTTTTACCCATTGACTTTCATTCATTTTCCTACAATTTCATCATTGTGCAATCTTATAATTATTCAATGAAATTAAATCCATTTTCGAAGCGACGTTATCCATTTACCACAACAGAGACTACAGAATGAGCTCAACGAGAAAAAATGAAATTAATCTATTCCCGGGATAAGACAATTTTTTTCTCAGTTTATTTATTCACACTATATATATTTTTCAACTTTCTAACAACGCATTTATGGGTTATATATTTTTTCTAAAGCTTTTAAAATATCGAGGCGAACACCGTACCCAAACTGTTGTGTGTTAGCCTCAATAAGCTTAGACCCTATGTCAAGTTAGGGCCAGGCCGACTTATCCGTTATCGGTAGATCGAATACAGTAGTATTTCTCACTTCAAATAATTAAATTTACATTTAGAAAATAAATTTCACAATAAATTTATTATAAAACGAGAGAAAATGAGACATATAGACACGGAGGGACGTTTGATTGTACTGCATTTTCTTCAATATGGATATAAAAGTACCGCGAGGTGAGGAGTTTCCACGTCGAAACAAAATGGCGGTACTGACCTAATACGAGTTTCGTATTAGGTCACCTCGGGCTGCAGGTGACCCAATACGGCTCAGTACCGTCCCACTATTCGGGGGCTGTGATTGGCGAATTTCATTAGCTGGCATAATAAATTTCCATACAAGGCGATGAGTGATCATATCAGGCGAGGCGCACATGTGACATGTAAATCACGGGATTAATAAATTTTTACAAGAAACAAAGAACGACCGGGCGTTTATTTTTTAAGAAACCTCTATTGACAGCACCGCACAGAATCATCAACAGTAAATGGCAGCGGAACGTATCCATGATGACAGTAAACAATTCTCGCTTTTCGAAGTGCGACATTTGTTTACAAAATAAAAAGTATATCTGAAATACGCTTGCATGCATTTACTGTCATTACCACCTGAAAATGGTTAACAAAGCACTTTTAAATGTTCAAAAAAACAATTTGTGAAAAAACAAAGAACCTTTGGACAACAAATAATATTTTCTGTCCATTTGTCAAATATATTTAATGTTTCAAATCAATAAATACGTACCTTGAAAATATTTTGGAATTTAAATTCTCTTATTTTATATTCTTCGAAAGTTGTGTTTTTTCGAACTACATATTTTTGAACCCATTTGCATTTTTTGACGGGTTGTCTTCGATTAGTGGTGTAAACGTGCAGCTTCACTCGTAAACTGAACCCATTCTGCGGTTTCTTCATGCGCAATTTCCAGTGTGATTTTGTTGGGCACCTGTTTATTATCTCCGCATTTTAAAAAAAAAATCGGGGATATTGTGGTGATCTCCATCCGTTCCGTACCGTCCGTCTATCCCGTCCGTACGTCCAAACTTCATATCACCAAGAGTATATAATTTGAAACATGTAAGCTATGCTGAAGTGTTCCAGTAGCATCTGTGGATGTGCATAAAGGTTTCGGAATTGTTATTCGGCCCCATGTGGCGCCTGTAGGGCCTCTTTTGTTGTTATTGTTAGAAAATCAGTTTATAGTGGAAGGCTTCAAGTGGTTTTAACTGGAAACGTTGAATGTTTGTAAATATGTTCCAGTAGGGTCTCTGGATGTCCATTAAGGTTTTGGATTTTTGATTTGTCCCCGTGGGGCACCCGTAGTTCTACTTTTGTCATTATAGAATCGGTTTGTGGCGAAAAGCTCTTAAGGGTTTTCATTTGAAACGTTGAACGTGTGCTCATATGTTCCAGTTGGGTCTCTACATGTGCATAAAGGTTTCGGATTTTTTATTTGTCCCCGTGTGATACCTGTAGCGCCACTTATGTCGTTAGAGAATTAGTTTCGGTGGAATACTCCTAGCTCATTTAATTCGAAACGTTGCAAGTGTGTTCATATGTTCCGGTAGGGTCTCTAAATGTGCATAAAGGTTTCAAAATTTAGATTTGGCCCCACGTGGCGCTTGTAGCGTCACTTTTGTTAATAAAGAATCGATTTCCAGCAAACAGTTCCTGGGGATTTTAATTCAAAATGCTGAAAGTGTGTTCATATGTTCAGGTAGGGTCTCTAGATGTACATAAAGGTCTCATATTTTTTATTCTGCCCTATGTGGTGCCCATAGCGCCACTTTTAGCAAAGAATTTGTTTGCAGCGAAAGGTTTCTAGTGGTTTTAATTCCAGTAGGATGTCTAGATGTGCATAAAGGTTTTGGATTTTCAATTCAGCCCCGTGTGGTGCGCTCAGCGCCACTTATATCGTTAGAGCATCTGTTTCCCGTGAAAGCTTTTAGGGGTTTTAATTCGAAATGTTGAAATGTTGTTCATATCTTCCGGTAGGGTGTGCAGATGCGCGTAAAAGTTTCAGATTTTTGATTCGGTACCATGTGGTACCCGTAGCACCACTTTTGTTGTTAAAGAAGAATCAGTTTCCGGCAAAAGTCTCCTTGGAGTTTTAAATCGAAAAGCTTTAAGTGTGTTCATATGTTCAGGTAGGGACTGTAGATGTACATAAACGTTTTGAATTTGTTATCCGGCCCCATGTGGCCCACGCCGTGCCACTTTTGTAATTTGACAATAGATCTGTGGCAAAAGACTCCTAGGTGTTTGAATTTGAAATGCTGAAGGTGTGTTCATATGCTCAGGTTGGGTCTCCAGTTGTGCATAAATGTTTCGGATTTTTGATTCAGCACCATGTTGCATCCATAGCAGCACATTTGTCATTGGAGAATCAGTTTCTTGTGAATGTCTAGGGTTAAGGCTCCTAGGGGGTTAATTCAAAACATTGAAAGTGTGTTTATAAATTTAGGTAGGGACTGTAGTTGTACATAAAGGTTTCAAATTTTATATAATACCTTTTCATTCTGTCTCTGTTTACTCTGTACACTTCTTTTCTAGGTTGCCTTCTTAAAAAGCATGGCATATCATATCATCTGTATGCAGGCGACACCCAAACTGTACATCACATTCAACTCATTTGTTCCAAGTGACTCATTCACCTTTGTCAATAACATGGAAACTTGCATAAATCTTGTGCGGGAATTGATGGTAGGCTTTAAACTGAAATTGAATGACTCTAAAACTGAATTCTTAGTGATATCCGGGGTTCGCATTCCTACACCCTCTGTTACATCAATTCTGGTTGGAAACAACATCACTATGAAAAGTGAATCGGCCAGGAATATTGGACTGATTATGGACTCAAATTTAAAACTAGACATCCATATCAATAAAATATGTCACAAATGCTACTGTCAGCTTCGTAATGTTGGAAGACTGCGACCTTATCTTAAGCAGTCAGCACTTGAAAAACTTGTGCACTCCTTCATCACCTCACAACTAGACTATTGTAATTCAGTGTTAGTGGGGCTGCCCCAGTGCCTGATTCAGAAGCTTCAGAAAGTTCAGAATACTGCTGTTAGGATAATTACTGGTACCAAACGCTCTGAACACATAACACCTGTTTTAAGACAGCTACTTTGGCTTGCAGTTAAACAGAGAATTGATTTCAAAATATTGATCTTAGTATTCAAATGTATCCACAAACTGGCTCCAATTTACCTGCAACAGCTTCTCACTGTACATAAACCATCACGCAGTCTCAGATCAAAAAAACAAATTAAACTAGTTGTACCTTTTAGCAGATCTAATCAAGCTCGTGATCGTGTGTTCTCCATCGTGGGTCCCAGATTGTGGAATTCCTTGCCAATTAGTGTCAGAATTTCAGAAACTTCAAAAGAAATCTTCAAACTTTCCTATTTACTGAAGCATTCTCCTGAACCTCTCTAAAAGGCAACCAAAACAGGTGTGCCTCTTTATTTCAGAAAAGTGTATTTATTTCTGTCAAGCATTTTAGAGCACTATTTGTGGTTTTACGCTCTAGAAAATCAATTATTATTATTATTATTATTATTATTATTATTATTATTATTATTAACCAATAACCAAGAATGCATATGCGGGGATATACTTTAGTGTGATTTGCACGGAGATGACACCATCTAGTTAGCTTTTGAAGCGAATCCCAAAACGTTATCGGGAAATATGAGTTTTTAGTTTATTTTTTTATTTAGATAAATGTACAGAATTTTTACAAATGTAGATTAGGTCTTCTGCTGTGGGTTGCAGCTAGGGTATAGAATAGTTAGAACTGTTTGGCAGAACCTGGCAGGCATCCCTTGGCATCCTTCGACATTGACAGAATACCATCAGTTCAGTCAAAGTGGAGGATTACTTTGACTATACGGATGATATCCTTTCCCAGTGAGAATATGTAGAGATGAATGTTTATTACTGTATACGGGGGAGGGGGGGGGGGGGGTAAGAATCTTCCATTTTTGTGCGTACATGTAGCTGCATGACATTTCCAGACTTTTACAAAATTTCAGTTCTCAACAGAAGCTTGAAATGCAGGCTGACATCCCCTATATTTTTTTTAAAGATGCGAACACTCAGCGTTGCTGTCTCTTCGGATGTCCCAGTAGGACAAATTCTGGCGTGAGTTGAATAGACACATTGCACCCGTTTCTCAGATGTCTCTAAGCTTCAACAGGGAAGTTTTTGTTCGCCAATATTCTAAGAATAATGCAATAGTGACTCCCTCGAATTACCACTTAAAGTGATGTTTTCTGTTTTGACAGCTTGCATTTGAAATGTTTGGAGTTTGAAAATAAAATATTGTGTAATATTTTGCACTGACAACTCCTGAAATAAGTATCCTCTGTGGTGAGGGACAAACATTTCTGTATCAACTGTCAGTCATTTGATCGAGGGTTGATATTGAAACGTTGATTCCATGTGTTCAGTGTTTGGGTTGGCAGTTTTGCAAACAGTTGTAGAAGGAATTGGTGAAATGTTTGACAAACTTTCTGGAAGTTTTTAATAGTGTCCAAATTTTGTTACCTTATTATTTCGGGTTTTCTTTATATAACCGATTCTCAATGAGCAGCCGAAGGGTGTATCAGTTCTTAAACAAGTGTAAATTTCCATACACCCTGGAATATACATGGATAACGAATTTATTTTCTCACTAAGTTCCTTCACATTGAAGAAAAATCATATAATTCTGTAGAAAAGGAAAATAACCTATTATATTTTGTCTGACAGAGCTCTACGAGCTCTGACAAACAAAATATAATGGGTTATATCTATTAGATAAATGAATCGGTCAATAATATGCACTTCAGAATAATCAGTGAGTACCTTAAGATGGATGAGATATAAATAGATGCTCAGACGTTTTACAGTGTGACAAAATAACATAAGGAATCCAACAAATACTGTCCAAATGGCATTTTGAAAGAGATAAAAGAAAACTGATAACTCCACATTAAAATATAGTTCCACCAAGTGTTCTGATTTTTTGTCATGAATAACACAAAATTAAGGGTATCATTTTGATTATTTTTTTAATGAACAGCACTGTTAATTTTAATACATATGACATAAACTATTTTTATTGATTTTGAAAAAATCACATTGTCTGCATATTCATGTTTTTACACCGGGCTAAACCAATGTGTAAATATTTCAAGTGGGTGAGGGTATTATTTACATCGTACCTGTCAGCCAATCAAATTGCTAGATTACAGTCTGTCAGGAAATAAGCTTAATTATTGCGTGATGCACAGTAAATGGTGTTGTAATATTATATTAATTGGGAAAGATAAAGAACTATTTTCTTCTATGAGAAGGTCATAGACAAAGACATTTTCACACCAATATTTACCAAAGGAACGTTTGGCTTTTATCTTTATATTCTTATTATAAAATAACGGTTTCGAAAAGAAGTATTTTGAATTCGCAGGGGTGGCAATGTCTTGAGGAGACCCTGCGATCATTAACTCTCCCCCCAAAAAGGTTTGTATGTATACGTACTTTTTGTAGTCTTTCGTTGTGCATATGCCAAATTTTGTTATTTCCTAAGGACTCAAAGTCGTCTATAACTAGAGTTTTCCATAAAGCTAACAGAGCAGGGTCTATTCATTTTTTTATCCAGGACATAATCGAGAGAAATGTTGGTTGAACCTTTCATGCCTTCCGCGATGTCCTCATACAAAATCTTCCGTCTCTATCTCGTGAGCTAAACTTTTGTCTGTGAACAACAGCTTGAAATTTCGAACCCTCGTATTTTGCCTTGACATAATCTTAATGAAAACGTAAATATAGTGCGATGAGCTTTCGGAGATCAGAGGGTTAACAAAACAATATTTTCTGAAATACTTGTCAATTGGCCATTTCTGATTAAAGATATTCCTCATAACTTCTAATTAAAGCTCTCTCTCACGACAGACGACTCGATTACAAAAATACAGAGCGGTGAGAGTTCGGTGATTAGATGGTTAACTAACAAAATATTTTCTTACATACTTATCAACCAACCATCTCTAGTTATTTAAAAGCATCCCTCACAACAGTCGAATAGACTGTAATACAAAGCGATCAGATTTTATGTGAATAATGTAACTTCCTGGTTTGACGATCTCTTTGTATCTCGATGTGTAATGCCTGTCCACCATTTTACGTACTGTTCGAGTGATGCAAAATAACCTGGCGATCAAATGAGAAAAAAAATCAAAAGAACAGAATCTCTACTTCTAACCTCGAACAAAAGTACATGATTCGAAAACAAACGCGCGGGAAAAAAACAAACACAGGCGGTCCGCAAAAGTTTGGAAGTTGAGGACGAAAATACACATTCAAGCACTTGAAAATTGCGATTTAACGTGGAAGTCTGCCTATGCATTTTTCACTTCAAAAACGAGTGATCGGAAATGTGTATTTGTCGTGCAAAGTGGGAACTTCTGTGGCAAATCCTATAGTAACGGTGTGCTCGTGGTCCAGCTCGGTAATGCTGAAAATCACATTAGAACACAGATTTACTTCTAATATTTTGATTTACGTAGGATTCTCCATAGAAAATGTGAAAAATCGTGTATTTTTCGAACGTGCTCTTTTCTGATAAATAGTGGAGGGAGCACGAAGTGCATGGTGAATTAGAAAATGTTGTATCCCATGTTAAATTTTCCAATCACCCCAAAATTTGGATCGTCTTCGAGATCACGTTGAACACTGAAGTAGAGCACTCAAATGTACACAACTTTCGTTGCAGACGGTTGAAATCATTTCTCGTGGTCCTAAATACTTTGTTGAAAAAACTTAAAAAGTCGCACGTCAGATACCGGAGATATGGCATAAACATCGTCGGCGCACCCACACAACCACATCCCTTTTGAGGACATCCCCAACCTCTCAAACAGCCACAGATACAGCTTTAATACTTGACATACAGCCGAATGAATAGTTCAAGAGCTGCACTCTCGCATTTCCAATACTTAATTGAAACACATGCAGAATGGTGACACATACCACGAAAAATAGATTCTATTATCACAGACATTTCGTAGACATATTCTGACATATCCTAATAGGGATTCCACGTTTTAGTTGTATGTGCCAATGTACTGCATGTATTTTGCATTTTCACACAAGCAACAGATCACTGAATTTGACATGTGCCTGTTTGGTGCATGCAATGTGTACACATCGTAACGCATTGTATACCAGCACATAACCACATTCCGCCAAACATCAGGCCGATGTCCCGCGAAATTCTTCCTTTGTATCCTACTATATTTCTTGTATTCCGTTTTCATCGGGTGTGCTGCATGTGTTGTGCGCACAGTGTGCATTTTTACATACGCACATATTGGCACATCCAATGTGTTTCTTAGATGTGAGGTACCCCTGCGTGTACTAAGTCAAGCAACTGTTGAGGCCGAGGCAGGTGTTTTTATGAATGGAGCGATCTGAAGGAAACACATTAAAGACTTGGCCGAAAGCAGAAATTGGAACATGGTGAGACATAGCTAGCAAGCCCGTAGAAGTACTAAAAATCATCAGGAATGTTTCAAGGCTGAAATGTGATAGAACATTATAGTAATAGTGAATAAAATAGTGGCTGATCATAGGATAGATAGCTTAAGTTGTGGTAGGAGTCAGTGCTAAGACCACTAGAAGCTGTATTGAAGTTTGGAATCCCATTCGGCACCACATTTGCCCAAGATGGGTCTAAGAGTTGAATATTGAGTCATTTGATCGTCCCAATGCTCAATGTCATTTGCTGGATTTGTTTCGAGTCGTCTGAAAGATGCCTGTTCTAGTTACTGCTCGATTTACCCCTGGACTTCTTCTTAGGAACACTTGTATCAGATAACGACATTGTGAGAGTGTTTAGATGAATGGAGAGATCTGATTGGTTAGTAAGTTTTAGTACAGTGAGGTGGTTGGATGATACAGATATGGTTGCACGCCCGTAGTAGTACTACAAGTCAGCTGTAATGATTCAAGACTGAAAGAGTAGTAGAACACGATAATAATAGCGAATAACATTGAGGCTGATCATTGAAGTCATGGTAGGAGCCGACGGTAAGACTACTAGGAGCTGTATAGGAGCTTGGAATCCCATTTGCAGCACCCCACTTTCGGCAACACATTTTCCGAGATGAGTCTATTTGGAATCACTCGGACGGTCCATTGCTCAGCTGCTCATTTGCTTGTTTAGAATCGAGTCATATTAACAACTGTACCAGTTACTACTAGATTGACCCTTGGACTTCTTAAGAACCCTTCTATCAGATAATGATGTGACAATGGGCGGGGGTTTAGCTGAATGTGGTGATCTGATTGTTATTTAGTTTGAGTAAACTGATCTGATTGGATGATCTGGATATGTTACGAACAAGAGCAAAAGTACCCGGAATAGTGTCAAAACTAGTCAGAAATGACTAGGAAAATTCAAACAAGTAACAATAAGCTAAAGCCGGTCCAACTAAACGTCTTTACTACTGGAGTGTACCCCAAAACAATCGAATGGTGCTCTGTTGACAGACACAATAGGTATCACAGAACTTTTTCCCATAGGCGATCATTATAACGTTCAGGTGAAAAAAATAGGATCGCATCACATTAATTTTGGCATTCAAATATCTTTGTTAAGTATAGCCCATCAGACCACTTTTTCGGACCCGAAAACAGGGGATCATGCAACAAATAAGAGAGAAAAACTGACAGGAAGGGAATTACCGGTCACGTGCACATATGTTTCAGGGAATTCCTAACAAAAACACAACAATAGTCAATTGTACTTTTTAGGTCCAAACATCATCAAATCACCCTCTTTATTTATCTGGAATATTCAACAATAATGCAAGATGTCAGTAGAATGCTTCGGATGTTTATTGAAACAATATATTTCCTAAGGCTGCTTATGTTTGAAGATTTCATCACTTCCGACTGCAGCTTTTCACGGTGAATAACTCTAATTTAATTTTTTACTTCAATGATACCAATACCACAGCTCATAGATGCATAGATAGAAGCAGAGAATTCCGAAGAAATCCGAAGTAGCACAATAGATGTCGGGTTGGTTGTGGTAAGTCTTGGAAGTAACCGAGTGTACTGGAAAAATTTGAACCAGCATAAGTACTCCTCTACAATAAAACAAACCATCTGAATACGTTACCGTCCCATTAGAGGCTTTTCGGGGCCTATATAACACAACGGGCTATTCTTATAATGAAGATTGTGGGAAAAAAACCGAGTATTCTGGAGTTTAGGGGGTATTGTCGGGTTGTTTGCGGTAATTAGATGTGCTCCAGTTCAATCTAACACAACTTTCAAACACACCTCATCCCTAGAGGGTTAAAGGCTTCTGGGTCACATAGCAACTAGGTGCCATCATAGAAACCAGGATGGCGTCCTCCAGTAAACAAAATGGACAACAGAAACACTTGTCACCATAACAACACGTACGGCGCACGCGCACTAAGACCACGCATCACTATGGTTATGGCGTCACAAGGCCGCCATCCCATACCGTCACAACCAAACAAGACGTAACTGAGACACGTGACGCTGACGTCACTACTGGCTCCCCATGCCATCTCCCAAAATGGGGTGAAAGGTATGAGCACTACTACTGTACTGTGTAAACAGCGTCGAAGGTATACCATCCCATTTTGTGAGCACCCCTACTCCAAAACGCTGTGACACATACCGCTTTAGTAATAAACATACTTTTCAATGAATAGTTGAAGTGATGTCTCGGCGCACTCTTATTCACATTGTCAGGAAAATATTTAACGCTGCGACTTGATTCTCATCGATGTGGGGAAAAATGCTAAAAGTAAATTCACTAAAAGGACTTGTAATTTGGGGTTTTTTACAACTCGTGATCCCAAACACCAGGCTGAAAAAGAAATTTGAAAACTAAACTACAAATACCGGGGATATCACGTAAGCAACGTAGGAGTGGACTCTCCCATTTTGTGAGCGCCCCCACCCCAAAAAATGCGACAAATATCGTTATAATATTTCACATACTTAATGAATACTTGAAGTTATGTTTCGGTGCATTTTTCGCCACACTGTCGGAAACTTGTAATACAACGCTCTTTTTCCCATCGATTGAGGGAAATGTTAACCCTTTACCCAACGTAACGGTCAAAACCGGCCAGCACTATTCTCAAAAATCGCCTATTCATTTTCATTATTTGTTTCGTTTTTTGTCTCCAAAACATAGGTTATGACCCCTCATTGGAACGAGCTCGTCGAGTTCGTTCCAATGAGGGGTCATAACCTATGTTTTCCATGTTTTTCATGTAGTCTGCTTTTCATGGTAGGTAAAGGGTTAAACTTGAATTTCGCTGCACGCAGTTCAAATCTACGGACATTTTTGTACTCGTGGTCTCAAATGCAAAATTGAAAAAAATTGAAAATCCCACGTAATATTATATGCTACAGGCACGATATGAAGCCTATCATATTCCACATGCTCATCAGTCAATACTGGAAGTCATTCTTATTGCTAGAAAATTTTTATTGCTGTGATACTTTTTCACACCGACTTGGAAAAACCTCAAAATTAACTCTTTGATATTTTTGTACGTCTTATGACGTGCGAAATCAAACCGCGTGTATACCCTCTCATATTCTGAGGAACCCTACCACAGACAAGGCAACAGATTCCGTTATCATATTTCACATAGTCGTAAATCAGTACCTCAAGTGATGTCTCGGAGCAATTGTATTCACATTGTCAGAAAGTGCTTATTTTTTTTTTTTTTTTTTTTTTTTTGGGGGGGGGGGGGGTCAGAACGATAGCAGTTGACGATAGCGGAAAAATACTCAAAATTGAATTTCGCTTCTGACTTGACCTTTCAACATTATTTACTTTTTTATATTTATTTATTGGTGTTTAAGGTCACATACTTATGCACAATGGCTAATCGTGACCGTGACAGTTTTACGGGTGGAGGAGGCCGGTGTACCCGAAGAGAACCACTGAGCAACGACGAGGAGCTGCCAACTCCCCAACATCGTAACTCCGCACTGCAGCACAGGCAGGGTTAGATTGGTTGAAGACATGCGCATCATCGACGTGCAGTACGCCTTAATACTCGGCGTCATCGTGTCCCCATGTGGACAAGCGGGGGTAAGAGCCTTGCCCAAGGACACAACGCGGGAGTCCAAATCGATTGCTCAGACGGTCACTCATACGAGGACTAACCGGGCTCGACGTTGCTTATCTTCGGTGATCTGACGAGACCTTTCAACAATTCTGAACGCAAATACAGAAGTGTTCTGAAGTAAAACACAATTAGGAACCAAGGCTATAAAACTTTCGCAATTGTATTTTGTAGAATTGTATTTTTTGCCTATTAATATAACTGACGAAAATGAATCATTAGCATTTTAAAAAGATATGGCAATTTGCCAAATGGCAAATTGCCACATCTTTGAAAATGCTAATCATTCATTTCAACCCATTTAATGTCATAACTAGAAAAAACAAAATCTAGAAAATGCTGTTGTAAAAGGTCTGTAGTATTGGCCCCAGCACTGTTCTCTGGTGAGGGTGAACTCGGCGTTGGCCGTGCTTCGTTGAATAACTTCTGGAAATTCGCTCTTCGATTTCAAAACCATCTAGTTGTACTTAATAATACTCTGAAATTCAGTAAAGAATTAATGATCCGAAATCAGTATAGAATTGATGTTTGGCATCATTACTGCTGTACGCCATCTGCCAAGACCAGACATAATGTACAAACAAGCCAGTGACATTTGTGTCTAGAGGCGCTTGTGACATTGCATAACCGTTAACAGTTACGTTTGCCAATAAAAGTTGTTTTACTGGGTTGTTTGTACCAATGATCGATAAATATGCCGATTTTATCGATAGCGATGCGATATCTATCAATGCAATAAGAGTTTTCGATATATCGCCTTTCCAAACTAAAACGATCGGGAGCGCGGTGGTTCAGTGGTAGACTGTTGGGCTTCTATGCTAGAGATCCCGAGTTCGATCCCATCCGGGACGACCCGCGTTGTGTCCTTGGGCAAGGCACTTTATCCTGGTTGCCTACATGGGGGCACGATGACGCCGTGTACTAAGGCGTACTGCAAGTCGATGGCGCACATGTCTTTAACCGCTGTAACCCTGCTTGAAATAAAACGATCAACGATTATTGTTAGGTATCGTGGCGACATTGAGAATGTTAACTGCGCTTTTCCACATATCACCAACAGTGCGAAAATACCATCTGACATTCTGACAATAACATCATTTTGTCAATTTGTAATTAGAGAGAACAGTACAAGCTGATCGGTTTTACTACAACCCGAATGAAACCTGTTTAACCCTTTGAACCCGAGCGGCCATTTTAGCACAGAAACAAGATATGTCATACTTTCATTTAGAAGGATGGCTGTTGAGTTAAAGTGTGGGGTAGATAAAAACAATATTTTCAACGTGCAGCCCAAGATCGGCATACCTTCCATTGAGGTGGGGCGTCTAATTCAATGGGAGGGGGCGGGTGAAGATATATGAAAATTCCAACTATGAATGGATACTTAAAGGGGTGCTCCCTGCTAACTCTGAGTGACTGTACCGGTAGGTTTTAGGGCATTTTGAGAATATTTCCAAGCAGTTTAAATGACTTATGCATTGCGGCAATTTCATGTATGTACATGTATGGGAAATGCTAAAAATATCAGTATTCAACCAAACAAGGAGAAAAGATAACAAAACGCGAAACACGACCAGGGTTCTGGAATTAAACTCAGAGCTGCTTAGTAGTCGGAATATCTTGCGTTGTTCGATCAGAATTATGTCTGTGGGAGCCAGCGGTTGGAATTTTAATGGAAATGTAATACCACAACCTTCCTTTAAAACAAATGCTTAGAATTTCCAACTTTTGGAATTTTCGCCTGAAAAATATCCAACTATCTTGATTTTTGGACAAATATTGAGGTGGAGGGATCCCCCCCCCCCCCCCGCACCCCCATCCCCCCCCCCCCACCCCCCGTAGCTACATCTCTGACATAACACATGAATACCCACTGCCTCCTGTTATTGTGGATAATATAGGATTTCCTGGTCTCGGTCAACGTCCACGAGGATCAGCCCGTCATCCATTGCAGTTCTTTTTGAAATAATTTGACGTGTCTCGACCTCCACGTGGAACATTTCCAAAGAATTTTCTACTTCATTTTTATATAACGTGGAAAAATATTATCTATATTTTGTTTCAAAGGATGCGCACATGGTTGATAAAACCCAGAGAGAGTGAGAAACATGCACACTCCGTCGAACAAGTGTGAAAAAGTCTATTTTAATATCAACGAATAGGTTTGCTCTGACCACATCAGTCACATTTTTAAATTATGAAGGAAAAAATCTAACATTATATATATTTCATATTACTCGAATGAAAAAATCTAACATTATATATATTTCATATTACTCGAATGAAAAAATCTAACATTATATATATTTCATATTACTCGAGAGGACACTGCCAGTAGATTATGAAAATTTGATGACGCTCACAATGCTGATTCAACTTTGTTATATTCTCAACTTGCAGATTATATTCAAAATTCCACATCCAAAATTCATAAATAGATTCAACAATTGAAAGGGAGATAACTTTCTCGACAGTCATTCTGAATGCCGACGACTGGCAATCGATGAGTAGGCGATAGAATAGACAACAAAATTGGTAGGGAGCTGTTAGATTAACTATTAACCTTTTAAGTATTTTGGGGGTTTTTTGTCACAAAATAAAGTCATGGCTGCTTTACAGCAGCCACGACGTGATTTGATGTAAACTTCGACAGACCCTGGAGTCTAGAATTCCTTGGTTAAAGGATTACTCTTTTCTATAAGGTTTATTTTATTTTCTAGATCCACTTTCGATAGCCAGGTTCGTGTTGGACAGTTTTACGGTTGGAGGAAGCCTGAGTACCCGGAGGGAAGCATCGAGCAACGGCGAGCAACCGTTAGACCCCCAAACGTACTAACTCCGCGCAAGTAGGGTTAGCATTAGTAGGTGATAAATGAGAGTTCTAGACCATTTCTCCAAAAAATGGTACATGTACACGTACATGTACGTGTACCGCCATAAGGGTTCAGTGTTAAATCGTGTACAGAGTGTTTTTTCATGGTGGTCTAAAACTCTGTGTTTTTTTTTATCGTTCGCATCGCACTTTTAACCGTTCAAACAACCGTTGGCGAACGTGTGAAATTCAACACATCGCTCGAAGTGAAAAATGTATGAAATTTGAAGAAAATGTAAATTTTTAAATTTTTGTCGACGTTCCCATCGCGGATCAGACCTTCGATCTATCGTTGGTGAACGCAAGCAAAAAACGCTTTGAGAGTTCTAGACCAGCATCAAAAATGCGTTTTGAGAGTTCTGGACCACCTACGTTTGCGATCGCGTTTCGAACGGTCGAGGGTGCGATCCGATCGCCGAAAAACAACTGAGAGTTCTGGACCAGGAAAATCGATCTCAAAACCTTTTCTCGACGTTCACCAACGGTGAAAAGTGAGTGTAAAGTGTAGTTACTCGTCGAGAATTTTTTAAAAATTTTTTTAAAAACTGATTTCGGCCTACGGTACATCAAAAAAAATGCGGTTTGAGAGTTCTGGACCACCACCACGTTCGCGATCGCGTTACGGACGGTCTAGGGTGCGATCCGATCGGCGAAACCGATTTGCCGATTTACCTCGCGAGTTTTGTGAGGTGAATCGTGATAGAATCGGTTTTGAGGAGTTTTCAATTTTGTACTTAGTGTAAATTTCATTCAATAGAGTCGACTATAAAATTGAGTCCCACTTTAAAAGGGTTTTAAGCGAGAAATTTGTGTTTAACTAACATTATGAATCTTTGCAAAAATCCTTTCACTTTTTTTGTTCTTGTATAAATGAAAGGTTTTCGTTCAATGGATGACATTGAGAAACTCGAGTTTGGAAAATTAGAACCGATGGAAATCGTCCGTTTGTCATAGCGAGATTTGAGGTAAATCATAATAAAACAGTTTGTAGTTTTTTTTCATTCAAATAAATTCCACTATAAAGCGTTTTCACGTAGATGAGTTTTAAGAGATAAAATTGTGTTATAAATTGACACTCATGTTTTGTTCCAGTGTGAATGAAAGGTATTTCGTTTTAATAATGGACAATAAAATCGCGTTTTCAACTCAGTCGGGTTTTAAGAGGTAAATTGAATTTTAATCGACTTGTGATAATGTTTCGGAGATATGAATGAACCCTTTTAACGAATATAATTATTCTCAAATGCGTTAAATCAGAAACCGGTTTCTTATGCGCTAAACTTTCATACTTTTCAAAGTCCTTCTGTTCGTCACGGAGTGAATAATCGATGATGTGATCTTTGACACGTTCGAGGGCAAAACGCATTTATAGAGGTTTTATTTTGTAAAATGTTTTTCCTTAACTGGTTTTAGTTATTATATATTAAAGACAGAGGATTTTTATTTACTTAAAACATAAAACATAAAATAATTATACATTTAATTTTGAGAATAATAAAATAACTCACGTTGGCATACTCTAATGGAAATATTAATAATTTTAAAAACGAAAAAATTGTTTTTTTACACATCACAGTTTCCAAGCGGAGAGATCAACTTCTCAACGAATATGAACGTGCTAAGAAGAGCATTCAATCAGCTGACAGAAGCAGGCGATTGTGAGAAATGGAATTAAAACGTGAAACCACAAAATTATTTAAACCCGTGACGGAGGTTCAGGAACGAAGTAAAAAGGAGATCGTTGACGAATTGAGGCCCTTAAAAGAAAGTTCTTTGAGAATGGGTTCGTTGCCCGGCAGTTTTTCGAGGGGGTTTTCCTCTCAAAGATCACCGCCGGATTACGTTCCCATGAGAATCAAAACCGACGTGAGCGAAAGCAACGATGCCGCTTCGACTATCACCAGTGATAGCGTCGCGTTGTCCGAGGATGGTGGTAAGAGAGATCTGTTGTATGTAATTGATAAGGATTCTGACGGAAGAACTTTTGCAGGCAACACCGAAGTACAAGAGGATGATGATAATTTAATTGTCGGTTCGAATAGGCACGAATTAACACCTGGACTGTGCAAATTGCTCCTTTTCGACAAGACTGGAGATTACACCGATCGGGATTTCGACAATTACTGCGACATTCTGGTTCAGACCCACGCCATGAAGAGAAATAACGATGCCAGAGAAACGAGACCCAAAGCCAATAGAGGTTACAAGTGGACAAAGGTGGAGAAACCCATATGGGATATGAATAAGAAGTTCGTCGAATCGGTTACTGGGAAAGGAGTGAGAACCACTTTTCTTCCGAGCGATTCTGACGTTCTGTCTCAGAGATTGAGATTGTTGATGGCAAGTAGACGCGCTGGTAATACTGGATTAGATAATGAGATAGTGAGCATATGCGACGAATTGTTGAGGCAAAAAGTTTTGAATAAGCGTGATTATAAAAGGCTGATGAACGAATTGAAGGATTGATATATATATATAATAAGTAGAGAGAACAAACAAACAAACAAAATTATATAAAATAAAAACAGTAAATTTTACACTAGAAAATAATAAAAAGTATTTAAACAACAAACAATTCACAAGTGAAAAAAACAAAATATATATTATAAAATAAAAATATGTTGGTGATAAAGAACAGGGGGTACGTCAGAACTTACTTCAAGACAGTTCTGGCATCGTGGATTATATAATGCGAGCGTTCACGAGCGATGCAGGTAGAAAACTCGCATCGACCGCGTTTGAGGTTGGTAAGAAGACGGCTTTGGATGCTGGTAAGAAAGCCACTTCCGAAGCTAGTGCTAGGAGAGCTTCTGTGGCTGGCAAGAGGGCAGCCGACACGTTGATCGACAAGTTGATCAGTCCGCCGGCGAAGCGAGCTACGTTAGAGCGATCGCCGAAAAGTTGGAAAGATTTTAAGGATGCTGTGGTACCCATACAAGATTTAGCCAAAATGACGAGTGGATCTGGATTGAAGAGAACTCGCAACGGTATAATATAAATAAATAATAATATTTATAAAAACTGAGTTTGAAAAAACATAACAATTGTGTTTGAAAAAATCTAAAATAACAAACAATAAACAAAGATGAACATTAAAGATATTTCTTGGAACGACGCCACGACCAAGAGGTCGAATAACCCGCTTGATAGTGGGAAAATCGAATTGTGGAAGGACCAATCTGTTGATGAATCTGTTGTCGCAACCCGGCTAGTTGGATTACGACAGATTATTCGTGTCTGGCAAGAGCTTGTTTCAACCCGAATACAGATTACTTCGAGAGTGCATGGATCGTAGATTGCCCAAGGACGTCATAGCCAGAATCTGTGACAGTAGGGAGGAATTCGACAAAAGTGAAGCTTCTCTTCCATTTTGGACGGTGCGGCGATGGAATTGATGAAGAGAAAAGCATCTTCGAACGTCGAGTGTCGATTTTATGAGAACACTAGCGACGTTCCAGAATTGAAATCGGAAGATAAGAATCTCATGATTTTCGACGATCTGCTTTTGGAGAGACAGAACCGATGCGAAGCGTATTACGTTAGGGGTCGTCACAGCAACGTGGACTGTTTCTACCTGTCGCAGAATTATTTTTGATTGCCCAGACAGACGATAAGGGAGAACGCTAATTTACTGTGTCTCTTTCGCCAGGATCTCAAGAATCTCAATCACATCTACAGCGATCACGTCGCAAACGACATGAGCGTGGCGGAATTCAGGAGATTCTGCAAGAGGGTTTGAGATGGAGGACTTTACGATTTCGTCGTGATCGATTTGACTAGCGAATTTAATCGCGGAAAATGTCGGTGTTTTATGTTTCTGATGATAATAAGATAGAGAGCGAAAATAAAATTAGAAAATAATAAATCATCAAATAATTTGGTTTTGAAAAATAAAAATAAAAATGAAAATATAATGTTCAAACAAGGAGAATTGTTAGAACGGATAGCCGAGAATACGGCTGCAAAACAATCCATTCAAATTGTGGTGAGTGGCGATTCAACTCGATTCGCGACGAAATTCGAACCTTCCATCGAAATGAATAGAGAGAAAAGATACGAGATGGCGTTGGTGAATCTGGAGACTTATTATTCCTTTCCCAACGTCACCGAAAAGAACAACTCGTTCAAGTATTCCGACGTAGTGGTTTGGTTGGAGATTCGAATTCCCAAAGGACGTTACGACATAGACGATTTGAACAATTACATTCAGACGCGAATGAAGACAGATGGAAAGGGAAGCAACAAGATCAGACTCTCTCCCAACCCTAACACCCTACAGACGATGTTGGATTTGGAAGACAATTTTCAAGTGGATTTCAACACGGATGATTCTATAGGCAATATGCTGAGATTCGATCGTAAGATGTATCGAGGCCACGCGGCATCTGAAAATACGGTCGACATTCTTGCAGTAAATAGCATTCTGGTGAATGTGGACGTGATTGCTGGAAGCTACGTGAATGGTAGCGCTCAACCGATGATCTATTCCTTCTTTCCAAACGTGTCACTGGGTTATAAGATCGTGGAACAACCTCGAAATTTAGTTTATCTACCTGTGATTTTAGACACGTTGTATAGCCTCAAAACCACATTGACGGATCAAAATGGTGAACTGTTAGATCTTCGTGGAGAGAGGGTGACGATACGATTTCACGTAAGATAAATATAAAAGCAACAAAAAAAAATAAAATATTGCATATATATATAAATAAGAAAATAAAATAAACGCAATATTAATTGACAAAAATTATTTAATATATATAATTATCATTAAAACAAAAAAAACAATTGAACATAATATATTTAAAAAAAGAATTATGACACAATACATGGTTAAAAACGTGAACATATCCGCAGGACAGAGGAAGAAACTTAAGAGAGTGTTAACAACTCGAGGCGAGGCGGTGAGATTCAAATTCACTCACGAAGATCTGGAGTGTGGCGGTCAGGATTCGATCACCTGGACCAGAAGTCAAATCAAAAGGATGGAGAAAGCGATTCGTGATGGAAGAGGGTTGACGGTGAGATTGAGTCCCGCTCAATTGAAATACAATTTGAGAATGAAATGCGGTTTCCTACCGCTATTGGCAGGAATCGCCGCAAAAGCATTACCCTTTGCAACAAAAGCATTACCCTTTCTCGGAAAGAATCTGGGCGTGGGAGCTCTCTCAGGACTGGCGAGTTTGGCAGTTGAGAAATTAATGGGTGGCAGCAGACTGTTTTTGAAGAAGGGAGGAGCCGTGTGTCGCGTGCACGTAGACGACAGTGGTGAAGGATTGTATCTAGAACCCGTTAGAGGTGACAACTCTTTGAGTGGAAATGGCCTCTATCTGAAAAGTGGACGGAACGTTGAGCGACTCGGTAAGGGTTTGTTGTTTGGTGAGAATTCGCCGTTTAAGAATATACCGATTTTGAGTATGTTATTATAATGTAAAAAAGTATATAATTATATAATATAAATTATAAATCATAGAAAGTATAAAAAATAATATAAAATGGATAAAAAGGGGGAAAACAATTAGACGATAATGATGAATATCGCGAGATAGGGTGCGAAAAAGATGTGGAAAAACGATTAGATGCTAATGATGATTATTGCAGGATAGTGTGGGAAAAAGATGTGGAAAAACAATTAGACGCTAATGATGGATATCTTAGGAAAGAACTGAAAAAAGAGCGGGATAGATGGTTGAAATTTAAAAGAATGAGACACTTTCCACCACCACCACTACCTTCTGAAGAGAATGGTAATGATGTGAGTGTGTACCAAGAGATGCACCACATTCGTTCATAATTATGATTCAGATAAACAAAGGTGTTCTCATAAAAACATAATATATCACAAAAAAAAGAAAAGAAGAATTGACGCCGAAATTGAGAAAAAAGGAAACGTTATTATAATATATATGGGCGATAGTGAAGAAGAAGAAGGAAAACAAAAAAAAAACCACAAAAAAGTAATGAGATCTAGAGATGATCAACCTCTTTAGATCTCATTACTTTTTTTTCCTTTTTCTTCGCTAAACTTCAGTCTCTCTATTGTTTATATTTCCAAGTCCGTTATTAGCATGTTGATGGTAGTGTCTTCTCCTTTTTCGAAAATGTGTTGAATGTTTATCTTTATTTTTTTTGAGTTTTTTTACATCGGTGAACGCGCTCTCACCACCGATTTGTTCACGAGTTCGAGAGAGATTTTTGGATATATGTAACTTCCGTAGGGCAATGACAAATCGTCCTTGTCGAATTCTCTATCTTTGGTGATGACGATTTTCTGTAGATCGCTTTAGTACTCATAAAACAAATCGAGTGTGGCTTCGTCCAATTTCAAAGGCATGCTATATTTATCGTGTTTGTGCTCTAAGCCCTTCGTCTCGAACTCGTTCAATTCGATGGCATCATGTCGTTGTAATCTATAGATTTTATAACCGAATTTCTTACACATTTCAACTTGCTTCAATTTCAATTCGCATCTTTTAGGTGTTGTTGTCATGATCGATTATTTGTGTTTTTTTGTTTTATGAATTATTGCAAATAATATATATTTTTGAATTTTGTATTTAAATAATAATTTGTTAAAAAAGTTTGTTTTTTTTTACTCTCTATATATATATAAAAAAGTTTTTTTAATTTTCTTTAATGTGAAAAAAGTTTTTTTTGTAAAAGTTTTTTCTCTTTATATATAAATAAAAAGTTTAAATTTAACGTCCTTTTTTTTCTCATATTAATTCAATTTTTTTCACGTTAAGGAACATAAAGAAAAACTGATTAATTTCATCAAAAAAATTTTTTTGAAGGAATTAAAACATATATATATAAAAACTATTTTAAAACTTTTTAACAAATTATTATTTAAATACAAAATTAAAAAAAAAAATATTCTTACAAATGAAGCAAACAATTAAAAAAATGGAAAATTTAAATGAGAAAACTGTACCTCAGTTAAACGAGATGTGTTGAGAATTAAACATTCCACATTTCAGAAATCAAAGAACCAAATCCAAAAAAATTGAAGTCATACAGGAATATCATTTGCGAAATGATGGAAGAAAAAAATCGAAAGATCAGAAGTGAACAAACTTAAACAGACTCGAATTGCAAAAAAATAAGCCGATGACAGTAACGCCTGATGATAGAAAACGAAAAGTAGAGCATGATGAAATTAGAAAGATCATGCACGAGGAGATACATAGTTTGCTCGAAGAAAGGCAAATGAAATGTTGATAGCAACAACGTCAAAAAATGCTTCAGTTGTGAAAAATGAGAAGAAAAAAAAGATAGTAAAAGGAATCGAAATGCCGACGTCAAAAAAAAAACGTTTCAGTTGTGAAAAATAAGAAGACGACTAAACAAAAGCTGTTGAAGAAATTCAAGTTTCAAAAGAAAAAAAACTAAAATGAAAACGAGTGATGCAGTTCAGAATCTAGACAAATGAGATATATCGAACAAAATTCGACAAGCAATTGATGAAGGGAAAGGAGAAGAATATGTAGCATGACTCGTCATGGAAGCATTCCAATCGAATCCCGTAGAACTGGAGAGTGCGATCAAAGGCATTTTTAAAACTTTTGACGTGGTTCCCACGTTCAAGAAAGTCGATCCGCAATTGTTCATGGAACGGGTGAAGAAAAAAGTATTGGATTTGTTTCACGAACACATGAATATGGGACAAAAAATTAAGATGATACTCCATTGCGTGATGAATAAAATCGACGTGAATTCCGGTGAGAGCATCGTGAAAAATGCATATTTCAGATCTAATGTCGAACCCATATTTCGAGGTTCAAATTTATCAGACGTTTTCGAAACGATGAAAGACAAGATGTTGACATCTCTTGCGAATTATCAACATGAAGGTAGTAATTGGACGTTCGATGAGGTGTTGAAACTCGAAATTCACATAACTAAAAATGATTCGTTGAAAACATCTTCCACGTGGAATTACCGTATTTCTTAGCTAAAAAAAAAGCTGTAATCAATGTGAGAAATAAAGATGATCAGTGTTTTAAATGGGCAGTCACATCCGCTTTATACCCTGTCAAAATGCACTCCGATAGAGTTTCTTGTTACAAGGAGACTTCTAAAAATCTCGATTGGACCAGAGTGACTTTTCCAATGCAGTTAAAACACATCAAACGTTTTGAGGCTCAAAATCCAACCGTAGCAGTGAACGTCTTGGGATACGACGGTGAAAAACGAATGATCTATCCTCTCAGACAAACTTCGTATCTCAAAAGAGAAAAGACGATTATTTTATTATTTATTTCGAATGGTGACAATCGTCATTATTGTTGGGTTAAACATCCAAGCCAATTACTGTCAAGCCAGAGAAGTAAACATAATGGTGAGATATATTTATGTTGCAACTGCATGAACGCGTTTCACAGCGAAAAATCGTTAGTGAAACATCAGGAATATTCCAACGAAAATCAAGGTGTCGCCATCAAAATGCCTAAACCCAACACCATCGTGAATTTTGAAAATCACAATAGAAGGTTAAAAGTACCATTCGTCATGTACGCCGATTTTGAATGCTTCACCATGAAAATGAGTTCCTGCCAACCCGACGCTCTTTGAAGTTACGACGAAAGATATCAAAAACACACACCTTCGGGTTATTGCATTTACGTGAAATGCACTTTCGACTCGCAACACAACATGGGTCCCTTCACCTACACAAAACAGTCCGAAGCCGACGACGTGGCTCAAAGATTCGTGGAAGAGTTAGAATCGAAAATTCAAATGTTATATGATAAATTCAAAACTCCGGCGAAAATGATCATCATGCGAGAGCAGCAGGATGAAAATAACAGAGCCACCGAATGTCACATATGCAGACAATCGTTCGATGAGAATTCCAAGGAAAATAAGAAGGTTAGAGACCACGATCATTACACGGGTCTGTATCGCGGTCTGGCTCACAGCAAGTGTAATTTAAGATATCGAGACACCGTTTTCTATCCGGTGATATTTCACAATCTCTCGGGTTACGACAGTCATCTGTTCGTGAAAAATCTTGGCACCTCTGACGGAGAATTAAATTGTATCGCAAACAGCGAAGAAAGATACATTTCCGTCACGAAATGGAAGCTCATGGAAAAGAAAAGAGTAATTGACAGAGAGACGTTGGAAGAAAAAACGAAATCCATTCATAGAGGCATACGTTTCATCGACAGTTTTAAATTCATGTTGACCACTCTGGAAAAATTAGTCAATAACATGAGCAAGGATAAATTTAAAATCACGAGAGAACATTTCAGAGAATGAGTAGACGTCATGTTGAGGAAAGGAGTCTATCCTTATGATTACATAAATGATCTAAAGAGATTCGACGACACCGCACTACCTTCGAAAGATTTTTATTCGAAATTATACGAATCTGACATTTCCGACGAAAATTACGAACATGCCAACAACGTGTGGAAATCATTCGATATGAAAACCATGAGAGATTATCATGATCTCTATCTGAAGACCGACGTTCTGCTCTTGGCAATCATGTTCGAAAATTTTCGAGACGTCTGTCATCGAAATTATGATCTGGATCTGGCTTGGTATTTCACCGCACCCGGTCTGGCATGGTACGCTCTGTTGAAGACCACCGAAGTCCAATTGGAATTATTATCTGACATGGACATGTTGCTCATGTTCGAAAGGGCTGTGAGAGGTGGCGTCTCGATGATCTCCCACAGGTATTCTGAAGCTAACAATCCCTACATAAAAGAAGGTTTCGATTCGAAACGATCGAATAAATACATACAGTATTGGGACGCTAATAATCTGTAGGGTTGGGCTATGAGTCATCCTTTACCGATTGGAAATTTCAAATGGGTGACAGAACCGGAAGAGATTCTAAAATGGAGAGACTATCCTTGCATTTTAGAAGTCGATTTGAACTATCCGGAAGAATTACACGATCTACACAACGATTTTCTGCTGGCTCCCGAACAAATGGAACCGATCGAAGGAGATGATAAAAAACTCATTCCCAATTTATTTAACAAACGTTAAGTACATCATCTACAGCGAGAAATTGAAACAATATGTCGATTACGGGATGAAATTAGTCGACATACATCGCGTCATTCAATTCGATGAAGAGCCTTTTGATGAAAAAATACATCTATCACAACATGAATCTCAGAATTCAAGATGAGAACGATTTCGAAAAAGATTTCTTCAAACTCATGAACAACTGCGTGTACAGTAAATTGATGGAAAACATCAGGAAGAGAACCGACGTTCGACTCATCACGTCTGAGAAAAGAGCTAAAAAATTAGTGGCGAAAACCAATTACAGACACTGAACCATATTCAACGAAAATCTAGTGGCCATTCACATGCAAAAGACGCACCTGAAGTTCGACAAACCCTATTATCTCGGACCGATCATCTTAGATATCAGCAAGTGATTGATGTATGAGTTTCACTATGATTACGTCAAACGGAAATTTGGTGAGAAAGCCAAACTACTGTTCACCGACATGGACAGTTTAGTTTACGAGATAGAGACGAAAGACGTCTACTGAGATATATCTCCAGATGTGGCCGCGTGGTTCGACATGAGCAATTATGCCCATCGATCACCCATCCAACATTCAATCAAACGACAACAAGAAGGTGTTGGGTAAATTTAAGGACGAGAGCAGCGGTAAACAAATCGTCGAATTCGTAGGTTTCAGACCCAAACTGTACACTTATCGTCTAGAAGGTGAAGAGATCAAGAAGTGCAAAGGGGTTAAAACGTGTGTGGTGAAGAAAAACATCTCTTTTTGAGAGTATAAAGATTGTCTGTTCGGAAGTGGTCCAGTGTATAAGACTATGAAATCGATTCGAAGCGAAAATCATGACTTGTATATCGAGATAGTCAAAACGATTTCGCTGACGGCCGACGACGATAAGAGATTCGTGTTAGATGATAAAATAAGCACTTTGGCACTCAGACATTGGACTTTGGATATGATTATGGACAATAGGATTCCAGATATGATTAAGGACGATAGGATTCCAGAAAATCAAGAGGAATTAGACGAACTTAAGATGATGGAAGTCGATAGAGATATCGAGAGAGTTAGTCTAAAAAAGAAAAAGAAAAAAATATAAAAAATAACGTCATTTTAGTGAATTATAATAAAATAAATAAATAAAAAAAAATATATACACATTTATGAATAAGAAAATAGAGATATCTGTAGAAGGTGTCGTCTTACCTAACGAACCCCTATCCAACACCAATCTGTCGAATGCGGCAAAGGATTTGAAAATCAAAGATTTTCTAGGCGTGTTTTCCAGAGATGCCTTGCTGAAGAGAAGACCTCGGCAATTGGAATGCGGAATTTTAAATCTAGACGATTTATCAGGTGAAGGCACTCACTGGGTAGCGTGGTTCTAGAACGGGATGAAGAAAAATTATTACTATGGAATCTCACCGCCGAAAGAAATAAAGAACTATTTTGACAAATCGATGGTTCGTTACAATAGGGAACGAGTGCAATCGCCAGATCAAGTGTTTTGCGTTCACCTGTGTCTCTACATTCTCAAGAGATGGTCAGAAGGAGATCAGTTTCAAGACATTCTCAATGATTTACATTAGAGGGAGATTTTTTATAGTGTATATAAAGGTAAAAAATTATTTAAAAAAAATTTAATCAAATAAAAACGAAAAATAAAAAATAAGTGAAATAATTCATTTTTTTAATAAACTGCATCTGAAATATATTTTTCAAAACAACATGCCAGTCGATAAATTTGGTAGAAGTGACGACAAAAGTCGACCCAAAAAGAAGAGGAAGACGCTGGAAGTCGGCGATGGTTACGACGTTGCCAACTTGGATGAACGTTACATTCAGAGATACGAACCTCGTGAGGAACCTTTGAACATGAACAATAAGAAGCTCTACAATCTTCCAGAGCCAATAGATCTCACAGATGCTGCGACTAAAAAATACGTCGACAGGGGGAACATGGATTTCGAATGAATCATGCTCGATAATTACGTGGATAAAGCCATGACCGACGATCTCGATCTGAAATCCAAACATTTGGTGAACATCGTGAATCCCATAGATTCCACCGATGCCGCGACTAAGAAATACGCGGACGACTCTCATGCGCGATTCAGCAAACATCTGAGAAGTAGATACATTCAGTAAACGATGCACTCAGAATTGAATGCCAGTTCTAACAAGATATTGAACGTGGCCACGCCCACGAATCCTAAGGATGTGGCGACCAAACACTACGTAGATCTGGAACAGAGAAAGTCTGACAGACGAGAAATGAAATCGGATCTGAATGCGGAATTCAGCAAGATATTGAATCTGTCAAGGTCGACAACGCGGATGCGGACTCCTCCGCGGTCAATAAGGGCTATGTGGATTCCACCATGATATGATCTCAAGAATACGTGAAATCGCAAATGGATGATCTCTACCTGAACAAACAATCTGGCAGAAGCATGGAGGGTGGCATCAACATGAACGGTCACAATTTATTCGGTCTCGATCACGATCCCGAATTCGATTCCAGCATGGTCAGCCGGAAGTATGTGGACGACAACTCGGTCTGGAGAAAGGGCAACATCATGGAAGGTAAACTAGACATGGGCGGACATGCGCTCACGAATCTACCGGATCCTGTGCACATGTCGGATGCCTGCACCCTGATTTTGGTGGTGGAGAAAGTCAAATATGCTAGACAATTGATCACCGTGTGGGCCGAGGAGAGTGGCACATTAGAGGAGGGAAAAGCCGAGTGGTCTTTCGGAAACGGAAGTAGCGGATCGCAACATGGTCAGGTGGGATATCCCATGCCATTGGGAGGTGAAATCATTCGAATGAGTCTGGCTTCTTGAATAACGGTCGTCAACCTCGCGGTGAATGGAGTAGAGAGTGATAAGAGATACAGCGTTGACCGAGAATCAACACTTGAATGTTAGCACGTTCGGCACACCTCTCAAAGTGAACGCCGGAGACAGGATTAATTTTTTATGAAAACCAATAATCCCGAAGACGCCACTTCCATGGTTAGCATACTGATCGAACTAGATCCTCTGAACAAACAGTGAACACGCGGAAATCTCTCTAGATCTCATTACTTTTTATTTTTTTTGTTTTTTTTTGTTTTTTAATAATTACTCATTACTTTTTTTATTTTTTTCACACATGTCTCTCATCGAATGATCGACATCTTATTGCCATCGCATTCGAATTGTAATTCTCTGTCTGACAGGACCAGGGCAAAGGCTTCGGTTTTTCTCGGCATGTTCCTATCGAATTGCATCTTGATCTGAATGTCTAAGACGCTACTCTTGAGTCGTTTGCTCTGTTCACTGATGTCGAATACGAACATGGGATACATCGACTTGTATTCGCCAGGAGATATATTAGGGTTGCTCATCAATTTGTCTAGACCATGATACTTCTTTCTAAAATCTGCAGAGTCGCCGTACAGTCTGCAGAAATCGTTCTTGTCGAACGACGCGTTGTAATCGATTGCTGGTTATCTCGTGGCATTCAGAAACACTTGCATGTTTCTCAAAATGCAGTGATCGAATAGCGACGCATTCTTTTCCTGAGACCCGTCCTATCAGTCTGAAATGCGACCACGATGAAATGCGGTCTCTCGGAAGCGAATTTCACAGTCATTCTCCAATCGAAGTGATTCGTGGAGAGTGGAATGCTAGTCGTGTCGCACTGTCTCATTCTAAATCCCATGGGTAATTTACTCTTGGATTCTATGATCTTGTAGAGACGTGTTTTTTCCTCGATCGGAGGCTGCATGTGCGGAACAAACCACGATATCTTGTGTAGAGTTATCTTACCCACATCGGTCGCGGAGCGTCTCTCTATTGCATCGTCATTTCCTTTTTGAATGAACGTCAGATTGTGTTTGAATCCATACATGATCTTGTTGTAATCAGCTGCGAATCCGAAGATGTGTTTCAAAGGTATCCTGAACGAAAACGTTCCTTTAAGTCTGGACGCCTTGACGACGTAGTCGAATATCGCGACGGTGCCGGCACTAACAAGGCCAACGGTGTCTTTCATCCACAACTGATTAAGTCCTCTGGATTTCGAAAAATTATCCGGATACGTCAAGAGTCCGAACATCGTGGTGGCCTGACCGGGATGAAACACAGATTCTATCTCTTGTCCAGATAGCAAGTATTTTATATTACTGAATAGATGCATGATGCATGATGCCATTATTGGCTAGAGTAACCGTGTCATCGTCGGCGTATTCGGTCCCATCTTCCTTGGAGATGATAGATGTTGGGTCTCTCCCGCATTGTTCAATCTCGTTCCGGTTATCGGTTTGTATTCGTGAACCTTGTATTCTTGAATGCTTTCATCTTTCACTATGCTTTGTGCGATATCTAGTATATTTGCCATTTTTGAAGGGTTTTTTGTTTTTTGTTTATTAATTAGCTTGCTTTTTTATCTAAAAAATAGTTTTAATTATTTTTTATTATTATTATTTTTTCTCTCTTATATATATGTGTAAACAATAAAATTTATTTACTCTTAAAGAGAGTAAATAAAAAAAAATTGTGTTTTCTTTATTAAAACTTCGTCTTCTGCAATTGTTGTTCGTAAAACTTTCCGATGATCTCTTCTCCATCCAAAGCTTCGATTTCATAAGTCACCAGATCAGTGTGAAATATTCTGATTATCACAAAGATTTCCGGGGTGCATCGATGAGTGTAACCTTTTTCGAAGTGCTTCGTATAAGCGTAGATTCTCACTCGATCGCCGACCGCAAATTTCCGCGTTCTAGACTTCTTCCTGATCTTAGATCTCTCAGGATATAGATTCGCGTAGACCCGTTTTTCGTTTCGATGATCGCTAGCTTCCATGGGAGTCATCTTGATCGATCTGTGTCATGTGTTGTTGTAATCTTTGAGCAGACTGTTCAGAGGGTATATGTATTTCTTAGTAGAATTCGCCGTGAAGTATCTGTACATCTTTTCCTTCATCGTTCGATTCCAACGTTCCACTACGCTAGCTTTCTCTTCGATTTCGATCGAGTAGAGGTCGACTAATCGATGAACGTGGTTGTTGTAGAATTCCTTTCCCTTGTCCACCCACAATTTATTTGGTTTTCGAGAAGACGAGTCGAACACGCCCTTCAGAGCCTCCGCGACGCAAGGTCCCAATTTATTCTTCAATGCTCTGATCCAACCGTATTTGGAAAAAACGTTGATGACCGTCAATAGATATTTGACACCCTCGTTCCACCTCGAAAACGATCTCATGTCAACCAAGTCGGCTGACCAAATGTCATCCAGACCCTTCACGAACACCCTTCTCTTTCGAAATTTACACACGATGGGTTTGTGTAACTCCTCGGCCAATTCGCTCGTCAATAATCGTTTCTTCTTCTTTTCCGATGCACTTTTTTTTAACGCCCCATCCAAATCGACGTTTTGCACCAATCAGATTACCGACCAGCGAACGTTCTATCTTCTCTCTCCTGGTCGGATTCGATATACCTCTCAATTTCGCCAACATGTTTTTATCGCAGACGTCGTTGCGAGTCTTGGTGTCGGGATGTCTGGCATAGCACAGATCGTGATCATACGCGGCCGCGTCCACCCTATTCACGGGTTTGCTCCAAGATTTAGGAGTCAGATCGGCGTTGCATCTCTTGTTCAATTTCGTTCCAGGTCCCGTGAAACTATGACCAGGCAGATGCATTTCGAAAGGTAGATTATTGATCATTTTATTCACGATGCCTTTACCTTTGCTCGTGTTTTTTTTTTTTTGATGAATTGAGTCTTGATCGAACCACACACGTTGCAAATTCCGCAAAGCATCTGTCTGTCGTTTTTAGTTCGTACTTCTCGAGAATTACCTGTCTCAGTAACTCTCTTACACTTTACGCAATACATTTTTGAGAGTTATTTAAATTAATTTCGTATTTATTTTTTATTTTATATATAAATTTAATATTTTCTTTTTTAAAAATTCTGTTCTTATTATATATATTTTTTTTCAATCACTGCTGTTGAGTTCTATCAACTTACCGAATTCCTCCCTGGCCTCTTTGCTCCCCTTTTCCACGAGAGAATCCTTCATCTCTTCCTTAATGATCTGACGAGTCTTGATTCTCACAGCTTCTTTCATAGCATCGTATTTCGTTTTCTCGCCCAATATCGTGAAGTATTCTCCGCCCGATATCCTACCGTCTTTCAACACCATCGAGATCATTTTGGATATCGTGTCGATCTTGGAGTCGGCTAAGACGCGAATCTTTTCATGTTTCCTTGCCTTCAGATATAATTTCCTACTCAAAAAGTTTCCGAGCGTGCTAAACAATCCGTCCGCGAGAGCCATTCCTTCTATGGTCAACACGATCGGAATACCGACCGCGGTCGACAACAATCCGATGCCGGTCGCGTGTAAACCCATGGAAATCGTGATGAGTGTCGTGTCGACCGCGTTGACGAATTTCAGGAGACGCGAATACTTCTTCTTGAGAGAACGAAGAGAATCTCTCTCTAGAGTAAGATACAATTGGATTCTACTGATTTGATCGATGCGATACCTCTCTCCTCTTTCTTTTTCTTCTGGCGAATGTGCCGTTGGCAAAACGCCGCTCGGCTTCTCATCCTCGTCGTCATCTAACGTCGGATACAATTTATTTCTGGTTCTCATTTTATGTTTTTTCTTTCTAATATTAGATAAAAAATTTATGTGTGTATTTATTTTTATTTTCTATTCTCCCTTATTTATATCAACGAGAAAACTTAGACGTATGCTTCCTCCAGCAATAATTTCATGACGCATCCCTTGTCTTCTAAAGTCAGACTTCTATACGCCAATTTCATTTCTTTCGAATTGGTGGGCTTATCTCGCCCGCTACAGAAGACTAATCTCTTCCAAAACTTGATCACGTCATCGATTTGAACGCATTCGAACGCCGGTTCGAAATACTTGAGGACCATATCTTCTCTTCCCATCGTCAGACACGAATGATCCTCGTGATCGAAGTCTAGATGATCCCGACGCATCGTTCTAACAAGAGGCGACCTAGTTGTTCATTCACGCAGAATGCGTAGGCTCTCATCAGCATTTTTAAAAGAAACCTTGCTCTCAAAATCTGGGAATCGTTCATGATTTACGCATATTTTATTACCTATTTCGATTCGATATTTATTTTTTTTAAACAACTATTTATTTATATATATTTTTTTCTCTCCTATATATATCAATCACTTTTTTATTTCCTCTCGACAAAACCGATTCTATCACGATTCACCTCACAAAACTCGCGAGGTAAATCGGCAAATCGGTTTCGCCGATCGGATCGCACCCTAGACCGTCCGTAACGCGATCGCGAACGTGGTGGTGGTCCAGAACTCTCAAGCGCATTTTTTTGATGTACCGGAGGCCGAAATCGGTTTTTGAAAAAAATTTTTAAAAATCCTCGACGAGTAACTACACTTTACACTCACTTTTCACCGTTGGTGAACGTCGAGAAAAGGTTTTGAGATCGATTTTCCTGGTCTAGAACTCTCAATCGTTTTTCGCCGATCGGATCGCAAAAATTTTAAAATTTACATTTTCTTCAAATTTCATACGTTTTTCACTTCCGAGCGATGTGTTGAATTTCACACGTTCGCCAACGGTTGTTTGGACGGTTAAAAGTGCGATCCGAACGATCAAAAAAACACTGAGAGTTCTAGACCACCATGAAAAAACGACATGTTTTGCACTCTGTATACGATTTAACACTGAACCCTTATGGCGGTACACGTACATGTACGTGTACATGTACCATTTTTTGGAAAAATGGTCTGGAACTCTCATTTATCACCTACTAGCATTTGTTCAAGACAAGTCCACCATCGGCGCGCAGTACACAGCGCCACCTCACGAGGACAGTTGCGATTAAGTGCCTTCCTCGAGGACAAAACGCAGTTACACCTGGTGGGGATCGAACCGTGAACATTTCGGTTTATCATATCTCTACTAAGGAACAGAATGTTATGTGCTGCGCAGGTAATTCCGCTTTCAGCTCACAAAAGTTAATTTGTTATTGATTCATACTTCAAATGCAAAATGGACTCTCCCTTTCGCTGTCGCGAGTGTTTTGTATGACAATTTTCTTCAGGAAAACAGCATTGGCTAATCCTTCGTCTACAACTATTTGTTCAAACACAGATAAACGTCAGTTCAAATTTCTTTCATCGGGACTAAACAATATGTGTTTTGCACAATCATTATATATTGTGTTTACTCAAGGTGCGCGTCGTCAGCTTCGTGAAGCACGTCTCATCTGTTGTATTGACTCTTTCAGTGCCGAGTCCTCGAATCGGAATGTGGTATTTATTATGTTATTTATTGGTGTTTCAGGTCACATAATTATGCACAGTGGCTAGTCGTGACCGTGACAGTTTTACGGGTGGAGGGAGCCGGCATTCCCGGATAGAACCAACGAGCATCGACGAGCAACTCTCAGCTCCTCAACATTCTATCTCTGTTCAAGCTCTGTTCAAGCAGGGTTACAGCGGTTGAAGACATGTGCACCATCGACGTGCAGTACGCCCTAGTGCACGGTGTCATCTTGCCCCATGTAGGCAACTGGGATAAAGTATCGGAATGTGGTACCCAATTCAGTGTTTGGAACAGTGGTAACGGTACCCCCTTTCAATTTGTTGGCGTCCAGTAGCTGCTCAATTATACAGCCACAATGGGTTGTGTGGTATCAAAATTTGTTACTTTAACCCTTTACCAAACTTGAAAAGCAGACGACACTTGCAAAAAAATTCTTGAATAACTATTTTTTTTCATTTTTTGTCTCAAAAAACATAGATTATGACCCCTCATTGGAACGAGCTCGTAGAAACAAGGGGTCATAACCTATGTTTTTGAAACAAAAAATGAAAAGAAAATGAAAATTAGTTGGAGATTTTTTAGAATAGCGCTGGACGGCTTTGGCCGCTACGTAAAGGGCTAATTAATTTTGAACACTTTCAACAAAAACATATCATGCATCCCCCTAATTGGAACGAGCTCGACGAGCTCGTTCCAATGAGGGGGTGGTACATGATAGGTTTTTCTTGAAATGTTTTGAAAATATATATCTTTTGCACATGTCCAAGTTGTATATTACTTGAGCGTATGCAACCGATTCGTTAGATAAAGGGTTAAAAATGTTCATTTTTGTAACAAAAGCATAACTCGTTCCATTCAGTGACCATAAGATATGTTTCAAAGGCCATGTAATCAAGTTTGAATGGCGGTGTTGGATATGAACTCAGTGGCGCAGATACAGGGTTGCTCGTACCTTGAGTGTTAAATTTACCTTCGGGCAATTATGCATATTGAGTTGAAAGTATTATTTGTCGGTGACTAAGTAATGTTTTTACTTTGAAATACTTAATTTGGAGCGTTGTACGTGCATTGAATGAAAGAGGAAGTAAAATAAACAGTTATAGAAAATACATATATATCATAATTTTCTGAAATGTAAATACCTCTAAAGAGGACTAGCAATCTAAAGGTATGTATTTGAATACTACTAACAAAAATTAATAGATTTTTGAAAATGGGGAAAAAATGAATTTGAGACAGAAAACCGTTTCATGATCGAATACAGCGTGAAGCCTGAAATAATCAATAGACACTTTATGTTTTACGGCCTGTTGGTGCAACAGAAATTATTAGGGGGGTAAAGGCCGATACACAGACACTCGTTCATCGCGTCGATGGCGAGTTGTTTCAATGAAATGCAGCTGTTTCAATGAAATGATTCAGATTGTTCACACTGGAAATGATGCGACATGGCAAAAAAGCCACCAATCCAATTTTGCTGAGCGGTTACCAGGCAGGCGCGTAGCCAGGATTATCTAATAGGGAGTGCCCTAGTCCAAACTTGGACCCACAGTCCGTAATATAATTTTTGGGGTTGGTACGGCCTGTAGGTCCAACGCTCTCGATCCCTGTGCTGTACTATACGACCTGCAAACGATTTACTTGCAGGTCTATCTCGCCTCGTGAGAACAATATGGCATATCCAGAAGCTTTTTGTTATTATGTGACCGAAAGATGGATAATTGTAAAAAACAAAAACCTCTATGTCGGAAGCGCTTGGTCACCGTATTCTTCAGAAACGAAAGATTCATATCATCGAAGTGGTTCGAGAAAATGAAGTTGGCAGCCATGTTTTGTATTTTTAAACATAATGACGTCATTCCTTCCTTAAGCGATTGGTTGCAATCAGGGAATCCACCCCAAGAAAAATTTGCAAATTGTAGTGCTCTAAGTGCGAATCTGGGGCATTTGTGGCGTGTGTAGTCTCGAGAGTGGAGACTATTTTGGGGGACTATTATGTTGTTTGAAAGTTGCCTTGAGCCAATGTTTTTTGTTGTTTTTTTTTTTGGGGGGGGGGGGGGTCGGCGAAAATTGTTAGATTGAACCCCACCCCCAAATAGCTGCGTCACTGCGATCAGGAATGATTTCTGGAAATGTTTTTTTATGCTTTTCATTTTCACTTGGCGACACAAAAAATAGCTGTGCTTCCTCAAACAGGGCCGGGTACATTCTATAATATTGCTAAAATCTTGAGGAAACTAACTTCAGTTCCACCATTAGTCGATTTCATACACCTAAATAAGGCCGACGGACATTCATCTTCTCGCTTTCCCAAATATTTCTCACAGACATGTCATGTCATGAAAACGACAAAAACTACCGATTAACACTCTGTACACTGATTCATCTGGTGTACCATTATTGTCGTCTTAGGCGTCTTCTACGATGCAGTAGCAACATTAACAAGAGGATCTCTTTTTTCTCTCTCGAAGTCTATCAAACGACAAAACTCTCTTGAAATATTGAAAATTGAAACTTTACGGCGATATTTTAACATTTTACGTTCCGCGCGTCTCTCAGAGCGTCTGGCAGCCTTAAGTTAGTGAACGTCGCAAATTGCCATCAGATCTCCTCAAATAAGTATCCTCCAGAACGTATCCTACGAAAGGTATTCTCCTGTATGTATCCTCCAATAAAACATGACAATGACATAGGTATCCTCAAGTACCTGTATGTGCCTTTGTGCTGTATGTGATTAACCCTTTACCCAACGAATCGCCCGCATCCGCCCGCGTAATATGCAAATTCAGCAGTGGAAAAAATATTATTTTTCAAAAAATTTCAACAAAACCATATCAGGTGACCCCTCGTTGGAACGAGCTCGTTCCAACGAGGGGTCACATGATATGGTTTTGTTGAAAGTTTTTAAAAAATATAAAAAAAGGTATTTAAAATAATAATAAATTTTGATATCGTCTGCGTTGGGTAAAGGGTTAATACGCTTGTGTGGGGTTTCGCGGGTCCTCTCTTAACCTACTTCCCTTAAGGGAATTGTGAGGAGTTGGAAACAACCAGAGGGTCCTAGTTAGGAGGACTAACCCCCACCCCGAGAAAATTTTGCAAAATTTACTGCTCTAAGAGCGAAATGGAGCACTGTAAAATTATCCAGGCTTGACCTAAAAGGATGTGATAGGTGTTTTCGTGTTATTCAAGCCTCTTTGGGAAATGATTTGAAGTGAAAATAATTGATGTGAATTAATTTTCAATCAGGATCAAACCAGTCACCTACCCCTCCCCCCTCCCCCCACAACACACACACACGAAAATGTTTAACACGGTTGTCGCGCTGCTTAATTTAGGGATTGTAAGCTAATTTTTGTGGGCCCCAAAAATGAAAGGTTTCAGTTATTCAGCTTTTTTTTTTTTTTGAAAGAGTCGTCGTGTGTTAGGTAAAGAGTTGATACTTGCCACTGGTGACCAGCGTACATTAGAGACGGCAGTGCACCGAAAAACCGAACCGATACCGATATCATGGGGATACCGAGAAAGCGAATCGAATCAATCGTTGAATTCCGAAAACGACTGAATTTTCGAATTTTCCCACATTGGCTCTTCATAAGTCCCTGTTGAGGCTTGATAACAGTTGACAGGTTCATTTTCATGTAAGAAGTGAATGATTTTCTTTTCAGTTTTGTTAACCCTCAATGGACTTATCCTGAATTCCCACTAGACCACAACCAGTACGTGTTCATTTGTGTAGGAGTGATTTCGAGTCAAGTCTTGGTTGCCTATTAAGGCAGCCAAGACCTGACTAGAATCACTGCCCCAGTGTTTTGTGTATTGTCAGCATTACCTCCTAAACATTACATGATCAGGACACATGCTCTGAGAATCGCAAAAACCTGACATAGGTCTTTACACATTACCGGGCGTTTAGAACAAGTCACAAAATTACTGTAGATATGATTTGTGGTGGTAAAAATGCTCCTGTTGAGCTCATTGGCAGTGTCATTTATAGCGTTGTGGTAGAATGACACTACAATAACTTATTATGTTTTTCCTGATGTAAATTCCTCGTGGGTGTTATCAACAACCCTTAGTCAAGTCAGATACCGAATACCGAATCGATACCGAGGTATACCCCCCTAAGAATACCGTAACCGATACCGAACTCAAACTTCCAATACGACCCATCTCTAATGCGCACGATATGAAAATTTATAATTTCAGTTATTATTTTTTCACATTTTCAAAAAAATGCAACAAAACCATATGTGAATCCCTCATTGGAACGAACTCGTTGAGTGCATTCCAATGACGGGTTACTTAATATGGTTTTGTTGAATGTTTTTGTCCTGTTTTTTTTTCGACTGCTCAATTGGTATTAAGCGGGCGGACGCTGCCGATTCGCTATGTATAGGGTTAACCCTTTACCTAACATGAAAAGTAGACGACCCTTGCAAACAAACTTCTTGAATAACTATTTGTTCTCATTTTTTGTCTAAAAACATAGGTTATAACCCCTCATTGGAACGAGCCGGACGAGCTCGTTCCAAAGGGGGGGGGGGGTGGTTATATCCCTAGAAAACGTAAGTCAGAAGTTTCCTCACGCTGTATCTTATTTCAGCTTGTTTTCGGTAAATTTCAAAGTGCATTTCAAAATTATCAAAAGTAGATGATTGTGATGGCTCAAAGTATAGAACTATTTATACCCGATTCAGGACTCTCAGCAATGGAAAACATGTTTTCCCAAAAATCAATCTTTTCTACTTTGTAGTATGACTGCGACATACTTTGTTAGTACCCATATCGGAAAAGTTTTCCCGCCAGCCACCTTCGGCGTCTTCCCACTAGACCAATTCCCTTTAGACCAATTCCTTTTAGGCCAATTCCCAAAAGACCAATTCCCCTTAGACCAACTACATACTGTTATTGATTAAGGGTTGATTAAGGATAATTAGGAAAACATTTATTTATAAAAATCTGCCCAACATCCATAAAATATCGACAAGCCAGAAAATGAGCAGACTATCATCTGAAAAATGAGGTCCCCAGAGGGTGAATTTGGTGATGCTACCCTGCACAGCAGGGTAGCATCACTAAATTTATCCTCTGTGCACCTCAATCTGAATCAAGGTCTCAAACATAAACAGAAAGAGGTACCCAGAGGATAAACTGGCCCACTGTATGGGATAGCATCGGCAAATTCACCCTCTGGGACCTCATTCTGCAAATGACAGACTGCTTATTTTCAGACTTGAGTATCAATAACATTAAATACATTGATAAATATTTATAAATATATCAAATTAATGATATAGAATTATTTTAAAAATTGAACACATCAGTTGGTCAAAGGGGAATTGGTCTTTTGGGAATTGGCCTCGTGGGAATTGGCCTAAAGGGAATTGGTCTAGTGGGAATGAACCGCACCTTCATGCCTGGCGTCCGAGCGTTTTCCATGCCAAACCCTTTACAAAAATCTATTATCGTCGCGGCATATGAATGAACCCAATGGACAGAATCCGTAAAATAAGTGTACTTGTAAAGCCAAAAGTGGGGCCGCGGTGGCTCAGTGAGTGGAGATGCAGGCTGCAAGGCGAGATGTCATCGGTTCGAATCCTACCTGCGGCAACCGCGTTGTGTCCTTGGGCAAGACACTTCACTCCCATTTCCACCGTGGAGGACCCCGTGGCGTTGTGTACTGAGGTGTACTGCACGTCGATGGTGCACGTGTCTTCAACCAATGCTAACCCTGCTTGTGTGGAGTTAGTATGTTGGGGAGAGTGACAGTTGCTCGCCATTGCTCGGTGTTTCTCTCCGGGCACTTCGGCTTCCTCCATTCGTAAAACTGTCAGTCACGAGGTGGCCCTGGCTGTCGAAAGTGTCGTTAAGCCCCAATAAATAAATAAATAAATAAGGCCTAAAGTCGGAGTCAGGGAGACGAACCGTCCCCAAATAAACCGACCGTGTTTTAAAAAAATCAAGAAAACCATGTCATGTGAATCCTCGTTGGAACGAGCTCGCCGCGCCCGTTCCAACGAGGAATCACATGACACGGTTTTGTTGAAACTCTGTGAAAAATTTCGAGGAAAACTAATTAAAATAACTATTTTTCATAGTTTTGGCGTTGGGTAATGGGTTAAAAACTTTATTCAAATTTAGTGTCTTATCCGTGTCCTGAAGGCGATACTGGGCCACCTTTTGTACCAACATTTCAATACAAACCGAGATAAAACGTAAGTCAAGAAAGTGTAGTGTTTGTATTTAACGAAGGGATTGGTATGTTTCTGTTCGAAATTCGAACACAAGAACAACTGATTTAAAGGTTAGTAGTGAAAAATAAGTCCTTTACCCAAAAGTATACTGTATGAGATTAGTGGAGACAACAAGTTTTTTTTCAGTTCTCTCGCATTTCATTATACAGGAATGAAACATTTCTTCTTTAGACAATCAGATATTATGGCGGGTCGGCCGGAAGTAGCAAGATTAATGTATGTCAACAAAGGAATCCATTTTAAGGTGTGTTTCGCAACATTCTCCCTTGTACATAATATTTCACCGCTGCGAATAATTTAACATGATTAATGGCAGAGATTAAAAGAATATTCATTTTAATAAGAATCTGGGGAGCCCGTCCACTTCATTTTTATGCGCGCGTTTTGAAACAAAAACGGGACGTATTATGTGATTGATTGATTAATTAATTAATTAATTAATTAATTAATTAATTTTTTATTTATTTATTTATTTATTTATTTATTTATTTATTTATTTATTTATTTTTTATTTATTGGAGTCTTTAAGGTACTTTTGACAGCCAGGGTCACCTCGTGTCCGACTGTTTACGGGTGGAGGAAGCTGGAGTATCCGGAGAGAAGCACCGAGCAACGGCGAGCAACTGTCAGGCTCCCCAACATACTAACTCTACACAAGCAGGGTTAGTATTGGCTGAAGACAAGTGCACCATCGACGTGCAGTTCGCCTTTGTACACAACGCCACCCTGCCCCCACAATGGGGGTGAAGTGTATTGCCCAAGGACACAACGCGATTGCCGCAGGGGGGATTCGAACCGAGGACGTCTCGGCCTGTAGCCTGCACCTCTACCTACTGGTCCACCGCGCCCCTGTATTATGTGATTTGTCGTCCGTCCGTCTGGCGGTAAACGTTTTCGTTTCCGGGTGATAACTTGAGTTTGGATTTTTAGATCACGACCAAACTTGGTGTGTGCCTTAGTTATATCTAAATACAGGTTGGGTTCGAATTGGGGGTTGGCCCAATGATGTTTAAGGAGTTATGGGCCTTTTCGACTTAGAAACTGCATACCGGGTGTATTATACAACACCAGGCGTAGCTATTGTTCTTTATTAATTATCCCGACGAGATATGGCACTTGAAAAATTGAAAATTCTTGAATAACCTAAAACTCTCGTTTTTTACCTAAAAAATAAAGCCTATGACCCATTTTTGGAACGATCTCGGCGTGCTCATTCCAACCAACCAGGATTAACAGCAGTTGAAGGCATTTTTAACATCAACGTCTAATTCACCTTACTGTGCTGCGTTAGCGTGCTCCCACTTGGGCATTTGGGATTAAGTGTATTGCTCACAAACACAACGAAAGTGAACCTATATATCGACCTCTCGATCTGAAGACCAATTCTCCAACCAATGAGCCACCATGCTACCAATGGGGACTACTAAGCTTTCTTTTGGAGACATATAATTTAAAAAAATAAGAAGATTACAATTGACGTTTTTATGAATTGCGCTGGTCGTATACAGCCATTGCCTTTGGCAAAACATTGGCACGCCTTCTCAAATATTTCTCACAGACATGTCATGTCATTGAAACGACAAAAACTACCGATTAACACTCTGTACACTGATGTCAAACTACCGAAATATCAAGAAACAAATGTTTCTCATAAAGCAACTAGACATTTAGCCAATTCAGTCATGTTTGATAAACGGGGACCTGGAAACGGGGCTGTGAGTGGGGAGGGGATAGGTGGTATCTCGCCCCCAATCCCGACCAAAATCTTGAATAGTTAGAAATTTGAAGCCTCAATCCATCAACAGTTGGAAATTCCATACCCTGTGATAGTGTATTTCTAGTCATTTTATCTGTAGCTGTGGTCGTTTGCAGGGACACCAGTGGCTCACTGGGTAGAGATGCAGGCTACAAGCCGAGAGGTCCTCGGTTCGAATCCCACCTCCGGCAACCTCGTTGTGTCCTTGGGCAAGACACTTAATCCCAATCGCCTACGTTGGGGGCACGATGGCATTGTGTTCTGAGGCGTACTGCACGCCTATGGTGCACTTGTCTTCACCCAATGCTAACCCTGCTTGTATGGAGTTGGGGAGGCTGATAGTTGCTCACCGTTGCTCGGTTGTTCTATCTGGGTACTCCGGCTTCCTCCACCTGTACAACTGTCCGACACGAGGTGACCCTGGCTGTCTACAGTGTCGTTAAACCCCAATAAATAATAATACATAGTAGTGATCGTTTACAACAAAAATTTAGTGAACTGAACCGCATTTCATGTGATCTTTTAACGGGAGTCAATATGTCGACCCGCATGTGCGACAAGGCGCTATCTGCAATGCTAAAGCACTGCGAATAGCGACTTGTTGCACTCAAGAGACTATTTCCAATTCTAGATCCCCAAAATCATATATTTCGAACACAGGGGAAGGGGGTGCATTCAAATTTCTTCAGCAGTTCGAAATTCACAGGTAGCTGTTTGAACAATCTTCGTCAAGGGGAAGAAGGTGGGGGTGCAGATGGTCTTATCAAAAACTGGATGTCCAGGGGAGGAGTACAGTTGGAAATTCAGAGGGGCACCCCACCCCGAACCAAGGCCGTCTAGCCACGTCCCCTGTTGTACGAGCTCAGTGGGGTTTCTGGTTGAAATTTCAGGCTGTGAATTTGGAATCTGTGTACAGGAATTTAACGACTTTATTGCTGGTGAACTATTTAACAGGGACAGCAGAAACTCCAAGAAAGCGTGAAGGAGCGGATGTGTGTGTGTGGGGGGGGGGGGGGGGGGAGAGATATCAAAGACGAAATCGCCCGAACCATGCATGGAAGGAAATTTGAAAAACGCATCCATAGATAAAGTCTTGAGAGCGAGTGTGGGTGGGTGTGGAGAATACGGAGGGAGAGTTGAAAACATCTGTTCACGTCACGCAATGTATTATAATCGTGTGACAGCAATTGTACAAATATCCGCTTGGATTTTTTTTATAGTTTACAGTGCATGCCCCGATCTGGTCTTGGCTCGATTTGTTTCTTCTACGTGTCCCATCTTTACATCCCGTACGTTACCTTTCAGCAGTGATGTAGCCACGTGGTGTGTGGGGGGGGGGGGGGGTCATGCGGGTCTTGGTTCGCTGCCCCTCCAACCAAAATATTGGCCCAATACAAGTTTCACATTTTCGGGGGAAGTTGAGTCATAACTAGGACCCTTCTGTCGAGACCCACTTCTCCCACTGAAGTTGGAGGAGGGGCATCGACCAAACGGTCCTAGTTAGGACTATTGGGGGAGGCACCAACCAACGGCCCCCGAATTTCATGTGTGCACCACCCCTGCCCCTCCCAAACACACACACACACACTAAAAAGCTGGCTTCAGCACCCCCTATTATAGCATACGGGCACTGCACCTGCTCTTCGGGTCTGAAGATGCTTGAAGTATAAGAATTAGATCCTGCCGGGCGAATGTGGAATTCACTTGTCAAATGCAACTATATTTGTTTACATTTATAGATAACATAGTTCAAGACAACGTGTTATTGACACAGTTGCATACTCCCAAACTGTAAAGCTTAGCATGTAATCATAAAGTATGTCAGAAGAAAATGCGCGTTGGTGTGGTGGGCAAGACCCGCTGTGCCACCTCTTCCTTCCGTTTCCGTTGTCTCTGACTTCCACCCAACGAAATAGCTAACTTCACCAAGCTTTATCTGCAATATTTCTCCATTTCTTTCTCACAAAACATCGCTAATGATCTCTCATTGGGACGAGCTCGCGAACTCCCTCCAGTGATCAATGACGTAGATATAGGAAGGACTGAAGGAACGCCCGCCCCAATGTAGGATTGTCGTCTAAGGTTTGGGGTTCCGTTGGATTTTCTGACGTTTACGTTGATCAAATTCTTGAAAAAAATGACAGAAAAGTGTTATTTAGAATTAAGATTAATTGTACCTTTTGCACACTCTTGCTTTAAAATGTTAAGGGAGCACTCTCTTTCAATATGAGGGTTCGACTGTATAGAATCAAGTACGTGCTATTCAAATTAGCGATGAGCAATGTGTTCCATGTGTAGCACGCTAGTGTCGAAAATAAAAACAAAAACAATTTAGCAAATATGAGAAATAATATTTCCCCAAAAGTGGTAAAGAGCAAAGACAAATCGGACTAAAATTAACAGTCGGGGATAATTTTGTCCTTGGAGTAACCTGGGATGGGTTACAATTCCCTGCGATTACATTTAGTTGTTTTTTTTTCTTTTGTGAAGGTATTTTCGTCTACAATGACATTAACGATGTCATCTAATTCGATACAATTCTGTTCACCCCACACCGATAACCAAGTTCTAAAGTCACCAGTCAAATTCTGTAAGAAATTCTACGCTGTTGTGGCCTCCTGGGACTAGTATTGTCCTTAAACAATTCATCGCCTTTAGATTCACTCGTCTGGAATATTTCAGTTGGTCGGAAAAGCGAACCGACGGTTCGTTTTTCCGACCAACTGAAACATTCCAGACGAATGTATCACAAAAATACCATGAACATTCCTTTTCTTTGAATCAGCGCGACATCAAGTCACCAGTCAATTCGGCGCCGATAAGTTCTGGAACCAGTCTACGTCTTAAACAGTCCATCGCCTATGTTTAGACTCCCTTGCCTGAATTTTTCAGTTGGTCGGAAAAGCGAACCTAAGGTTTGTTTTTCCGACCAACTGAAATATTCCTGACGAATGAAGCGAAAAAATACCATAATTATTATTATTTTTTTAATCAACCGAAGTAATGTTTCTCAATCGAAACTTCATTTGACTGAATCTTTAACGACTTTACCATCCCCATTGGACATGTTTGTTTCCAGAATAATTAGGAATAACGACTCATCACCATTGTAGCTTTATGACCACGCTGCGTAGTGTCACTAATTATGTTAATATTTCGATGTTTGCAAAATTACTTAAATACTTATTGATTGGAATATATATATAACTGAAGCATGAAAGAGTATTTATATATTGAGAGTAAAGGGACATCAGCGGTATTCTGCGCGAAAAATAGGCAGTCAAACAGTCCATAACAGCGTCGAATTCCTAACATAATTTGACTGGTGGCATGATAGCATGACCGGTAGATGACGAATACATCGCGGTTACTAAGTTCAGCAGCGTCTTATGATATCACATGCAAAAGCCTCAACTCTTCCCACATCTTCTTTGTCTTGTCGGGCTACGGTCTGGTAGAGTGGTGTTATCAAAGGTCTGTCATGTTCAAAAACCCCCGTATGGGTATAAATATGTTGCTTTTTTAATGATATTTGAGTCCGACCAACCCAAGAAATTAGCTATGGCAATAAAGAAAAGATTGATTGAAAGACTGCCAAGGTTTTTACCACGAAATTGTCGAATATTGTGGCCACTGTCTGCGATATACAATTATTGTCCGAGTTGGTCGCTGCAAAGCATAGGTTTGTGGATGTAACAACCGTAGAACAAATGCACGAAACGGTAGGACAGCCATGAGGATTCTCCTCTCCCCGTCTCGCCACCCAAGTGTTTGACTATAAATACGTCCACCTGATTCAGCTAGCAGATATTTCAGTTCATCTATCTCAATAGACTGAATATAGTCCCTTGAGTACAACAAGGCACCATCTGCAAAAGCACCACGAAAGTTTGAAAAGGAACGCACAAACGATATTAACACATTCACCATTCCATTTTTATTACTTTTCATTTTTTGTCACAAAAACATAGGTTATGACCCCTCAGTGCAACGAGCTCGTTCCAATGAGGGGTCATAAGCTCTGTTTTTGAGGCAAAAAATCAAAAAACATTAGTGCTTCAAGAATTTTATTTGCAAGTGTCGTCAGCTTTTCGTGTTAGGCGAAAGGTTAACAATGCTGCCACCACCCACTTGTGTAATTTAAACACCTACCTATTCATTGTATAACCATTCTTCTAAATAGGCCCCAAATTATACCAGTATACCTCCAAATGAGTGTAACCTTGTTGCAAAATAGATGTAACATTCTACCAAAACGCGGTGGTAACTCAGCTGTCGCCATCTAACGGTTCAAAATCGCAAAATCTACCAGGTCTAACTCAACACCATACTAGTGTGCAGTCATGATTCTGTATATGCCCACACGTACTTGGGCTATGTAACAGAAATAAAAACATTATATCGAAACACGACAAAATTCTAATATTAGAAAACCACCCATGGCTACATCAAGCTCTGAAAATAAACCTGTAGGTTCTTCATACTTGCAAGTCCTGTTACAGTACAGTCGCCGTGGTCACTTTCCACTCGTGCGCAATATTTCCACGGACGCAATAATATTAGATTCCAAACTCTAATTACAGGAATAAACATAAAAAATTAATTAATGAAGCACCGGGTACAACCCGGTGCTTCATCAATTAAAATTTTGCTTATGGTGATTTTTACTACCTGGTAAACAGATGCGTGGACATAACTGCCCACGTGTGGATTACGACCAATCCACGGCGATTGTACTGTATGTATTCTGTATTTAACTCGATTCACTTTCAAGGTTTTCCAAACCGCAAGTCACTGGAATTGATACGTATGTTTGGATCGAAAAAGCTTCAGCGAGGACAATTCTGTCCGAAAGTCGATTGCGATTCTGTCCGAAAGTCGATTAAAAACTAGCCGATTGTGACCACTGACAGATGCTTGTAGCATCCAAGCTGATTGTGTCCGCAAGTCGATTGTATTCGAAAAATGAAAGCCGACTGTGCTCACAGCTTCGTCTGCGGACACAATGGTCTTACGTTATGTGGACGAAATCTTTTTGCGGACACAATCAGCCCTGGAGATTTACTTGAGTGAAACGCACAACATCATCGACCATATGAATTACAGAGGGTGTGCGATGCCTCGAGACTTGATTCGATTCGATTTCGAATCGTAAGTTGCTATTCGGTTCGATTCGAAATCAGTTACCCGATTCGTTTTTCCGAATCTTTTCGCGCAACATATAGCTTGGTATCAGTCATGGCATCAGTAATTTACGTCCTCTCATAAAACATGTCAGTCATCTTCGCCGTCTCATAAAACAGAGTTCAGGTGGAAATTGTGCATACATAATGTTGAAAATAAAGAGTGAGTGTAATTTCAGTTATATAAAAAGCAGCTCCAACCATGCCACCACCCATTATAATTCTAGTCTCAATAGTCACTACCACTGTTGAAAGCACGCGTTTCCAAACAGTGTTATTGATAGCGAATATTCCGGTACAGTGACAAGCACACTGCAAAAAATATAGGTTCTCTTTAGGACCAAAACTGGTTCTAATCTTGTCCATGAGATGGAACCAGCTCTGTTTAAACAGTATTTATTTCAAGTCAAATAAATTTACCAAGATTAGCATTCAATTTTAACAGAATATGATATGAACTGAAGTAGATTCAGCACTAAACTTGGAGCTTATTCAACGCAGTCGCCACACATTTTGAAACAAAGGAGATATGAACAGTTGGCATATCGAACCAGTTTTGGTTCTGTATAGAACCAAAAATGGTTTGATATGCCAACTGTTCATATCTCCTTTGCTTAATAATGATTTGAGACAATCTCGTATAAGCTCTAAACTTACGGCTAAAACCCCCTCAATTTACGTTTATTTCTGTTAATATTTAATGTTAATCTTTATAAATGTATTTGATTTGAAATAAATACTGTTTAAACAGAACTGGTCCCATCCCAGGGACAAGATTAGAACCAGTTTGGGTTCTAAAGAGAACCTTTATTTTTTGCAGTGTACCGGTAATTCTCGGGCCCGTACCTGCTTTTGAACCATAATCCTTACCGGATAATATTTCAGCTATGTCATCAAGGCATCATGCTCTGATGATATTGCTGGAATATCTTACCATTCGGGACCTGAATCAGTGCAATGGGAGCAAATCGGTCATCTTCAAGACGACCCCGATTCCACTCGAGGTTAAATTCGACTTCGATTAACATTCACGATTCGATTCGAACCGAATCGAAATAGTGTCATTCGCGGTATTATACAACACCACCCTCCCTCCTCCTCCCAGCCAGGATCGTTCGGAGAAGATAAAGCGGATCTTTTCGGCATGAATCAACCTTAGTCAAATGTTGTGGTGTCCTAAACGTTTGCTGGAATACTTGTTACCGTTCTGTCAAATTTTAGAGAAAAACCAATAAAAACATACAATCCTAAGATTTATACAGGTGTTTTACACCACAGAAAATGGATGGTGCCACTCAATCCTTTTTTACATGCAACTTCTTCTTATATATTGATATATTACAAAGTTAAAAGTAAAGAAAGCTTTACCTATGCAGATGCTCTTTTGCTGTTTGGGGATATCGGAATCATCGTTTTAGGGTAAGGGGTAAATCACCCTTTTAGTGTAAGGGGTAATAATTTTCGGGGATATAGGTAAGCAAGAGCACTCAGATTTTAGACAAGTGGATAAAAGTGATCTGCCTGACCACAGGAATGTGACATTTCCGTCATTTCGTAACCTTTTGTAAATACTAACTGTCGATTTGCTTTGATCAAGACCGTTGCATTTGAGCGACTGTTGAATTTTCCTGAAATACAGTAATAATTATGAATGTTTAGGTACAGTAACAAAACGTGTTGGTTCTCGGCCAATCCCGCATTGAACAGAGTTGCGTCTTTGGGAAAGGCCCTTAATCCGAACTGTCCACGTGAGGGAACGGTGGCATTGTGTACAGAGGAACAATGCACGACGATGGTGCACTTGTCTTCAACCAATGTTAACCCTGCTTGTGCGGAGTTAGTACGTTGGGGAGTTTGACAGTTGCTCGGCGTTGCTCGGTGGTTCTCTCCGAGTATTCCGGGTGTCCCTGGTTGTCGAAAGTGCCGTTAAACCCCAATAAATAAATAAATAAATAAATAAATAATCCCCCATTGAAATCAAATCCCGTCATTGAACGTGTTTGTTGGCCCGCAGTGTCTTCCAAATTAGTATAAATTCAAAAGCCTTTAGCAATTTACCTGTTTTGATTGATATATATTTATTTGCACGCATTTTCAACAAAGCATAGTAACCTTCTGCTGGCTAATGTTCCACTATCAATATTCCAACCTGCAATTTTTTCCCATAATGCAACTAGGAATTTAACTAATGCAATCTTATTTGATGGAGCTTTATGACCTCTGGATACAGGATTGAATTTTTTAATTTCGTACCTGCATTATGGAAAAAACTTGCAGCTTGGTATTTTGGTATATTGATGCAGTGAGCAGAGGGTTTAACTATAGTATCTGAATAATATAATTGTTTTGTAACCACCCAGTCTGTTGTATTCGGTAGAAAATTTTTTTTTTATTTTTTCCCAAAAGGCTCATAAATATAACAATGTACATGTATTTGATATTTCTTTATTAACTGGTAGAGTATTAAATTGTTATTGGTTGCCAAAATTGTTAACACGTTTTTGCCTTGCTACGATTAATGGGAGAGTGCCTGCAGGCACTCTCCCATAAATCGTAGCAAGGCAAATGAAATAAATTCACTTCTAAGATAATATGTGAAACACATCCACTGAGCACAAAACCTTTAAGTTCCAGTACCTGCATTTAAGAACGGAGACCAAATATGGGGTTCCAACATTCATACAGTTAACAAACAAATACTGAAAACTAAAAATACAAGCCGCCCTCACTCCTAGATTTGATAAATCATTTGTTAGAGAACCGGTAGTTTTATTTTATTTTGCCTTAAACACGGCACGTCAAACGAAATTAAATTTGTTTCGTGAGATAGTATGGACATGGTCGTGCATGTACTCTCGTCCTGCGGGAGTGTATGACAAAGAAGCGTACTCATCTACATGTACTAATAGAATAGCCATAAAGGATTGAAAGCCACGAACCTGGTGTTTCCACAAAAACAGTTACAGCTTTTCCTGGGGGCTACTTGGCATATTTCTTTGCTGTGAAAGAGTGTGTTAGTATAGCCATATTGAAAGGCCGAGTAAAGATCTCTAGATCACGACCACAGATTCGGTTTACGTGCATTTATGAAAATTTTGGTTGTCATGCCAGTTCAGGTATGTGCTATACTACTGATCGGTGACATAATTTTATACACTCCGATGCCAAACGTGAAACATTTCTCAACATTTTCATTGTTTTATTAGCAACCACAGACTATGGAAATCGGGAGGGAATGACCTCCCCCCCCCCCCCCCCACACTTTTTTCAGAACCTCTTGTTTGTCTTCTAACCCACATGTTTGATGAACACAAAATTACTCATGGGGGTATTTCAGTTAACATTTATTTACTGTTATACACATGTATAACCTGAAAAGCAGACGACACTTGCCAGAAAAAATATCCAGAAAAACTAACAATTTTTGATGTTTTCTTGGCCCTAAAGAGCTTATTATGCTTCATTCGTACGAGCTCGACATGTACGTTCTAATGAGGGATTGGAACCTATATTTTTAAGGTAAACAATTAAAATAATAAATTGGTGTCTCCCACCCTATCTTTCATTTTAGCTCCGTCGCCAGTGAGCAAAGTTTATCAATTTTAAAAAATCAGTATACAGTGGGACCCCTTAATTGAATAAAACTATTAACTCTACATCCAACGGAACAGCAAAAACCTACCAGTGCTATTCACAACATTTGCCATTCAATTTTCATTGTCTTTTCTACTTTTGGCTCAGGCCATAGCTACTGGCCCCTCATTGGAACGAGCTCGTTTAGCACGTTCCAATGAGGGATCATAAGCTTTGTTTTTAACGCAAAAAAAATAAGAAATTAGTCATTCAATATTATTTTTTTGCAAGTGTCGTCTGCTTCTCATGTTAGGTAATGAGTTAATGGAATATTATTATGAACCCCAAGCGGGCCGCAGATCCGCACAGGGGTTGCACATTCCATTCAGATAAATGTGTTCCAGAACAGAAATCTGAATGCCGTCTAAGTCATTTTTTGAATTGGATAGTAAATGTCAGTGAAAAAAATCACGTCACTTCCGGTGTCGAATTGCCCATTCAATTGCAAGTGGCCTATCCCCTTCTGGGAATGTTTTGGCTGAGACAGGGAAGTCAGATTCTCCGTGGCTGAGACCAGCAATCAAACAAAATGTCAAATTCGTTCGTTTTCAGTTGCAGCCTAATTCGCCTCTATGCTTTGCGTGATATTTACATATCTGCACTTCACTCGAATTCTGTCCTTCTGGAGGTTTTTCAATATGCTCAGCTGATGATCTCGTTATTTCAGATCGAACTCTCCTCATTTCGTTGCAACTTGCCTGCCAGTGATAACCGTAATCGAAAAACCGCACATACAACTGATAATATAACTGATAATAGTTGTTGTATTGGTGCGATTGTATGCGATTGAAAACAGATATGCATTACGCTTCTGCCAGATTCGAAAACAGCAGTGAAATGTTTTAAGATTTCAGATCTTAGGAAATTTCCCAACTTGGCCAGAAAACCACGTGATCATAACATGCAATGTCGTCCAAACACAATGTCTAGTTTGTGGTCATCCATTTGCCCTTGAGCGTTCTCACCACGTTGGTGATGAAATGATAAATATGCTTTTCCCGAGTATGGCGTGTGGAGTCTTTTATTCACAACTCAGACATTCCAATTATCGATCTATTCCTTGTTCATCCTGACGGTCACTTATGCGGCTGGCAATTTCTTTGTCTTCAAAAGCCAAAAAATAAAAAAAAATATTTTCCAGAAGTGGATAAATTCGGGTTTTGTATACTTTTGTCATTATTTTGGTATATAATATGTCGTTATTCACTGCTTTAATTCGTATTTGGGGCATTGTGAAAATTTACAAAAAATGCCCAAAGTTACGTTGGACGACCCCCTAATGAGTGATATTCATTTCTACATTTTCTTGTGTTAGACGTACTCGAGCTCCTTGACTCCCTTGAATGACCTAGTTTTGGCAAATGATGTTTTCAAAAATCTAGGCCAGTGCAGTCGGAAGCCAACAAAAAAAGCAGCCAAGATACAGCGAACCACCCATCCAGGCGACAAGGAGAGGAAGCGGAAGGAAGACTCAGCATCCACACCTTCAAAATTCCGGAGGCGAGCCAAAATAATTTTTAAATGCTAATTGAAAAACGTTTCCCCCCTTCTCCAACGAAAAGTGTTTAAAAATTGGCCAACATGATTGTAAAGACCCCCACCGACTCCCTCCCCTCCCCGCAAATAGAACAATATTCTTTGTTCAGGCAGAGTGAGTGCACACATATCGCTCACATATGTTTTCATTGAGAAGGATGGCAATCGTATTAATTGGTGCTTAACGCCACATATGCGGCTGTCGCCACGATATATCCTCAGTTGCTGATGTTGTGTTGAACATCAATAATTAATCATAATTGTAGGCCTACATCCATAGTTTGTTTAAGAAGAGAAAAGGTATTTACGACAAGGGTGAATGAACAACGAAAAGAGAAATTTGTATATCCGGTCATCTCATTCATTCATGTTGTTATGCACAATTCCTAGTCACCCTCCAGTTCGAGGTTCACTCCGATATAGGGGGCGAGACGGCCCGCGGCAACAAAACAACACGTCAGCCAGGGTGAAGGGCTGTTGGGACAAAACGACCCGACATTGATAGGTTACTTTTTCAGTCCAGTTAGAAATCAAAACAAAGTACTTTGTGATGTCCATCTTTAGTTATGAGCAATGGTTTGTAGTTTCTGTAAACCAAAAAACCGGAAAACTTTTTACCTTTTTAGATTTTTACCGCCATCGAAAATAACATGTCATCGTTTTCCGAGAACATGAAGATTCAGTCTGGGGAAAACTAGGACTGGGTAGATAGAAAAACATTACAGTTATACATCTGTGAGATATTTTAGATACGCTACAATATATTGTTTTTTCACTCCTAAAAAATAGTATATGTTGTATAGTTATCTCTGCAGTAATCCACGTTCAAAGGCAGCACGGCAACTCAGTACGTTGGTAGTGCACTTGTCTTCAACCATTGCTAACCCTGCTCGTGTGGAGTTAGTATGTTGGGCGCCTGGCATTTGCTCAGTAGTTCTCTCCGGGTACTCCAACTTTCTCCACCCATAAAACTGCCCGACACGAGGTGACCCGAACTGTCAAAAGTGCTGTTAAACCCCAATAAATAAATCCATGTTCCATGTGTTCTATAATGTACTGTCACCAGAGAGAATTGCATCCAAACTGTCCTCTAGCAATTTGACCCAAACCGGCTGCTAATTTAACCCAAATCATCCTATGGCAATTTGGTCCACCCCCCACCCCCCCCCCCACCACCCCCCACCCCCCCAGAAAATACCATTACCAAGCTACCTACTAAATACAAAAGGGAAAATTTTTCCGCGCACTCTATTACTTTAGCACCCATAATTCTCAAATATGGCGTTAAAACCAAGTACATACTGCTTAAATCTATTTACATAATCAGAATACACCACCAGGGGAGCAGTGACTCAGTAGGTTGAGGTGCAGGCTGCAAGCCGAGAGGTCCTCAGTTCGAATCTCACCTGCGGCAACAGCTTTGTTTCCTTGGGCATCACACTTCATCCCATTGCCCATTTGAGGGCAGGGTGGTGCTGTGTACTAAGGCACACTGCATGTTGTTGGTGAACCCGTCTTAGAACAAGGCTTACACTGCTTGTATAATATGTTAGGGAGCTGACAGTTGCTTGCCCTTGCTCAGTGGTTCTCTCTTAGTATTCTGGCTTCCTCCCCAGTAAAACTGTCATGGTCATGATTAGCTGTTGTGCAGAAATATGTGACCTTAAACACCAATAAATAAATAATAAAAAGAACACACCACCCCAGACCCGTTTCACTCCTGCTTCCATTCACCTTGGTATCCCTCGGTTTGCCTTGGTGTTTAGTATGCCCCCCCCCCCCCCCAGAAAAGGAGTGATTTCTTATTCTAAAATAGCAAAACAAGAAACAGTAATTTTTAACTCTTTACCCAACGTAACGGCCAAAACCGGCCAGCGCTATTCTCAAAAATCGCTAATTAATTTTCATTATTTTTTCATTTTTTGTCTCCAAAACATAGGTTATGACCCCTCATTGGAACGAGCTTGTCGAGCTCGTTCCAATGAGGGGTCATAACCTATGTTTTTGAGACAAAAAATGAAAAAAATTGTTCAAGAATTTTTTTTACAAGTGTCGTCTGCTTTTCATGTTAGGTAAAGGGTTAACACGTAGTAACAAAATAATTTTCATGAAGCGCAGAATTTTATGTTAGTTAATAGCTGAAAAAAACTCAGAGTGATACTTGCATATCTTATTTTAGTTCTGGTACCAGGAACTGGTAATGAAAATTGTCGTTTGTCATCAATACTTGATCAAGTTACCGACAAAGCACACTATACTATCCCAGTGTTAGCTACTGGACATAAGCACACAATCTGATGTTAATTTACCATGATACAGGTGCTTAGCCAGGATATCAAAGTTAGGGGCAAGAGTTATATCTACATGGGGTGGAGCAGGGGCATAGAGAGTATGATGCACAGTATCACCTGAGCTACATAGCAGTGAGATGGGGTCGAGGACCAGGGGGAGTGTGCCCCTCTCATCAGTGGACAGGTCGAGTGCCCCCTCCCCCAAATAAAAATATTTGAAATTCAAGACAGAAAAACAGAATTTCCTTGACTCTGTCCATTTGTGTCCATATTTTTTTAGTTGCAAACAAGCATAAATATCTAGATATTAAAATTTCTTGTTGGATGTTCATTATATAGGTTAACAGGGGAGAGGGAGGGGGCATGAATGAAATTGGGGAGGGGATGTGCCCGTTGTCCAGCCCCCATGTCCACAGTACGGCCGCCGTGGACAAGACACTTTCCACGGGTGGGCAATATTTCCGCGGACGCAATGATATTAGATTTCAAACCCTGTTTACAGCAATAATCATCAAAAATTTAATTAATGAAGCACAGGGTACAATCCGGTGCTTCATTACTTAAAATTTTATTGATGATGATTTTCTATGACCTGGTAAAAGCATGCATGGACATCACTGCCCATGCATGGATTATAACCAGTCCACGGTAACTGTATTGTATGTCTGCGCCACGGCTATGAGCAGGGCCTTATCTAAATAGATGGGTGTGTTTACAAATATTAATATTTTTTAATACCTGATAACAAAGTAATATAAGTTTATGAACAACCACACAATTAACTTTTAATTACAATACTCCTAATTCCTATAAAACATACATGGATGTTTATTAATTTTGTGGATTTTTTACACTGTGTTTGAAGCTTATTTGGGCCTGTATGTTTGTTAAAATTGCCCTTCCGCTAGGGAGGACTTCTTGAATCAGTCTACACTGGATTGTGTGGTATTCCTTTGTGTAAGACAATGTATTCATTGTAATAATCTTCATGCATAAGGCCCCACAAAGTAGATCTGTTTCTCCCGCCATTTTTTGTACAATTGCATGCAGGCGGGTGGTTCGTTATTTTATTTTTTATTTTTGTAATTATTTCTTTGCCATTAAAAGTTCATGTTCTTGGTTTGTTTTAGGCCTCATAATCTACAGAATAGCATGGGTGGTGGTGTATTCCAGTGCAAGAAGGCTTTGCAGTGCAAAAGCATAAGCTTTGTTGCACTCGAGAGACAAATTTATCACTTTTAATAACATGGGTAAAATATCGACATGAACCATTTAATTTTTTCTTTTTAGCTCACCTCGACAAAGTTAAACTGGGCTTATCTAATCACTCTCCGTGCATTGTCCATCCGTCTGTCGTCCAACAACACCATGTTTTGGTCTTCTCGCCCAAAACTACGGGGTCATTCAAGTGAAAGTTTGTGTGAGTGATGGTTCCAAAGGGGTATTGCATTTTGGTTCAACTCAACATGCCCAGCCCCATAGGGAGGGGATGGGGGAAAATGCTACCAAAATATTTTTAAAATTTTCTCATGAACCAGTGGGTACAGTGACTTGATATTTGTTAAGGAGCTTCCTTTTAAGGTGTAGAATCAAGTTTGTTCAAACGTAGTTCGTGAAGCAATATTTGGCTTTGTAATGGGATGGGTTAGATTTTTGGCACCACCCAAAATTTCTATTTTCTGAACCGATGGTTCGATTAGAACGAAATTCAGTATGTGGTAGTATTGGGTCACAAGTACTTGACTTATGCAAATAAAAAAAGCCTCCAGCCCCATGGGAACCCCAGGAGCTAAAAATAGAAATATTTTCAAACGCCCATGTTTCCTAAACCACTTGGAACAGAGAAGTGTTGTATGGTATGAAGCATCCTTAGGACCAGTAGAATTGAATGGTAAAACAAAATTGCCATCTGTTATGTTAGGGAGTTCTGCAGAGGGCATCAAAATAATACTGACTCGGCATATTTGCAAACATTTTAGAAAATCTTTTCTCCAGAACCAATGGTCAGATTCTTTTGATATTTGGTATACAGCATCCATAGAGGAGTCAGATACAAGTTTATTAAAATGAAGCCCATTGGTTCATATTTGGACTCAATGCACAAGCCCAAATTTTTTAACTTAGGGCAATATGGGGATTTTCTTTCAAAATTGTCTTCAGAACCACCCGTCATAATCCTTTAATGTTTGGTATACATGATTGTTATGAGGGTTAGATTCATGATTGTTCAAACCAAGTCCCTGGGATAATATTTGGGCTTCCTATGGTAAGGCAATATGAGGAAGTTTCTTTAAAAATCTTCTTCTTCAGATCCAATGCTTTCATATTTGGTAAACAACAACTGTAGTGGGGTGAGATTCAAGATTGTTCAAATCGGGTCTGTAGGTTAAAATTTGGGCTCGCTATGGTAGCCCAAATTCTAACTTAGTGTAATATGAGGAAATTTCTTTAAAAATTTTCTTCTTCGGATCCACCAGTCAGAATGCATTCATATTTGGTATACAACATCTCTGAGGAGATCAAATTCAACTTTGTACGAATCGAGTGCCTGGGTTAATATTTGGGCTCCCTGTGGGAGCTGGAATTGTCCATGTTGCTGCAGAATTAGAAATGTTTATTCAGTACCTTCTATATGTGTGTAACTAAGAGTAATCTACATAGGTTGTGTCAAAGGTCTTCAGAGGGGAGCTCCACATTTTACATTATGATCAACTGCCGAAAAGGCATGATGCTTGGACAGTTTTTGAGGGGCTCAAGGAGTGACAGTGTATCTTAATGTAGATTCATTCTTGTTTCAGTCAGGGTGAGCAATTATGATCACTTGTCGTCCGTGAACATGGTGTTTGCGTCTTCTCCTCCAAACCTGCGGAACCGATTTAAGTGAAATTTGAGATGCTTGTTTGTTATGACATCGCATTTTGATTTTGTTCAAATCAAGTTGCCCTGCCCCTCAGTAGGGCCACGCCCACAAATTATGCCTAAATATTAAAAAAATTTCTTCCCATGAACCAGCAGTAGCGGAGACTTGATATTTGGTGCAGCTTCCTTTTCAGGTGTAGATGTGTTCAAGAGAAGTTTGTGGGGCTATATTTGCCTTCGTTATGGGAAAATTTCTGTTTTCCAAACCAAGAGGCTGAATTGAACTAAATTTAATATGAGGGCTTATTGAGTCACAAGTACTTAATTTATGTCCCAAAATATTTTCCTGTCGCCCCTGGCAACTGCAGGAGCTAAAAACAGAACAAAATTTAAAACGAAAACGCCCATATCTTCAAAACTACACGGCACGGCACTGAGAATTCTTATTTGGTGTGAAGCTTCCTTGGGACCAACAGAATGGAATGGTCCAAAAATTGCTGTCGGGTCTATCATGGGGTACTTTTTCGGAACGTTTGAAAAAATGCTGAGTCAGCATTTTTTAACACTGTAGGTAATGGGGAAAGCATTCTTCATGGAATCCAAATTTCACGGAGTCGGATAAGAATCTCAATTACGGAATGCCTTATATAGCCCGTTTATTTGTATACAGGGGGAATGAAGTGATCTGATTGAACATTTTGAAAGTCTGAGCGAAGGAAAAGCTAGGAAGTAGTGTTACAAGTCAATATTAATGAATGATAGTATAGCCAATAGTACTAGTACAAGGCCGCAATGGCTTAAGACTGTTGTAGAAGCTAATGATAGGATAGATAGACCACAGACAAGTACAGGCCTTGTAGCTTTGGAAATAAGATGGACGCCGTTGGGAAGACTACATGAAAAGGAGCTGGATCATAGGTATCCTTAAATACCGAAATGAGGCTAAGAGGGATAGTAAATTAGACCTCATTGAGGGAATTTTTCATGGCCTCATGGCCTGAACAGAAATGAGGCTAAGTGGGATAGTAGAATAGATCTCATTGAGGAATTTCTCATGGCCTCATACGACCAACAACGGATGCCGAAGGCCAGACGTTTTCCAAAAAGGGGTGCCGAAATTGGGGTGCCTGGTGATATGGCTCTTAAATACCGAGATGAGGCTAAGAGGGATAGTAAATTATACCTCATTGAGGGATTTTTTCGTGGCCCTCATGGCCTCAAAAGAAATGAAGCTAAGAGGGATAGTACATGAGGCCTCATTGAGGGATTTCTCATGGCACTCACGGCCTCATACGACAAAAAAGGGATTCTCCAGAAAGTATCCTCGATAGGTATCGTCAAATAATACAATACCAGGCCATAGGTATCCTCAAATACTAAAAACAGGCTAAGAGAAAACAGGCTAAGAGGGATAGTAAATTATGCCTAATTGAGGGCTTTTTCGTGGCCCTCATGGCCTCAAATGAAATGAGGTTAAGGGGGATAGTAAATTAGACCTCATTGAAGGCTTTTCTCATAGACCTCATTGCCTCATACGACTAAAACGGGATTCCATAACCAGAGACGTTTCACAAAAAGGGATTCCATGGGGTGTGGCAATTGGATATAGAGGTGATGAGAATCGTATAGGACTTCGTTGTAATAAGGGGAGATAACTCTGCATAGAGATTACGGGAGATGAAGCAGTCTGATTGGTTAGTTAGTTAGCGTCAGGAAAGTGATGTGATTGGGGGATCTAGATAAATGGAACAACAAGAGTACTCGGAATAGGATCAGGACTAACAAAAACCGACCAGAAATTGCTAAATATAGTAACAATCAGCAAAGCTGTTCCAGTTGATAGGCTCTTCTACTCTGCTGGAGTATACACCGATTCAATCGAACTCACTCCGGGAGCCGTCTCGGTCCTATAGCACCATTATTATAAGCCAACGTATCGCGTTCCTAAAAAAGATTCTGAAAGAATTCGAAATAGTACAACTTATCGGGTTGTTTGTGGTAATTCGTGATACTCTGATTCAATCGAACATACCCCAGCCTTGTTGTAAGCCTTTGGGTAACATAGTAACCACGTGCTACCATAGAAACCACGATGGCGGCCTCCAGCATACAAAATGGACGACGGAAACATGTATCAACCTAACAACACGCACTGCGCACTCACATCGCGTATCACTATGGGGATAACATCACAAGATGGCCGCTTACGCGGGTTACCATGACAACACCACATGGCGCCCACGGGGTCACATGATATGGCCTCACTTCCGGGGTCCGGCCAAACAGGCGCGTTTACCACATCTACTATTGTCAATCAACAGTAATTAATTTTTATGGTGATTTTACGAGCAAATTTATCCATGTTTTCGAAGTCGAACGAAGTCGGATATCAATTGATGAAATGTTAGAGTCAAACATTTTTTATTGGACTATTTCAAAACGATCACGTGCTGGGCTGTTCATACATACACATTTGACATAAGTCTTGTCCCTGCGTTCAACAATAGCACCTAATGAATCATTTAAATGATGATTGTCAGTGATTCTTGTGAAAATTAAAACTTGTCATTTCGACAATTTTTTCGGCGTTTTTTTTTCATTGTCGCCACTAATTTACCAGGTGAACAGGATTCGAAATGATATCAACGGATGTTCGAGTCCAGTTACAAGACATTTCTTTTCTTTAGATACATGTGTGTGTGTCGGAAATCAAAGTTGGCGACCTCACACTACATTCTGCATAACATGGCGCAGAAGTTATTGCATGTCTAACTAGGTTTACTTGACTGTTCTGCACTAGAGAGTGCATTAACTAATCAGTGTTTTCTGCACTAGACGTGACAGGACTTCTAGTTTTAACTGTAAGTACCTAATTTATGCAAAACAAAAATCCCGCCTCCCTATGGGAACCGCAGGAGCTAAATATAGAAAACAATTAAAACGCCCACATCTTCAAAACTGCATGGCACTGGGAATTTTTATTTTGTGTGAAGCTTCCTTCAGAACAGCAGGAAGGAATGGTCCAAAAAAATTGCCATCGGTTTTATCATAGGGTAGTTTTCCAGGACTTTGAACAAATGCAGAGTTATCATTTTAACACTGTGAGTAATATGAGAAACATTAAAGAAAATTCTTCTCCCATACCACTGCTCCAAAGGCTTTCATATTTCGGCATATAACATCTTTGGAAGATTCATTCACATGTTTGTTGAAATCAAATCTCTGGGTCCATATTTGGGCTCTCTGTGATTAGATTAGTGCAATATGAGGAATATTCTTTTAAAAAATCTTCTTCCGATCCACCCTTCAGAATCTTTTGATATTTTGGATGCAGCATCTTTAGAGGGGTGAGATTCAAGTTTGTTCAAGCCAAGTCCATGGGTTCATATTTAGACTCCCTGTGGGAGCCCGAATTATAACTTAGTTCAATATGAGGAGTATTCTTTAAAAATCTTTTTTTTCAGATCCACCAGTCAGAATCTTTCGATATTTTGTATAAGCTTTTCTTACGAGGGGCAGATGCAACGTGTTCAAATAAATTCCCCGGGTTGATATTTAGGCTACCATGTCAGGTGAACGCCCTCAGGCCCCATGGGGCCTCTTGTTTTCTGTTTGATAATATTGCCCTGGCTCTTCTCTCTATATGTTTCATTGTAAGTTAGTCACTACTTTTCTGCAGGCTTCCAAAATGTGTTACTAGATGTCTGTCTGTCCTTCAGAGTAAATGTTTCTTTGCTTTTCATTTGCCTGGCTCTACATTTTAAATAATTTGCAGCTATCTTTCACCCTCCAACCTCCCCCACACACATACACAAATCAGGGCTGGGGCGAGTATTGAGTACTTTGTCAGAAAAGTGGTACTCGAGTACTTCGAGTACTGAGTACATTGGACCCAGCCCGTCACAAATATATTAAACATCAAAGAGTATTATATACTTGAAACAAATACAGTACAACTGCTGTGTACTGCTCTCTTTCCACGGATGGGCAATATTTAATACAAAGATTGCAAAATATTCATCAAACACAATGTGAAATGTCTTCCGAAGCCAGAATGTGATTAAATAACCATGGGAGATTCAATATAATAATAATAATAATAAATACAGTTTAGAGCCATGACTCCAAGCAACATCAATTTATTTATAAATTAATATAGTTTTTTTATGGAAAAAAGGCATACTGAGGGGTGTAGGCGCACATCCAGGGCTATATTTTACCTCATTATTAGGTAAAAGAATATTTGACATCATTTGTTGAGATAAAAATTGATATTGGTGTATTAAATAGCCCCAGACAGGGCTAATATTTCGACGAGAATCTGAGAATCGATTCACGTAGAGATCCGTGCAACAAAAGCAGTGAGAAACCATGTAGCTTCTAGTAACATTGCTGCTAGGATTCACATGAAAAGAACTGAGTCAGTTTAACCCTTTACCAAACACAGAGACAGCAAATTAACTAATACAACACTAACATGACCTGAAATATTGTGGCACTGGCAATAAAATTTGTACAAATATGGCTGTCACTGGAAATGGCTCCTCAGCCGGTTCCAGTAATATACATAATTATTAAGCTTGATGAATATTCTTTATTTTTAGCTCACCTGACTGTAAGTCAGGGAGCTCTTAAGTGATGACTTCTGTCGACCATTCGTCCATCTGTCCGGCGTGAACTTTACATCATCAACCTCTCCTCATAAACAACTGGGCCGAATTTAACCAAATTTGATATGCATGTTCCTTATCATATTTGAATTCCGGTTTGTTCAAATAAAGTGGCCACGCCTACAGGGGCCCGCAAAAGAGACATTTCTCTGATAGCACCCATAAATTGTGTTCCAAAATTAAAAAAATCTTCAGAACCAAATATAAGAATATTTTGATACTTGGTATACAGCATCTCTAGGAGAGGGGGGGGGGGGGCAGATTCAAGTTTAATCAAATCGAGTCCCTGAGTTAATATTTGGGCTCCTTACTATGGGCATCCATATATCAACAGTGTAATATGAGGAAATTTATTTGAAAACCTCCTTCAGGTCCACCAGGCAGAATGCTTTTACGTTTGTAATACAACATCTCCCGTGGAAGGGGTGGGGGCGGTGCGTGGGGGGGGGGGGAGGTTGGTAGATTGAAGTTTGTTTGAATCGGGTCTCTGGGTTAATATTTGAATATTTGGTCTATCTATTGAAGCCCAAAGTTCAACCTAGTGCCGTATGAGGAAATCTCTTTAAAAATCCATTTCTTCAGATCCACCAATCAGAATCCTTTGACATACAGCATCTCCAACGGGGTCAGATTCAAGTTTGTTCAAGCCAAGACTATGGGTTAATATTTGGGCTCGTTATGGGAGCTCATATTAATTCAGTGCAACATGAGACAATGTCTGTAAAAATCTTTTTCTTCAGACCCACCAGTTAGAATGCTTTAATATTTGGTGTACAATATCTCTGGGGAGGTCAGATCTAAATGTGTTCCAATTTGGTTCCTGCCAGTCCTTTCATATTTGGTATCACGGGGGGGGGGGGGGGTATCAGATTTGAGTTTGTTCATTTCGAGTCCCTGGCTTAATACTTGGGCAGGGGCAGGTTAGGTTCAATGTTGTTCATTCGTGTTCAAATCCATTTCTTAGAGGTTTTTCATAAAATTTGCCTTTCAAGGTGCAGTGACACAACAACCCTTGGAAGTTTGGCAGCACTTGTCCACAGCTGAGAGAATTGGAAGCAATCAGGAAGACCTATGCTAATAATCATCTGATATGGGCACTAGAGTTAAGAATAATTTCCTAACATCATTCCTATGTAGTGTTGCTGAACCATGTCTAACTGAATGTGACCCAAAATACTTCTCTGAACCACTTTTTAAGGCCCCGGGGGGAGGGGGGGGGGGGTGTTCTTTTTTAAAAATTAGTAGTTGGTGTTTTAAAAATTAAAAAACTGTATTGGTAAAGGGTTAACATGTATTATCAGTATACAACAGGGGTTCAACTATTCTGGCCTCTCGGGATCCTGGCCCATAGCAGGTCTGAATTCTCGCAATGATTTTCGCACGAATCCAAATGGATTCTCCCAAATTTAGAGGAATTAAAAGCCCTGACAACCCCAATTTTGAAACAAAATAGGCATATTGCTTCATGGGGTATAACTGATGTAAATATTTTAATTGGATTTACCTGCTTCGAAAAGTTGCACTCGGAAATTATGTAATCCCCCAAACTAAGCAGTCTTGGGAAAATATGTTATTTCAATAAACATTTGAAGAATTCTCCTGGCATCTTGCTTTACAGTTGAATGTTCCAGATGAATAAAGAGGGTGATTTGAGGACTTTTTGGACCTAACAATTCAGTTGACTATTGGTGTGTTTTGGTTGGGACTTCCCTGAGAAATATGTACATGTGACCAGCACTTCCCTTTCTGTTAGTTTTTCTCTCATTTGTTGCATGACCCCCTGTTTAGGAATCAGAAAAAAGGTTGTCTAAAGGGCTGTACTTGACAAAAGATATTTGAATGTTATATTTAAAATGATGCCACCATATCTTGTTCGCCTGAACGTTAAATGGTCGCATATGGGAAAATATTTAGTACTGTGATACTTATATGTTTGGCTGAAATTAAACAATTGCAGGAATTCGATTGCATAAAATGTTTTTGGAGTAATGGTTGCGGAATGAAATATGTCAATATGCTGGATGCTTTGGGGTTCCTTCTTACGCCTTGCGTATTGTCCTATTACTCCTAAACACAAGACTATTTACCATTCCTTCAGGACAAATTTGACATGATAACTGCTTACATGTTGGGAGCGCGATGGCTTAGTGGTCACGGCATTCACAATTTCAAACCGAAAGGTTCACGGTTCGATCCCCGCCAAGTGTAATTGTGTTGTATCCTTGGGCAAGGCACTTAATCCCGACTGCCGATGTGGGGGCACAGTGGCGCCGTGTACTAAAGGCGTACTGCACGTCGATGGTGCACTTGTCTTCAACCAGTGCTAACCCTGCTTCTGCGGAGTTAATACGTTAAGTAGTCTGACAGTCGCTCGCCGTTGCTTAATGGTTCTCTCTAGGTACCGCAGCTTCCTCCACCCGTAAAACTGTTCGACACGAGGTGACCTTGGCTGTCGAAAGTGTTGTTAAACCCCAATAAATAAATCCATGTTGCGGTGATGACCAATAGCCATTGTGCTGAAATAACAGGTTATAGAACAAACTCCTGTCAGTTGAATAAAAATCTTGTACTATGCAATGGAATTAACATGGCAGTCACCGAATTCAATTTGCTTGGAGACTTATCCAATACAGGCACGTAATCTATTATACCATGTTTTACAGAGTTCCATGTAGAGCTCCATGGGCTCTGTCAAATATGAGATAATAGAATGAATGCTCAGTTTATCCCTAGAATATAGGACCCAATCCCTGCTAATTGAATACGCCTGTTAATTGAATATTTTTCACTGCAACGCGACTATTCAATTAACAGGCTTCCACTGTAATAGTAATAATAAATCTTCGGCCTTCCACTGATTTGTCGCGGTTCTCTAACGAGGAAACCTACGTTAACCCAGTGCCTCACCGGGGTATCCCTCCCCCCCCCCCCACCCCCACTCTCCTTCCTAATCCTCCAGCATTCAATCAAAAATCATTTCTCTGTTCCCCGTAGGCGCCTTTTGGATCTTCCTAACTATAAAATTGACCCGTTTCCTCTTGTTATTCCTCATATTCCTCATCCAATCATCCTACGTGTCTCCATTTTTCATTAGTTTCCCCAAGGAGCCTTGTTCTACTAAGCAAATATTTGGGGCATTCTAAAATGAAATGTTCCAGGATCCTCGTTACACATTTGGCATATTCTTGCCTCGCCTTTTCAGATTCTCTCCCTCAACTCCAGTGAGTTGGATCTCATTTTGAACAGCAATGACCCACACCCCCCCCCCCCCCACCTCACTCACAAACACACACACACACACACACACACACACACACACTCAAACGATCCATCCAGATACTCCTCACAAGCTGACACATCCTTTTATATAATCCGTCTAAATAATTTTAGCTCGACAGTTTCTATTACAATCCTCGCGTACCCTTCCTCTTATAAAGCTCCTCCCCTGCTGCAGTTCCCTCTCCACTGGGTAAACAAAATCACAATATTTAGTGCCATCTAAGCTTATTTTGCTGTGAAAGGTTTGTAGATAATCCCCATGCATAGGTATGGGGTATCGCTTATGTGATAGTTTTCATAAAAATATTTTCCTAATTTGCCAATGCTCTTTCTTAAATTCAAGAAGAAGTGGGGGAAATCTATAATCTTTCTAGCCATTTGAATGATTTCAGAATTTTGATTTTCAGCAATGCTAAAACTAGACAGCGATATTCGCAGTAAACATTTATTTTTCAGGCATTCCTTACACGCATTTGAGAAACAATGAAAGGTAAGAACTGTTAAATTTCTTGACGTTCTCCATCATCTCCAAGTAGCAGTTTACTGTCATGGCTGCATAATGTTTGAGCGTCACCTGGTCTTGCTTCGTCCAGACCTTGCATTCTTCAGGAGTGCAGGAGTGCTGCACGCCTAGAAAATATTGAGGAGGGCAAGTTTTTGCGCCCCTTGATTTTCTGGAATGCCAGACCTGTTTGGGCCTGCCTTTAAAATCTGTTATCATTTCGTTCCCTGAGTTCCAATGTGTTCTCTGTGCCTAATGGCACAAAAAACACATTGGAAATCAGGGGACGTTTTGTCAATGTTGTATTGATCGCAATAATTCATGACCCGTTCTGTGTCGCATTTCGATACATTTTAAGTGTAGAAGACACAGACACATAAGAACTGAATGCAACATTTTCAATAATGAGATGTGTGTGCCAATTTTTCCACCATGTAGCTGAATATAGTACAATTTTTCAGTCACAATATTAAAACCTTGAAGTGAAAATAACCAAAATAGCATACAAGATTTTGCATTGAAAATTTCAGGTGCAATTGCCTGCCCAAGCAGTCTGAGGAGGGCAATTGTTTTGCACTCCTTGATTTTCTAGATTGCCCGCCCTCTCGTCAAATATTTTCCTTGTGGTACACAGTTGGTCGCTCTTAACTCTGCACGAAACGCAGTGGACAAATCTGCCATGAAATGTTTCCCAATCGAGACTTGATTTGAGAGCATTTTTGATGACTTTACTAAAACCATCAGAGATGTTTGTTTATTAACAGTTTGTCTGCTGCTGGCGGATATTCCTGCCCTGGACAGGATATCTATTGCAACTAAAATAAGAAAAAAATGAGCACATTTAACAAACCTTTCCACACCAAATTGTATCAACCTTTGGTCCAGTTATTTCTTGAGTCGAATGTTCAAGAATTCTTCATCAAATCAAGTCAAAATAGTTTAAAAATTTACAGCTGGTTAAGAGTTAACAATTATGAAAGGAGACTCGTCACAGCAGTAGTTTTATGATTACGACGTGTAGTCCAGCTAATTGTGTTAATATTTTTATGTTTGCAAGGTTAATTAAGTACTTATTATTAGAATATCTATTACTGGAGGACGAACGAACATCTGTATAGTTTTGTGAGTAAATTGGCATATACATAACCGCACATACGTTTGAATGGGTTAAGAATTATCGCACAAGATTGCTTTGGCCCAGAATATCACGACAGCCGAAGACTCGAGTGATATCCTGAGCCAAAGCAATTGAGTGCGATAATTCTTAACCCATTCAAACGTATGTGCGGTTCTGTGTTTATCACACACCTCCCATGTAACTACCAGTCTTCACGAAAATTGAAGTAAAAGCAATTTTCAACTGGATAATTTCCACGTTTCCTTCGTTGTCAACAAGACATAACTGTTATGTGGTGGGGTACCAACTCTAATTTGCTTTTTAATTTTTACGGCATTGAATTGGCCAAAACAAATTGACACCGATCAGTGTCACGGCCACGATGAACGAACTTCAAATATTGACTAAACTGTGGGGAATAACACAACAAAAAGTTTATGAAATAGCTAATAAGTTTAGCACACTCCATAACTGTATGACCATTTGTGGAAAGTATTTGTCAAGGAACAAGCAGTCAGAATGTTATTTTTATTTTGCAAACTTTTCACTCCAATCTGATTGTTTAAATATCTCGGGTAAACAAATCTGAATGAGGAACTTGGAATTTCCAAGCGATCTCGACTCCGGTGCATTCGACCAATGATTGACGTGATATATTTTAGACGGGATATATTTTAGACGGTTTCCTTTCCTGTTTACGTAAGAAACGAAATTGAACGTGTTTTGTTTCAACCCATTTGCGATACAACTTTATTTTTAATTGAACAGGCAGAATAGTGGAAATCCCTTGTTTTACATTAATAGGTGTGCGATAAATCACATTACATCAAAGGTAGTCATCGCGCAAACTCATCGCAAAATGGGCAAACAAATAGTCAAATAGAGCGTCAAAGTTATTAGACTATCAAGTGGCCAGGGCCTCGAAAAGAATTTACCCCTCGCTGGCCCTGTCCTGGGAAAATCAGTCTTTTATAATTTAATTTTCTACAGTACTTGCCGATTTTCTTGCATGTGATTCGAGACAGTGAATGTATGATATAAATGATTTTCCACGACCACCTGGCGATACAATTGTTGTGTAGACATGTCTAGCTGGTGAACTGCAATCGGACAAGGTAGAACCAAATCGTGTTGGACTGTTTTACGGGAAGACGAAGCCGGTGTACCCGACGATAATCAGTGAGAAACGGCTTGTAACTGTGGGACTCGCAAATTACGAACTTATTAAGGTGGCATAAGCATGGTTGGCAATGGTTGAAGACCAGATTCGACGTGTTGTTTAGTTTAACACATAATGCAGACATACCCAAGGTGTGTTCAAAGATTGCAAGGAGTAACTTTGCGTTAAAAGAAAGTAAAATATATTCTCCCACACGAAGCTATGAAAACACTATATTACTTACGTATTGATAGCACTTCTTGTTTGGAATACACATTAGGGCCAATTCAAGATAAATGAACTTCTAAAAATGTATAAACGTTCTGTACGAATACTGTTATGTCAGTAACCCAAGCAGTATGACAACAAGACACTCCTGGAGCCTATACCATTAACATTTACAATTGTATTTTCTAGAATTGCCTTTTTACCTTTTAATATAACTGACTAAATCATTCGCATTTTAAAAGATGGGACAGTTTGCCAACTGGCAAGCTGCCACATCTTTGGAAATGCTAATGGCTCATTTCAACTCATTTAAAGTCATAACTAGAAAATACAATTCTAGAAAATACATTTTTACAAGTTTTATATTATCGGCCCAGGTCTTCTGGTCCGTAAAATATCCCAAACAAGCTCCTTAGATTATTTGAATACCTATTCTTTTCCAAAAAGTTGGAATGAATTGGAACAGGGACTTTGTAACACAGGGCAATGTTCAAGAAGAATCTGGAACCGAGGTTAGTTTATTTATTTTGGGGGTTCAACGATACCTTCGACAGCCATGGTCGGACAGTATTACGAGTGGGGGATGCCGGGGTACCCGGAGAGAACCATCGAGCAACGGCAAGCAACTGTCAGACTCCCCAACATACTAACCCCACACAATCATGGTTAGCATTGATTGAAGATAAGTGCAGAGTAGTATGTCTCGTATGATTCACCCCAATTCTGGATGACCCCTGTGGATGGCCCCGGAAGTGATGTCATGTCACGTGACCCAGTGGCGCCATGTTGTGCTGTTATGATAACCCGCGTGAGCGGCCATCTTGCGACGTCAATCCATAGTAATACGTGGTGTTAGTGCGCATGCGCAGCGCGTGTTGTTAGGGTGATACGTGTTTCCGTGGTCCATTTTGTATACTGGGGGCCGCCATCTTGATTTCTATGGTAGCACTAATCTTTCGTTTTTAACTTTTCCTTATCTTTCTTTCTCTTTAACATGGGAATGCAGGAAGAAAGCCAATCTGGCTATGCTTTCCCATGTCAGTATACATGTGTATTCTATGCATAATAGTTTGTCATTGTTATATGAATATTGTAAATATATGTTGATGTATGTCTGTAATTTATAGTATACTGGTGAATAAATCAATATCACTATCAATTTATCCAGATTAGCAGAGATGGAAACGGGATAAGAAATTTCCCCGAGCTCACTTGCCAAAGGACTCAGTGACCCTTCTCTCAAAAATGTTCTTGGAGAGATTCTTGGTGAAATAGTATCTAAAACTGTGAATGACACCAAAAATAAAATTATAAATCCAAGATTAGAAATCGTAGAAAAGAAAATGAGCGAACTGGAAAACAAAATCAAGGAGCGTGATGAAACAATTTTGCGACTAGCCGACCAGCTCGATGAGCTCGAGCATTACCGTCGTCGTACCGGTCTTCGCTTAATGAGTTTCCTGGGGTGCCGGATGAAAATACAGACACTATCATTCTTGACGTGGCCAACGCTTTCGATGTACCTCTGCAACTTGGTGATATATCCCGTAGCCACCGTGTTGGGCCCAAAACCGCAGGGTCATCACAACGCCCAATAATCTTCAATCTTACCAGTTATAGAACTTGAAGCAGTATCTTCAAACAAAAAAGAAAACTGAAAAACGTCGACCTATCAAAGGTGAGAATTTTTAAATCACCTCAAGCATCTGCACGACCGAAACTTTTTTTGAATGAAGACTTAACAAGGATTCGAGCGAAAATCGTTAGTCGTGCAAGGCAGCCCCAGAAACAATCTAAAATATTAGGTACCTGGATTTCAGGATGGAATAATTTTTGTAAAATTGAAAAATGACTCAGTTCATCGCCTGAAAAAGGTATCCCAGATTACTAAGCTAGAAAGTGAAGTTCAGTAATTGTTTCAAACGGGTAGATAACGAAAGGCCATTTTTCGGACATTGTCATTATACGAATTTGATTACACCTCCCTCCCCACCCCCTTCCTATAACTTACCAAAATTCAGTCTCTGTTCATATCATCTCAGTTTAATGGGACATGGCGGCATTTACTCGCCCTGGAAGCAATGGATGCAAAAAGTGAACCCGTTGACCCTAGGGCGAGTGGGTGTTGTTTTATGCTACTTTTTCTTCGTATTATCTTAGGTGCTACAAGTATCGCGAAACAGGCTGTTATTGTCCGCGATTCGCACTTTATAGGAGTCGGACTCACCCCTTACGAAATGTGCGGGGTATTATAATCTATATCTCTGTTCTCTTGTGGCTGCTTGAGGGCTAGATTACTTTTGACAGCCAACATTTGTAATTCAAAAATTGCTTATTATAGATTACTGGAGTGTTCTAGAGACTCTCTCCAATAATTTTTAATAGAGCGAATTTAAACGGAACAAGGTTAAATTAGTATTATGAATGAAATATAAACGGACAACATGTTTAAGTGTTAACTTTTTCTCCAAGCTCGAATAGTGGCTTCTAAAATCTAACCAGTTAAAGGTTTTTAATTTTTAATATTTCTTGTTTTTTCAAAACCATGTCACGTGACCGTCAATGGAATGAGCCCGATGAGTTCGCTCCAAACGGGTTAGGGTGATACAGCTTCGAATGAATTTTTAAGTACTACATGAGTTTTTTCCAAGCTCTTAGATGAAAAAATAAGCGGTCAAAGGACCAACACGCCAGATGTTGTTATTACACTTTTGATGAACTGATTAACTCCCTTCACTCTGATGTCAAAATTCCAAAATTTCAGGAAGCTGTTTTTTCCCATAATGCATCTAGAAATTTAACCAATTCAATCTCATTTGACAGAGCTCAAAGAGCTCTGTCAAACGAGATTGAATTGGTTAAATTTCTAGTTGCATTATTGGAATTTTTTTCTGCCTGAAATTTAGATATTTTGACTTCAGGGTGCAGGGGGTTAAGGTCGAACTTATCTGCAATTGCCTGAATAATCATGTTATCAAAGTGTATTATCTTTTTGTATGTTTTTGTACAGTTTTATGCCCAGAATTACTCCATAAACATGTACATTGTCTCAACTACCCTGTTATTGTCAGTCGTGCGCCAACGACCCGGAAAAGTCAACAAAAATTCGGACAACGTGTGGAATATATTATTTGTAAAATTCTGAAATGACGCAGTTCATCGCCTGCCAAGGGTCTTCCGGATTACAAAACTGGAAAGTGAAGTTAAGTTATTGTTTCAATTGGGTAGATAACAAATTGCGATTTTGTCGCACAGTGTCATTACACGAATTTGATTACTCTCATCCCCTTCCAATAACTTACAAAAATCCAATTTATCCACTAATCATGTCAGTTCATTAGCACACGACGGCGCATACTCGCCGTGGGAGCAATGGATGCATTAAGTGCACCTCTTGATCCTTTAGCGATTGGGTGTTGTTTTATTGCTATTTCTTATCATGTTATGTCAGTTGATCGACAGAAGTAGTGCTCGCACGTTTCACCCCCTATTTGGATGATCTCATGGATGATCTCCTGTAACGTCATAGTCACGTGACCTAGTGCCGCCATGTTGTGTTGTCATGGTAACCCGCGTGAGCGGCCATGTTGTGACGTCATCCCCATAGTGATACGTGGTGTTGGTGCGCATTCGCAACGCGTGTTGTTAGGGTGATATTTGTTTCAGTCGTCCATTTTGTATGCTGGAGGCCGCCATCTTGGCTTCTATGGTAGCACGTGATTGCTATGTTACCAATGGCTTCTAACAAGACAGGGGTATGTTCGGGGGGGTGTTCGATTGAATCGGAGTAAATCTGATTACCACAAACAACCCGACAATCCCTCCAAATCACAAAAATCCACCCAAAATCACCGAAATTGACTTTATTTCCCCAATTTATCGGCTTAGCACGCAGTGCTATAGTACTAAGGGGTACAAAGGGGTGCGTTCGATTGAACAGGAGTAATGTTCTGGCTTAGAATTCTCCCAGAATCCCTTTTTGGATCCCTATCCCATGACATTTTATTTCCCTATTAAGAGTAGCACGTAGTGCTATAGGACAAATTTACCAAGAATTCTCTGCTTCTATCTATATATGCAATAGTTTACGTCTATCTGGCCATGTTCCTTTGTTCTAGAGTATACTCCAGTAACGTAGAAGAGCCTATTAGTTGGAACAGCTTTGCTTATTATTACTATATTTAGCTATTCTAGTCTATTCTTGTTAGTTCTGACCCTATTCCATGTACTCTTGTTGTTTCATTTTTCTAGATCATTTATATTAATTATAACTAACCAATCAGATTGCTTGATTTCCCATAATCTGTATGCAGAGTTATCTCCCCTTATTACAACGAAGTCCAATCGGATTCTCATCACCTCTTATCCAATGGCCATATTCCATGGAATCCAATTTTTGGGAAACACCCGTGGCTATGGAATCCCTTTTTTGTCGTATGAGACCATGAGGGCTATGTAAAAGCCCTCAATGAGTCCTCATTTATTATCCCTCATAGCCTCATTGAATTTTGAGGTTATGAGGACCATTAAAAATCATAATAAATGAGGACTCATTGAGGGTTTTTACAGAGCCCTCATGGCCTCATACGACAAAAAAGGGATTCTCCTAAAGGTATCCTCGATAGGTATCCTCGAATAATAGCGGGTGACGAGCACAGCTTTACAAATTACAGACCTATCAGTATACTTCCGGTATTCTCAAAAGTAATGGAAAAACTCATGGAAGTGAGGCTAGAGAGTTTCCTCAATAGGTTTAATATTTTATACCCTCACCAATATGGGTTCCGAAAGCGACATAGTACTATTCATCCAGTTCTTCAGCTCCTTAAAAGCATTGCAATAGAAAATAATAAAGAAGAAAAAAACAGCACCTTAGCACTGTTCCTGGATTTGTCAAAGGCTTTTGACACCATAAATCACGAAATATTATTAGGTAAACTGGAAAAATATGGCATCCGAGGTGTCACCAACAATTGGTTTAGAAGTTACTTGTCCAACAGGTCTCAATATGTCACGTACGGAGAACACAAATCGAACTTAGCCAAACAGAGTTGTGGTGTACCACAGGGCTCGATTTTAGGCCCTATTCTTTTTCTTTTATATATAAATGATATAAGTAACTCAACATCACTCAATCTTTTATCATTTGCCGATGACACCACTGCACACTGCCTGGGCTCCGATAATAATCCTATTACATCGTATTTCAATGACGAGCTCCAGAAACTATTCGAATGGTGCTCTGTGAACCAGTTAATGCTGAATGCTAAGAAAACTTGTACATCATACTTAATCCAAATAAAGGTAGGAACAATAATCTTTGTCAAGAGGTAAAAATAAATAACCAAAACATTAACAAAGTTGGGGCCACCGAAACAGAAAAATCTGTTAAATTCTTGGGAATTAGCATTGATGAACATTTATCCTACAAGGCTCACATATCCCGATTATGCTCGAAAATAGCACGCGCAAACTATAGTCTAAACAAAGTTAAAAATATCCTCCCCCACGGAGCTCTGAAAACTTTGTATTACGCCCTCATACATAGCCATTTGGTATACGGAATCCAGGCATGGGGCAACTCAAGAGCTATCAAAAAACTAGCTGTCCTGCAAAAACGTTCAATACGAATAACAAAAAAGTACAATTCTCATACAGATCCCCTGTTTAAAGAAAACCAAATACTCAAGGTGATGATTTGTTTAGGCTACATGCACTACTGTTCGTGTTTGACTGGCAGAACGGCAGATTACCGGTGTCTTTCAATGATATATTTAAAATTACTGACAATCCATCTGGTAGGAGAACTAGACAGTCAGGCCTCCTATACATAGAAAAAACACGGACCCAAACTCTGGATAAATTTCCTTTATACTCCTTCCCGAAACTATGGAATGCTCTGGACGACACAACTCGTAATATTAGCGACAGAAGCATGCTTTAGACCAAGTTAACTTCCACATTCATTTCCTCATATTCCAGTCACGTCAGCTGCAACAATCCCTACTGCCCTGACTGCACTTCGTAAACTTCGTAAATTGTCAAAGTCGTGGTCCGCGTCTAAATCTGGAATCCTCGTCTTGTGCAACCTGTCGCGCTTCCTCCTTACAGTGGTGCTATGTAAAATACTATATGGATACAAGTAAGAACTTGCAAATAAAAGTCTACACAAATAAATCAATAACATTCGTCATCCTACGATGATGATGCAGCTAACGTAGACACCACACCCAAACATCATGACCAACCTCCTTGTCGCAGTCTAAACGATACGAACTTCACGATGGGACTTGTTGCCGCCCTCATGTGTTATGATAAGTAGTGGAGGGAGTCCTATAGGCAGGTTGCTTCTTGCCTACCTTGAATCACCGTCTTTCCGCTGGTGAAAATGAAACACTAATACTCTAATATCAGAAAAGTAATGATTCGATCGTCATTCTCCATCATGTGTCACATAATTGGCTCTCAGTTCATTCTTTCAGCCACAGTCTGTTTGCAATCACCCCATCTTCTTCCAGGGGGTGGCAGGTAGACAGCCAATCTGGCTATGCCACTTCCCACGGTATACTTCTCATTACATTTGTGCAATATGTTTATTTGTAACCATTTTACATGTATGTGTACCGTGAATAAAGAATCTGATCTACAATACCAGGCCATAGGTATCCTCAAATACTGAAATGAGGCTAAGAGTCGTAGTAAATTATACTTCATTGAGGGATTTTTAATGGTCCTCATAACCTCAAAATTCAATGAGGCTATGAGGGATAATAAATGAGGACTCACAGAGGGTTTTTACATAACCCTCATGGCCTCATACGACAAAAAAGGGATTCTCCTAAAGGTATCCTCGATAGGTATCCTCGAATAATACAATACCAGGCCATAGGTATCCTCAAATACTGAAATGAGGATAAGAGTCGTAGTAAATTATACCTCACTGAGGGATTTTTAATGGTCCTCATAACCTCAAAATTCAATGAGGCTATGAGGGATAATAAATGAGGACTCATTGAGAGCTTTTACATAGCCCTCATGGCCTCATACGACAAAAAAGGGATTCCATAGCCACGGGTGTTTCCCAAAAATGGGATTCCATGGGATATGGCCATTGGATAAGAGGTGATGAGAATCGGATAGGTCTTCGTTGTAATAAGGGGAGATAACTCTGCATACAGATTATGGAAAATCAAGCAATCTGATTTGTTAGTTATAATTTATATAAATGATCTAGATAAATGAAACAACAAGAGTACACGGAATAGGGTCAGAACTAACAAGAATAGACTAGAATAGCTAAATATAGTAATAATAAGCAAAGCTGTTCCAATTAATAGGCTCTTCTACGTTACTGGAGTATACTCTAGAACAAAGGAACATGGCCAGATAGACGTAAACTATTGCATATATAGATAGAAGCAGAGAATTCTTGGTAAATTTGTCCTATAGCACCACGTGCTACTCTTAATAGGGAAATAAAATGTTATGGGATATGGATCCAAAAAGGGATTCTGGGAGAATTCAAAGCCAGAACGTTACTCCTGTTCAATCGAACGCACCCCTTTGTACCCCCTTAGTACTATAGCACTACGTGCTAAGCCGATAAATTGGGGAAATAAAGTCAATTTCGGTGATTTTGAGTGGATTTTGGTGATTTGGAGGGATTGTCGGGTTGTTTGTGGTAATCAGATTTACTCCGATTCAATCGAACACACCCGCGAACATACCCCTGTCTTGTTAGAAGCCATTGGTATCATAGCAATCACGTGCTACCATAGAAACCAAGATGGCGGCCTCCAGTATACAATCTGGACGACGGAAACACGTATCACCCTAACAACACGCGCTGCGCATGCGCACTCACACCACGTATAACTATGGACATGGCCACACAACATGGCGCCACCAGGTCACGTGACTATGACGTCACATGAGATCATCCATGAGATCATCCAAATATGGGGTGAAACGTGCGAGCACTACTACTATCGACACACGACAGCTCATATTTGCCGTTGGAGCAATGGTTGCATAAAAGTGCACCTATTAACCCTATGACAAGTGGGTGCTGTTTTAAGCTGGTGCAAGTCTGCACAGTCTCTTTTTCTGAAATAAACATCATACTGGCTTGTTGTGCCCTTAGAAGTTGGTTTCCCTTGTGCCCTGCATGTAAATCTGGCCGGTCATCCTTAGTACTACACCCCTGGCAATTGAGATATTTCTCCCGTTCCAGCCCTTTTTATCCCATTTATTACGTGTAGATGTAACATATCAAAAGCCCAATTCGGATGAACAATGCTCAAAACTTAAATGTATTATTCGGACTTGAAGAAAACTACACTCAAAGATACTGCGCCCCTTGTGAATTGACATTATCCTACCTGACCCCCTTCCATTTACCACATGTGGATAAAATTCATCAATATTACAATTCGAATAAAAAGACTCAAATCTGAAGGAAGTATTATTCAGCCCTGAAAAATATTTACCCGAAGGTATAATCGCCGCTCCTAGAACAGCCAGTATGCTATATGTAACACGAAAAGGCTCTTATTGCCCGAGGTTCCCACTTTAAAGGGGTTTGGATATGCCCCAAACGAAATGTGCGGGCAATTGTAAGTTATATCTCTGTTTTCCTGCAACTGGTTTGCTCACGATTAGCCATTATGCAGAGTGTGTGACCGTAAACACAAATAAATAAATAAATAAATAAATAAATAAATAAATAAATAAATAAATAAATAAATAAATATTTTAACTGGTTGTGTGCTAGATTAACTTTGGTGGCTAAAATTTATTCAAAATTTGTTTACTACAAATTACTGGACAATGCTAGAGGCTCCCTCCAGTGATTCCTAATAAAACAAATGTAAACGAAATAAAGTTTTATTAGATTTAGAGTCAGCATGACATATGAGCATACAAAATGGTGGCGTCTTCTCTTTACCGTCGTTTTTCTCAAAGCCTCGATTGTGGCTTCTAGCACTAAAGCAGTTAGGTGTTTTAAAATTTCTTGTTTTCCAAAATCACATCTAGTGACCGTCAATAGAATGAGCCCGATGAGCTCGTTCCGAATAGGGTCCCTGAATACAATGAGTATTACATAAGTGTTTTCCCGAGCTCTAAGGTGAAAATTAAGCGGTCAAAGGATCAACACGCTGGATGGTTGTTATTATATTTTTTATGAACTGATTAAGCTCCAATGTTCCTGCAACTGCCTGACTATTCCTGTTATCAATGTATAGTATAATATTAGAACGTTCCTTTTCATGTTCTATCGGTTGATAGTACCTGAGTTTGTGTGATTTCTGAAATAATTCAGAAATAATAAGGTTTTATTTCAAAAATCACACAAACTCAGGTACTATCGACCGATAGAACATGAAAAGAAACGTTCTAATTATTTTATTTTTCCGAACAAAAAATGACTTTCATTGTTAAGCGTTAAATGCAACATGCCATCAATCTTGTAACAACAATGTAGTCAAATCCAAAAACATAACGTCATTTCGAAAATGACTTGTCACAAGTGCGGTCGCTTTACAACTGCATCATGCTGTTCATGTTATAATTTATTATTAATGATTCTGTGGAAAGTGATTTAAATTAATGGAATATAAATTAATGTTTCTCGGACGACAACAGTTGATAGAATTAAGCGAAGTGAAACAATTTATTTTGAACTTGAGGCGGATGCTCAGTAAGATCGAGGAGTACTAAACTTGTGGAAATATAATTGATTGAAGTCATAACTGAGACTCATATTCAGGATTCACTGAAGTGGTGAACAACACGTGAGTTTTTAATATTTCTGATTCTTTTGAATTCATTGTTTGCAGTTAAAATTGAAAACACACCCACTGAAGATGATATATTTGTTGGTAAGTTTGGGTCTACCGGTGACGAAAAACGTTAAACGGACACGGAGCCAGCGTTTGATGTTGAGAATTACAATCGACGCTGATCAATGGAAGTGGAGCTTACATTTTCTACGTTCCCTTGTCTCCAGGGAAGAACGTTCCGGTAGTACCCGTGTTTTGCCCCAAAACTCCAGTACTGTGACTTTTAGAAGGTGTCAAATTACCAATCACGGCTGATGTTACAAACGTGAGGCATAATAATATATTTTTGTCATGTCTTTGTACAGATTTATTTTCAGAATCACTCCATAAGTATGTACATAGTCTGAATGCAAATAACTCCAACCCCATCTTCATCCATCTTCATTCACAACCTGGTAATTTAACTCAGTTTTCAGAACTTTGAATCCTGTCCCCTCAAAACCATGTATTGTGGCCCCATAACAGTGAGCTGATGAGCACGGTCCTATGAGGCTGAATGATAATGTTTCGTTGAGACTCTCGGAACAATATGGATTTTTGATTGCCCGAGTGACAATTGGCGCTACCAGAGGGTTCATTTTATTATTTCCTTTTCCTCATCTAAAGAAGTGGTACTTAAGTGATACTTCCCCGAATTACTCTCTTCGCATGTACACTGCTTTTAACCATTTGATACTTTTGTACGTTTTTTGACGTACGAAATCAAACTGCACGTTGATACTTTGTGGTCATTTGTTTTCTTATTATTTTTTTGAACTCTTTGGTACTTTTGTACGAAATCTAACTGCGCGTTGATACTTTGTGGTCATTTGTTTTGTTATTATTTTTCGAATTTTAAAGTTTTAACCTCCATTCGTATCTTCTCCCGAATAGTGCTCAGTGACCACCGTTGAGCAAAATGTTATCGCAGCTTAAAATGCTAATATAATCCTGCTGTCAAGACTTCTTAACTGGTTGAGTGCTGGAAGCCAAAAATGAGGATACCAGCGCAAAGGCCAACACTTCCCGTGCTTAACTTTCAAACACAAAATAATATTTTGTTTATATAAATTTGTTTTATTACAAATTATTGGAGAGTGCATGTAGGCACTCTCCAATAATTTATAATAAAACAAGTTTTGAATAACAAATTCAAACAACCGAAAATAATCTAGCCTTCAACCCGATAAGCACGAATGTGGAAAATATCTTGTTATTTGTACTTTCCGACGTTTGATGTTGTATTTTGAAAAACGTTGAAGAAACTGAATCCCCAGTGACGTTTGAACGTCAGAATAATTAAAGTCTCAAAGGGTTAACGCATATATCCCCGCTACTCATGGCCTTGGTTGAAAATTGGTTGATAATCAATCTCTGCTACTCCTAAACGTACTTGATCACACTGATTCCTTCCTCAGTTTGCCCATGCTCGATTCCGTTTCAACTCATGGCAGTTATTTGGGACTTATGAACACCAAGTCGCCCTAGGGTTAACAGAAGCAGAAGGCGTACCTGGTGACCCTGTGTCGAATTGGTGTGGATATGTGTCAGAGCCTGTTTACGTGCAAATCTAGTCGAGAGACGCATAAAGGGTGAACTCTTATCTGAGCATAGGTTAGGCCAATAACTGTACCATTTGGGAGTTGGTGACCCCTTGCATCAAATCTGTACAAAACGAAAATGCTAATCAGTATTTGGCACCACACCCCTAATAACTGAAACGATTTACCAATCTCCATTCAAAGTATACGTCATATCGACACTTTGGGAAAACTAATCTACACTGAATGGTATATCGTACTGACTTGAGGAGTTCTGTTCTCACGGATATAGCTGCTTCCCAGACCGTCCTTCTTCCCAAAGGGCCCCCAATAAGCCACTACGAGATGTATTTAACATTCAAGCTTATCTACGAAATCCTGTTATGTGGCCGTCAGTGGAGTGACCTTGATGTGCTCACTCCAAGGGCGGTCACATGGTATCTTTGAGCGCAGGGCTCTGCAAGTCTGTCTACACTAACGACACACATAATTTGTGAACTTCTCATGATTTGACCACCTCTCCTTCAGATGCAAATCTGATGTGCACCTCAGAAGAAGATGGAATTTCCTTGCTTCAGCCTGGCAAGAATGACTAATGCGCAGGGAAGCACCCATGCAATTGTTACACAGACACCCTATCATCGACACACACACACCCTTACACCCTCTCACACACACATACACACAATACACACAAGAGCGTTCGCTCACACGCGAACGTACGTATAACTGTACGAACTTACCACTCATGCATTTATAATTGTTACGCAGCACACATACACTGACCGTGAGACGGGGTAAGGTATTACTTGATAATGGCGGTAACATAACGTTAGACGAGATCCAGGTGCGGATTATGATTTCATTAGCCAATTCAACGATAGGACATCTTCCCTAAATGATGAAGACGATATCCCTTTTCAGCACGTTAGATGAGAATGTGTACATTATTCACCCGACGACCTTCGACCTCTCAACGCCAAGAACACATTCTCTCTCTTCTTATGAATTGTCAAAGCATCAGTGCTCACTGGGATCCCCTGAATGAACAAATGTTTAATATGCTGGAATCAGGTAGCAAGTTTGATATTTTAGGGCTAACTGAAATTTTCGAGATACGGCCATCCTTTTCGTATACCTTGAACGGGTATCAGCCACTAGTTTATAAATGTCGTTCTCCGGAAGATGATGGAAGAGGGGGTGTTGGACTCTACATCAAAGAAGGTATTGATTTCAAAATCCGCGAGGATTTGTCTATTTTTATCCCCCGCATTCTGGAATCCCTCTTTATTGAAATTAAATTTAATAAATCGAAGAAGGTGATTGGAGTTATATATAGACCCAATACTCCTCCCAAAGCGGACATGGGCATTTTCTTGTCGAAAATAAATTTCATAACAGATATATTGTCACATGAAAAGAAAACCTCTTGCATAATGGGAGATTTTAATGTCCATCTCCTGAAAGTTGATACCCACAGAAAGACTGCAGAATTTATTATCCTAATATTTAGTCAAGGTTCCCTCTCTCTCATAACAAAACCTTCTAGAGTAACTACTTCGTCGGCGACCTTAATTGACCACATTTATTCAAACAACATCGCGTCCAGTTCATCTTCTGGCATAGTCCTTACTGACGTTTCCGATCACCTTGGTATTTTTTACATTGAGAGCAATACATTAGAGAAAGTCCCTTTCACTCTCAAAGTCCAAAGGAGGATGAACACAGAGTACATTGCTTACTTCCAGTCACTTCTGTCTGTGAATTCTCTCGTGTCATGAGTATGAATTGTCCCGATCCGGAATACAATGAATTTATGGAAATATATAAAAATGTTTTTGGCGTGGCATTCCCCATCATTCAAGCCCAAAATCAGAAAACCAAGATTAAACGCCAACCTTGGATGACAAAGGGTCTATTAATCTCATCAAGAAATAGAAAGAAATTTTACCACAAAAAATTAAAAGCTCCCACAGACCAAAATATTCTTAACTATAAAAATTACCGCAGAATTTTCAACCGCATTATTTATTTATTTATTGGCGTTTAAGGTCACATACTTATGCACAATGGCTAATCGTGACCATGACAGTTTTACGGGTGGAGGAAGCCGGAGTACCCGGAGAGAACCACCGAGCAACGACGAGCAGCTGTCAGCTCTCCAACATCGTAACTCTGAACTCTCTGCACCGCAGCACTGGCAGGGTTAGATTGGTTGAAGACATGCGCACCATCGACGTGCAGTACGCCTCAGTACACAGCGTCATCGTGCCCCCATGTAGGCAATCGGGGTGAAGTGTCTTGCCCAAGGACACAACGCGGTTGCCGCAGGTGGGATTCGAACCGAGGACCTCTCGGCTTGCAGCCTGCACCTCTACCAACTGAGCCACCGCGCCCCCTTTCAACCGCATTAAGAAACGGAGTAAAGCAATATACTATAAAACAATTCTGGCAAAAAATCAACATGATGTGCGCAATACCTGGAAAATCTTGAATGAAAGTATTAATAAGGAAAAGCGTTCTTCCAAACTCCCCTCTTTCTTTGTCCAAAACGACAAAGAAATCAGCGACTCGCATGAAATAACAAATGAATTTAATAACCTTTTTGTGAACATTGGTAGACTCACTAGTCAGCATCTAAGAATAGATCACAATTTAGTTTCAATATGTCTGAATGGTCAGTTTCCAAATATTTGTTTTGTAAAGCCCGCATCTCCTGAAGAAATTATTAATGTTGTTATATTTATGAAACCTAGAACAAGCCCTGGTTGTGATGATATCAACTCTAGTCTTGTTAAAAAAACCATCGACTTAATTGTCATCCCATTAGCACACATAATTAATAGCTCATTCAAATTTGGTGTAGTTCCCGATAAAATGAAAACTGCCAAGGTTATCCCTATCTATAAATCAGGTGATTCGCACAAATTTACAAACTATAGACCAATTAGTATACTACCAATTTTCTCTAAAATATTGGAGAAACTTATGGCAATGAGAATGATTAGTTTCCTAGAATGCTTTAAAATATTATATCGGCACCAACATGGGTTCAGAAAAAAACATTTCACAATTCATCCGGCACTCCATCTTCTAAAAAACGTGGCGGGAGAAAATAATAAATGTACTAAACAGTCCACTCTAGCTGTGTGTCTGGACCTGACGAAAGCATTTGACACCATAAACCACGAAATTTTGCTTCAGAAACTTCAATACTATGGTATAAGAGGAGTCACAAATGAATGGTTTAAAAGTTATTTCGCAGATAGAAAACAACTTGTTCTGAATGATGGACACAAATCGGATTTGGCGCAAATTGTGTGCGGCGTCCCACAAGGCTCAGTACAGGGGCCTATCCTTTTTCGCTAAATATTAACGATATCTCTAACGCCACAACTCTGAATTTATTTTCATTCGCAGATGATTCTACAGTTTACTCATCAAGTCACTGCATGAAAAACTTGAAAACTAGCATGAATAACGAATTACAAAAGGTATCCAAATGGTGTCCAACCAATCATCTGGTTATAAATACTAAAAACACGATATATATATTAATTCACCCCCCCCCCCCTCCCGTAGGAAGAAAACGGAATCGACGCTATTCAATATTTTTGTTGTCAATGATCAAATACCTAGGGTGGGCATGGAAGAAGCCGAACAATCTCTCAAATTTTTAGGTATAAATATTGATGATAAGTTATCTTATAAATACCATATCGCACAGATATGCTCAAAACTTGCACACGCAAGCTTTGCCCTCAATAAAGTTAAATCTATTCTGCCTCATAACGCTCTTGCTCTTTACTTCGCACTTGTCCACGGTCATTTGACCTATGGTATTCAAATCTGGGGTAATTCAAGAGCGACCAACAAACTATTGATAATGCAGAAAAGAACAATCCGAGTAATCAATAATAAAATATTTAATGCTCACACAGACCCGTTGTTTATCAAAGATCGCATCCTCAAGGTTAGCGACCTATTCAAACTTTTTTATTCATGATTGGAACAAGTCCAACTTCCTGGCATCATTTGATGACTTTTATCTTATGTGAGCAACCAAACACACAGACATACCAGGCAGTACACACTTCTGCAAGTACACAGAACAAGGACTCGATTCTTGGATGACTTCCCACTGTATTCGTTTCCCAAAATATGGAATAACCTGGACAATGAAGTTCGTCTTTTTGGAAAATAGGAAGATGTTTAAAAAAAGTTTAACTTTCAAGCTATTAGCTTCATACTCGGAAAGGGTTGAATGCGATATTCCTTACTGCCCAGATTGCTCTCTTTGGTGATCGGGTACTGACACACACCGTAACTACGGCGTTACTGGGGAATCTTCACATCGTGTTGGGCGTTGTGGCGACCTTATGGTGACGCCGTGAATGCGTGGTGTATTTGCAGGGATCCTATTTTATTCAACGAATTTAACTGAATTGATAGGAAGGGATGGAAAAAACACACAAAACACTAAGACGCTCATCTCAAACATAATGTTACTCCTGTTTATTTGTCTGGTTCCTCGTCTAACTTGACTCCTCACTCGAAGCATGATAAAACCTTTCCTCGTGTGGTCGTTAAGTGCATTCTTGTCATATAAAACTCCTTGTTTATTATACGGTTGGAGATGTAACTAGTAATGTCTTCAATCTACAGCTGATAATATTCCACAGGCGTGTTGACCGCGCTGTGCTCCAGGCTCCATATTCGAGTAATCGAATCTGGTGTCTGTCGAGTAGGAAAGAGGGCGTAGTGTGGCTGCAAGATCCCCGAAAGTCTCGAGCGAATAAGGCAAATTTAGTTCAGTGTGATCGGAGAGGGCCGGAGACGGATCAATATGACTTCTAGGAGGTCATGTTCGTCCGCCTCTGATTTTTTCTTTCCCCTCTGATTTCTCTTTTTCTGACAAGAAATGTGTGGAGCCAAGTTATACTCAAACATACCCCAACGCCCCGTCCACAGTCGCATATCGTTCATTATTGTCGCATATCGAACATCGTTCATTATTATTCATACAACTTACATATAGCCCCGTTTCAAATGTTTTCTTTAAGGTCTGTATTCACTTTTTATATTCTTTTTTCTTTTCTCAATCCTAGGGAGATAGCAGGTAGACAGCTAATCTGGCTATGCTATCTCCCAGCAGCATGTGTTATATGTTTCTATTTATATGTAATTTATGTTAATGTACTTTTGTTGTTTTGTTATACCGAAACTCACATTCTGCTGAATTAAATATCTATCTCACATCATATTTACCACCACAGAAGTCCATGACTGTTTTATTATATACACCATCCTCAAAAAAACAATCTAAATGTCAATTAAATGTTCAATTATATCAACCGGAAATACTTTTATTTAACAATAAAATAGTTATCATCTGCAGAATAACATAAAAACAAATAATGTTACTGAGATTATGTCGAATGAAATAGAACTAAAGAGAGAATTTCCAAAAGCTATATTTAGAAAGTTCATATTCACTGGAAAACCTGTGTACATAGATTTTTGAGTACCAGTCACGTGTGTAAGATCTCGCCAATAGAAATATGGTTATTTATAAAGTATATAATAATTAAAGATAAATATCACCTTCGGCGGTCTGTTTATATTCCTGCTTGGCACTATTTTGTGTCAAAGCAGTTTGTTCATGCCATAACCTCACTCAGATGCATAACGACCAATCAGCTGTATTCTTAAATGGCGTTCTCAAGCGTAGGTCGGATTCTACTTTTGGCGTATATATTATATTTCCCAAGGTTTGTATGGTATATGATAACGTTGAATACACATAGTAGTTTAAAAAACTATCATCAGCACAAAACTTGATTCGAGTAATTTGGGGTCGGTAATATATAGTGGGCATTTGGATACCAAAGATTATCTCGCGAGAAGGAAGGAGAACCCCGTTTTTCCATGAGCGACTTTGTGACGAGTGAAAAAAAATAATTTCTCATGACTGGAATGGGATAACTAGAGATTATTAATTAGTTAGTCTCATATCAGAAGAGATATCAGTCCGAGATAACTTCATACTAGCCCGAGACCGAAGGTTGAATGCTCTATGTGATATTACCGAGTCTGATATCGCGGCCGATATAAAACTTACCAGGTAATAAACTCTTTATTCATTAAACCGAAAAAATAATTACAAAATGTATTCAGATCTGTTACAGATTTCTGAAAGTGTTGTTGTTTTTCATTCTTTTCATAAAGTCCGAAGTGTCCTTTTCTCCAAGTTCAGCTATGCGAACGTCGCGGCTTCCCTAGTAGGGAAGCCGCGATGTTCGGATAGCTGAACTAACTCTTCCCCCACTTGGACGATTCTCCGATTACGACTCTGAATTTTAGTTTGCGGTGAATTTTCTGTACAACTCTCTTCTCTTCGTGCTTTTGGTCATTACTTACTGTAATCATTACTTCTTCATCATACAAAAACTCTGGTTCACCCCGCCCCACCATGCCTGGTAACGCCAATTTTCCTAATTGAGTTCGACGAATAACTGTGAACATTTCGATGTAAACAAACTGGTTGTGCCCAGTAACGCATCACGGGACAACTGTAGTTTGGTTCATATCGGTCGAGGTCGGGATCATATCAGCGGAGTCTGATATCACATCGGCCAAGGTTGATAATGGGCAATTCGGGAACGGAAACCATATTTACTAAATAATCTTTGTTATCCACGCAAAATTAAAGATATACGCTATTAAGAACAATTGTAGGCACATTCGGTAGAGCCATGACTGAATTATTCAAAGCAAATAATTTGGTCTCTGTCTAACCATTTCCCAACAGTTACTGTGTATGGTATTTCACCGCTGTTGCAGCAAATTTCTTTTTCCTTGCATTTCCCATCTAACGCAATGTTCACAAATGGATCGAAATTATGTTGGTAAAAGAATTTAATTCAAATTTCATAAGTAGCAAAACGCCAGAGAACGATATGTTTATATGTAAACGGATGTAAATACAATTTTTTTAATTTTTATGGGCCACAATTTGAAGTGGTGATCTGACGTAAAAAGTCACGCTGGCAATTCCCTATATCTGGCGTTTAGGAGATATCAAGTTTTAGAACTCAAGCATTTTCTCGATAACCTTTAGCTGAGCGGATAATAAATGTCATACGCAGATTTGTACAGTCTCAGGGCAAGTTTATTATTGACCGTTTTAAAAACTTCATGTCCGAAACGAGATGACCCTGGCTGTCGAAGGTGTCGTGAAACTAAAAACTCCATGACGTGTATTGCAACATGCAGAACGTCTACAGTTACTGGTAACGCTCCCCCAACCCCATTCGCAAACACACCTCAGTCATACAGACATTCAGGATCAGACCGAATTCGGAAATACCATCGAAAAACTACGTGCGAATCCAGACTGGACGCAGTCGGTGCACAGAAACCATGGGGCAAGGAATTATTCGCGATAATACGTGGACATTCACCACCGGAGGTAGTGGATGTCTATGTGTTATCGCGGATAATTCAGTAGTTCAAGTGTACATCTTTTGCTCCTGTGCAGGTTTCCCGTGAGCCTTTATCAATAGGAATTCTTTTCTCAAAAATCTGAATGAGTCTATACTGAATTGCGGGAATATTTTTTCTGGATTACATAGGGGTCATGTGTAAAGAGGCCATCGCAGGGCCACACATACCTTCTATGTCCATGGGAGGGCCGTGGACCAAACGACAAGTGAGATACCCTCTCTCGCGCGCGCTCCTGACTTGCGGCCGCTTGTGTATGTTACACCTCGCATCAGGACCCTTGCTTAAAATGAGATGCCTCCATAACCTCCGAATTCTGGATCCTCGATGGAAACGCTCTGTGTTTTCGTTCACAAAATGGGGCAAGCTTTATCTAATTCTTTATTAAACTACCAGGATGTGGGGCTTCTTTTTAATTGTTTGTTTGTTTGCTTATTGGGGTATGATGATGCTTTCAACAGCCAAGATCACATCGTCTCAGGCAGTTTTTCACGGGTGAAAGAAGCCGAAGTACCCGGGGAGAACCACCGAACAGGGCGAGATACTGTCAGACTCTCAAATTATCTAATTCAACACAGAGTTAGCGGTGGTTGGGGGCAAGTATTCAATCAACGTGCTGTATGCCTCAGTACACAGCGCCGCCGTGCATCCGCGTTGGCAATCGGGATTAAGTGTCTTGCCAAAGGACACAGTGCATCTGTCGCGAGTCAGGATCGAACTACGTCCTTTCGGTTTAAAATCCAATGCTCTAACCGATGGACCACAGTTATCCCTTGTTATTGTAATTGTGGAATATCGCTGCAAACGTGTATGGAATATTTAAACATAAACTTTTATAAATGAAAACTTCTCAGTATGCGATCGAAAATTCCAGCATGTTGTTGACTGTGTACAACCTACGTACCATAAGGTATATCCCCGTCACCGTGGTTTTTAAGGTCCATGTGCATGGGTATTGACAAGCATATACTGCAGAACTTGATAGAAGAGGACGTGGTTGTACAGATGTTCATCGAACAATATATTGAAATTTCACTTATTATTCGTGTAGTCAATTTTTGCACCCATCTGCTCATAATATGTGAAAAATAAGTAAACTAAGGAGTCAGCCACTCCACATTTTATTATAAGAATTGATAGTTTTTGAGTGGATACCGAAAATTATCTCTTGAGTGACCGAGATAAATGTTTATTTTTCGCAAGCGCATAAGCGAGCGAAAATATCCATTTGTTTCAGTCACAAGTGAGAGAATTTTCGGTATCCGCTCAAAAACACTAGATTTCCTTTTTATTATACGCCTTTTATAAGAATCTGATAATTCCATTCGTTTCAACCTTGAATTGATGCATGAAAGTAAACAGCACATTGAATCATTGATACGCGGAAAGGATTTGATCGATAATCGGATTACGCAGCAACTTGCAATCTGATTCAGTAGGTGGGTTTCCAGCGAAACCTGGCTGGAAAGTCCGTAACATTAGTTTTTGGTTTGATACGTCCTTTGAAAGGACGTACCAAACCAAAAACTTATATTACGTACTTTCAGGCCATGTTTGGACAAGCGGGTTTTATGCTTCAACTCAAGGTGAATACGTGTTAATTATTGCTGGAAATGATCGGCACTCAAAAGCGCTCGATTTTCTGTTCATTATACGTTTTAGAACAAATTGATCATTTCCATTGATAATTTGACTCGTATTCACTTGGAAGTGATGCTTTGAAAGTAAACAGCACATTGAATCATTGATACGCGGAAAGGATCTGATCGATAATCGGAACACGCAGCAACTTGCAATCTGATTCAGCAGGTGGGTTTCTAGTCCAAACCTGGCTGGAAAGTCCGTAATATTAGTTTTTGGTTTGGTACGTCCTTTGAAAGGACGTATCAAACCAAAAACTTATATTACGTACTTTCAGGCCTTGTTTGGACAAGCGGGTTTTATGCTTCAACTCAAGGTGAATACGTGTTAATTATTGCTGGAAATGATCGGCACTCAAAAGCGCTCGATTTTCTCTTCATTATACGTTTTAGAACAAATTGATCATTTCCATTGATAATTTGACTCGTATTCACTTGGAAGTGATGCTTTGAAAGTAAACAGCACATTGAATCATTGATACGCGGAAAGGATTTGATCGATAATCGGAACACGCAGCAACTTGCAGTCTGATTCAGCAGGTGGGTTTCTAGTCCAAACCTGGCTGGAAAGTCCGTAATATTAGTTTTTTGGTTTGGTACGTCCTTTGAAAGGACGTACCAAACCAAAAACTTACATTTCGTACTTTCAGGCCTTGTTTGGACAAGCGGGTTTTATGCTTCAACTCAAGGTGAATACGTGTTAATTATTGCTGGAAATGATCGGCCCTCAAAAGCACTTGATTTTCTCTTCATTATACGTTTTAGGACAAATTGATCATTTCCATTGATAATTTGACTCGTATTGACTTGGAAGTGATGCTTGAAAGCCGTCATTTTGATTGATGTCGTGAAAGTGAAAATTTCTATATCTCCACAGTGGGGGATACGATTTCTATCTTTCCGCAATTTCATCGATAATCTATCGTTTAGTGGAAAAGAAAATAAATTGTCAGTCGCTTTATCAGCGCATGAATGTTGGATGAGACGCGTTGAGTTAGCATTGAGCGCTGTGTACTTAAATCTATTTAACTGTTTACATAACCCAAGTAGGGTCGATAGGTGCAATTCTCTTCTTGAATAATCTAAAAGTTTTATTGATGACACAACATGGCTTATGGCACTTCATTGGAACGAGCTCGACAATCTCGTTCCAATGTGGGTCATAAACTATGTTTGCTGGCATAAATTGAGAAAATAATAAACTTTGAAGGACAGGGTTTTTTAATAGTACTATTTGGATGTTCTGTCACGTTAGATAAAGGATAACACTCATCCCGCTTCCATATCCCGATAAAGTGACTGATAAAAAATTTCAGCGCTCATCTATTTTCAGCGACTCAAATGCCGATATGTTTCCAGTAAACCAGAAGAATGAGCAAGCTAAACTAGCTTTTCAGACACCAAGTTTTTAATTTTCGCCTGGAAGACGGTATAAAAACGATTCCTCTCCATCCATGGTCTACCTGCAAGGACTAGTACACTAACCGGAGCACGAAATGCTATGTTATACTGTCGAAAATATGAAAAGGTCAAGCTATCATATTTATCTTTTTCAGTTCATTATTGTTTTCTGGCATTGGTGTGCTTTCCTCTGTCATTGATGTTCCAGAAAACGGACGCAGCGACCAGTACGCCTAAATTCACACATGAGACTACACCATCGACAACAGCAACGACCCAAACGGATGCAGCGAGCAATACTCATAAATCCACACATGGGACTACGCCATCAAAAACAGCAATGGCCCACGGTAGTTCTACAGCGAAATCTAATGGTTCCCCAACTTTATCAACCAGTTTTACTTCAACCAAAAGATCCAGAAACGCCACCCTGACGGCACAACCAGTGACCACCATATCAATTTCATCATCTGATACCACGGTAAAGAATTACTCAACGGATATGTCTACGCCAAAACACACATTTACATCTTCTAAAACAACTCAAAAAACCAGTAACGAGACAACCATAAATACGACAACAGCTGTGTCGACTTCAAATGTTACCAATTCAACTCAGTCTACATCTGCAGCGATATCGACCTCTACACCTTCACCCACTTTTTCTAGTCTTGTCTCATCAACTTCTGAATCTGTAACGACTAACTCTATTTTCACATCTGTTGCCACATCTACAAATGAAACGAAAACTACAACAGAACAATCAACTTCAAGTTCAGGTTCCAGTAAGGAAACTGAGACCAGCCAGCCGACTGTCTCCACGACAACACAGCTCACGAATGACACAAAATCAACAGAACCGAAAACAACACCAACGAAACCATCGACTACAGTAACCAGTACTGCATCTGAAAGCAATCAATCAACTGACACGAGCACAGAAACACCTGAAGCACAATCTCCCACAACCCTAACCACAACACTTGCGTCACCGACTGGTCACACAAGTTCAAGTTCTATAACAGCATCTACACTGCACATTACATCTACCACTCAAGAAACCATTACAAGACCAGACTTTGGTACGTATGATGAATGTTTCCAAGTTTATTTGTGTCGGAATGTATCGGTTTGATTTTAATTATAAGTATGCGTGGAGGACAGAGGGTGGGGTCGTGTTAACCATTAACCAGCGGGGGGGGGGGGGGGGGGGGGCGGAGGGATGAACCCTTTTTTGCCGGGCCATGTTTTATTGTATGCATATATTTTAACACAACCAATGACTTCTGAAACAAGGAGAAGATCCTGAACTTCCCCAATATTTTCGCCAGCTATGTTTCTCTCGTACTGGTTCAGATTCGATGGATTTCGGATCATTTTTAGCTCAACTTTGGCGAAGCCAAATTTGAGCTTTTGTCATGGCCCGTCGTCCGTCTGTCCGTCTTGTCGTCTGTCCGTCTGTCCGTCTGTCCGTCTGGCCGTCTGTCCGTACGTCAACAATTGGATACGGCTCGGGCCAGAGGCCGTATTTATGAACCGATCTTTACGAAACTTCTTGGGTACCTTTGTTATGACCGTGGGACGAGAACGAGTGTTTTTGGGTGCGGTCCGAAATTCAAGATGGCTGCCAGCCGCCATTTTGTGCCGACGATGCAGAAATCTGTTTTTTGCACAGAACTTCCATATGAAAGCTCTGATTTGAATAATTTTTTGTATGAATGTTTAGTACCATGGGATACATCACATATAATACGGGTTTTTTTCTCGTGCGTAAATTGTGCAAATTAGACTAATTTTGATGTTTTTTGGTGTTACTTTCAGCACTGTAAGTGCAAATGCCAATACGGCTCGGGCTAGAGGCCGTATTTATGAACCGATCTTTACGAAACTTCTTGGGTACCTTTGGTATCACCGTGGGATCAGAACGACTGTTTTTGGGTCCGGTCCGAAATTCAAGATGGCCGATGGCAGCCATTTTGTACAAAATTAGGTGCAATCAGATTTTTGCACAGAACTTCCATATGAAAGCGCTGATTTGAATAATTTTTTGTGTGAATGTTTAGTACCATGGGATACATCACATATAATACGGGTTTTTCTCTCGTGCAGAAATTATGCAAATTAGATGAACTTTGATTTTTTCAGTGCGACTTACACACAGTAAGTACACATGTCAATACGGCTCAGACTGGAGTCTGAATTTATGAACTGATCTTCACGAAATGTCTTGGGTACCTCTGTTATCACCTTGGGACGAGAACGAGTGTTTCTGGGTGCGGTCTAAAATTCAAGATGGCTGCCAGTGGCCATTTTGTACCGAAATTAGGTCTAATCAGTTTTTTGTACACAACTTCTATACAGCTCAGACTAGAGGCCATATTTATGAACCAATCTTTACGAAACTTCTTGGGTACCTTTGTTATCACCGTGGGATGAGAGCGAGTGTTTTTGGGTGTGGTCCGAAATTCAAGATGGCCACAAGCAGCCATTTTGTACCAAAACTAGTGCAATCAGTCTTTTGTACAGAACTTCTGTATGAAAGTTCTGATTTGAATAAATTTTTGTATGAATGTTTAGTAACATGGAATACAAAACATATTGTAAGGGTTTTTTTTTCGTGCAGAATTTATGCAAATTAGATGAACTTTGATTTATTCAGTGCTACTTACACAATGTAAGCACACATGTCAATACCGCTGAGGGTAGAGGCTGTATTTATGAACCGATCTTCACAAAATTTCTTGGGTACCTTTGTTATCACCTTGGGACGAGAATGAGTGTTTCTGGGCACGGTCCAAAATTCAAGATGGCTGCCAGTGGCCATTTTGTACCGAAATTAGGTCTAATCAGTTTTTTGTCACAAGTCCTATACAGCTCGTATTTATGAACTGATCTTCACAAAACTTCTTGGGTACCTTTGTTTTCACCTTGGGACAGGAACGAGTGTGTTTTGGGGTGCCTTTGTTATCACTGTGCTATGAGAACAAATATTTTGGGTTCAGTCAGACCCTCTCTGGGACTCAAAGATTTCTTTTCTAGTTCAGCATCTGACTGTCACCCATCTGTACAATACGTTACCTATACATTTGTTACAGGCAACGGTCAGTATTTATGTACAGACCGTTACAATACTTTATATGTACATTTGTTATCAGGTCATTACCTAGATGTTTGTCATTGTTGTGTCACATACTATACAAGTACATGTCTTTGTCTTGGCAAGTTGAGCTACAGTGTCATTGACACTTTCATTTGCAGTAAGTGGCAGAAAACGCTAAATTGTATACAGTCTGTTAAAAAATCGGTGAACTGAAATAGATCATAATCTTATAGACATACAAGTACCAAAGCCACCCCCAGACAAGATAATCCACAGACAGTATAATGGCTGTTAACGTCTGGTAAAGCATACAGGTGAGATCTATTTCTCAGGCGTGGTAGTTACGACCAAAGCTGATAAATAGACCTCACCTGCATGCTTTACCGACGTTTTTTAACGGCTCTCAAAGCGCGAAATCTTTCAAATACATCTCCTGAAAAATCTCAAAATATCCGCTCAGATGCATAGAAATGGGGGTTTTGGGACCCTGGAATTTAAAATTACCGTACGACGACCATCCATCACCCGATCCAGCCACCCCCGCCCCCCTTCTCCACTTTGAAAATCGTTCCGCCGCCCCTGTCATCTGTACACTGAGGTCACAATAGGAATCCTGTGGTTTTGGAACTTGGTGAGAAGTTGAATATGCTTACAATACATCCACCGTTGGCTACTCACTTTCCACGGGATGGCAATATTTCCGCGGACGCAGTAATATTAGATTTCGAACACAAATTTCAGGAATAATCATCAAAAATTTAATTAATGAAGAACCGGATATAACCCGGTGCTTCATTGATTAAAATTTTGCTGATGATGAGTTTTATTTACTGGTAAACACATGCGTGGACATCACTGCCCACGCGTCGATTACGACCAGTCCAAGGCGACTGTACTCTATGTCTCACCAATATGATACCGTATTTTGCTGGGTACCTTGACTTGTTGGTATCTCTCTAATATCAGGGCAAACAGGGCAGTGAAGCAGGCTTTATTCCCACTAGACCAATTCCCTTTAGACTAATTCCCTTTAGGCCAATTCCCAAAAGACCAATTCCCCTTAGACCAACTGCATACTGTTATTGATTAAGGGTTGATTAAGGATAATTAAGAAAACATATAAACACTTTATTTGATAAAAAAAAATAATAAAAAGAATCACAGCCTTTGAAAGTGTGTGATTACTATAACAATTGTTATGAAAAGAATATAAGCCAGAAAATAAGCAGACTATCATCTGAAAAATGAGGTCCCCAGAGGGTGAATTTGGTGATGCTACCCTGCACAGCAGGGTAGCATCACTAAATTTACCCTCTGTAAACCTCAATCTGAATGAAGGTCTCAAATCTAAACACAAAAAGGTACCCAGAGGATAAACTGGCCCACTGTATGGGATAGCATCAGGAAATTCACCCTCTGGTGACCTCATTCTGCAAATGACAGACTGATTATTTTCAGGCTTGAATATCAGTAACATTAATTACATTTATAAATATTCATAAATATATCAAATTATTGATATAGAATTATTTTAAAAGTGGAACACATCAGTTGGTCTAAGGGGAATTGGTCTAAAGGGAATTGGTCTAAAGGGAATTGGTCTTGTGGGAATGAACCAATCAAGTCTATCACTGATTGTGAAATTCCTTTCAGTGATAATAAACCACACATCAGTAACCGCGTCAAATCTATGTGGCAAAGACAATGGAATGGAGCAACAAATAACAAGCTCCATCGCTTCCGACCAAATATTAAAATTGATAACTAACCGTTTTATAACCTTTGAAGAAATGATCCTGTAATTTTGTCATATTGTTCATGCCAGACTGAATTCTTGTTTTTATTGCATGTAGAATGTACCGTCTCTAAGAGAATTGTTTACAGCATAAATTCCCATCAGGGCTGGGGTAATAATATAATATATTACAATTTTTAAAGTAATATAAAGTAATAAGTAATAGATTTTTTATTGCAAGTAATAGTAATATAACATAATAGTCTGAAAAATAACTGAGTAATATTTATTATTTTTTTTATTTCAATTGAGATGCTGGAAATGTTTAATATGTGTTTTGAGCAAATCATTAAATAAAATTATAATATATTTAAACATGATATAAACACAGTTAATTTGTGTTTTTACAGATACTGTTGTGTGAATACAGTATTATGTGAGTGGTTTCAATCCAAGCTTACAAATAGTACTTTGAATTTATAGAGAGAAAAAAGAATTAGAAATCAATCAGTGTCTATTTTTCCTGTGATGACAAAACCAGCCAATGGTATCATTTATTGGAGTCCTTTCATCATATCCATTATAATATATAATAATAACACTTTGGCCGGCATGCTGATTTGTCGTGGTTCACAGGTGAGAAGGCCGTGATAAGCCCTGTGTTCCCAAATGCCTACTTATCCCCACGCCTCTCTTTTCCTCTCCTCCCAACGCTTAGACACGAACAGCTGTATGACGTCCCGTGACCCATTCTTCCCAATCCCCTCGATAAGCATACTAACCCTCTCCTTTGTGTGAACTACCAACCACATGTCCTTCATTCCCCCATCCCACAAATGATGCCAGTGAGACAGAAAATGTAATAGATTGTTTTCTTATTTTTAAGACTTTGACAATTGTATTTATATTTAACTCTTGACATGCTGCTGACGGATATTCCTGCCCAGCACAGGGTTTCTCTTGTCACTGTTATAAGTATAATTTGGGCATATTTAAACATATTTTCCCCTGTAAATTGAGCGGATTTTTTCACCAATGATTTCTTGTTATATTTAGATTAATTTTTCATCAACTCTAGTCATGGCTGTTTTACATCAGCCATGACTAGATTTGATGAAAAAATATGTTGAAAACACTCAGCGGTTTAAGAGTTAATCCTATTGTTCACTCCAACCAACTGCTTTAATGGGCGTGACATGCCTACTGACATATTAAACAACGGACAAAGGTTGCATGAAGAGATTAAAAACACTGTAACACAAAATAACAGTGTGATTAGTACAGTGTCAACAGAAAAAAAGTTGTAGCATAAATGTGAATTAACCCTAGCGGCCCCTTTTTCCGGTCAGGAACATGATACGTCATAACGTCATTAAATAGGATTGCTGTTCAGTAAATGTGAGGGGTTGTCCAATCAATATTTTCATCATTCAGCCCCGAGGCTGCACGTTGAAAATAGTGATTGGTCTACCCCAAATAATGAATATGGATTCTTCTAATTGATGGCATGGAAGGTACCACTAGTGTTCGAAGGGTTAATGTACATTAATTATAACTGTGTTCTCTAAATGCACACCGTGATCTGCATTATGGAAACAAGTTTTTGCATGAGATTTGGGTAAAGGACAACTGTAATAAAAGCAATAGAAAAGTAATATTCATTACATCTTTAAAAGTAATTGTAATATAATATGATAATCAAATTTCCAAAAGTAATTGTAATATATAGAGGATATGAAATGAGTGTTTTTCTCATATAATATTTATGAAACTCGTCCGAATTTTCCGTTTGGGCTCCCCAGAGGCTCGCCCAAACGGAAAATTCGGACGAGTTTCATAAATATTATATGAGAAAAACACTCATTTTATATTCTATTTATAATATGACACACACGCACAAATAAGCCACTTAGTATGACTTTTTAACCCATCACCTAACTTTTGTTGCAGACGCCACTTAGAAAAAACAACATCGTATTACAAAAAATTTTCATTTTTTGCTTCCAAAACGTAAGTTATGACCCCTAATTGGAACTCTCTAGTTCCAATGAGGGGGTCATAACCTATGTTTTGGAAGCAAAAAGTGAAAATATAAAAAAAAAATGAATGGTGTTTTTCTTGTATTGCGCGAGACGGTTTTTGCCGTTACGTTAGGTAAAAGATTAATAATACAATATAACCCACCCTAAATAGGACAGATAACGTGAATTCTCCCTACTGAAATTATGCATATGTGACCCAGTTGTATTTTGTTTAGCCAATAAAATTGTCCAGTTTTGAAATTGACCAATGAAAGCTCCCAACTCTAATTATGCAATTTATGAAAATGTGGCCCAGTTGTATTTTGTTCAGCCAATCAAATTGTCTAGTTTTGAAATTGACCAATGAAATTGACGGAAGGCGTTATTTATAACTGATTAATATGAAAACAAAATATCAAATGTTTTAAATTGAACAAAACGGACGAGTCATATGATAAAATAAAACAAACAAAAAAATCAAAAGTAATATAATATATTACATTTGAAAGTAAGAGACTCCAACCCTGATCTCACGAGGTTCTCTCGTTCCTAAAAGAAATCAACCTTTTTAATGAGTTTTATTTATTTTTGTTCTCTTAAGACGCTATATTAGTAAGGGAAAATTGTTTATTTGAAATTCCAACCTCTGATCTTCCATAAATACAAATTAAATATACACAAATTATACATCAAAATGACGGTTGTGATGTAAAGAACACGGAAAACACATGTTAACTCCAAAAGTTGACACCAGGTACGAATGGTTCCAGGAAGTCTGCTACCGTATTCGTACCAGAACTGATCATAAAATAATATTTCTGGGAAACAACTCGTCGCCAAATGTGCTTCAAATATCCAAGACCACAGCTAGGACATCAAAAGTCTTCAAAACGCAGCGACAGAGCTGCGTGAGAGTAAATTCCAAAACTCTCGGCTTTGTTTAAATGTCTGTTTCTTTAGATGTTAGAATCCCCGCTATGTAATTTGCAAGTTGCAAAGGTTATAAGTAGTCCATGAAAACTCAAAAACGTGCATTTTTACATGCCTTGACCTACAACTTTCATACGTTGTACGATCTTTAAGTTCATACATAGAGGATATGGAATGAGTGTTTTTCTCATATAATATTTATGAAACGAGTCTAAGAATTTTCCGTTTTGGCGAGCCTCTGGCGAGCCCACACGGAAAATTCGGACGAGTTTCATAAATATTATATGAGAAAAACACTCATTTCATATTCCATTTATCATATGACACACACACGCACGAATTAGCCTCTTAGTATGACTTTTTAACCCATCACCTAACTTGAGTTGCAGACGGCACTTGGAACAAACATCCTCGTATAACTAAAACTTTTCATTTTTTGCTTCCGAAACATAGGTTATGACCCCTCATTGGAACGAGCTCTTCTTTTTGGAAGCAAAAAGTGAAAATATAAAAAAAATGAATGGCGTTTTTCTTGTAGGTAAAAGATTAATACAATATAACCCACCCAAAATAGGATAGATAACGTAAATTCTCCCTACTGAAATTATGCAAAAAAAGACCCAGTTGTATTTTGTTTAGCCAATCGAATTGTCCAGTTTTGAAATTGACCAATGAAAGCTCCCAACTCTAATTATGCAAATTATGAAAATGTGGCCCAGTTTTATTTTGTTCAGCCAATCAAATTGTCTAGTTTTGAAATTGACCAATGAAATTGACGGAAGGCTTTATTTATCCCTGATCAATATGAAAGCAAAATATCACATGTTTTAAAGTGAACAAACCAGACGAGTCATGTGATACATTATTTTAGCAAATGTTAAGATCAAGTGCCATGCCAAAACCCAAGGTCTAAGGTCAGTCATTTCAACTTCATATAATTTTGCGTTCCACGAACTTAGTTTTTCTCTAACTACCAAGATCTTCAAACTGAATTTGTTAACTTCTTGATTAAATGCTATTCCAGAAACTACAGCCGAGGCTGGATCGTTTCAAATGATGTAATGCAGGTAAATACAAGACTACAATTTTGTTTCCCGTAGACGTTGCCTTTGACTTCGAAGCATTATCTTTCGGTGATAAAGTCCAAAAATTCATTGTCCGTATACATAAAGAGCTGGAGAAAAATGGAAGTCAAATCTAAATTTTTATTCACCACGAACTTGCATTTTTCACCTTCGACTTTGAGATTTATACTTGACAGTGTCAACGTCAATGGAAAGTATAATGCAGAAAAATCAAAATAAAGGTCAAAAGGTTTAAATGTTTTTATCCATAGGATTTGTCCCACATTCGGGAAAATAGGAGAACAAATTCAGGGGCCTTGAAACCTATTTTTCAGTTTTTAAGTCATCAGATTTTTTAAGCCTGCAAACCAAGCTCTCGTGTGAGCAGTTAAATTCTGTAAGGAATTCGAAGCTATTGTGGCCCATTACCAGTCTAGCCCTTAACTGGTTGAGTGCTGGAAACCCATATTTGGGGTTTATTCTTCAGTGCAGGTATCATAACTTAAAGGCTTGTGTGTGGTTATGCTCCATTTTATCTTTGAATTGAAGTGATATTATTTAGTCGGTGTTGATTTGCCTTGTTAAAAATTATGGGAGAGTGCCTTTAGGCATGCGAGCAAATTTTGATGATCAAAATTAATTCATCACTATGCCAGTTAAATCCATCTCCAGTGTTTTAGATTCAACGGTATAGAATATTTCAGTTGTATGAAAAGGCGAATCCACGTTTCGTTTTTCAGACCAACTGAAATATATCAGATGATTGAATCTAAAAGTAACAAAAACATTCAATTTCTTTGAATTAACGCGCGGAATATCTCACAATGGGGGGGGGGGGGGGGGGGTGATTTGGTCAAATATTTAATAACGTGACAATTCTGTTTGACATGTTTCTAAACTAAATATTTAGGAATGAAGATCCAAACAGTTGTAGTTTTATGATAAAGCAAGTTAGTTCTAACAATTATGTTAATGTCTTGATGTTTTCAAGGCGAAATAAATACACAGAACGACACACGCGTGTGAATGGGTTAATCTGTATGGCACTTGCGCCACCGAGGAAGGATAAAACTCGAGACCGCATGGGTTAATCGATATGGCACGAGTGTCAGCGCGGAAGGATAAAAGGAGAGGCCGCGGGCCTAGAGTTTTATCCTTCCTCGATGGCACAAGTGCCATATCGATTAACCAATTCACACTCGTGTCGTTCTGTGTTTATTTCACGCCTTCACGTCTATAAAAATAATCATCAGAAGGATACTCAGCAATTCGTTTGACAGCTATCAACAAAAACAACAAATTTTATCGCCAACCAAATTCGCCAACCACAATTGCGGCACATAGAACACATTGGAACTCAGAGAACGATTTTCAGCTATCGCTAGCGATTCAAATTGTAATTGCGATAGACAATTTGTAAAAAATTCAAGCGAAATTTCGCTTCTATTTAAAAATAGTCCGTTAACGATTTCTGTTCCGCACATATGAACGGAACGGATTTTAATTTTGCGCATGGTTTAGTGTTGCGTTGCTGTATATGGGGGATTACATAGAACAGGCGTATAATAAATATATTTATTGACTATAATATCAATAACTGTGCCAAAAGAATACCTGTTTATCTTTCTGAATAAATGAACGTCATATTTACTCAACGGCAGTCTGTGCGCAAACTCAGCGAAATGTGGATTAAATAACTCACAACAGCGGTCGGATTTCTTGGAATTGCACTGGTGACATGAGAGCTTAGCTTCGCCGATGTTTGGAATCACCCATTTAGAATATTTCAGTTAGTCGACAAACTGATATATACCAGACGATTGAATCTCAAAAACGCCACATACATTCATTTTCTTTGAATCAATTCTAGAAATGTTACTCAATCGAGACTTGATTTTAGCGAATTTTTGAAGATTCTCCACAGACGGAGACTTAAGATTACGCCACGCGGTTCCACTAATTGTGATAATACCTCGATGGTTGAAGGTTGAATTAAATACATATTGATTGGAATAGCTGTAATTCGAGCAGAAAGAATATCTGCATATTTCTGCGAGTGAAGGAACACCACCTAACATAACGGTAGTCTGCGCCCAAACTCCACGAAAAGTGGGTAAACAAAAAACAGCCCATAACAACGTCGAATTCCCTACAGAATTAGTTTGGTGGCACGAGATCTCGAGGCAAATAGTGAACATGGTACTGTGAAGTGATTAGTGATCTTGGTTGTGCTTTAGTTTTGAATCTCAGTGCTAAAGGCTTTACCCAACGCAGGCGATATCAAAATTTATTATTTTAAATATTAATGTATCATTTTTTTCAAAACATTTCAACAAAACTATATCATGCGGTCACTCATTGAAACGAGTTCATTTTGTTGAAACCATATTATGCGACCCCCCTCATTGTCGAGCTCGTTCCTGTGAGGGGGTCACTTGATATGGTATTGGTGAAGTGTTTTGAAAAATAACACTTTTTCTACTGCAGAATGTGTACATTACATAAATTTCGTGGACGGATGTTCCCGATACGTCATGTAAAGGGATGAGGATTTGTATCCCTCTGAAAAACGCTTAAAACACTTGATTTTTTTTAGAAAGTAGAGATAAGAATTTGAATTTTGTTAAATGTTAACACAGTGCTTAAATAGTTTGACAGCCAGGGACACATATTTGTTCTTCACTGATGTAGTATGAATGAAGGAAACTATGGCGAATTTCATTTTTCCAAGTAAGCAAAACAAGAGAGGTAATGGTAATGTATGAGAATAAAAATTAGAAAATATAATATACTGAAAGATTAGACCATTTCTGTTACAGAGAATCGTCTTCGCCTTTGAGTGGGATTTTTCAAGAAAATAAAAAAATACAACTCGGGATAGTTTTCGGAAGCGATCGCGCATCAAGTAGGCCTAAGCAACTTTGGTTTATTTAAAAGTAAGAGAAGTAGCTGATGACAGATAACCAGTTATTATATGTGTGTTGGACATTGGTAGAAACCTCTAAGTTTTAAATTCAATAAAAATCGAGCTGAGTGGGGTTTTTTTTCGCAACTTGATGAAATACACTACCATTTATAGATGAAATACTGATTCCAATGAGCTGTCATTATTCACGGGAGGGGGGGGGGGAATCCGAGTTACGACTTGATTAACCCCTTACCTAACATGAAAAGCAGACGACACTTGCAAAAACAATTCTTCAAAAACAATTTTTTTTTCATTTTTTGTCTCAAAAACATAGGTTATGAGCCCTCATTGGAACGAGCTCGTTCCAATGAGGGGTCATAACCTATGTTTTGGAGACAAAAAATGAAAAATAATGAAAATTAACTGGCGATTTTTGAGAATAGCGCTGGTCGGTTTTAGCCGTTACGTTGGGTAAAGGATTAAGACGTTTCGAAAGAATTTGCATTGGATGAAATACTTTGAATAACGCAGGTCCGAATATAAATCTTCTATTTCTTCATTTTCACTCCCATCTTCCACTTGTTACCGCCTTCCCCAACACCCCTGTTTATTATCAAATACCACGATGATACCCCCCCCCCCCCCCCCCCCACCACCAAAATAAAACCAACCTCAAATTTTATGATTTGATCTGTGTAGAGGAGCGATCAAAATTGCATGGAAAAAGAACAAAATATTTTTGGTGTGGGGAGGAGTTCCAATGTCCATGTATATTATAAATACCCAGTTGTATAGCCCGGGTGCGCGGCCCCCAAAATATCATATTCTATGATCTTACGGGAGAAGTAACTAATACTGTTTGGATAAAATATGTACATTTTGCGCGAGGAGGGAGAGATGTCTCACGTCCTGCATTTTTTGTATTGAAGTCCACGGTGGTATACCCCCTCCTCTTCCACATCCCGAAGTCTCTGGTCTGTGTGGAGGAGCAACTAACGTAATTATAAATAGCATACAACATTTAGTCGAAATGTACGTTCTGCGTCGCCTCAAATGTCTCTTGATAGTACCGTTTGGGGCATATACTTTTAATAAATTCTGAAGAGGAGACCAAACTTTCCCTGCCTATTTATTTATGTTTCAAAAGGCACAAGACACATGTATGCATTGACGAAGTTGAACCAAAACCAATCTACAGCAAAAGTAGTTACCATTTTTGACCCACCACCCCACCCCCCCCCCACCCCCACCCAACCTTCCCCTGTATTCTGATTCAAACTTTAATGTAAAAATAATGACTGGGCTTAAGGGTAACAATATGGATTGTCTCCCCGAGGGACCATTATCTCCCTCTGCTAACGCTCGGAAGATAATGGTCCCTCGGGGAGACAATCCATATTGTTACCCTCAAGCTCAGTCATTATTTTTTTTTATTATACCGAATGAAGATTCCGTCTTGATACAGTTATTTATGGATTATTGCTTCAGTCAATTATGGAAGAGAAACCAAAGTTCCTAACTTTAACTTTTAATAGGGAAAGAAGAGAATGTCGAAACACTTTTTTTTCACTCTTCAAAACAAACACAGTAAATTAGCATCGTCATCACGCGCGCGTTCAACAATACTTTGGGTGTCTCCGCTGACCTTATCGGGAATCTTCGGCTGAAGCTGGCTGAAACGGGTAATAATGCAAAAATTATTGACCGGCATTATTCGCCGCGGGTGGAACACTGTGAAATGTTTAATGGTATTACACGGCGGATTAGCATAACATTTGTAGCCGAGGTATGATAATGAGGTATTTATTTATCATTGCTCATATCTTCATCCGGGTATTGATCTTCCCCATGGGTCATGGTAGGTGCGAGCACTACTATTGCTTTGAGAGGACTCAGTGAACCCGTAGCACTATGAATCTCCGAACCAGGTATTCAAATCAGAAAGGCAATCTCTTCCGGACAGTTCGTTGTCCTTACCGATCGCTCCCACCCCAAGGCTTTTCTCTCTTTTTTACTCAAGCCGATCATGGTTTAGACATTAGACATGTGTTCCAAGAGGTGGGGTGGTTGGTTGGTTACTAATTTAATCTTTCACAATCCCAGTCAGTTTAACCCTTGAGCTGTTACGGCTGTGTCACTGATTTTATAAAAATCGAAGCTGAGAGTGGAGACACTTTCTCTTATTATGGAGCGACAATGACATTTTCAAAATAAATTAGCATTCCCTTTGCCGCATGCCACAGTGGAAATTGATGATGCTTCGTTTGGCTAATTTCCTTTGCTGGTTCCGATTTCGCGCACGGAAATGGCCTGACATTTTGTAATAATCTGCGTTACGATAACGATGTGTCCTTACCCGATCCCGTAGCGAAATTTCAAAATGCCGTTGATATCGTTTTAATTTCTGACAGAAAGTGTTCGTCGTTTACGTGAATGTTAGTGTCATTTGGGAAAACGGCGTTTGTTCGAGAGATATGATCAAGATCCACCACCCTAGTTGTAACATGTTGTAATGAAAGAGATGGGGGGGGGGGGTGGGGGGGGGCAAACATTGTTGTTATTTTGTTTATTGCTTCGAACGTTTCTTTCTCTGCAGAGGTAAACAGATCGGCATCACACGCACATGTTTTCTCTGTACTGTAAACGGATCGGTATCGCACGCCCGTTTTTCCTCAGTATGGCTAAATCGATCGGTATCACACCCACGTTTTTCCCCTGTATAGCTCAACAGATCGGTATCACACGCACGGTTTCCCCTCTGTACAGTTAAAAAGATCGATGTAGCATTCCTATGAATACAGACAACCCACCTTCTCGTTGCAAAAATATATTTCCTGGAAGTTTCCTGAAAATTAATAAAGTAACTCTCCCAAATTGTATTACTTTTGATAAGCCTGTAATGTTGGGTGTGACAATCTTTACTTATTCCAAGTTCCTTTTTCGATATTGGAATATTACACATCGGGATTGCACAAAATTACTTTTATCTACCGATTTTCGTGAAATAAACCGGTTGTGGGGGTGGCACGAACAAATTCTTAAAGATGGCAACCAACATCTGAAAGCCGACGTTCCAAAAATTTGGGGGACAAGTGATACCCAGAACTGATGAATTGTTCGCATCGCATTTACTAACTGCGTTGTGCTGTGGTATAGTACGTGGAGAGTGTATTATCACTAAATCACCCGCAGAGTGGAGATTCCATCCGAGGAATAATTGCATATTTGTTGCAAAGCATAACCAGCACCAGCAAAGTTTCAGCCAATGGACCTCGGGGTTAAACCCGGAGGTCCATTGGCTGAAACATTGCTTGTGTTTTTTGTCAGTATGTACAAAATTTGAAAGTTATAGCTTGGGTGATAACTCCACTCCGCGGGTGATTAAGTTACAATCCACTCTCCACGTACTGTACAAATAGATTAGTAATTGTCACCAAAACTTTGGACTCATCGTTCCCAATATTATGGACAAGGAGGACCCCAAGACTGCCTTTTACTTCGAAAACAGCTGAGTCCACTGTCTATCTTTTTCCTTTCTAGTATCAATTTTTAAGATGAGATTTTTTTTTCTAAAAGGTAGCTTTTCGTCGTATGAGGACTAAAAGAATCTGAGTTGTTTTTTAATTCTTTACCAACAACAGCTAGAAGAAAATGTTTTCAAAATAGCTTTGAAGAACCAGAGATTCTCAATTTGCCACAAAAACATATTTCCATTGAAAAATAGTAAACTTTTAATAACAATGTTTATGATTGTAATTCATCAGTTAAATTTTACCTCGTTGTTCTTGTTGAATCAGTCATTTGATTGGCCGAGAGCCTGGCTCCTCGGTGCTCTAATCTCAGGTAAATTCACTCTTACCGTGCTCTAATTGCCGGAAGCGGGTCAATTAGAACATGTCTGTATCCATGAGCAACGGCGCTAAGACGCTCCTATGACAGACCCAACACACCTCGGAGTTGTGTTCTATGGCAACGGTTGTTAGCGTCCGTGTTTTGAAGTTTTCCTTGTGAATTCGATCATGGCAAACAGACCGAGATCGAAAATGACATTGTTTGATTGTTTTTCTTCAAATAAAACGGGTTTGGGATTGTTTTTCAATTCCAACGATGATAGGAATTACAATGGAGATAAACGTCTCTTGTTTCGTTAGACATTTACGAAGCTGACTTTGGAAAACCATTTGTTAACGAGCCCCTTTGGGGCTCGTTCACAACTGGTTTTCCATATTCAAATTCACGAAAGTCTAGCTCAACAAGAGACGTTTATCTCCTAAGTATTATTGGGGGATATTAAGATAAACTTAAGTAAAGTGTTAAACTGTTTCTTTGATTTTCTTTCAGATAATGTTATTGTTTCACTGAGATTCTTTGTCACTGTCAATATAGCATTCAAGAAAGAGTTGAAAGACAACAGTACTACAGAATATAAATCTTATTCAAAGGAGTTTAATACAAAGGTAACTTCTTTTGTTGTGTAACCTTTTCTGGACTGACTAATTTTTCAGTTTATAATATTTATATGTTAAGTTATATACTAGGCTTATTTTTTAGCTTTCTTCCGAATGTAACCGTGGCAGGTTTTCATAAACTATACATTTCTGAGTGCTCAATCTATAACCCGTAGGACAAGAAAACAACATTCCAAGCCAGGCCGTCTGTTGACCATTTTATGACCTTCTGCCATTAGTCCAAACTTGAACTCAAATGCATATTATAATATTTTAGTTCTGTATGTACCACACTAAAAATTAAATTGTGATGTTTGTGTTCAAGTTAGGAATACTTGATCACGCGATAATCTATCACAAATAGGAACAACTACTCATAAACCATACTGTTATATAAGGACTTCTAGTCATTAAGTTCTTTTGCAAAACTGACAATCTGGTCTCGAAGAAGTGAGGACAGGAAGATATAACACAGTATTCTGAATCAGTTTGAATAGTGGTACGGCCGCAGTGAGATGTCAGCAGTGAAATGCCAAACGATGCCATTAATTGGTGTGTATGTTTTGACATGTGGTCCCAGGAAGGATAACTCTCTTTAACCACGCAAGCATGAAAGTTAAATATATCAGTATCTCGGGACAGACCACATGTCACTCGAGTAATATGTATCTGATCCATCATCCTGAAAGTGTTAACCCTTTACCCAATGTAACGGCCTAAACCGGCCAGCGCTATTCACAAAAGTTGCCATTCAGTCTTCATTATTTTTTTTTCATTTTTCTGCGTCAAAAACATAGCTTATGATACCTCGGTGGAACGAGCTGCTTGAACTCGTTCCAATGAGGGGTCATAAGGCATATTTGGACGCAAAAAAATGAAAAAAGTTGTCAATAATTTTGTTTGCAAGTGTCGCCTGCTTTTCATGTTAGATAAAGGGATTAGGAAAATCTATGATCTAAAAAAAGAATACAGGTTTGGCAAAACGATATAAGAATGGGCTTTTTGAGGCTATGACAAAACATCGCATTGCCCACATATTGCAGCACTGAGGTTCATGTAACTGTCGGAAGGTTGCCCACCGAAACCATGTTAAAACAGTGCATCGCTTTTGCTGGAATGGTGATTAAACGGGGTTAAAAGTGGGCACTCTCCAATAATTTGTAATGAAACAAGTTTTAAATAATAAATTCAGACCACCAAAAATAATCTAGCCCTCAACCAGATAATCACTGATGTGCAAAATATCTTGTTATTTGTACTTTCCGACGTTTGACGTCGCGTTTTAAAAAACGTTGAAGAAATGGAATTCCCGGTGACGTTTGAACGTCAGAATAATTAAAGTCTCAAAGGGTTAAAAAACGCAAGACTTTTGTGAATTTATTGATGAATAAATAAAATACACATGCAGTAGTTGTGATGCAACTCCTTATTTAACCCGTACCGTATCGGTACTCCAAATTCATCATACTGGACCTCCAACAGCCCGAATTATGTACTACAGACCTTTATCTGTATGCACAACAGTGTGTGACGCAAGTCCAAATATCAAATCTAGGTACCTGGTTACTAGTCACAGTCTTTGCCTCCAATCCTGACGAAAATGTCTCGAATGGAAATTGGTATAACCCGTCTCACATGTGTCTCGACACGCAGGAGAGGGTGCGAAAAGGGAGGAGGCGAAAGTTGAAACTGATTGCAAAATATTCATTGGCGCTGTTCTTGTGCATTTGCAATCAGTATCATCCGGCACAGTAGCCCGGGAATAATGCGCAGTACACATTTTAGTCTCTCACTTCGACATCATATTGAACTATTTCTTCTCCTTTAGTAAGGGTGAGAATTTCGAGTTATCTCCCGTCATTTTTCATGCACGAAAGCCCATGAGGTCAAATTTGACATGTAATTCTCTCCAAGGAGGTGAGGTATTATCAGTCGCAAGGTCATAAATACAGAAAAAGACCACTTTTCAAAATTAAATGGAACCATTAAAACATTAATATATCCAAAATATGTTTACAGAACAAAGAAAATTAATTTTTGCTTTAATCAAAATCAATTTCCGTCCAAATTTTCTCATAAAGATTTAGTACATGTTTAGGGCTTTGAAGTTACCCGCCTCAGTCTTTTCTAACTAATTAATAAGGTGATGTACTATGATAAAAAGTGAAAATTTTAAACAAAAATGGAATGATTAAAAACTAATTTTAACAAAACGTATTTTTGATACCATTTTAAAAAGTATGCTATAAAATATTTGATCATATGTTCGTCCATTATGAGAAAAAAATGAAATTTGGGGCAAATGAAAGTTTTTCATTTTTCTCCCATAGATTGCTATAGTAACTTAGATTGTCATCTGTACCACTGTTTACAATAATGCGCATTTAGGGGAGTAAAGAAATAGTTTAATTTGGGTCACTTAAGACAAGGCCCTCAAAGCCTCGGATGAATGTTTCATCACCTTATATGCATGTACACAGTTGCAGATTAATTATTGTTCCTGCATTATTGTTGGCAGGCAGCCAACAATGATGTAAAAACATTGCCAAAATTAATACAGCCTATAGGCTCGGCTCTCAAGAAACAATTCACTTGGGATGATGGGACAACGTTCAAAAGCAGTATAAATGGGGCTGTGTGCGATCGAATGTGGATTAAGGTTTAATTAAGTTAAGTTATCCAACCAAGTCGAAACGATTTATAGCGAGTGTTAGCCTTTTTTGTCTTTTTTTTACATTTTCTTTAGACCGGATTTTTAAGATCTTTACCGTCACTTACTGTCATGAAATTAGGCACACGTGTTGACAACTAATAGTAGATTGTAACATTGTTTTTACTTTTTCGGATTTCTACCTTTGTCTAAAACAACATCCCTTTAACGGGGTTTTCTTCTCCTATCCTTTAACCCTTTCACATTTTCCGAAAACAAATTTCACAATTTTTCCATAAAATCATACAAATATGGATGCCATTAGAACCAGATCGACGAGCTGTTTCTAATGAAATCCACATTTCTATGCTTTTATTGAGGAACTGCAGAGATATTTTAGGCTGTGATAAGCTTATTCTGGTGAATCTTCTGGACGTTTCTTGCCGGTATGTTAGGTAAAGGGTTCATATTAACTCATGTATTTGAGCTTCCCTTCTTGGATTTTTTAAAATATGTACGCCTACAAAAATTATATCTAAAAAATATTGTACCAACCTGGGAAATTCTCAACGAGTATGGTCGAGTTTTCGGATGGCGTTATTCACGTCAACGTGAACAAAATAAAATTACATCCAATTATCATGAAATCTGAGTACGGTGTAGGGCTTTAAAAAATACACGACCTGTACTTTTTGTTTTTTAGAACTTGAAGCCTCCAAACGTCTAAATTGTGGCACGCATAACTTCCTCATCACCTAATCTACAGATATGAAATTTTCGAATAAGTGAATCTTGTGGGGTAGCTCTAAAACACATCGTTTGGAGATTTTGAAAATACAACCTTTATCTAGAATAACGTCAAATTTTATTTTTAATATTCTTCACATCTTCATCAAAAACGCTTATGTTTTTTGAAGGGTTAAGAAGCGTTTTAAACTAGACATAATTTTATACTAGGCCGCAAGAAAAGTCCTGGCTTTAGTGGACTGGAGTCCAGGAATTCGTTTCGCGATCTGAATCTTCAAGGTGTCGGTTGGGACTGTTACACGGATGAGAACAAACATGGCATCCAAGGCCCCCAAATTGCCGAATCAGAATGACCACAATGATACAATACCAACGAACTGGAACGACTTTCTCACCAATTCAAGGTCCCCTTTCCCACTTCCCCGTTATTCTCCTGGTCAAACTTTTTCCGTTAGACTTATTGTTTGGACATTCTGAAAGAAAGGGTTCCAGGGTCTCAACTACTTCTAAATTGCAAATTTGGCTCTCCTTTTCACTGTCTTTCCCAATGTTTCCCCCAAACTACAACGAACGCAACCTTAGCTTAAACAGCTGCCCCCCCCCCCCCCCCACCCACCCCATTAATACTAAGTGATTGGCTCGCAAACATTTCAGTTTGAAATCCACCAATGGACAGCCAACAAACAGTTTTCAGGGACGAAATTAGTTTCCCGTGAACCAAAATAGTCTCTCGGCTTTTCACTATTTATTTGTTTATTGGAATTTTACGACACTTTCGACAAACAGGGTCACCTCGTGTCGGACAGTTTTACGGGTGAAGGAAGCCGGAATACTCGGAGAGAATCACCGAGCAACGGCGACCAACTGTCAGACTCGCCAACGTACTAACTCCACACAAGCATGGTTAGCATTGTTTGAAAACAGGTACACAATCGACGTGCAGTGCGCCGTTGTACATAGCGCCACGCGCCCCCACGGGCTTTTCACCGAAAGCTACACAGAAACGTTAATGGATATTAATTAATAACAAAAATAACTACAACAACAGCTTTTCACCATGAAATACTAACAATTTCGTGCTCTTATAACATTTTAGCGAGGTAATTCCGTGTTTTCACTGCGATTTGTCGGTTGTACCTACAGCGAAAAATAAGAATTTTAACCCTTTACCCAACGTAACGAGCAAAACCGACCAGCGCTATTCTTAAAAATCCCCAATTAATTTTCATTATTTTTTTCATTTTTGGTCTCTAAAACAGGTTATGACCCCTCGTTGGACCGAGCTCGTCGAGCTCGTTCCAATGAAGGGTCATAACCTATGTTTTTGAGAAAAAAATGAGTTATTCAAGAATTTATTTTGCAGGTGTCGTCTGCTTTTAATGTTAGGAAAGGGTTAAATAACGTAATCGTATGCTTTGTGACGGTCAAGACGAAAAATATGGCGTGTGCGTTTTCGATGTTTTTATGGTTTTACCGAAGCATATAATACAAAGAACTTATAACTGTTTCTGACCAGAGAAAACAAAATAACACAGTTGATTTAGAGTCAGACAGTCAAGATGAAAACAAAACTGTGCTGGACAGTGAATCTGAAAATTAAACTGATCATCCAGAGATAGTCTCACCCCAATGCCAAAGACACAAAGGCGACATGGTTAATTACCAAAACATTTTACCATTGGAAATTCAATTAAAAGGGGTATTTTCTATAACAACGACAATGAGTTACTGTTTTCTCTTGCGATCTTAGAAAGGGGAGATATGTAAACAGGTACGGACTGGGGTAAGAAACGTTACCGGGGAATGTACCAAGGGAGACTCCAGACCCGGAGAAGATTTTGCGAACTGAACGAACGCGGCTTCTTGCATCTGAGCCATCAATGGCAATCCACAAAGAGGACATGTCGACAGTATTTTTGTAGCATCTTCGTCGATCATGTGATAAAAATGGTTCTACTCGGTGTGTGTGTGTGTGGGGGGGGGGGGGGGGGGGGGGCATTGGGAAGACCATAGTTCGGACCAATCAGAGAAAACTTTGATTTTTTAAATTTAAGGAACGCTATGCCTTTTCATCTGAGCAATCAGTGGCAGACTTGACTGCTGGTTTATGGAAATGTTCTCTATATGGGCTGCCATATGACAGTCCCCATGGAAAACATATCGGTATACAAGCAGTCTATGCAATCAGATCCATTTCGCCTTCTGGTCATTTTAACGAAATTTCACATACCAACAGGTGTTGGGCTGCATCAATTTTTGGGGCTCAGGGTGAACCCAATAAGGGGCCCACCCGGAATTTTCCCAGTGAACCATACAACCATGCTCCACTGAATGTAAAGATGAGTTTCAGTAGACATTTGGAAACTATCAAGGAGGACTCTGTTTAAACTTATTTATTTTTTGATTAGATGTTATTAACCCTTTACCCAAAGTAACGGCAAAAACCAGCCAGCACTATTCTCAAAAATCGCCAATTAATTTTCATTATATTTTTCATTTTCTCAAAAACATTGGTTATGGCCCTCGTTGGAACAAGCTCGTCGAGCTCGTACAACGAGGGGTCATAACGTATGTTTTTGAGACCAAAAAAATGAAAAAAAATTAGTTATTCAAGAATTTGTTTTTGCAAGTGTCGTCTGCTTTTCGTGTTAGGAAAAGGGTTAACAAAAGGACTGGAATATAAGTTATAACAGATTATTTATGTTTCTCTCCTACATAATATTATTAGTTACACAATTTGTTGGTGGCCTAATATGGTATATATGGTGTCAGTTAATTCCATATTGGTCTCGAGCAATTCTCACAATGTGTTCAGGTGTCTTTGCCTTGTTATAATTTATGGGAGAGTGCTAGGCACTCTCCCATAAATTGTAACAAGGCAAATTCATACACACCAAACTGTTTCATTTCGAAGGTACTATGACACACATCCACAGAATATGAAGCCTTTTAAGTTGCCTAACCTGCACTTCAGACCAAATATGGGATTCCAACACTCAATCTTTCAACTTGAAGCGTTTATCGGCTGCCGCCATTTTGAATAATCAATGAACAAAGGGGAGAATACTCATAGCTGTCAGCGTATATTGATGTTGACAGGCAGTATATGGTTTTATATGCAGTCTGCATGTGACGTCTTTGAACCAATGAAATTCCCAGATACTTGTAGGAGGTAAGATATATAAAAAATGAACATAAAGATTAAAGAATACAAACAGCTACAAAGAACGACAAATCAAACTGTACTATGTTTAACTATATATGTCATTATTCAATGGGAAAGACTGGAGAGGGCTGGTCAAAAGAAAAGGTAACTTTCAGTCTCTCAACTAACACATGATATGTTCATAGTTATTTCGGGGCTCGCAGATCTCAAGTATTTTATTACTCTGGGAAACAACATGCGAGTTCCTCGGTTAGAATATTTGTTTTTTGTAATCTGAAACACAGTTTTCTGTTGCGAGTCCTTTATCTCACTCTTCGTCTGATTTTGGGGTCGGGGTCCCTTTAAGGGCATTATGAATCGTTGTTTGGGTGTCGATTATTTGAAATGCTCTCTGGATGAAGAACCTTAAAGATGATATACACACCGGGAACTTAATTAAGCACCCCCTGAAATGTTTCATAACAGTAAAGTTGCTGTTACTGATTATTATTTTTTAATGATTGCCATGTCTTGCAATACATTTCATCTCGTGAAACATGATGTTTCTGGTTTATAGCGAACCCCAAACACACCCCCTCGTCCACGAGAAGCATGCTACCCACAAATATCACAAAACCACTGTCATCCGCATGCAATATCTGGGTATAGAACAAGAAAATAAATTTGTCACTTCTTTTATCAGTAAATGTTGACATGGCAAGGAGGAGACTGTCGGAGGCACCAAGATGGCAAATCATTGGCAAGCATGCAACCGGCATGCCATTCAAAGCTATCGGAATGCAACTTGGCTATAGTCATTCTGTCATCAGCAGACTTGTCCGAAAAAATCAACAAACCAACGATGTTAAGGACCGACCAAAGCCTGGATAACCCGGAAGACCCTCCTCGGAACGATCGGAGTCTGGCACGCTTCGTTAGGCGAGAACCCTTTTCTTCAAGTAGGGGTTTGAAATGCCTTTGGCTCCCCAGCAGACGTTTGTGCAAAAGAACTGTTCCGAACCGTCCCCAAACACTGGGTATGAGGTCCAGCAGGGTCATCAAGTGTCCAGCTCTGTCTGATCAGCACCAAAGACGACGTTTGAAGCGATTATGGCGCGACAGCGTTGGAATTTTAGGACATGGATGGTCACAGATGGTCGCATGAGAGTGTGGAGGCAAACAAATACTGCTTACGTACACTGGAACATCATACCTACTGTTCCTTATGGTGGAGGATCAGTAATGATCCAGGGATGCCTCTCTCATGATTGTAAACTTGATATGGTGACTGTACGTTGGAATCGCAATGATCATCAGTACATCTGGGACATTCTCAATCCGGTTGTCGTGCCTCATTTTGACAACCACCCGTTGGCTACTCGCCCTGTATTGATGGACGACAATGGAAGGCCACATCGTTCCCATGCTGTGAGAGCATTCCTAGGAAAAACAACGCTATTATAACACAACCATGGCCTGCAATGAGCCCCTATTTGAATCCCTTAGAACACATCTTGGACTTTCTTGGACGTCGTGTGCAAGCAAGGAATCCGCCTGTGCAGAATTAATTAATGTCCTCAATTAAGTTCCAGGTGAAAAGTTTGCCATTCAAGAGGTCATTCACAGAACATGTTATTTCGTTATTCCGTTGATCCTTAAACAGAGAACATTCATGGAAGAAAGGAAAACTACTTTCAACCGAGTTACCACACCTACTCTTTGGAGTATCAGCGATATAGTTTGAATATTTGTCACCGTAAAGATCACTTCTGCAGTTCCTTAATCTGGTGTGTAATATAAAGAGGATAGCTACTGTTTTAGAGTGGATACCAAAAATTATCTCATGAGTGACCGAGACAAATGTTTATTTTTGTGAGCGCTTGCTCGAGCGAAAATAACCATTTATCTCTGTCATCAATGAAATAATTTTCGGTATCCACCGAATAACACAAGATTTTCTTTTTATTATTCGCTTTTCATAAGAATCTGATAATTCCACTCGTTTAAACCTTGAATTAATGCACGAAAGTAAGTAAACAGCGCATTGAATCATTGATACGCGGAAGTGATTTGATCGATACTCGGAACAGAGCGTCTTGCGATCTGATTCAGTTGGCGGGTTTCTAGTCCAAACATGGCCTGAAAGTCCATAATATCAGTGTTTGGTTTGGTACGTCCTTTGAAAGGACGTACCAAACCAAAACCTTATTTTACGGACTTTCAGGCCATGTTTGGACAAGTGGGTTTTGTGCATCAATTTAAAGTGAATATGTGTTGAATTATTGCTAAAAATGCTCTGTATCCACTCAGAAATACTAGATTTTCTTTTCATTATACGTTTTCTAGAACAAATTGATCATTTCCAGTGCAAATTTGACTCGTATGCACCTTGAAGTGATGCTTTGAATGTCGCCATTTTGATTGATACCGTGAAAGTGAAAATATCTATATCTTCACAGTGGGGGATACGATTTTTATCTTTCTGCAATTTCTTCGATAATCGATCGTTTAGCGTATAATATATTTACTTTCCTATGTCTAACAGTAAAGATGGGAGTTTAAGAATGGCATTCATAATTGCATAACGTCTTTTCAATTCACCCAGTGTTGCTCTGGTAGATACACTGCGTGACAAACTATTCCATAGCTGTAGTGTAGAAGGTAAGAAGGACCTTGTAAATGCTTTGTCAGACCTCGATACAAGGGATGTTTGTTAGCATTCCGTAGGTTGTATCTACTGGTATTACCCATATTTTGCGGCAACAAGTTGGTCAGGCATTTCAATTGTACAAAACGTTTGAACTTCTCGACGCTGTTCTAGACTTACCCACGATAATTCTCTACGGGATGGCACATTTTCTGTAACTGGAACGTAAATAAGAGAATATTTGAAAACTAAATTCTCTCTAATTTGAAAACTGTAGGTCACTTGAGGAACATCATAATTTTTATCAATACTCCTTTACAAGACACACACTGCGGTTTGAAACAGAGTTACTTTGACATGAGGGGTGATGTACGTCTTCCTGATTCTACACTCCCGGGCTCGACCCAGCCCTATAATTAATAGTTTGTTCCTCGTTTTACTTTCAGTTACAGACCTGTTTCAAAGACACGCCTGGATTTACGAAACTTATAATACTGAATTTTGAGTAAGTATATACATATACACGTTTCACAATAATGTAATACATATTTTCCTAGTCAGTTGATGGTTTATCCAACTTTTACTTGTACACACAAGAGTCAGTTAAATGAATAATCAACAGAGCCGAGTGAGTATGAACCCAATTGGGTTCATATTTACTCAAACCTGTTGATTTGGGTTCATTTTTCCACCCAGCTGATTTTTTAGTGTACATACGCTAGACAACTTCGCACCATACTGCGAATGAGAGTTGGGGCTTGTTTGCTCAATGGTTAAGGCAGTGGACGTCAAACCGAAAGGCCAGGGCTAACTGCGTAATGTGCGTGGGCAAGGCACCTAATCCCGATTGCCCATGCACGGTGTACCAAGGCGATCTGCACGTCAATGGTGCACTTGCCTTCAACCAATGCTAACCCTGTTTGTGTGGAGTTAGTGCGTTGGGGAGTCTGACAGCTGTTTGCCTTTGCTCGTTGGTTCTCTCCAGGTACTCCGGCTTCCTCCGCCCGTATAATTGCCCGACACAAGGTTACCCTGGCTGTCGAAAGTGTCGCTAACCCTTTACCCAACGAAACGGCCAAACCTGGCCAGCGCTATTCTCAAAAATCGCCAATTAATTTTCATTATTTTTTCTTTTTTTGTCTTAAAAACATAGGTTATGACCCCTTGTTGGAACGAGCTCGTTGAGCTCGTTCCAACGAGGGGTCATAACCTGTGTTTTTGAGAAAGAAATGAAAAACAAATAGTTATTAAAGAATTTATTTTGCAAGTGTCGTCTGCTTTCCATGTTAGGTAAAGGGTTAAACTCCAATAAATAAATATATGAGTCTATACAAAACTGCGGGAATATGTTTTGCTGGAAAACATTGTGGTCACGTGCAAAAAAGTGCATACTGACCTTCTGTTTTCCATTTTTTTTCCTGGGAGGCACCGAACCTCGTAAATGATGACAGTAGGTCTCCCTCCCCTCAATTCGCTCTCATGCAACTCGCATCAGATCATTCACATCACGACCTATAAGCCTTTTTCGAAACTGCCATCTTGGCATTTAATCTATGCAAAGGCTTATTTCTTCTTCATCGATAACATTTGTTATTTCTTTTGTTGGCCCATTACATAACCCTGTTAGCCATAGATCCACCCCATTTTGTTCGGGATTGGAGTTGTAATCGAAACAAAACAAACAAACCAAAATGTTGATCCAGAAGAGAACGTCTTTGGTGATGTAAGAAACGAAAAACTGGTGTTCGAGGAGTACCTACATGAAGTATCTGTGTCGTCGTATCTAATATAATTTACCACTAGCAAAACAGTATGGATTTTAAAAATCTCCCTGAAACCAGGGGTCTCGCCAGAACTCCCCCCAATGCGGGGGCTATGATCCCTGACAGCGAAAGGATGGGAGATGAATTGATTTTGGCTTTCGCCACGTCGGAAATTGGACATGTTACGTCGTGAGAACGAACATTATCCATTTTTGAATACCAGTTTGGGAATGCTCTATAATCATAGAGGATGTTTGTCTGTGTATGTGGGTGGGTGGGTGGGTGGGTGGGTGGGTGGAGTGAGGTGGGGTGAGATGGTGTTGGGTTAAGAGGTAGCAGGTTCTTAAACCAAAAAAAAGGTATTGAAGTGAAAGTAATTAAAAATAGTCTAAATTAACAGATTCCTTTTCAGTGCTTAAATGAATGTGCAAAATAGAGATAGCGATAAACCACCACAAAAACATTTGCAGTGTTCCTAAAAGTTATTTAGAAACACTGTAAATGCTTTTGTGGTGGTTTATCGGCTAAAATAGCTTCTCAGATTTGATGTTCACATTTTCTTTTTCGTCCGATAAGATTCAACAGCAGTGAAAAGACGGAGAGTTTTGATCGGATCAGGACCTAATCGCGATCTGATCAAAATTATCTGTCCACATTTGTGATCATAGTTTTGTAGTATCTGTTGAGAGGTTGCAATGTATTAATTGCACCTATTATGCAGCATTTTACACTGTTCTCGTGTATAGGTACATGTTGTAGGGAATGCTCATTGTTTATACAACTGTACGCGTTTCAGGAATGGAAGCACGATCTGCAACTATGAGATCCAGGTGAATGCGAAAGAGTTCAAACAGGCAGCTGATTACATCAGCCGGACGTCAACTTCTAACCTGGGATCTACATTAATATTCAACACACATCTCACGTCGGATAAAAACAGTATGGAAAAAAGTTTGACAAAAGGTTAGTTTAAAGCAACCTATGTTTTTTTCACCAAGATTTGTGTACTCGCCGCTTTGAGTGATGGATGGGGCCAGATATAACAAAATGCAACTGACAGACTTATTTGCAACTTTTGCCACAATATGTTCCACGCCCGAGTTGCTTGTCATTGTCTGTACAAATTATCAAAGAAACATCCAAGAGTGTGTAATCAACCAATAATATAGGGGCAACAAGTAACGTAATAAAAACAACCATTCAAGTGAGAACAATCAATAATGTAATAAAAAATAAGCAAAAATACACTTAACCCATTGAGACTTTAATTATCCTGACGAACAAAAGTCACTGAGAATTCAGTTTCTTCAACGTTTTTCAAACTGCGACGTCAAACGATGTAAAGTGCAAATAACAAGATATTTTTCACATTAGTGATTAACTGGTTAAGGGCAAGATTATTTTTGGTGGTCTGTATTTGTTATTCAAAACATGTTTTATTACAAATTATTGGAGAATGCCTACTGGCACTCTCCAATAATTTGTAATAAAGCAAATTTATATAAACAAAATATTATTTGTGTTTGACTGAATATGAAATATAAGCAAGGAAGGTGTTGGTTTTTGCTCTGGTATCCTCATTTATGAAAGCCTGATAGTGGCTTCTAGCACTCAACCAGTTAAGAAGTCTTGACAGCAGGATTATTTTAGTATTTTTAGCTGGCTCAACAGTTGTCACTGAGCACTGTTTGGGAGAAAATAGAAATTGAGGTTAAAACTTTAAAAAAATCGAAAAATAATAACAAAACATATGACCGCAAAGTATCAACGAGCTGTTTGATTTCGTACGTCATAAGACGTATAGAAGTATCAACGGGTTGATAATATCAAAAGCATTGATGTGGGGTCAGTGTTCACGCTGGACTGAAACTATCTGGTGCCGAATTTTAGCCATTCTGTATATTTTGTACCAAAGTGTTTTGGTGTCAAAACACTAATTGGGGGAGAAGGTCTTGGCAATCTGACCCATACAGATTATCACCACAGTGTGTGTCTCCGTGAATTCAGATCAAGTCGAGTTGTAGGAACAGAATAGCATTTCGACGAGCCCGTTAGGGCTCGTCGAAATGCGATTCTGTGCCTACAACGAGACTTGATCAGAATTTCCGGAGACACACACTGTGGTGATGATAAATTTATCTCACAAGATTGACCACAAAATGTGTTATAAAACTATTTTAAGAGGAACTTTTTCGTTTGCCTTATCGATGGAAAGACGCAAATTGAAAAATAGAATAGCTTTCATTGATCTCCATATTGAGGTCAGTGATGACGTTACACTTCAGAGAAAATTACGTCACTGGGATTCACTTTACTGAATACTGTCTTGTGAAGTGGAGCAACTGTGTGTTTCGTCAACTTGAATTTGTTTTTTACTTTTGCAATAATTACTGGTGAATTTAATATCCCTCTTGGTGTAAAGGTTTATTATATTTTAAAATATGCCGTTTATCGTTTATTGAGGTGGAGTTTTCCACATTTCATACCGAAAGCTAATCCTTTAACTTCAAGAGAGAAGCCTCGACTCGAGCGTTCAGATAAATCCCAATAATAGGCTACAAACCAGCCCAAGATGCCGAAAAGTGCGCATAATTTAACGATTCGTTGAGTTTATTTCCCCAGTGACATTTTAGCATGCCGTGCATAATAAATACGTTACATGACATTTAGTTGGCAGATACAGTGTCATATACGGCTCAGAGAAAACAATATTAGGTTCGGCTTCGCCTCACCTAATATTGTTTTCTCTGAAGGGAAAAACGCGAAGCCATTGTTTTGGCAACAGCAGAATCACGCGCTTGTATCTGGGGCTCTTGATACCGATTCGGAACAAAGGCCCAGATACATTAAACTTTAGTTGCGTAACAGTGCAAACACGCCCCGATTGTGAGATAAAAATAAATTGAATGAGTCTTGACAAATGGACTGACAATTATATCAAGAGTGAGTTTATAAATTGCCACAGAATAAAATCCGATAGAAATTCCAAATCCTCGGCAGGCAAAAAGGGAGGTCACCCTAGATTTATCAATGCCACCGATTCAATTAATGGTTAGGCAAAATGTTATCTGTATGTACACCTGTTGTTGTACTAAAATAAAAACAGCTTAATCGACTAATTACAGTTAATCCATCGAATTTAGCAGTTGGCGAGTCATTACAAAAGGTAGCATTTAATTAGCTAAATACCTTATACCGAGTTTCTCGTGACAGTATAAATAATTTGTCTGATAAAATGCTGTCTTTTTGAAGGTGAGAACCTATAATGTTTTATTGAAGAAAACCAATGCATTCTTATCAGTCACTGACAAATAACGTTGGAAGTTTCGCCGTCAAATTAACTATTTGATAAATTTTCCCGACAGCCAGTTATGCAAACTGATGTTCCAAAATATTTGAAATCCAAATACAAAGACAGGGTGTACTGAACAAATAAGGATGTTGATAAATATTTAAATATCTCTAACTTAGACGAGAGGACAACCCAGTGTAGCAAATCGTCAAAGAAAGAGTCGTGGAGGATTGTAACCGAAACTGGAGATAGAGGGGCCGAAGTAACGAGTCCTTTTGGTGATCTGCGGGATAAAGACAAGTCAGGCATGGAAAAGTACCTTAATAACGTGAGAGCAACTGAGGATATTAAATCCACAATTATTGCTATGTTACTGGTTCGGGGGGGGGCGTATATGGGAGCGGGCATGTGTATGGGGAACTTTTAGATTCAACGAGATACTCTGAAAGAGTATTCCACCATCGCATTACGCACTTTCTACCTGCACCCAAAATTGTGTACTCCTCTTTGGGTATTTTTTTTAAACTGGAGCTTCCAGGGAGTGGGTATATGGGAACTATACACGGTAAGGTACATTGGTACTATTGGCGGCTCTATCCATTACATTATTCGGTCAATTTCTGTGACATGTACCATACATTTTAATAATTATGGCAAAGTCATAACTTGTCACACAATGTGTAGTGTTGTCTTTTATCTGTTAGATATGATTTTCTTTCGCAGAATTGCCCATTATCAAGCTCGGCAAATATGTCTTCAAACTTGTCTGATAGGACGCCGATCTCGGCCGATATGAACCAAGTTAGAGTTGTTCCACTTGATGCGTCATTAATAGGTAAAATGTTTACATTGAAACCCTCAAACGCAATCGGGACAACTAGTGTTATCGGGTATAGTGGAGATGTTTGAAGCGGAGTATTTGAATGACGGGGAATTAAAAACGGCAATGAGTGAGACTGGGTGGAGGACGAGAAGAAAGAAGGGGGTTGTATAGAAAAATCAACGCAAGTTAAAATTCAGAGTCGTAAGCAGTGTTTCGATTAAGTGGGAGAAGAGATAAGTCAGCTACCCGATCGCTGCGGCTTCCCGTCTGGGGAAGTCGTGACTTTCGAATAGCTGAACTTGTAGAAAGGGAAACTTCGGACTTCATGAAAAGAATAAGAAACATTGTCCCTATATCCCGATAAATTCGGTCTTTTAATTGATCAGAATGCCTTGGACAAAAAGCAATGGCAAAGGATGCATCCCACATCCAAGGTATGTGAAAGCGGGCAACATACAGAGTAGCGCACGGGAAACGTCGCAGGTATATGGTTTAAACGAAAGCTTTCCGCTTTTGCTCGGCTCGAAATAAAAATCCAACCAGAAAACTGTAAAAAATAGTCACAAATATCATCACATTTCCGAGAATTCAATCATAAAAATAAAATAAGAGCAAATAATTCGTCCCCTGAGTACCAATGTGTTCTATATGCCAGTAGGCACATAGAACACATTGGAACTCAGGAGACGATATGTCAACAACATAGTATTTACTCGTTTCCTTAACGACCTAACGGATGTAACTCTATCTGTTGTCTTTTGCGATTATAAAAACAAAATAATTATCACGAATTTGGTCCAAGTGATTTTGGAGCTGAGAAATGCGTTCACAAATTTATTTCTACTATGTTTGTATTGTGTTTCAAACGGGACAGAAACGTTATTTCCGCCAATATGTATGGTATATGGAGATTTAATACCTGGATGTCTCATTTAAACACCTCGCCTGCGGCTCGGTGTTCAAATGAGACAAGTGATCGGTGTTTAAATGAGACATCCAGGTATTAAATCCCCAGATACCATACATGTTGGCGGAGATAACTTGTAATAACCCTGTCAGAAAGCTGTAATAGACCTGAGAACATTTTGTAATTATTTGTTTGGGTTTAATAAATAAAGAGGTTATTACTTGGTCAGTTCATATCGGACGAGATATCAGTCCTCGGTAACTTCACATCAAGTTTTTGACCGCAGGCTGATCTGAAGCTACCAGGGTTGATATCTGGGGAGATATGAAACTAATAATGAAAGTTATAACCTCTTAATCACTTTTTGTTGGCGTTCACTTGTGCTGTTACACTACTGTTGACTGGCATACTAGGCAGCACTACTGTATCCATTAGCCTTACTTCTACTATGCCCTGCGTGTGTGGAGTTGGCATGTTTAGGAGCTGAAAGTTGTTCGCCGTTGCTCGGTGGTTCTCTCCTGATACTCCGGCTTCCTCCAACCGTAAACCTGTCATAGTCATTATTAGCCATTGTGCAGAACTATGTGACCTGAAACACCAATAAATAAATAGAGGATATTCACGAAAATTTGATGAATTTCTTGTAGCCACGAACGAGATATTTTCGGTATTCATCAAATTTTCGTGAATTTTCTTTTTATTTAATGCTCTACGACTACAAACTCTCCAATTTGTGGCCTTTATTTGCCATTAAGGCGCAAAATTTATGTGCCGAACCGGCGTCCATACAAAAATTACAACAACCAAACTCCAACCATTGGAATGTGTGAATATCCGCACAAAAAAGTAGTCCCGTCTTATTTCTCCCCTAACTTTACGATTTACCAAGGCTGGCGAATTGAAATAATCGCAATGTGTTTCGAAGAAATAGAACAATAACAAAAAACACCACTTTCTTATTTTCAATAACAAGACACGTCATTTTATTTTTTTTGAACTCAATGCACTGAAGACGTGTGAAGTTGAACTGAAGAAATTTGAAAGTGATTTCGGCTTTTCGCTGGAAGGTGAATGAGAAAGTCAAACTTTGAAACCGCTGATTTAATGAATTGATTTAGTCAATGTCACTATCAATTATTCGAAATCGTTTGTATTTGGGACTCTGGAATTCATTACTGATGTGCTGACTCGTTTAAAGTACATGTGATTCGTCATCCGAACCTACGATGAAATATCGATTTCTAAATATCATTTTGATATTTCGTTTTGCCGACCGACAGGGGAATATGACTTAATTTTTCAGCGTGAATTGATGCCTGAGCATTAAATAAATAAATAATACTTCTACTATCTACTGCTGTTGCTGACAATCATCACAACTCAAATCACTCGCACTATTTCTGATACGGGTCCCACTGTCTGTTATCTTTGCGATTGATCCTAGCTTTTAATAATTTTAGGCTTACACCAATACAACTTTAACCCCTAACACAACAGTTTCTAGTGCTGGTGTCCTCTACATTTCTGTGGCGTTACAAGTTTCTGCCCGTACTGTCTCCTATCACGTCGCCATTGGATACTGCTACTAAGACCATATCGGGCAACTATATGAGTACAAATACAATCATTAATTACTATTTATGATGCTGTTATTTCATTAGCACGTGAATTTACTTGAGTAATAAAGCCCTAACTACTTAACCGGAGGTCCATTGGCAGAAACATTGCCTGTGTTTGCTGTGTGTAACCAGGAGAACCTGCCGTGCTCTGGATGCCATTCGACATGAGAGCGTTTATTGCTTTTATTTCTCCACTCCTAAGATGTTTCAAATGTAATTCTGTCCCTCGTATGTTTGATTCATGTCCACACGTAGCCCCAAACTGCTCGGACACTATTCGATAATGGTATCGGCTCTACGCTTCCCAGTGGTTCCAGTTTAGTTTGCAACTTCCTTTGGCGTTTGGATTGAGTTATTCACCAATCGGTTAGTATTAAAAGTCAGGGATTGGAAAGATCCAACACATTCTCGACTCGAAAGAGTAAACAAATTCAGGTCTCATTTCATTTATAAAGCTGAAAATGCCTGCTTTCACAAATTTTCCATGGCCGAAAATATTACGTACAGTAAAACTAGAAGTCCTGTCACGAAATGCGCACAAAGAGCACGTCGGTCTGCACGTTAAACTACGCGTCATTACCATTTTAAAGCTATCAAACCCTGTACATATGGCCTGTGCACAAGCAATGTTTCAGCCAATGGACCTCCGGGTAACCCGGAGGTGCATTGGTAGAAACATTGCCTGTGTTTGCTATGAGTAACCAGGAGAACTGGCACTGGATGCCATTCGATATGGCAATTGCGCGCAATTCCTACGCGCAATTAAGCCTAGATAAGCGCACAGTTTGCGACAGGACTTCTAGTTTTAACTGTACTCATATTACCCACCCACACTTATTCGCAGTTGTACATAATTAAATTATTTTCTGAAAAGTATCTGTCGGGTGTAATAACATCTCCCCACACAAAGAAATAGACAAGAGGTATGAGACTCACAAATCCGGAAGTGAGAGAAACCCTCTTTTCAGCTTTGGATAAGTTCGTGTTTCAGTCGATTCCTGGCAGGTGTATTATAATTCCGCATCACCTAGAGATGGGCAATATACCTAACAAACCGAACCGATACTGAAATCATGGGGACACGCAAAAAACGAACCGAACCAATCATTAAATACCGAAACCATCTATATTTTCAAATCTCCTACATTTGTTATTTATAAGGCCTTGTTGAGGTTTGAGAACAGCTGAAGTGTTCATTTCTATGAAAGATGTGACTGATTTTCTCCATCAGTTTTGTTAACCAATAAAGGACTGGGCAATCGTCCCGAATTCCCACTAGTCTAGACTACAACATGTACATGTCTAGTTGCTCAGCAGTGATTTCTAACCAAGGCTTGGCTGCCTCAACAGGCTATTGTCAGCCGAACCCCCTAATGATGCTAAGTTAAGGGCACATACTCCAAGAAAGCAAAATCCAGAAATTGACCTTTATTTATTTATTTATTGGTGTTTAAGGTCACATACTTCTGCACAATGGCTAAACATGACCACAACATGGAGATAAATTTAAGGTCAGTCAATTGTTTATACCCCATGTTATCTATTTTAGAGGACTCGCACCCCATCCCAAGCTTGATGACTGGGTCCTATTTTACAAGTGAAACCGAGCTTGTTTACCACAGTAAACAAGCACTGCATCACTTCCCGTGGTTCCTGCGGGGGATAAATTGGCCTTTAAAGGTTAAGGTGTGTTTGGAACAAATCACACAATTACTATAGATATGACTTTTGTTGGCAAAAGAATGCCAGCATTGAGCCCATTGGCTGTGAAATTTATGGCGCTGTGGTAGAATGATACAAGAAATACAAAGAACGACACACGCGTGTGAATGGGTTAATCGATATGGCACGAGTGCCAGCGCGGAAGGATAGAACAAGAGGCCGCAGGTTTATTACACACCTTCACTATTAACACAGACAACACATTTTATCGCCAAACAAATTTGCAAGGGGAACCAGTGTTAATATTTCGTCCCCTGAGTTGCAATGTGTTCTATGTGACTACTGGCACATAGAACACATTGGAACTCAGGGGACGATTTTCAGCTATCGCTAGCGATTCAAATTCTAATTGCGTTGCACGATTTGCAGAAAATTCCTGTGAAATTCCGCTTCTATTTACAAATAGTTCGTCAACGATTTCCGTTTTATTCTGTATTTTTCTTTTGTGAACTCCCCTTTGGTGCTACCAACAAATCTCAGTCAACTCAGGTACCGAATACCGAACCGATACCGCGGTACACCCCCCCCCCCCCCTCCAAAAGTACCAATACCGAACACAAAATTCTAATATCGCGACCCATTTCTAACATCACTTTGCCGCTCTATTTCTGGCTGTCCATTTTTCGAAAGTTGACAACCTTTATCTAACAATCATATGGATTTTGGCCTAAAAACACAAGAAACGGTACGCATCACATAATCACGATTCCGTATCATATAGACGACTCATTCTGATTCCGTATCATATAGACGACTCGTTTCCGGTAATCATAACAGGCGCATGAATATATCGTTTGTTTCCCAACACAAACGATATCGAAATTCGTTATTTTAATTATTTTCTTCCTACTTTTTTTTTTAAATTTAAACAAAACAAAATCACTTGACCCCTTTATTGGAACGGCTCGTTCCAATGAGGTGTCACATGATATGGCTTTGTTGAAATTTTTGTTAAAATTGCATCTGTCCGATTTGTATATTACGCGGGTGATTTTGGTAAACGGTTGAAAAATAAATTAGTTAAAAAGGCACTTATTTAAAACAATGATCCAGTTTGATGTTGCTTAGTTCCTGGAAAATTCTACGAATTCAGCTTCGCCTGCAACTTTCGGAACTAAGCAAGTCGAGGTTCATTAGGCGATTCAACCTAATCTGTGTTTTAACCCTTTACCTAACGTGAAAAGCAGACGACACTTGCAAAAAAAATTCTTGAATAACTAATTTTTTTCATTTTTTGTCTCAAAAACATAGGTTATGACCCCTCGTTGGAACGAGCTCGACGAGCTCGTTCCAACGAGGGGTCATAACCTATGTTTTTGAGACAAAAAATGAAAAAAATAGTGAAAATTAATTGGCGATTTTTGAGAATAGCGCTGGCCGGTTTTGGCCGTTACGTTGGGTATTTTCTCTTGGGAAATAAGGGTGCAATATTAAAATGATGTGGAAATTAGAATGTATCTGTAAGGATTTAATTGGTTAAGGGCTGCTTTTATTTTTTGTGGTCTGAGTTTGTTCATCAACATCTTTTTTATTACGAATTATTGCCCCGGCACTCTCCAATAATTTGCGATAAAGCAAATTTCTATAAACAAAATATTATTTGCGTTTGACTGAATATGGAACTTGAATGAGAAAAATGCTTGCTTTTGCACTGGTACCCTCATTTTTGAAAGCCCTCATAGTAGCTTCTAGATCTCTACCAGCTAACAGAAAAGAATTTTACCGTTCTCTCCCTGGGGATTTCAAAAGATCGGGTGAACATACTAACAAAATAAACAAGGGGAGGGGGGATGGTGTGTCTGTCCATTTTCTTTTTCAAAATAGCATGTCAAAACTAAATTCGTAAAGCATTTTCCCATTTCTCACATAAAAATTATCTTGTCTTGACATTCACCTTCCTTGTGACCTTAACTCCCAAAAGAAGTGCACAAGGCTGTACATAATTTGAATTAACGCCACCATCAGATTTTGGACTTTATAATCATTAATGATCATTATTTGCTAAATTCACGCCATCAGGAGCTGAATAATTGTCCTAATGTCTATCCGGTCGAGGATATCCAACAAACCTGCGTGTGGCCCGTTAACCCTTTGAACAAAAGAGGCCGTTTTTCCGACCAAGGCAAAAGCTACGTCATAGTGTCATTAAGTGGGATGGTGATAGGGTAAATGTGTGGTGTAGACCAATCAATATTGGCTGCCCGTTGAAAATATTTATTGGTCTAACCCCATATAATAAATATGGACTCTTCCAATTTCTGCCATTGAACTGACATGGAAGATACTACCAGTGTTCAAAGGGTTAAGAGAGAACTAGACTTCAAATACAACTCACAATCAACGAAAATCGTCTTCATGCACCCCCCCCCCCCCCACCCCCACCCACACACACACAGACACACTCGTCCCATTCTGGCGTTTTTTATCACCTGGATCTGTCCGTGGGAAACTGGCCCCTGCCCCTGAACTCTGCCTTTTAACCTTTATCACGCATTACTTCACTTTGGAGCTGACAGGTATTTGTTCACAGTAGGCCTATATACCACGGGAGATGACACTTTTTCTTGTATAGTACTATGCAAAGTCTGACATATCTATTTGTATGTTTTATATTGCTAGGTAGCCGATGGCTATTAAGTTACTGCAAGATACACGGGTCGTGTCCACTTGGTTTTGATTGTCATTTGGATAAAAGAAACGTACAGTGTTACGGAAAGTGTTTTGAACATTCAAACAACCACTTGAACTGTATCCATGGCGATTGCGTTATTGATCCTCCTTCCGGAAATGCTTCGTGCAGGTAAGTGCTTTCACCACAGAGATACTTGAACAATTTTAACAAAACACTGTTCTTATAGTTAGTAATTAGTTGGGGTATCGCTCCGTCGATTATTCCTTCCATCGATGGTTGTGCTCGAAATATATTTAAGGATGAGTCGGACGTCACTTGATGACGGCACTACTTTGTACGTAATGTACCGCGTGTAATTTCTATTTTGCTCATGCTTACTTACTTGCTATGCAGTGGCGGCACTACGGGGGTGGGGATCGGCATATACATATAAACATACTTTGGCCCCATTTGTCCATCCCCATCCACCCACACGCAACCTCGCATACATACACGGAGCATCGTTTTATTTTATCAAATTCTAATCTAGTGGTTGATTTATACTGCAGTGTGGGGTATATAGCATGGCGTTCACAGACGCCATTCACAGAGGGATTATTACTCATACAAAAGACGCCTAGGCTCGCCATGCCATATACTAGCGGAAGACTTAACGACCAATGAAATATCTCTTTAGCATTAACAGTTATCCAGAATGCAATGCTACAGATTTACAAACTGACTCATTTCTATTGTTGTAAGAGAAACTCCCCCAGCTCACTTTGCTAACTTGGATCTCCACTGTACTTCATACTTGCAGACAGATCTTCATGTTAAAGTTGCGCGATCGTACTCAACATTAGTGAAGATTTACTCCCAAAAGCCACCAGAACTGCTCATTATATTCAGATGGGGACAAGTCCGCAAATGTTCCTAACCCGCGCAGATGTCTACAGTATCTTAATGTAATCCAATGATCCTAAAATGCCATTTGCGGACTTGTCTCCTTTCAGGAAGAACCTTTATCATACATCCCCCACCCCCGCCCCTCTCATCATGGAACATTTTCTGGCGCCGGTACTGTAATGTTTATCGAATTCTCATTCGGAGGAAATACGTCCAGTCTAATGTGAGAATGTGAATTCAGTATAGTCAAAAGCCAGTGATTGCCAATTCCACTGGACCTCCGATCTGATGTAGGATGTTTTGTTCTATTATGGGATTAGGTGTCTTTCCAAGGGACATAACACAGTTACTGATGTTCAGGATCGAACCGTGGACCTTCGGTTTGAAGTACAATGTTCTAACCACTGAGCCATCGAGTTCCGGGGATCTGCCTCAGCTCAGAATCCTAAATAATGTCAGACAAAGTGAAAGGTATAATGTGTGTTACATAAGTTAGCATGTGTCCGAAGAAAGAACCAGATCTATTTAATTATTTATTAAGTTTTAACGACACTTTAACAGCCAAGGTCATACCGTGTCGGTGACAGTTTTTGGGGTTGAGGAAGCCTGAGTACCCTGAGAAAACCACCGAGTAACCATGAGCAGCTGCCAGCTCCCCAATATCGTAACTCCGCACTCCAACACAGGCAGGGTTAGATTGGTTGACGACATGCGCACCATCGACGTGCAGTACGCATTACTACACGGCGTCATCGTGCCCCCATGTGGACAATCGGGGTTAAGTGCCTTGCCCAAGGACACAGCGCGGGCGTCCGAATCGATCGCTCAGACGGTCACCGATCCAAGGACTAACCGGGCTCGACGTTGCTTAATTTCGGTGATCTGCCGAGAACCTGTTACCGCAACGCCACCGCGCCCCCTAGCCAGATCTAAACGCCCCCATTCTGAAATAACAGAACTTAAAATAATGTGTATTATTAAAGAACAAGTTCATGGACGAATTGATAGGAATTATTTTTCATACAGTCCCACCTGTCATTTTTGTATTATTGAACCTCTTTGATTGCCTGGACTACTTTTGCAACTAATAAATAAAAACAAAGGAAGAAAGTGGTCCACCCTGTCGCCTTTGAAGGTCAAGAGATAACAAGGTTATTATGGCCCCGCGAAGCTTCGAAATTCGATTCGTGTTGAAATAGTCCTGATGGTTTAATTCGATTCGTGTGACGTTGATTCGATATTTTTCAAATCGTCGTGATGTTCTCAAAAGTTACTCCATTTGATCCTTGCTTTGTCATTGGCTTTTCTGATCTGGGAACCCGATGTTAGAAGAGTTCAATGGGGTTCCTCTTCCGACACTACTTTATTCCATTTCCAGAATCTGATTTAGCTTTTTTATTGACCTGTCAAAACAGACATCATACAGCAAATAACATTGTTGTACAGTGATTGGTCATCTCGTCGAAGTACCTCCCTTCGGGTTGTTGTTGGAGTACGTAAACAACGTTCTTCGTGTTTGAACGATATACATGCCGCTAGAAAATAGTAGACTATGAGGCGATTACATCTAGAAACAAACGTAAGGATGCTTTGAAATGAAAAGAAAAAAAAAACAAACATGAAAATATTTGTGAACAATGTAGACCAAAAATAGAGCCCAAATAGAGCCAGTTATCACAAACGATAATGGCTGGGCAGGTAAAATGCTTCCTTAAATATTGGAGATACAAAAAGCCGAACATCATTTTCGAATTCTTTATTATTTTCACCTGGATTCAATGAAGAAAGATTGCTCAGATCACAAAACTTCGACATTCGGGACATTATGGAATATTATTTTATTTAATGTGATTTAATATGATTAGGTTAGCTCTTGGCATGATGGATTCGTAATTCAAATCTTTGGCAGAGAATTAACATAAACTAGGTATTTTGTACTCTGCCAAATACTCGCATAACGAATTTGCCATGCTAGAAAGCTAATCTAATCGCAGACCCATGCACCCTGTAAGACTTTTGTGGACAACTGTGATAGGGTAAATGAGGGTGTGTGCCCTGCCAAAGGCATGTATACCAAACTTCGCAGGGAAAACTGAAGCGGTACATTTTCATTGAAGGTGCTGGACGAACGCTACAGATATATATACAGGTGCTCTGTGTGATACCAAACGTGAGGAAGAAAATACTGGCAGTGCAACGATTACCATTATCAGTGTCTTTGCTGTTATATGCGTTGTTTTATTGTTAATTGTATTAGGAGTTGTGCTCTACAGATACAAAAAGCTAAAAGGCAAGGGGTAAGTATGTTACGTGTGCTTAACCCTTCAAATAAATAGAGGATATTCACGAAAATTTGATGAATACCGAAAATATCTCGTGAGTGGCTACAAAGAAATATGAGGATCTTCACGAGCGACGCAGTCGCGAGTGAAGATCCTCATATTTCTTGTAGCCACGAAATTTTCGTGAATTTTCTTTTTATTTAATGCTCTACGACTACAAACTCTCCAATTTGTGGCCTTTATTTGCCATTAAGGCGCAAAATTTATGTGCCGAACCGGCGTCCATACAAAAATTACAACAACCAAACTCCAACCATTGGAATGTGTGAATATGCGCACAAAAAGTAGTCCCGTCTTATTTCTCCCCTAACTTTACGATTTACCAAGGCTGGCGAATTGAAATAATCGCAATGTGTTTCGAAGAAATAGAACAATAACAAAAAACACCACTTTCTTATTTTCAATAACAAGACACGTCATTTTATTTTTTTTGAACTCAATGCACTGAAGACGTGTGAAGTTGAACTGAAGAAATTTGAAAGTGATTTCGGCTTTTCGCTGGAAGGTGAATGAGAAAGTCAAACTTTGAAACCGCTGATTTAATGAATTGATTTAGTCACTGTCACTATCAATTATTCGAATTCGTTTGTATTTGGGACTCTGGAATTCATTACTGATGTGCTGACTCGTTTAAAGTACATGTGATTCGTCATCCGAACCTACGATGAAATATCGATTTCTAAATATCATTTTGATATTTCGTTTTGCCGACCGACAGGGGAATATGACTTAATTTTTCAGCGTGAATTGATGCCTGAGCATTAAATAAAATGCGGTATCTGCCATGTCAGTTCAAAGGCAGCGTTGGGAAGAATCCATATTCATTACTTGGGGTTTCACCAATTAATACATTCAACGTCCAGCAGTGGGGCTGAACGTTGAATATATTGATTGTTCTACTCCACACAGTCACCTTGCAGCCACCCAACATAATGATATTACGGCGTATTTTGGTCCTGGTAGGAAAGCAGCCTCTCCGTTTCAAAGGGTTAATGTTGGCCTTTTTGGGGAGATCTTTGTTTATTACTGAACAAACAAGTCCAGTTAGGGACAATCAAATTCAGTGCACGTGATACGAAATTTCAGTAAGAAGGCTCTTCCAGAAACACAAGTAGTGTTTGCATCGTTCACTTGTTCACTTGAACATTTACCTAATGTAACTGCCATTTAGCGGCAAGCACAACTCAAGTAATGTGACAACTCGGCTTGACGACTGTAACTCACTGTTCTTTGGGTTGACAAACACCAACATATTAAAACTACAGCACATACAGAATTGTGCAGATCGAGTGGTCACAAGGAACAAAAAAACATGTCACATAACACCTGTCCTTTACGAATTGCATTGGCTGCCAGCATACCAGAGAATCGAATACAAACTGTGTCTGCTGGTCTTCAAGTGCCTTCATGGCCTTGCACCATGTTACAACTCTGAACTTCCGAATTGGTATGAACCTGCCATAACCCTAGGGTCCAGCAATGAAATTTTGCTTTCACGGCCAAGGGCGAAACAGAAGACTGCAGGTGACAGAGCGTTCTCTGTGGCTGCTCCCACTGTATGGAACTCGCTCCACGAAAGTATAAAAAACATTCAGACCCTAAGTTCATTTAACCCTTTACCCAACTTAACGGCCAAAACCGACCAGTGCTATTCTCAAAAATCGCCAATTAATTTTCATTATTTTTTTCATTTTTTGTCTCAAAAACATAGGTTATGACATCTCATTGGAACGAGCTCGTCGAGCTCGTTCCAATGAGGGGTCATAACCTATGTTTTTGAGACAAAAAATGAAACAAATTAGTTATTCAAAAAATTTGTTTACAAGTGTCGTCTGCCTTTCATGTTAGAAAAACGGTTAAGAAAAGAGTTAAAACACATCTCTTTCAACAGGCATTCTATTAGCAACTGTGAAGTCAAAGAGCTCTTTTGTGGATTTCAGGCTTATAATTTATTATTTTTATTATTATTATTATTATTGATGTTTTTTTTTTAAATTTCTAACTCAAAAACACATAACTTATGAACCCTTATTGGAACGAGCTCGCTGACTTTATAAGACATTTCTGAACCGAGTTCACTGAAAAAGATCTCAGCTGAAGTTTACGCCGGCTCAGATCGATTTTAGTGAACGAGTTCCAGAAAATTCATGTCAAGTCGTAACGAATTTGGGATTCCTTTTATCACATCACATGTGTAAAAGCTTTACCTAACGTAACTGAATAGCGACCAGCGCTGTTCACAAAGATCGCCATCTGAATTTGATAATGTTTTCAATTTTTGCCTGGAAAACATAGCTTATGACTCCTCAATGGAACGAGCTGATCGAGTTCGTTCTAATAAGTGGTCATAAACTATGTTTTTAATGAAAACAAATGTGAATTTTTTCATTCAGCAAATTTATTTATTTGTGTTTAAGGTCACATATTTCTGCACAATAGTTAAACTTGACTACGATAGTTTTACGGGTGGACGAAACCGTAGTACCCAGAAAGAACCACCGAGCAACGACGAGCAACTGTCACCTCCCCAACATACTAACTCCACACAAGCAGGGTTAGCATTAGTTGAAGACAGGTGCACCATCGACGTGCAGTACACCCGAGTACGCAACGTCACCGTGCCCCCACGTGGGCAATGAGGGTGAAGTGTCTTGCTCAAGGACATAACGCGGTTGCCTCAGGTGGGATTCGAACCGCGGACCTCCCGTCTTGCAGCCTGGAACTCTGCCAACTGAGCCACCGTGCCCACCTTCAATCAGTAAATAATTTTGTTAATGTCCTTTGCTAATCGTGTTTGGTACAGTACGACCGCCGCAGACTGGCCACATTCCACGGGTGAACAATGTTTCCATGGACGCACTAATATTAGATTCCAAAGACTAATTATAGGAATAATCATCAAACTTTTAATTAATTCATTAATTAAAATTTTGCTGATGATGATTTTTATTATTATGATGAACATCACTGTCGCAAATAGGGGTGACTGGCGTTCGTTGGAGATCCGGTGAAACGAACAAAAAATTGCCATGATTTATTTACAATAAATGACAATATTCAAATTTGATTCTGCAATGTCTGCAGGGTGTATGTGTCAAATGTTATGTCTACAAGCAACAGTCCAGTATATATTTCACAAATACTTTTCGCAGTCAAAATTAATTAACAATCGACCCTTCAAACCACGAAACAATAGCCGGAATGCGTCGAAAGCCCAGCAACCTTTACACGAAAATCTCAGGACAAACCAAGTTGAAAACCATTCACTTGTCCCACTGCTACCACACGGAGAAAATACACGCACTCACGTAATGCTACCACATAGAAAATATCCCCACTCACAAATTGAAACCATACAGAAAATCATGCAATATTGGAGATACTACCACACAGAATATTCCGCACCTTGAAGATGCTACCATACAGAAAATACCGTTCTTACCGAGATGCAACCACGAAGACCACGAAGAAAAATTTAACGACAGTGAGAAAAGTTCTGCATACAGTGTGCTGAAACCTGATGCATTATTGGACTGTACACCCTAAATGTAACATGTTTATATGCATGTCATGTGTATGCACGTATGGGCGTATACACTATAACCCTTGTTGCTTATAAAAGTCATGTGATCTGTCAAACTCCCAAACAGTCAATTTATGAGTCAACATTATGTCAATCTACAAACAACTTTCTATTTAATGACCACCAAAATCACTTAAGAGTCAAGATGCTAACTATAAAAGAACTGTACAGTTATCAGGAACTTATTCGTCACACATGGATACGACAGGAACAAATTCAGTTGGCTACTGGTATATTTCAAAGTATACCACTGTTGGAAATCAATAACTGGCTATTGGCTCTATTGTTCCATTGCTTTTATACATGAAAATAATACGGAATGTACCAAATTCCATGCATAAGTTCATCAGACGGACAGGCAAACTGACGTACGGGTGTACATCATCTAGACGCAAATAGCATCAAACGAATTCACAGTCTATATAATCATCACTGCAATTATCAACGATATTGTTACAGTTCGTAAAATATACATACATTGCTGATGTATGGGCGTACGCACACGAAAATTAACATCAGACTGTTCATCAAGAGTTCTGCATACTCACAGATCATTTTCACGTCTACGTGAAGCAATATTACCCGTCATCCACAGATACTAGTTACCACTCCGCGTATATATAAATATAGTCTTCTACATGTCCATTTTATGTTCAATACTTTCAAACTCAAAACGTGTATTTTGTCTGTTTTTGCATACTAGACATTTTGCTTTCACAAATATAGACCTTTTCACTGTATCACAACTCGACGCAATGCCTCAATATGAAACGACTGGACACTGCCAACGCAGTGAAGAACACCCTCAGTAAATTAACGAAATTCTCGCGATAGGCTGACCACACACGGGACCAAAAGAAAATCTACCCAGACCGAACAATCAAACAACATCCAAACAATCTGGAGAATCGACTGATGCCAACAAAATCACAGCTGACATTAATCCTTTTTGATAGTACACCATACACTTTCACACTAATATACTACTCAAAGTTTGCCAAGCACCAAGTATATCCAACTACCTGATTTACGTTTTAGTTGAAATATTGTAATGAAAAGTGTATATATTTTTTTATTTAATTATATCTTTAATGATTTAAGTACAGAAATTAAGATTTTATTTGTGTTTGACATTATTTTTTAGCCTTTGAAAACGATAACCATGGAAAATGGATATTATTGGTAAAAGAGGAATTTTTTCAATTTGCCAAAAAGTTGACGGAGCGAACTGGTATGGGTTCAATATCGAGTATGAGACCCATTACTGTTAATTACAGCTTGGCAACGCCTTCTCGTGCCCCCATTCAGGTTCCTGGTGGTCCTTTCTGGGATGTTGTTCCATTCTTGGACCAGCATGGCACCAAGCTCCTGGACACTTCTTGGCTGTACTGGACGGGCTGAAATTGCAAGCTGCAACTCATTCCAGACATGTTCGATTGGATTGAGGTCAGGGGATCTTGCTGGCCAGTCCATTCGCCCAATCCCCTCCCTCTGTCGGTACTCCCCGATAGCATGGGCAACATGAGGACGGGTATTATCGTCCATCAGAATGAATCTATCACCCACTGCACCTGCATACAATCTGGCGTGGGCATCCAGGATCTCATCAATTTAACCTTGTGCAGCCGATGTACCACGTTCAAGAACACGGAGATCTGTACGTCCATCCCTGCTGAAGCTGCCCAGGCCATGATTGACCCTCCACCATAGTGGTCATGCTCAGCAATTTTGGCTGCATGCATCGCTCTCCTTGTCTTCTGCATACCCTAGAATGCCTATCTGTGTGGTCTAGGCAGTGCCTTGACTCATCTGCAAAAAGGACAGGTCGCCATTCTTCTCTGGTCCATCCAGCATGGTCCATGGCCCATTCACATCATGCCTGGTGGTGGTTCGGGGACAGCGGATTGCGAATACACGGTCTTCGCGATCGGAGACCACCTTCGTGCAACCTTGCCCGGATAGTCTGCGTCGAAACATTTACACCGGATGCATTCTGAAGGTCACTGCGAAGCTGGGTTGCTGTGGCAAAGCGGTTCTTATGGGCCTGAATGATCAAAAACCGGTCTTCAGCTGCAGATGTTGCCCTGTCTCTGCCACCACCATGTCGTCTTACTGGTGTGCCATACTGCTGAAATCTTCCCTGGCTCTGGTGGTCACCGTATGGTGCACACCAAGGGTTTCACCAACCTGACGATGGGCAGCCCCTTCCTCCACCATCCCTACAGCCCGCCACATATCTGCTTCAGACAAATGTCTTCTTACATTTGCATTTGCCATACGCAAGCATTAAATCACAAGGGTTTGTGTTGAAATGAAGATTGAATACCCTACAAATGTCATGTACATGTTGACAGTACACGAACACATCATGCAAATCAAGGGATACGTGCTTTCCATGACTGTCACGAAAAGTCTGCCTGTCAAGAGAGCTAATGTAAACACTGGGGACCATCTCAATACATTCCTCAATCATATCCACCATAAATATCGCAAATAAGTTACAAGCAAATTTCACAATTATGTGTCAAATATTTGGTGCTTAGCAAACTTTGAGTAGTATATATACATTTATTTTGTGACACTCACTGCACACGTGTGGATTACAACCCGCTTATGACGACTGTCCTGTAAGCAGTTTATGAAATAAAGTACTTTAAAAAATGGACGATTGATTCAGTTCTGCTTCCGAAACCAACTCACTGTCAAATGTCCCGACGTAACGTTGTCTTCTGACGTCACGTTCTTATTAGACGTGCTGCGGACGATATTTCTGTAATGAGATATCTGACACTTTTATGGCGTAGAACCGGTCCAGCACTTAAATACTCCATCGTCTATTTTTACATTCAATCAGCTGGAATATTTCAGTTGGTTCGCTTTTTGGAAGTTTATTTAATATTTATTGGTGTTTAAGGTCACATACTTATGCACAATGGCTAATCGTGACCGTGACAGTTTTACGGGTGGAGGAAGTCGGAGTACCCGGAGAGAACCACCGAGCAACGACGAGCAGCTGTCAGCTCTCCAACATCGTAACTCCGAACTCTGCACCGCAGCGCAGGCAGGGTTAGATTGGTTGAAGACATGCGCACCATCGACGTGCAGTACGCCTCAGTACACAGCGTCATCGTGCCCCCATGTAGGCAATCGGGGTGAAGTGTCTTGCCCAAGGACACAACGCGGTTGGCGCAGGTGGGATTCGAACCGAGGACCTCTCGGCTTGCAGCCTGCACCTCTACCAACTGAGCCACCGCGCCCCTTTTGGAAGTTTCCATCCGATTGAAACTAAAACATTTATAAACATTTATTTTCGATGAAGCAACGCAAGAATTTTTCTCGATTGAGAACTTATTTGGCCGAATCTATAATGACGTTACAATACTGTAGGACTTGTTTTTAAACTAAATACTTATGAATGAAGACTCATCACGGCTGTAGTTTTATGATTACGCCGTGTAGTTCTATCAATTATGTTAGAACTAAAGAATTAGTGAAGGTAATATCTCCAACTGGGGCACGAAAGGATATCTGTTTGGATTTATGTATAAAGGGACATCACACTAAATCAACGGTAGTCTCTCCGCAATACTCAAGTTGGTTGTATAATATATCAAAGCAAGAGCAACGCGAAGCCATATTGGATTGGCTTGCTGGACCAGAATCGAAAGGAATCGTTGCCAGGTTATCCACAAGGTACACCTAAAATTATAATTTGATCAAATAAGCGGTTCTTTGGTATTTGACGTAAACCAAAGTTAACGAACGGGCGAATGGACGGACGGACATGGTGAAGACATTATGCCACCGAAAATGGGTCTATAGTGGAGTATGTACATTTACTACAATTATAGTCGAAATACTACTAAATAATGACACTGAGTCTCACTTGAATATCAGACTTAGGTCAGCAATATTCAGTAATTGCCTCACTGGCCACAAACGCTGACCAATCCAAGAATGTCTGCCTGTTTGCATATATTTGTCTTATCAAAACAAACGTAACCCTTTGCCCAAGGTAACGGCAGAAATCTTTCAGTGCGATGGGCAAAAATTCGACATTCGATTTTCATTATTTTAATCATTTCTGAACCAAAGACATTGCTTATGACGCCTCATTCGAACGAACTTGTTGAGATCGTTCCAGTGAGGGTTCATAAGCTGTGCGTTTGATGTAAAAAGATGAAAAAAATTATGTATTCAAGAATTTTGTTTGCAACTGTCGTTTGACTTTCGTGTTAGGTAAATATAAGCATCACTTCTCTGACTCCAGTCTTTGAAAAAACTCCAGAGCTAGAATAATACGAGGACCAGTCCTGTACCACCACACTTCTCATAATTATATACTCTGTGATTGAGCACATTTCAACATTAACAGAAAGATCCATACTCTTTCTTATAACTCCCACGGTTACATTCGGAAGCTCTGTGGTATCTGCCCTCATCTATCTTATCCTAACATTAAATTAACGTTAGTCTGCGCGCAAACTTCGCGAAAAGTGGGTGAGTAATAGTTACCAACCAAGCTGGAGGGATTTATGCATTTGAACAACCCGACCGCATGCGATGAGTGACGTTGAGCCGAGTAGTGGCGAGGTGTTACAGCACGCTGGCAGGTTGTTCAAATTCATGAATACCGACAGCTAGGTTGGTAACTGACTTACATACTGTTTTTTTGGTCGGTCAATATTTATTTATTTATTGGGGTTTAACGACACATTCGACAGGCAGGGTCACCTCGTGCCAATCACTTTTACAGTTTAAGGAAGCCGGAGTACACAGAGAGAACCACCGAGCAACGGGGAGCAACTGCCAGTCTCCCCAACGTACTATCTCCACACAAGCAGAGTTAGCATTGGTTGAAGACAAGTGCACCATCGACGTTCAGAACGCTTTAGTACACAGCGCCGCCGTGCCCTGGTGCGGGCAATCGGGATGACGTGCATTGCCCAAGGACACAACGCAGTTATCCCTGGCAGGATCGAACCGTAGACCTTTCAATTTGAAGTACAATTCCGTAACCACTGAACTACTGAGCCACCACGTCCCCTTGTTCAAGCAATAAAACCTACGGACTCGGGTATACTCAGTATACGAGAGGTATCAAATGACGTCACTTGAACACTATGCCCATTGTTCTTTCAGGTATTTCAAGTTGGTTGCTAAGACAAAAGAGGCAGGGTGTAAACTAACAGCCCAGAACAGCGTCGGATACCTTAGACGGGTGGCCCGAGAGCTTGAGTGACCTTTTAATAATTATAATTAGACTTGATCACGTTCGATATTTTGCGATCAGTACAGTAAATTATGTTTCAGGTATGATTCATTGAAGATGGGACTAGTGGATCCTAGATCGGAAGAGGCAAACCACTGGGGTACTGACTTAATGGTAAGTAAATGCAGCGTGGAAAACTAACACTTTATACTTTAGTAAGATTATTTTTTAACACTATTTCTTTAATTTATGATAAAAAGGTTTGGCGAACAGAAAAGACCTGTCCTAACGCCTCACCTATGCATGTAGCAGTACTTTACAATTTTTAGTCCTGGTGCAACAGTGCCAAAAAATAATCTACATGTATAAATGAAATCACTTTAAATAAATAAATAAATGAATAAACAAATATTGCTTTCGAGATGAGTTAGTGAAACGATTTGGTGAATATTTCAGAAAACGGTTGGTGAAACGGGTTGGTGAATAATTAGAGAAAACGGAGTGGTGAAACGGGTTGGTGAATAATTACTTTTACTTAGAAAGTAACTATTTACCACCTGTTTCACCAAGTAACAGATTCATGAGAATATTGGGCTGGGTGGGAATTGTTTTAAAACGTATACTTTTCCTGCACGACGAGCGAATCAAAAATCTTGCGAGTTCCACAAGACAATTGACTTGGCCTGAAGACAAATATATAATTGTTGTCTACATGTCCTAGCGTCTCGCTATATTATGAGCTTAATATTGATATCCCATACATTGTTTTTAGATTATAGAATACTATATCCAGGTACGTACCCAGGATTCTATAATAGAGGGTACCCTAGCCATTTGTTTTCTTTTGGGGTTGGGGGAAGATATTTAGAAGACCGTTGTGTGAGGTTTCGGAGCTCTCACCACGTCCTAACTAGGACCCTCTTGTCATTGACCCCTCCTCCCACTTCCCTTCAGAGGCAACCATCGGGGGGGGGGCTTAGTTAAGACTAACCCCCATCTCCACCCCCCCCCCCACACACCCGTTAAAATGTTGCAAAATTTTAGTGCTCTAAGGGCGAATTTGAGGCATTTGTAGCGTGTATAACCGCTATATTGAAGACCATGTTGGGGCTCTAAGTTGTGTGAACTTGCAATGGGCCAATGTTTGGGGGGGGGGGGGGGGTTGGGGGGGGTGCTTATGCTTTACACTTAGAACATTTAAATAAATTTTGATATTTGATATGCTGCTTCTTATTAATAGTATCTTGGACACATTCAAAAGACCACGGTGGTTATGATTTCGTCGCCTGGGTGCTAGAATGCCCGATGTTCCCTATGGGACATAGGACATTCTAGCACTCAGGCGATGATTTGTTGGTAATTGAGAGATTGGTAACTGATGTTGTCTGCTCATCAGTATCAAATGTTGATGTTTGTGCAATAATTTGAAAAGTAGTCGTCAGATTTTGATAAATTTCCGAGTACTGCTTCACAAGTTTATTGACGGCGTCTTTGACTCGAAAGAATGAGATATCAAATAGAGTTTCGTCAATGTGTCTATCCATCCAACTTTTATTTTCCCGCCACCTTAACGGGTGATGCAACCGTAATCCATCCCTGCGTCACACTTCCTTGTCCAGACATTTCCTTCAAAACTGCCGATGAATGTTGTGTATACTTCATGTAAAAATGGATAAGCGTGCAGTTGAGTTGCACATATCAATACGGTATTTTTGGTATTTGACATTGGTGAAAACATGACTTTCCATTGAAAGCGTTTTCCAAAGACAGCACCCTGAACATTACAATAAACTGCTGCGATACTTTGTTGGAAGTATCTACATGAAGTTTTTCTCCGCTCTTTGCATTGACTCTTTTTTGCGGAGTTATATACCGTTAATGGGTTTTTTAACTTTGATTTTTGTACGAATTTCCCCAAAGATTTTGCTGCTATATTTGGTAGAAAGTATCATTAGGATGCACAGCTGCTCATGTCCCTTTTGTGATTTTGTTTTTGCATTTTATCAGTGGCGTGCATAATCTTTCACTACGGGGAAAGGCAAGCTCAAAATTCCTCACAAACTGATAACATTTTTCGAAAGATTTTAGATTGAGCAAACAAATTTCTACCTCATTCGAAACAGTTTACTTATTGAAAATTCAGTTTAAAACCCTTTGTTTTAGCCACGATATCAAAAAATGTTTCTTCTATTTTTCTGTATTTTACCAATACCTTGCTTAGACAAAAATTCCGATGTGGCGAAAATTTTCCGGCAAAATTATATTTGGGTTCGGCCCAATAACCCCCCCCCCCCCCTCCCCCCCCCCTCTTCTACCTATCTTCTCTGCAGTTTATACAGTCAACTGTTTCTCAACCTCTTAACCAGACATTTACACAACAAATATGAAGACTGGTAACAGTGAACTCTCCTGAAATTGGCGAGCAAGGAAAAACCGTCTTTGAATGAAATTAAATTGGTAACACTGACATCAAGTCTCTTATGATGATAACTCTATTAATATAACCATTCTAGCCGAACCACTCAGCGCTGCTGGTGTAGGATATGTGCTGTACTCAATAAAGACGTCCTTTTACCATTTATCCAAAGTAACGGCCAAAATCGACCGGCGCTATTCACAAAAATTACCATTAAAAATTACATTATTTTTTTAATTATTTATCTCAAAAACTTAGCTTATGACCCCCTCATTTCAGCGAGTGAAAAAATAGTTATTCAAGAATTTCATTTGCAAGTGTCGTTCGCCTTTCCTGTTAGGTAAAGGGTTAAACACAGCCCTCGTTTTCTCGGAAATGCAGTTGAATTTTTACTTGCAGTAAGTAAATTAGTTGAATCCCTTGATGTCCGTATGGACGTGAATACCCGGGAAACCCTCAGATTGCGCTAAACCCCATATTGGCGTAATCGGAGGAAATCGAATCTCAGTCTCTGTTACTTCTTGGATGAAATTACCCTGAAAGCCACATTATAGCTCCAGAGCTAAAAAAATGTAGGGGACGTGACAACCGTTACTTATTCCCAGTTCCTTATTCGACATTCGTTATCAACCGATAAAATCGGTTGAGAACGAATGTCGATAAGGAACTGGGAATAAGTAATGGTTGTCACGTCAGTAAAAATGTGAGAATCAAAGGGAGCAAAGGCACAGTTGCTTTGATATACACCTGGAACTTAGTTAAGTACACGCTGTTTGTTTGGGATTTTTTTGCAGTGGTGTTAAAAGAAACTGTCATTACATTCATGCTATCCTTCAGATGGTCAAAAGTGATTGTTTGTGGAAAGAATGGTCTATTGACAAATGAAAGACAACATAGTGATGAAAATATGCAGTATTTTAATGGTGCTAATTACACATATCTGTCACTAATGTTTTTGGTGGAAAAATGTTCTCTCAACATGTATGGTGCAAAAACGGTCCATAATGATACAATGCCGGTAATTACTGACAAAAAAAATGTAAGTTGTGATCTCCTGAACGCAATAGCAGTATCTGACTTCAGTAGCGAGTGTATCCACCATGTGCCCGGATGACAGCCTGAATCCTCCTTCTAATGCTACCAATGAGCCGTCTGATACGGTCCAGGGGCAACTGCTGCCACTTCTCATGCAATGCAGCTTCCAAATCTGCCAAATTATGTATAGGCGGATCCCTCGCTTGTACACGACGTCCAAGAAAGTCCCGGGTGTGCTTTATGGGATTCAAATCGGGGCTCATTGTAGGCCAAGGTAGTGTTATAATAGCGTTGATCCGAAAGAATGCTCCCACGGTATGGGATCGATGTGGCCTTGCATTGTCGTCCATGAATACAGGGCGAGTACCCAACAGGTGGTTGTCAAAATGAGGCACGACAACCGGTTTGAGAATGTCCCAGATGTGATGATGCTCATTGAGATTCCCACGTACAGTCACCATATCAATTTTACAATTATGAGAGAGGCAACCCCAGATCATTACTGATCCTCCACCATAAGGAACAGTAATGTTCCTGGGCACGTAAGCAGTATTTCTATGCCTCCATACTCTCATGCGACCATTTGTGACGTGAAGCAGGAACCTACTCTCGTCTGACCAATGGACTCTCCCCTACGTTCTGAGATTCCATTGTTGTCGTACCGTACACCAATTCATACGTCGTCTTTGATGCTGATTGGACAGAGCTAGACGCTTGGTGACGGAGAAGGAGTGCCAGTGAATTGATTGTGACAACTGCCCTTCTTCAACATCGTTAACAGTTTCAACACGCTTTCAAATTTCAAATATTGTTGCATGACCTAGTCACAATATAATATTCAGTATAGTTTAACTTGCTATTATTGTGTATTAAGACTACCATATGCGCCATTGGTAACTTAAAAAGATTTTGGAAAATTGACAAATATAATTTTCAACTGATTTTTAATTGAGAATTAGGCAAAAATAAACCAAAATTAAATACACCATACAAATAAGGTTAGTACTTGGAGTCACTTGTGGAATCAAACATGCAGACTCCTGCCAGAATCAAGTAAAAACAGGAGTGGTATCTAGCCTATCATTGATCTTGAACGCTCAAAAATGTAGATTTACTATGTCTGATCAGTCCGGTGTGAGGCGAGCTATTAACCATTGTTTTGAAGTCATTAATAAATGACAGTGCCATTCAAAATCGTGTTATTACTTGGTCATCGTTATACCTTCAACATATAACACCAAACAAAATTATCAATTTTGCCGACAAGCCGCCTCGAGCCTTGAACTTTATTACATAAATACGCACATTAACCTGCATACACTGAGTGATGTGTGCACACATAACAATCTATGTAAAATTTACATGAATTACATTTATTCCCTATCACTGTTAATAAAAGCTCGCACAGGAAAAACCAGGGATAAAACTTTTTAAACTCATTACTGAGTGAAATACTCTGGAAACCTGTATCCCAACGCTATGCAATTATCAACTCAAGGGCGGTGGGGGACGTACGCCTGACATATCGTTCATAGAAAGAAATCAAAATTATTAATCATTTCTCCAGAAGCTTTGATGTGTTCAAGACGAGAACTTGGCTTGAACTGAATATAACCGCCAGTTCCTAAATCGAAAAACGACGTGACCTTCACGCGTTTGCCAACCTGCCTCAAGTTATCCGTGTGATAACGGTACCCCGATGACAAAGTTTTCCCGCTATTCGAACGAAACTCGGGAAAAAATTATTGTAGTATCTATAATAATAGTATTTCACTTTTGCCGACATCAGTAGATATTTTCACGAGGAGAATTGTTTGAATTTTTGCAAACCCCTTTACCCCAGTAAGGGTCGATTGAGCGTCAATCCTGGGATATGCCTAAGCTGTGACCCGCCACTGATTTTAGTTAATTGTAACAGTTTTTACTCTGATTTTTTGTACTTCTTTCAGGACTCTGATGCTGGCCACAGTAATTCTCAATACGACAGTTTGGGTGAAACGACAGGGCACAATGCAAGCAGTAAATTGCGGGTCACGAAATCCGGTGCAAAGGTACATCTTCGAATATAACAAAAATGGGAAAATAGGCTTCAAGAAAACATATCCCCGTACCTGGAAAACTGAAGCGTTCAACTGCCTATCTGGGATCTACCGTCACCCTATTCTTCCCATATCCCAAACAAAACAAACAGTTTTAACAAGAGCTGTCAGCAAGGCCAAGCTAACCGCGATCAACGAACGAACGCGCTGGAGATTAGCTCCAATAACAGTGCATCTCTAAGAACTCTTTCCTAATTTCCCCACAAACAGCCCACCATCTCTCCTCTCCAGATTTTTATTATTATTTCCTTTGACAAATAAATACACTAAATGATTCTATCAATAAACACATCTCTGAATGAAGGACACACATGCAAGTTAGTACTAGGAGAACGATTGATCGTTCCAAATTAGTGGGACCTAGTGGTGACTTAGGAAGTGAAGTCATAGTCGCGTGACTATGCATGTCCCCATGCAGGTTGTCGTGGTAGCCCTCGTGAGCGGACATGTGACGTCATCACCATCGTCATACGTGGTTTCAGTGAGCATTCGCAGCGCGTTTTAGTATGATTCCCGTTTCCATCGTCCATTTTGTTTACTAGAGGCCACCATCTTGGTTGCGGTGGTGGCACGTGGTTGCCATGTAACTGAAAGTTCTCCAATAGTTTTCTAATGGGACCAGAAAATCACCAAAACCAACGCCAAATCACTGAAGCGGACATTATTGTGACTCGAATGTTTCCATTAGCTTGTTAGTTTGAATAGCACGTTGTGCTATAGGATCTTACATAGTGTGGGGGCTCTGTTCCATTCGATCGGTGAACATCGAATCACCAAAATCAAGCCGACAACTTAGCTAGACCTCAAGAATTCCTGGTTTGTCCATTCCTGCTTTGGTGGCACTTTTTTATTTTGACGGCTTTCAACAGTATGGGGGTGTCTCCAAAGGGTCCATGTTTCATAAGGCCGGAGTATGCTGCTCCAGTAGCACAGAAAAATATTTCAGTTGGACCAGTTTTAGCTTATCCGTTACTATTTTCAGCTTTTCTTGTTTGTTCTGATAGTTCTAACCCTATTCCGGACATTCTGGTTCTTGATCCGAACATCGTAAGACACGTTTCATCACTGCGGATGCCAAATATTGAACTGATTGTTCACCGCACTGTCCCAAAGAAACATGTTTTGAACGAGCCCAAACCCTTGGAACACTTAAAAGTGAGGCAGAACAGGGACCCGAGCGACCAAGCTACTTCAGAACCGGATAGACAAATGAGAGAGGTCATAGAATCTCTTATCATACTTAAGTACATCCAAATCCCACAAGGATACAGAGAATTCCACAAAAGCTTCACAACCATTAGCGATAAAATGCAGAACCAATGCGGATGACAACGAAGAGAACGGAGATCGATGAGACGTGAAGACAATGAAGATTGAAATGAACAGAACGAAGACAGTGATAACAGAATGGACGAGAAATGAACACAACGAAGAATGAAATGAACAGTAATAAGGCAGTGAAGTCTGAAGGCAAGAAAACTGACCACCACGAAAATTGAAATGAACTGAACAGAACGAAGGTAGAAGATAAACAGGACGACACGCGTACGTGAATGGGTTAATCGATATGGCACGAGAGTAGTATGTCAGGGGCTTTTGGGGCATCATCTGGGGGATTCAGATTCAGATTCTTTATTCACGGTAAACATACATGTAAAATGGTTACAAATAAACATATTGCACAAATGTAATGAGAAGTATACCGTGGGAAGTGGCTGTCTACCTGCCACGCCCTGGAAGAAGATGGGGTGATTGCAAACAGACTGTGATTGAAAGAATGAACTGAGAGCCAATTATGTGACACATGATGGAGAATGACGATCGAATCATTACTTTTCTGAGATTAGAGTATAAGTGTTTCATTTTCGCCAGCGGAAAGACGGTGATTCAAGGTAGGCAAGAAGCAACCTGCCTATAGGACTCCCTCCACTACTTATCATAACACATGAGGGCGGCAACAAGTCCCATTGTGAAGTTCGTATCGTTTAGACTGCGATAAGGAGGTTGGTCATGATGTTTGGGCGTGGTGTCTAAGTAAGCTGCATCATCATCGTAGGATGACGAATGTTATGATTTATTTGTTTAGACTTTTATTTGCAAGTTCTTAATTGTATCCATATAGTATTTTACATAGCACCACTGTAAGGAGGAAGCGCGACAGGTTGCACAAGACGGGGATTCCAGATTTAGACGCGGACCACGACTTTGACAATTTACGAAGTTTACGATGTGCAACCAGGGGAGTAGGGATTGTTGCAGCTGACATATCTGGAATATGAGGAAATGAATGTGGAAGTTGACTTGTTCATAAGCATGCTTCTGTCGCTAATATTTCGAGTTGTGACGTCCAGAGCATTCCATAGTTTCGGGAAGGAGTATAAAGGAAATTTATCCAGAGTTTGGGTCCGTGTTTTTTCTATGTATAGGAGACCTGACTGTCTAGTTCTCCTACCAGATGGATTGTCAGTAATTTTAAATATGTCATTGAAAGACACCGGTAATCTGCCGTTCTGCCAGTCAAACACGAACAGTAGTGCATGTAGCCTAAACAAATCATCAACCTTGAGTATTTGGTTTTCTTTAAACAGGGGATCTGTATGAGAATTGTACTTTTTGTTATTAATTATTCGTATTGAACGTTTTTGCAGGACAGCTAGTTTTTTGATAGCTCTTGAGTTGCCCGACGCCTGGATTCCGTATACCAAATGGCTATGTATGAGGGCGTAATACAATGTTTTCAGAGCTCCGTGGGGGAGGATATTTTTAACTTTGTTTAGACTATAGTTTGCGCGTGCTATTTTCGAGCATAATCGGGATATGTGAGCCTTGTAGGATAAATGTTCATCAATGCTAATTCCCAAGAATTTAACAGATTTTTCTGTTTCGGTGGCCCCGACCCTGTTAATGTTTTGGTTATTTATTTTTACCTCTTGACAAAGATTATTGTTCCTACCTTTATTTGGATTAAGTATGATGTACGAGGTTTTCTTAGCATTCAGCATTAACTGGTTCACAGAGCACCATTCGAATAGTTTCTTGGGATCTCATCGGGGGATCTCATGTGACGTTACAGACACGTGACTCGGTGGCGCCATGTTGTGTTGTTATGCTAACCCGCGTGAGCGGCCATTTTGTGACGTCATCTCCATAGTGATACGTTGTGTTAGTGCGCATATGCAGCGCGTGTTGATAGGGTGGTACGTGTTTCCGTCGTCCATTTTGTATACTGGAGACCGCCATCTTAGTTTCTATGGCAGCACGTGGTTGCTATGTGATCCAAAAGCCTACAATCGGGAAATTACTCCTATTCAAACGAACACACCCTCCGAACATACCCCTGTCTTGGTGTAGACCTTTGGATCACATAGCAACCACGTGCTACTAAAGAAACCAAGATGGCGGCCTCCAGAGTACAAAATGGACGACGGAAACAGGTATCACCCTAGCAACACGCGCTGCGCATGCGCACTAACACCACGTATCACTATGGAGATGACTCCATAAGATGGCCGCTCATAACAACACAACATGGCGCCACTGGGTCACGTGACTATGACGTCACATGAGATCCCCCGATGAGATCCGCCAAATAATGCCCCAAAAGCTCCTGACATACTACTCACGAGTGCCAGCGCGGAAGGATGGAACGAGAGGCTAAAGAACCAATTCACACACGCGTGTCATTCTGTGTTTATTACACGCATTCACGTCTATAAAGAACAATTATTAGAAGGACACTCAGCAATTCATTTGGCAACTATCACCGATGTTAATATTTCGTCCCCTGATTTCCAATGTGTTCTACTGGCACATAAAACACATTTGAACTCAGGGCATGATTTTTAGTCATCGCTAGCGATTCAAATTGTAATTTCGGTGTACGATTTGTAGAAAATTCCAGTTTCGCTTCTTTATAAATATAGTTTGTCAACGATTTCCGTTCGGCACATGTGTGCGGAACAGATTTTCATTTTCAAACAGTGCACAGTGAGCTCAATAAAATTTTGAACTATGACAAAATGTTCTTGCTTTTTATATAAGAAGGGGAATACCCTCATGAGATAATACAAAATTATACAAAATTACGGAATCTCACTTTACAGAGTCGGCTAGGAAGCCCACATGCGGAATCCCTTCTATAGTCTGTCCATGACTATAGAATCTTTTTTTGGCATCGTATGTGCCTACATGCGATATGTTTTTGTGACACATCACATAAGCACATCTTGATACGATCAACAGGCCGTTTCTTATGTGTGAGGCACCCTGACATGCACTGGGTTAAGGAACTATATAGAATGATACGGGCTTAGATAGATGGAGAAAACTGACTGGACGAGGAAGGGTCGATACAGGACCAGAGAAAGCTAGTAATCCTGCAAGGCTGGTAGAATACGATAGTATTGAGTGACTACAGTGGAAGCTGACCATAGGACAGATGGGAGTGACTGTGGACAAGCCAATAGTACAGTACAGTACAGTCGCAGTGGAATGGTCGTAACCCACGTGTGGTCAATGATGTCAACGCATGCGTTTACCAGGCAAAAAAAAATATCAGCATCAAAATTTTAATTAATGAAGCACCGGGTTGTCCTATAATCAGTGTTTGGAATCTAATATTATTGCTTCCGTGGAAATATTGCCCATGCATGTAAAGTGATCAGTCTACGGTGTGTACTGTAGTAGGCCTGAAGCTATGAAAGCCGTGGTGTGATCTAGAATGTAGAGGGCAAACATGTACTAGGGCCCAAATAGATATCCTCCGATAAATATCCTCTATTATGTATTCTCCAATTGGTATCCCGCAGTAGTTCATTACCATGTCATACGTAACCTCCAATGCCCCGATGAGGATAAGAGGGATGATAGATTACTGCTCATCGCGGGATTTTCTCGTGGCCACCAAGGCTTTATACGACAAAAGTGAGGTGCCGAAGGCGAGTTCTCTATTAGTTATTGGATACGGAAGAGGTGTGCAACTGGAAGTGCAATTTAAATACCCAGATGAGGATAATAGGGAATTGAGGTTGGATCACATCGATGGATTTCCCCATGGCCCTCATGGCCACATACGTTAGAAAAGGGGCATCGAAGACCAGTCGTTTGTTAGTTAGGGGTGCTGGAAGTAGGATTCCGTGGAAAGTGGCCGTTAAATACAATACTCAGATAGGAGGGGTGGTAGATTATAACTCTCTGATGAATTTCCTCGCGGCCTCATATGACGGAAAATGTGTGCCGATGGCCAGTCGTCTGTTAGTCAGGAGTGCTGCTAATGGGGTGCCACGGAACTTGGCGGTTAAGTAAAGTGATCTGATTGGACGATACGACTAAATAAAACATGTCAAGGGTGTTCGGTTCAAGAAAAAGAATGCACGGAACGACTGCAGTTACCGAAAATGATCACAAAACTGTCTTCAAGGCTGTTTATCAGCCTAAAAATCTCACATTATCCACATCCCAAGCATCTCCGATGTTCCACTACCAATAACATATTCTGTATTTCCAGAAAATTCTCTGGGTACCCTCGATCCCAGAATTCTATGTAGTTACACCTAACCAGCACGGACCTATGTCCCGACATCAATTCAATTCACCTTTATTCACAGTATATCAATTACATATAAAGTACAGTAGGAAAATTAAACAGTTCATTTTAACATACTTTGATATACTGCAAGGAAGCGACATAGCAATGTTAGCTGTCTTCCTGTCGCCCCTTGGGAAAATAGAAGATTTCTCGACAGCAGATCGTGCATTCGAAAACAATTTTTAAGTTGAGCAATTTTAAGTTTATTTACAAAGTGACCGAGCATATAAGGACCACAGTTATTGAAGAGATATTGGATAGACCGAGAATATCTGATTATAGCGACTTGACTGTGTATCATACAAAGCTTAGTTCCACGATGTACTGAGTCAAAGAATGTTACATATGGAACATGACTACGACCACCATCTATTCCAAAAGTTTTTAAATGTAGCCAGGTCTGAAAGCCAAAATCCTTTTTGAAGAGATCTCGAGTTTCAGGCCTTGTCTTACACATGTTGTTGTAACTAGTCTTAATTTAGTATTCATGTACACCAAAGAACAAAAAATAACTGAAACAGCAAGGAGTAAGTGGAGAACACACCACGATAGCATCAGCAATTGATCACGTCGCCTGGCTGCACTTAGAGGATAAAGAGGCTGCTCCAGAGAGAGTGAAGTGTTTATGTTAATTTTAAGCACTGTACTGGGCTGAACTGAACCGAAATAAAGTAAAGTGAAGGGGAACGGGATCATGGCATCAACAAACATAATTTTTATTTTATATTTTATATTTTTATTTTCTTATCTGGTAATTAAACGCAGTCAGGACAGTTTCTAAAGTTACAGCGTGCAATCTCTGAATATCTGTCGAGGGATAAGGCCGTCAGTTTCTTTTTAAACTGGTTAAGTTCTGTGCATTCTGGTCGATTGTATTCCATAATCTGGGGAACGTATGGAAAGGGAGATCTGATGAAAACTTTGTCCTCGGCTTAGGAAGTTGCAATTTACCGGTCTGCCTGGTCATCATGCTTGTTGGATTTATATATTGCTGGAACATGTTATTAAATGATACAGGTAATCTGTTATTCTGCCAGTCATGCATAAACAACAGAACTTGGGTTTTGTAGAGGTCATTAAATTTAAGAACTTTGAGGGTTTTAAAAAGAGGGTCGGTATGTGATATTCTTCTTTTCTTACTAATAATTCGAATCGCTTTTTTCTGCAACATGAAGAGTTTTCTTGTAGACGGTGAATGACCCCAGACTTGGATTCCATATAGAAAATGACTGTGGATTAACGAGAAGTACAAGATCTTCAGGGCATTTAACGGCAGCATATTTTTTGCCCTGTTGGTGGCATATATAGCCCTTGACACTTTTGAGCAAACAATTGAGATATGGTGATTGAAGGTTAAATTTTCATCTACGTGGACTCCAAGAAATTTTGCTACTTTTTCATTACACTGGCTGCCGATACGCTTCAGATGCGTATCACCTAATCTTAACCTTCTATTATCTACTTGACACGAATCATTGGGGGGGGGGGGGGGGGGGGATGTAGCATGATGAATTTAGTTTTCGATGCATTAATTACCAATTTATTGGCAGCACACCATTGCTGGACTTTTATAAGCTCTTCATTCGTATTGTTAAAAAGGGTATCTAAGTTATTACCGGTCCTAAAAGCTGAAGCCGGACCGCAAATGATAAAATGTCAAGGATGGTACAGTTTGACAAGTCATTAACATAGATGAGATATAAAATTGGTTCACGAATAGATCCTTGTGGGACGCCAGTCGAGATTGGTTGTAAATCTGAGGCAATATCTTGAAATTGTACATACTGGCTTATATGGGTGAGATAATCCTTAAACCATAGGTTTGCTTGACCCCTAATCCCATAGTGTTGTAGCTTATTTGCTAGTATCGCATGATCAATTGTATCAAAAGCTTTCGAAAAATCTAGGAATACAGTCAAAGTAGGGTCTTTGGTCGTTTGGTCGTTCATCTTAGCCACATTATTTAAAAGATGGAGAATTGGGTGAAAACTTGAGTGTCCTTTTCTAAACCCGAATTGAAACGGGTATAAGATTGCATGGGTATTAAGGTAACTTGTAAGTCGTGTATACATTATATTTTCCAGGATTTTTGAAAAAGCTGGTAGGATGCTAACAGGTCTATAATTGTTAAAAATATGTTTGTCACCAGATTTATAAATAGTTATAACTTTGACTATCTTCATTTTGTTGGGAACAATGCCCGAAGAAGAAGATAGATTAAAGATTAATAATATGGGTTAATGGATCAGCCACTTGATATATTATATCTTTCAACAGTTTAGAAGTAACGTTATTGCAATCTTGACTTGTTTTGGGTAGGAAAGAGTTAACAGTAAGGATCACTTCTTGTTTGTTTGAGGGCGAAATGAAAAAATAGTCACTGTTGCTGATATCCTTCAGATATTCTGTATGTTGCCGACAAGATGAGGGTACTTGGTTATTAAGCTTTTTTCCTATTTCAATAAAAAAATTGATTAAGTTTGTTGGCAATGACGTCAAATCGCTCTATTAGATTGAATAAACCAACCAGATCGCCCCATTCATCTAAACCCAGCCCACCATCTGCCGATACAGATATATCACATATGACCATGTTGTCTTTATCGAGTGAGGCCATGAGTTTCATGAGGAAATTCCTCGGTGAGAACTATCCGCGCCTGGTTATTTGAGGACCCGGTACGGCTAAATCCTTGCATGGAATGCCTTTGAGTCCTTGTTATTGCTACAGAAGCGTGTTTCTCCGAATGGTTTGTCGCATGCGGACCATTAGGACATCCCACAATGAGATCTAATCTAATATCCCTTATATGCTCATCTGGATATTTAGGGGGTAAGTACGTCATGGTAATGTACTACTGGAAGATAATTATTAAAGGATAATGTATGCTCGTATAAGTCTATAGCTCTTACAGTCTTGTCATATGAAGCCTATGAGGAAACCTTACCTTACATGCCCTCACTTACATATTTGGGATTCCACATCCGGGTACTTATATGGTCAGCTGAAAAAGACAACATGAAATCACATAACATTCATTTTTAACCTGATACAGTATACATCGAAACAAACAAACGCTTTGTTGCTTCAGATATGATGTCCATTGTTCATTGGGTTTTTTTCTTTTTTTTACGTCGAATACACCCCTGAGTGGTGAATAGTTCTGTGATTTTTGTCTTCGTCTTTCTGGAATGTTGGGTCCCCATCTGGTAATGTGATGCGTATTGGTTTCCAAAAGAAGTAGTGCCTGCTGTTGTGTTACTCTAGCGATTTTTTGTTCTTTCTTGGGACACGGAGATTATCTCAAAACCTGGTTTATATAAACGAATCTGTGATGAAATATATGTATCTTCGCACAGTTCCTAGTTGCTGAACTGACTAATGATCAGTCTAATGATTGATAATTGAATGTCCTTGTGTAATCCCTTATTAAGTAGGCAACTGATGTATAAACGATGGGCAAAACTTGACTTTATACCAGTGTTGTGTTATTTTATAGCCGAGGTGTTGAACTGACTAATGATCAATCTAATGATTGATAACTGAATGTCCTTGAGTAATCCCTTAGTAAGTGGACAACTGATGTATAAACGATTGGCAAAACTTGACTTTATACCAGTGTTGTGTTATTTTATAGCCTAAGTGCTGAACTGACTAATGATCAATCTAATGAGTGATAATTGAATGTCCTTGAGTAATCCCTTAGTAAGTGAGCAACTGATGTATAAACGATTGGCAAAACTTGACTTTATACCAGTGTTGTGTTATTATATAGCCTAGATGCTGAACTGACTAATGATCAATTTAATGATTGATAATTGAATGTCCTTGAGTAATCCCTTAGTAAGTGGGCAACTGATGTATAAACGATTGGCAAAACTTGACTTTATACCAGTGTTGTGTTATTATATAGCCTAGATGCAGAACTGACTAATGATCAGTCAATTGATTGATAACTGAATGTCCTTGAGTAATCCCTTAGTAAGTGGGCAACTGATGTATAAACGATTGGCAAAACTTGACTTTATACCAGTGTTGTGTTATTATATAGCCTAGATGCTGAACTTACATCAAACACCAATAAATAAATATATAAATAAATCCCACAACAATCATATAAATGCATGTTAAACACCACTAAATAAATAAATATATAAATAAATCCAACAACAATTATATAAATGCATGTTAAAACATCGCCAATGACAAACTGAGATATAATAAAGTAAGTGAATAGATGCCATGAGGAACAATAGCTTGGCATACAATGTGTGTCAATCTAATGATTGGCAATTAAATGTCCATGTGCAATCCCTTAGTAAGTGGGCAACTGATGTATAAACGATTGGCAAAACTTGACTTTATACCAGCGTTGCGTTATTATATAGCCTAGATGCTGAACTGACGTCAAACACCAACTGATGTATAAACGATTGGGAAAACTTGACTTTATACCAGCGTTGTGTTATTATATAGCCTAGATGCTGAACTGACGTCAAACACCAACTGATGTATAAACGATTGGCAAAATTTGACTTTATACCAGCGTTGTGCTATTACATAGCCTAGATGCTGAACTGACGTCAAACACCAATAAATAAATATATAAATAAATCCCACCACAACTATATAAATGAATGTTAAAACATCGTCAATGACAAATTGAGATATCATGAAGCAAGTGAATAGATCCCATGAGGAACAACAGTTTGTCATACAATGTTTGTCAATCCAATGATCGATAATTGAATGTCTGCCCCTCTTGAATGTAATTCGTGACCTACAGTTTGCTCCTCATAAATAAACTGTGGGCCACAAAAGCTGGTGTTCCACGAGGAATGACGGCTCGTCCTACAAAGTGTGTCAATCTAATGATTGAGACTTGAATATATGCTCCTGTTGAATGTAATTCGTCACCTGCAATTTGTTCTTCAAAAACAAATTATAGGTCACGTCAAGCTGTCGTTCCTCGAGGAGCAACGACTTGTCCTACAACGTGTGTCAATCTAATGAGTCTTGAATATCGGCTCCAGTTGAATGTAATTCGTCACCTACAATTTGTTCTTCAGAAGGAAATTTGTGAGTCACGATAAGCCGTTGTTCCACGAGGAACAATAGCTTGTCATACAAAGTGTGTCAACACATGTACAACAGCTGCTTGTCATACAAAGTGTGTCAATCTAATGATTGAGAAACGAATGTCTGCCCCTGTTGAATCTAATTTATGACTTAAGGGGTCGTCCAACCTTACTTTGGTCAATTTTTTGACATTTTTCCCAATGCCTCAGAAACAGATAAGAGAAGTAAGGAAAGGCAAATTATATATCAAAATAATGAGTAAAGTGCATAGAAAAGGTACATATAATTTTTTTCAGGAAAAAAAGTGAATTTTATGATTTTGAAGAAGATTAATTTGCAAATGGCATAAGTAACGAACCGGTAAAACCACAAAATAATCGGTAATTCGAAAGCCTTGTCCTCAATATAATGATAACATACTACAGACTCGGAGAAAGCATTTTTTTGACACACACTCTGGTGGGTTTTGACGTTTGAATGTAATAACATCAATACAAATTTTTGATGTTCCGGCTGTGGCCATGCTTCAACGATGTTTTTCCGGTCATGTGATTACGATGTGGTTCTTGCAGAAATACTCAATTTGGGCAATCGTAAGAATGCAAAGACGTGATCACGCCCTTTATTTGTTCGAGACAATGTATGAGCGGATTTGCAAACAGGTGACAGCAAGTACTTGAGCTGTTAATGTCATAACTGCAAAATATGGTTCGAAATTCCCTCTCGCGTTTACAGGCCGTCTGAACTTTTTTGTTGACAAAAAATCTGAATTATTGCGCACTAGAAAGACAACATGAACCACTTGTAAAAAAAATAACCGAGTGTATAAAATCGGGACGATACACACAAAATAAGGCAATATTCATAACAAAGTAAGCAGAATGCTTCAGAAATCACTTTTTCACGAAGTATATTCCAAGTGACCTGGAACTATATTGAGCGTGTTAATTTCCCCCTGTCGCTGCGAAGTTATTTACTTCCTAGTAACCATGGAATTTGAAGGCGGGTATGTTTGATGTCTGCAAAGGACCGATTGAAGATGGGTTGAAAATGATGCATTCGTGCTTTTAAATAAGGTGCGCTTGGACGATGCTGAGAATTTAGTTTTTTCTTGCAATCAACCATAGTAATACAAGCGTCGATCAGTTTTACACTGACAAATGTGACAAATCTCCTTCACCGGAAACCATCCCCCAATTTGCATATCACAATAGACATAACCGCTGTCACGGAGTGTCAGCGTGGCCGTGTGGTCAAAACCGAAACGAATTATCGAATGCACGGTCAATATTAGCTGCAATTGGCTTTTAAATAAATGAAATACACGAAATATTCGCAATTTCTTCCTTATTCATGCCGAGTTACTTTTTAACCAAACCACATGCGTTCAGTTTCGTTTGTCGGCATCAAACTGATATTGTTTGTGGTAATTAAATAGTACGAGAAGGCGCAGGAAGCCAAATATTTTCCATCATCTATTATTTAATTCAAATTGATAATTTCTTTTATTTTACTGAAATTATGAACTGATAAGGTGGGTGTGTTGCGATTATTATGCCCCAGACCTGGAAGTTGGAAAATCAAAGGTGCATCTAGGGCCGTGCAGTGGTGACCCCTGTCCTCTTAATCTTAGTCTTACCCATTCATCATTACATGTACGAACATTCCCCTTTGTATCTCAACCATTGCTACTCCAATTTGAAGGATATTTGGTTTTGTGATCAAGCATCATGGGGAAACAATGCCTGTGTAGCTGCTGTAGCATGTGTTTCTTCCCACATTTTTTCAGAGTTGTGGTACTTTTTCACTCTTTTGAGTTAGAAAATTTTGTTTATAACTAGTTGATTTGTTACAATTTGTTGCAAAGTGCCTGCTAATACCCTCAATTGTATTGCTACAGAATTTTCTTGTGAAGATTTTGTTCCTATTACTTATCAAGCAACAACCTAATGAATATTCTGTATAAAGCCACCAATCTGATGTTTGACACTTTTATCGGAGCTGTTTTGAAGGCTTATGGAACTCGAAATGTTGATTATGGCAGGACTTTTCTATTCACCCATTAATTGATAAATTAAGTGTTATAGTTGGAAGTAAAAAGCATGAAAGGTCCAGAACTAAAAGAATGTTTTGCAATGTAACATGATTTTTGCAGATACACTTATTTGGAGGTTTACCTGTCTGATAGTGTTTGGAACATGTGTGGCCAGGATCTTCAAAAAGAAAAAAGAGTTAAACTTTGAGAAAAAAGGCATATGCCTTGAGTGCCGGAGGTAGAGTCATACAAGGAAGAGAGCCCCCCCCCCCCCCCCCCCCCGAAATTTTTTGTGTCAAATGGAGCTCACTTGTCATCTTTTGGGGATTGCTTTGTGTACTGCGTTCTTGAAAAAAATATGTGAGACCCTCTGGATGTGCCCTTCTGATCTCAATATGTCAATAAGCCTCCTTGGGGAAAGTACATGCAATAATGGTTATGTAAGGTTGATTTGATGTGTTTTGAATAACAATGCACTTTTAAGTACATTAGATGGTTTATTGCAGTGACAGGTTACAGTTACCCTTATTTCTTCTCCAACAGATATCATGAGTGTATTGGTGTTTAAGAGTTAAACAAAGCTAATATACTTATTGATAAACCAGACAAATTTAACAATTTAATCACTATCAAATTGATGCATGGGATAAAAGGGGTTACAGTGCAAGGGGTTTGTATATATATTTATTCAACTACAATGTATGACTTTGCAGTGCATTCTACAAAGGAGAATATCATATTTTCTTTCCAAACCATTACAGTAACACATAATCTTGATATTGGGAGACACTCTTTTGTCCTTCCATACTTCTTCTGCTGGACTCCTTCAAGTTGACCCTTGCTGAACTCCCCAAATCAAAACATAAACAAAAGAAAATGTCTGCCTTCAATCAGTGAGCACTCCACTTATAAAATTTGGTCTCAATCTTCATTACTTTCATGAATTAGGAAAAGATTTCTTCGAGTATGTACTTAAATGTTTATAGAATACAGCTGTTATTTTATTTTGAGGTATTTTATTGTAAAAATTTTGTTCTCTTACTTATGCCATACCAGACTTTCAGGTGGTGCTATTTACACATGGCAGCAGTTCCATGGCAAATTTCAGTTTCCACATGTTCTATGTTTCATTCCAAGCATTTTGGTATATAATTTATTGGGGTTATTCATTTTGGGCCTTTTTTAGACTTGAAAGAAAATTACATGAAATTTGACCAAAGTTAGGTTGGACGTCCTCTTAAAATTTGCCCCTAAGAAAGTAACAACTTGTATAGTACTATCCAACATTATCTTTAAATAGCTTTGTACCCTGGAAACGCATTTTGCTACAACCGCTTGTCATACAAAGTGTGTATTGAGACTTGAATGTCGTCCCCTGTTGAATGTAATTCGTCACCTACAATTTGTTTTTCAGAAAGAAATTGTGGGTCACGACAAGCTGTTGTTCCACGGGGAAGCGTGTCAATCTAATGATTGAGACTTGAATATCGGTCCCAGTTGAATGTAATTCGCCACCTACAATTTGTTCGTGAGAAAAAAATTGTGGGTCACGGCAAGCTGTTGTTCCACGAGGAACTATAGCTTATCATACAAACTGTGTCAACACATGCAAAACAGCTTGTCATATAAAGTGTGTCAATCTAATGATTGAGAAATGAATGTCTGCCCCTGTTGAATTTAATTTGTGACCTACAGTTTGTCCCTCAGGTATTAACAACTTATATAGGACTACCTTACATTATCTTTTAATAGCTTTTTACCCTGGAAACGCATTTTGCTCGGAATTTTCTGTACTCTTCTTCCTCTATCATGCTTTACATGGGGTGAGACACATGTTTGTGTACCGACGTCCATATAAACTGGAATGTATCACGGTCACCCAAATCTATACACTGGAATGTATCACGGTCACCCAAATCAATTTCCCCATCTGGTCCCCCATTTTAAGGGTTGGGTAACTCAACGTTTTATACTTGCTTACTTAGGTTAACAAGTTTGGCTCTATTGGTAAAATGGGACCTGGTGACCTACACCGCTGGGTGCAGCCCCTCAGCAAATGGGCACCATGGGTATAAACGATTGGCTAAGCTTTAGAAACTTGACATAGCACTTTCAGTGTACCAAGAAAATAAATGGGCACTATGGGTATAAACAATCGGCTAAGCCTGACTTTATCTCCCTGTTGCAATCACTATTAGCCATCTTAGTGAGAAACGTGACCTTCCTGCCCAAAGAGCATTGATATGGCACTTTCAACGTACCCGAGAAAATAAATTCAATACATTTATACACCTAACTCCGCTATTGATAAGATAGTCAGCACAGCTCTTGAGAAACCCTTAAAAATTAGGTGTGCCTCGAAAATCCCTTGAATTCGCATGACCATTTTCTTTTTTTATTTCGGTCTTGGTTGCATAATCCCTGATAAACCATTGAATCTCATTGGCAAAATGGGACCTGGTGACCAACATCGTTGGGTTCAGCCCGTCAGCAAGTGGGCAGCAAGTGGGCATCATGGGTATAAATGACTGGCTAATCTTGACTTTATTTCCATGTTGCAATCACTATTAGCCATTTTGTCGATAGTGATTGCAACATGGAAATAAAGTCAAGATTAGCCAGTGGAAATAAAGTCAAAATAAGTAAATAATTCAACGTTTTATACTCTAGAAATTCAATTTTTTTTTTTTTTTTTTTTTTTTTCTATTAAAAATGGATATGGCACTTTCAATGTACCCAAGAAAATAAATTTAATACATTTATACACCTAATTCCGCTATTGATAAAATGGTTAGCCCAGCTCTTGAGAAACCTTTAAAAATTATGTGTGCCTTGAAAATCCCTTGAATTCGCTATGACCATTTTCTTTTTTACTTCGGCCTTGCTTGCATAATCCCTGATAAACCATTGAATTTCTCCCTAAGACTTTGCATATTCCAGAAACCCAATCTGTATCTCAGTCTTGAAAAATCCTTGAGAAACCCCTGAATTTTTTCCATAAGGTTTTGTATGAACCATGGATAAGAAACATCCCAATAACATATCATTTCACCGTTCCCTCTTATAATCCCATCTTTATCCAATCAAGAAATTTGTATATATGTTCTTGTTGATGTTTGTGTTTATTTTTCTCTGCATTGCGCGTACAAATGTTCCTGCATTGTACACGACTGATTATTTAAGCCTGGGTATTACACCCCAAATACGCAATGTTTATATGGCTGTGGGAGTTCTCAGATTATCCGAATATATTAACAGGCAACGATCAAATTACGCTTCTGTGATTATGTATTGGTATGAAATTGTACCACTTGGTAGTTTTTTTGTGAATAATGGCGGGTAACATTAGTCTCGACGAGATTCAGACGAATCCGGAATTTGATTTCATTAAGGTCTACAATGACAGAACATGTGAACTTCCCAATGACGAAGATTCCCCATTTAAAGATGCTACAGGAGATTGTAATTATTACTCACCCAATGAATTTCAATCAAAGAACATAAAGCAAAGTGATCAATTCTCAATGTTTCATTTAAACTGCCAAAGCTTAAATGCACACTGGGACTCCTTGAATGAATTGTTGAGTGATTTACATGGCTCGAATAATGCCTTTAGTATTATAGGGTTAACCGAAATATTTCGAATTCCTTCGAACATGTCATACCAGTTGGACGGCTATTATCCACTCATTAATAAGACACGACCTGAGGGGGATGACGGGAGGGGTGGTGTGGGTCTATACATTAAGGAGGGGCTGGCGCCTATAATACGACACGATTTGTCTGTTTTTATTCCCCATGTAATTGAGTCCCTGTTTGTCGAAATCAAGGTAAATAATACTAAGAAACTAATTGGTGTCATATATAGACCAAATACACAACCAAAAGCGGATATAGATCTCTTCCTTACAAAAATAAATGAAATAACTGACCTAATTAATCACGAACGCACGGAGGCACATATAATGGGAGACTTCAACATCGACCTACTAAAAACGAATTGTCATCCCAAAACCCAAATGTTTTTAGATCTCATGGTTAGTCAGGGTTTTTTACCGTGTATTACCCGGCCCACTCGGATAAGCACTCACTCGGCAACTTTAATAGACCACCTCTTCTCAAATAATGTAACCGCAACCTGCTCGTCAGGAATCATAATTACAGATGTTTCCGATCACTTCGGCATATATTATATAGAAAATATTACCGCTGCAAGGGGTAGTCCTAAAATTATACGCAAACGTAAATTCACTGAAGCCAACGTGGCCATATTTAGGTCACTTCTCTACCAAAGTGATTTTTCGTCAATTCTTGAATCAAGCTGTCCTAATGCAGCTTACGAGAATTTCATGGATATCTATTCAACAGCCTTTGAACATGCGTTTCCTGTAGTAAATGTGCAACTGCAAGCTAAGTTTATCAGAAAACAACCGTGGATGTCCAAGGGACTCATGACTTCATCTCTCAATAAGTCAAAGTTTTATAATAAAAAGATAAAATCCCCAACAGAACAAAACATACAAAACTACAAAAATTACTGTAAAATCTTTAATAAAATAAAAAAACAAAGTAAAGCAATGTATTATAATAAGATATTAAATGATAGCAAAAACAATTTAAGAGAAACTTGGAAAATATTAAATGAAACAATGAACAAAGCAAAACGTACAACTAGCTTGCCTTCTACTTTTATCAAAGACAATAATTGCGAAATAAATGACCCAAAGGAAATAGCATGTGCCTTTAATAATTTTTTTGTAAACACGGGAAGACGTGCTAGTGCAGAATTGACACAAACAGATAAATCCTTCCAAAACTTCATGGGTCCGTCTTCCTCAAATAACTTCTACAAATCACCCCCTACCCCTTGTGAAGTGATGGATGTTGCCAAACGAATGAAAGCCAAAAGGTCAGAAGACTGTGATGGCACCACAACATATCTTCTAAAGAATTCTATAGATATATTAGCCTACCCGTTTGCTCATATCGTCAACCAGTCTTTCATCAGCGGTGTTGTACCAAACCGAATGAAAATCGCTAAAGTCATCCCAATTTATAAAACCGGGGATGAAAATAGATTTAATAACTACAGACCTATAAGTATTCTTCCAGCATTCTCTAAAATCTCAGAAAAATTAATGGCAAATAGAATGATTAATTACCTGGATACATTTGATATTCTTTATCAGCATCAATATGGCTTCAGAAAAAATCATAGCACCACACATCCCGTGATGCAACTCCTGAGACATATTGCTATAGAAAACAACAAACCAACAAAAGATTTAACTCTAGCGGTATTTATAGACTTTTCGAAAGCTTTCGACACGATAAATCATAGTATTCTGATAAACAAATTAGAAAGATATGGATTCAGGGGTATTAGTATTGACTGGTTCAAGAGTTATCTATTTAACAGAACCCAGTATGTAAAATGTGGTGAAAATAGTTCGAATGAAGCACAAATAACATGTGGAGTACCACAGGGTTCCATACTTGGGCCGATCCTATTTCTGCTTTATATTAACGACATTCGCCACTCGACATTGTTAAATCTCCTATCATTTGCGGATGACACGACAGCCTATGCTTCAGGTCCAAATGCAAGTAGAATGGCTGAATATATAAATCATGAATTAAGCAAATTAAATGAATGGTGCTCAGCCAACCAGCTTGTGTTGAACACATGTAAAACTAAGTACGTTCTGACAAATCCAACCCGTAGCACGCTAGTCCCAGAAAATTTATCTATAAAAATACAAAACCAACCGATAAAAAGAATAGGAGGCCATGAACAAGATAAATCACTAAAATTTCTTGGTATTAGCATTGATGTCAATCTAACATACAGTGCCCGTATCTCACATGTTTGTTCCAAAATTGGAAAAGTAATTTATGCATTGAATAAAGTAAAAAAAATATTGCCACAGAAGGCCTTAAAAACATTATACTTTGCCCTTACATAGCCACTTGTTATATGGCATCCATGTCTGGGGTAATGCTCGGGCAACTAATAAAATTTTCATTATGCAGAAACGCTCACTTCGTATCATTAATAATTCAAATTACAACGCCCATACTGATCCCTTATTTATAAAAAACAAAATACTTAAAATTAATGACGTGTTTAAACTCCAAGCTTGTCTCTTCATTTTTGATTGGAAAATGGGACAACTTCCATCATCATTTAATGACTTTTTTAACCCAACTCAAAATATCTCATAAAGAGTTACGAGACAATCAGATTTATTACAGGTGAGTAGAACGCGTACTAAAGCCCTCGATAGGTTACAGATCCATGCATTTCCGAGGGTGTGGAATGAATTGGATCAAGATTTAAGGTCTATTACTAACAGAAATCTATTCAAAAAATTATTGACACAAAAATTCATCTCCCAGTACCCAAGCAGCGTTGAATGTGACAATCCCTATTGTCGAGATTGTAATTTTAATGTCGGTAGATAATTATAGATTCAAACCCCTGAAGATGTTTCTACAAATAATCAAATGTCTGCACAGCCATTAACTTGGCCCTTCACTATACACTGGTCATTTTTCGATTTGTATGCTCTTTGCATTTGATAACACCAAGTAATATACTACGTCTGTTTATCTCGCCCAACAGAAAAGTATGATTAAACTTCCAAGTCCGACACTTTCAACACCAAAAAATTAAATCGGAATGCGATCGGATAACTTGCCTTTAACCCACATCCACAGTCAGCGTACAATGCTCACTCTAGAACAAATTTTAGTTGGAGATGACAGGTAGACAGCCAATCCGGCTATGTCATCTCCCTACAGTATAGATATTTATTTATATCATCATATTGTACTAATGTTTTGTGCTTTCGAAATCTTGTTTTATAAATGCATTGATGTAATTCCAATCTATACCGTTAAATAAATAATCAATCAATGAATCGCACAAGGTGGGGAGATTACTCACGAGTTATCACCGATCCACCTTTTCCCTCATCCTCTCCCCTTCTCTCCCCCCCCCCCCCCCCCTCCCGTATTTCACTCTATCTCTCTCACTCGCCGTTTTTGTTTTGTTACTTAGTATTTTGATTGCCATGTAATATATGTTACCGTGACGAAGAATCAGGTTTTTTTGGCAACGTCAAACGCAATTGTTAGCCCTTTGAACCCTGGTGGTGGGGGCACGGTGGTGTTGTGTACTAAGGCGTACTGCACGTCGATGGCGCACTTGTCTTCAACCAATGCTAACCCTGCTTGTGTGGAGTTCGTATGTTGGGGAGTTGACAGTTGCTCGCCGTTGCTCGGTGGTTCCTCCACCCGTAAAACTGTCGCGGCCACGATTAGCCATTGTGCATAAACATGTGACCCTAAACACCAATAAGTAAATAAATAAATATGAACGCTGGTGGTATCTTCCATATCAGTTCAATGACAGCAACAGGCGGAGACCATATTCATTATTTGGGGGTAGACCAATTAATATTTGCAACTTGCAGCCTTGTGGCTGCACGTTGAAAATAAAATAGTGATTGGTCTATCACACACATGCACTTAGCATCCATCCTATTTAATGAAATTATAAAGTATCGTGTTCCTGGACGAAAAACCAGCTGTTCGGGTTCAAAGTCGGAGTACGTAATATTACGTACGAAAGTCGCAACGCACGGCAATTTTCGTACGTAATATTACGTACCGTAGTCCTAAAAGGTTAAACTAATCTCTAGCGAGGCATTATTCTTAATCAAGCACCTTCGTTCGTTGATCGCAGGCAGATAGTCTTTGTTGATTGCTTTGATTTTGTTGCTGCTTTGAATGCACTTGAGTCCATCCTTGAAGCTTCGTTCTTTTGACATTCGTACTTCACAACAGAACCCCCCCCCCCCCCCCCCACCCCACGTCTTCAGGGCATCAATCATATTGTCTGCAGACTGGTTCGTCTTCAGCATTTCTCTTGTGGTTTAGTCCGTATTCGTGAACAATTGTTTTGTTTTTACAAACGCAGAAGACAACAGATACAATTACATCCCTTGGTCCTTATTGGAAACGCATGAACAGATTGGGGTCTATTTGTTGAAAGATTTGCTCTTATTTTATTTTTCTCAAGTAGTTTGATTTAATTATTCAACTATTTAATTTATAACAGCAAACTTTTATTGAATTGTCAGAAATCTGATGATATTTGTGACTATTTTCAGTTTGTTTTGTTCGATTTTTATATCGAGGCGAGCGAAAGCGAAAAGCTTTCATTTAAATCATATTCCCCCGATGTTTCGCGTGCCATTGTACCCTGGATGTTGCACGTTCTCATATACCTTGGATGTTGGGTGCGCCCTTTGCCATGGCTATCTGTCCTAGGCATTCTGACCAATAAGAAGACAGAATTTATCAGGATATAGGGACAGTGTTTGTTGGTTGGTCATATCTTGGTCTGGTCAATGGAATGATGGCTATGTAATCTGTGTTTCTACACTTGACTGAATCCACCAGACGATTCACTTGGGTCACTTCCTGAAAAGTCAGGTTGAGGCCAGTATCCTACTTGAATTGAATGTGTACGTTATCCTTTAATCTGGGTACTTGATATCTCCAATCTTTAACGGCCACAACACCGCTGTCGATTTCTTTTTTCTACGAAGCTTCCTTTTATTCATTTTTCTAATGTCAAGTAGTTGTTCTCCTTGGCTCTACCATCATCGTATTCCCCTTCCATTTCGAGCGAATATTCTGCCATAATTTCCTTTTCAAAGCATACGTCTAGAATTTTGCAACGCCATAGCCCTTTTCGTCCTAATGTGGTGAAGACGTTTAACAGTATAATGAATTTTCTTGTGAATTTGGTCCTTGTACGAAAAATCTTCATGTAAACCAGCGGCCTGGGGTATCCCGCGTCGACGACTTCTCTGTCGCGGCGGTGAAGAGACGTGGCTATTGTTTCGGCTGCATCTCCTATATGCATTCAATCCTTAACATGACTGTTCATGAGATTTCTGAAATCTTCCTGAGAATGGTTATAGGCACGACTGATGATACTTTCCATAGGATCAAAAATCGCCTATAACTTCAGATTCAACACCATATCGGTTTTCATTTTGTTCTCACTCTTCGCCAGTGTGTTGGTGGGTAGTCTTATGGTTAAAACAGTAAAGACAAAATTGCTTTGTGTCTATTTTTTCGACGGCCACAGCACAAATGCCCGCTTTATAGGATTTCGCCGAGGGGTGTCTCGCAGTCTGGTAACGAAATGTTTTAGAAAATGGAGATGGGTGTTATACCATAAATCGTTCGGTATAGGTACCGTGCTAATGCCAATTTACCGTGCCGAGGAAATTTTGAAATACCAAAGTTTCGGTATTGAAAAAGATTCCCAAGAACAGACAGCAAACAATTTTCCAAAATGACTGACAAGAGGAACCCATGTACTATGTCTTTTATGGGCACTCGTCACCGATCATTTGATGTAATAATAAAGCTGAGCGAAAATATTTAGTATTTACTCTCAGTTTTATTGTTACATCAGATGATCGGTGGCGAGTGTTTGTATTATTTACACCATTTTGACAAATAATACAGTCCTTATTTTTTACATCAACCTGTCCTATCCCACTAGTCTATAAGCCGAATATGAGCATGAAAATTCTGAGTCTCTGACGAATTTAGAAAGGTGACCTGCAACTGGGCAGTACTCAGTGATCGTATGTTGTCGGCACCGAATACCGCACCGGTGCGGTATTCGGTGCCGACGCTGAGATAAATCTTCCTACAATACCAATACCGAACTTGAGGTTTCAGTACCGCCCAGTTGTGTTAGCAATATCCATGATCCGTATTGGTTTGTGTTGAGGTATTTTTTTATTTTTATTTTTGTTGGGTATCGTCCTGACTTCGTACTTTTGGGGATGAGTTGACCTCTTTCGGTTTTGCTTATGGGTACTTTTGTGATGCAAAAGATATTGGCAGTCACATAACTGAAATGAATTACCTGTCGCTTTATCGGAGTATGAATGTGAGTTGGGCGTGTTAATTTACACAAAGCTTAACACGTACGCCAATATCAGGGACGTGGCGAGAGGGGAGGGGGTAGGGGGTGTCACCATCCCCAATCCTGACCAAAATTTCGTATAGCTGGAAATTCGGAGGGTAAGTCATGAGAAGTTGGAAATTCCATCTATCTGGATTTTAGAGCTTCTTTGGTAATGCTGATATCTCCTTCACATCCCAAATTCCAACTCGGTTTCATATTGGCAAATATTCCAACTGTTACTATATACAACTACAGTGTTCGCAATATCGAGCTTCATGAGTATGCATGATGTCAATCGGTACGAGATTTCTATAGTACGTTTACTTATAGTAATAAAAAAACCTCGAAATGCACTTCAAGAAAATCATATCATGTAAAATCGTTATCTTGAGTTGATTCCATCATTCTCAGTTACAAAATGATGAAACATTGAAAATTTACCATTCCTGCATAAGATCTGGTTTAATGTTAGGCGAGTGTGCATTAATCAAAGTTCTCAGCTTGAGCACTTGTTTTGCACATATGCAATTCCCAGAACAATAACAAATAATAATAACAACCTGATAATTCTACCATAAATGTGTTCGCATTTCAGTTACGAGAATCAATTTTATGCCCCCTTTCATGGGTTCATGTTCAAACATTTTCTCGATGGTGAATTTCCAACTAGGGGAGGGACCGGGAGGGGGTTCCCCCCGGTCCCTCCCCCTAGTTCGAAAATCACTACCCTACACCCCCCACCCCACCCAATCGGAAACCTCTCTGGCCAACATTCATACGCCAGTAACTTTAAGCTACAGATAATTAATTTCAATTCTTATAATTGCATTCAGAGTGTTTGCTTGTATTCTAGTGTGTCCTTGCGCGACAGAAGTGTCCGTCATTTATATCATAGCAGTCATGTCAGTTTTTGTGCACATTACTGTTTTATTATTTTCAACATAGGCTAACACACGCGGTTTCGAAAATTGAAGAGAAAAACCTACGTGGACAACCCACGTGAATACCAGCTACCAGCCCCGCAACAATTATACAGTTTAACTGGTTGAGGGCTGGATTATTTTTGGTGGTCTGAATTTGTTATTCAAAACTGGTTTTATTACAAATTATTGGAGAGTGCCCAGAGGCACTCTCAAATAATTTGTAATTAAACAAATTTATATAATCAGAATATGATTGCATTTGACTAAAATATGAAACACGAGCAAGAAAATGTCAGCTCTTGCTCTGGTACCCTATTTTTTATGAAAACCCTGATAGAGGCTTCTACCACTCAAGCAGTTAATTGCACCATTGGACAAGCCAATAATAATTTGACAAATGAGCGGAACAAAACAAACACATTCATACGATAGGAAGATTATAAACTTACCTCGGCCAATCAAACGCAAGTGAATGAGTTGTCATTGAAGCAATTAAATTAAATACGCACTGAATTCGAACGTCACTGGCAGTCTATATGTTTTCGGTTCGTATTGGTTAGCTCGAGATAGAAATAGTAATGAATGCCTGAGGACTTTTTGTTTTAGCCTTTCTATTGCAGTGTTATTTGGAGGGTAACTTGAACCTTCCATTTTCTTTTGTCTTTTGGAACAATCTCCTTCTTCGTGTCCTTGCATGTTGTCTGATATTCCACAGTGTTGAATGAATGTACACAGCGGTAGTCCTGCATATCTTCATCGCTGGACTCCCAGAAGAAAATGGGTGTGTGGTGTCGTATTCATCCCTTTTATGCCTTTTTGAGTGCTTGGGGATCGATAGCCAAGTACGGTATAGGGATCAGATTGTTTAGTTAGATAGTAGGGTAGTCGATATTCACCGACAGTAATGGGTGGTTGGGTGGGTGAGTTTTCGGAAGGAGTTTGGGGGAGTTAGACAGAAATATGGTAAATGATGGCGTGGTAATAATTTAAAACAAACCACATAATAATTCTGAACAATTGTCTTCTTTCAGTACTCCGTTCGGCATCCCACAGAAACAATGGATGCTGAATACTAAGCCGATTCACGTAAGAAACTGGAATGGTTACAGGAAAACTCAGACTATGGTATTGAAAAGAGTAAGGATATTTGGATACCACCAACTAAAATACAGCGATGGTCCAGTGGAATATCATTTCGACGATTATTTAACCCTTTACCCAACGCAGACGCAGACGATATCAAAATTTATTATTTTAAATAACATTTTTTCAAATTTTTCAAAAAATTTCAACAAAAACCATATCATGTGACTCCTCGTTGGAACGAGCTCTTCGAGCTCGTTCCAACTAGGGTACACATGATATGGTTTTGTTGACATTTTTTGGAAAAATAATATTTTTTCAACTGCTGAATTTGCATATTACGCGGGCGGATGCGGCCGATTCGTTTGGTAAAGGGTTAATGTTTCTGTTCAGTAGATTGATTTTTTGTTGTTGCTGTTGTGTTTGTTGTTTTCTGCTTATTCTGGGATACAAGTGTCTTACGCTTTGCAGGCATAACTTCACGGAAACCATTTACGAGTTTTGTGCAATTCTGTTCCCGTAGAGCAAGGTTTTTTTACCGACAGAGTGAAAGGTCGAAGGAATAGTTCACAATTTTGTATTTAACTGCGTCTTTTGGAATTCACTCAGACAGTATTGCGCTGAAACCCGAGTTCCGCCTATGTACGTCCACAAGACGTCGGGGATGCAGAAACGTGCAAAAACAACGGCTACAATGGGGCTGTTTCTTCCGCTGACCTTCAGTCATGCGGAACAGCATGGGTAACTGGTGACAAGTGAATAAACGGTCGAAGTACAAATAAATAATCTCGAAGATTCCTCTGAGGCATGTAATATTTCAACCATGCCTGGCCATTTTGGTCACTGGAAGAGATTTACAGTAAAGTTAGCTCCCCTTAATTTCCTAAAGCTTTCAATACATTTAACACAAAGGATATGGGGATTTTATATAAAAATTGAAATTTCAAAAATGTTTTCGAATTTGTATTACCGATGTGCGCATTATTTCACAAACTTCTTTCATTTTCCTGCTGTGTTGCATAAAAGTTAAAAAAACTGGCTTTTTATATTTTTTTCTCAGTTTGAATGTTTGACTATTATTTTCTGTTGAAACTCATTTAAGAATAAGAAAACGGCGTTTTCACTATCTTTTGATGTTTTGTAATTTTTTATTTTATTTTTTTTTTTATTTATTATATCAACGTTGTGCTCATCGTGACATACAATACAGGCACTATCATTTCTATAAATATAAAAGTCTAAGAGATAAAATTAGCTCTTTTATTTCCTTGAGGTGAATAAAAACTTGCAAATTCTTGTAAAAGCACATTCGCTAAACAAGGAGCCAAAGTGGACGCTTAATTAGTGTTAGTAGGTGTGATACTGATAGAAATTCTGAATGGCTGATTACCTGTGAAGGAGGATGAAGTATAAGCACGTCAGCTAAGATAACAATAGGGCCGTTGATGAAACTAATTTCGTTTCCTTTTTTGAATATTTGAACATTGTTCAACTAGCTTACCATAAAAAAGCCAAGTTTCCCATTTTAACTCTTAATAAACGGAAATAGACAGCTCCGAGAGCTGTCTGTTGTTTTCGTTTATTAAAAGTAACAAAATGAATTTGGCTTTATTTTATACTGACATCATGGATATTTTCTCAACAATTACTTGCTTTTTAATTGGGCCTCGGGGGGGGGGGGGTGTCATTGCGGTAACCGGTTCTCGTCAGGTCCCCGAAGTTAATCCTCGGATGGTTGACCGTTTGAGCGATCGATTCGGACTCCCGCGTTGTGTCCTTGAGCAAAGCACTTAACCCCGATTGTCCGCATGGGGACACGATGACGCCGTGTACTGGGGTGTACTGCACGTCGAAGGTACGCATGTCTTCAACCAATCTAACCCTGCCTGTGCTGCAGTGCGGAGTTACGATGTTGGGGAGCCGGCAACTGATCGTCGTTGCTCTGCGGTTCTCTCCGGGTATTCCGGCTTCCTCCACCCGTAAAACTGTCACGGTCATCATTAGCCATTGTGCATAAGTATGTGACCTTAAACACCAATAAATAAATAAATGGAGCCTTCCCCGCGCGTCTAATAATTTAAAGGGAGATCACTTTATCGTAGGTCGATTTTCATGACGATAAAAGTCAGGGATGTGTGAACAGGAGCCGTGTACACCGGGTCGACTTTGAAATGGAAGGGACTGAAATGTAATCGTATACCAGAACATATTGTAAAAAAAAACGTGTGACCATAGACGCGAGTTGAGTGATTTTATGGTATGCACAATAGCCACACATTGAGTTACCTGACACGCTACTGGAGAAGTCACTACTCCGAAACCTAATCGGATTATAGTAATCGCATGCTAGAAATGTCAGTTCTTTAGTATTAAGGGTGACAAGTAGAACAACAAGCAATTTGGAGTATGAACTATAAGCACGTCAGCTATGATAACAATAGCACCGTTGACGAAACTAATTTCATTTACTTTTATTGAAACTTTGCTGGCCCAAAAACTAATGGGCTGAGCTCCACCCACTCCAAGACTCTGCGGCACTTAGTTGAAATAGTTGAATATCGATGTGTATAAAGTTTTCTAATATATTTTAACCATACATAATTTGCAAAGGTGACTAATGGAAGTTGTGGAGGGTCGGGTGAGTGAGCAGGGGGTTGTACATATATCTCACTGGACTTGCCATTATTCTGTCCGGTGGGATACAACTTGAACAAAAAATGTATCCGAGACATATCCACGACAGGTGTGTGTGTGTGGGGGGGGGGGGGTCCTTCATGTTCGATTTCTTCAACACAACGTCCTTTTGTGTCAAGTAATCAAACGTACGGTTCCTCCATTTATTCAATGACGTCATATATGTCGTCACTGCCCACGTGGCTCGTGGTGTTACTGATCACATGATCGATCCATAGCAAATACCTTGAACTATAGCTAAGATGCTATTTCTTGCGCCACCTTGATAACATACTCTTTCCAATAATGAATTGCAAGGTGACGTCACAAATGGTATCACATCAGGTATACCATAACTATATGGCTCCTTGAAAAGTTCATGATGACGACCAAATTGATATCACTTCCCGTTGGACATTATTATCACCGGATAGTGTTTACTAAAAGGTATCCTCCGAAAGGTATCCCCCGTTAGTATATCACCATCTCGTGCGTATCCACAAACATCCAGATGAGGATATGAGGAGTGGTAGATTAAATGTCATTGAGGGATTTCCTCGTGGCTTTCGTCGGATAAATATATGAGGAATTACAGATTATACCTCAATGAGGTGTTTTCCGCGGCCTCATACGATGAAAATGGGGTGCCGAAGGCCGGAGATTGTTAGGTTTTGGTACTGGAAGTGGGGTGGCACAGATGAGATATAAGTGATTCTAGATTATACCTCATGGAGAGATTTCCTCCTAGTCCTCACGAGATGAGGAATGAGATTATACCTCGATGGGGGATTTCCTTATGGCAGCCTCCTACGGTGAAAAGGGGGCTCAGAAAGTCAGGTGTTTTTAGATAGGGACGTTGAAGGAAGTGGGATGCCCTGAATATCTTGGCTCAGGATAGGAGTACTTTGAGGTTATCAAGATGCAGCCAGAGGGGGATAGAAAGCTTATGGTAGGGCTGCAGGTCAAACGAAATGGCACGAGGCTGCAATGATGGTAGAACACCATAGTAATGGCGAATGCAATAGAGGCTGATCATAGGATATATAGTGGAAGTCCTGGTAGAAGCCAATGGTAAAACTACTATGAACTGTTTATAAGAGCTATATAGCGACCATAGAGGAGGCATATATGAACTAGAATCTGTATAGGAGTCATGTCATAGCTATCTTCGAATACCCTGTCGAGGATATGAGGGATGCGAGATTGTACCTCACAATCTCAGGTTCTCGGATGAGGATGTGAGCGACTTGAGAAGAGATTGTGGGCCGCCCTCTCGGGGTTGGCCGAATGACTTCGGGAAATTCGCTTTGCGATTTCAAAACAATCGAGTCTGACTTGGGATCTGACACACAGGGGATGTCAGGTGAGAAATCGCGAAAAGCCTAAGCGACAAGCTTTCAGTGCGTTCTATGAGTTCGGCGTATTATATTGTTTGTGTTTATTTACGGTGTTGTTTTGACTAGAAATATGGATTTAAGATTTTCCGTCCATACCAGGCACGATATCTTCATTCACTGTTTTTACTTGTGACTTGGTTTTCTAAGCCAAAGCTCTTTACTCAATACTGGTAACCAACTTATTCAGGCTTTATGATGTGAATATAAATGTACATTATCTGCATAAAATAAGGCCACACAAAATAAAATTAATTAATTCTTAGGCAATATTTTTCGCAAATCAGTGAGTGAGGGAAGGTTTTATGTTTAATTTTTATTTTTGTTTTGCAAAACGTGAGCAAACATGGAGAGGATTTCGGCTGTCCTTTTACACACAGGACTATAGGAAGTGCATATGTATACAAATAAATTCATTTTTAATTTGAAAAATAAAATATTCCTCTGAAAACAAACTGTACGTACTGCAATTCAAAGACTTCATATTCTTTCGATGCTCTACATATTATCTTTGAAGTAACAGTACTGACTCTACCTTATCAGTATTTATTGACTTACTACAAAAACTGGAACACTATGGAATTAGAGGGGTTGCTCGCTCTTGGTTTGAAAGTTATCTCACTGCAATACGTGGAATATAATAGCTATTGTTCCGAACAAAAGTCCATTGTTTGCGGTGTTCCGCAAGGTTCTACGTTAGGACCTCTACTTTTTCTATTATATGTGAATGACTTGATCATCTTTAGACTTGCTTTCTTTTGCTGACGACACCACGGCTTACACGTCAAGTCTCGACGAACACATTTTGGAACAAACAATAAATTACGAATTATCGAATGTGTGTGATTGGTGCCGTTTGCAACAAACCCACAAAATATACATTACTCAGGAAACCACTACCAATTTCTAGATATCCTAGACAACAGCGGGCTAGTCCAATTCGTAGAAGGTCCAACAAGGGGAGATAACACCTTAGACCTAATATTAACAAACAATCCAACAAAATTTAATCGAGTTGGGACCATGCCAGGAATCTCAGACCATGACATCGTCTTGTCAGAAATCGACATAACACCTTTGAAAAAATCACAAAAGCCTCGAAACATCCCCATATATAGAAAAGCTCAATGGGAAAGCAGCAAAGAGGATAAGAAAACAGTGCATGAAAAAATGACTGAGATGGAAAAACAGATCTGCGGAGTCAACAAAATATGGAACTTCTTCAAAACCAATCTTAACACTAGTATCAAAAATAATATCCCACACAAACTGTGCAGAACCAAAGATAGTCTACCTGGCTAACACCTGCACTTAAGAAACTAATAAAAAGAAGAGATAGATTATACAAACGTCAGAAAAAATCAAAAGACAAAAGAGACATTATACGTTTCAAAGAGATCAAAAGTGTAGTACAGATGGGCCTTAGGAGAGCATACTGGAAGTATATAGAGGGTGTTGTGCTATCACAAGAGGATGCTAACCAATATAGTGGACTCAAACGTTTCTGGACCTACATAAAACACAAAAATACAGATTTAAGTTGAATATCGTCACTCGGAAGTGATGGCCTGCTGCACTCCAACCTACATGACCAGGCAAAAATACTGAATAAACAGTTCCAATCTGCATTCTCGCAAAAACCCCCACATCAGTACCGAGGAATTCAAAGCTCAATTGCTTATGACCGGTACATATCCACAAGCACCAGATTTAATCATAACATGTAATGGGATTGCCAAACTGCTTAAGAAGCTTAACCCACATAAGGCGTCTGGCCCAGGCGGAATAAAACCAGGGGTCCTAAAAGAACTAGCAGATAACCTAGCCCCGATCCTCACAATCATATTCTGTACATCTCTTGATACTGGAGAAGTCCCACCTGAATGGAGAAGTCCCCAGGTTAGCCCAGTTTACAAGAAAGGTGATCGCTACAGGGCTGAGAACTACCGTCCCATATCACTCACCTGTATCTGCTGCAAACTGATGGAACATGTAGTCACTAGCCATATTATGAAGCATGCGCGCGATAACAACATCATGTATCCCCTACAACATGGTTTCCGCAGTAGGCGTTCGTGCGAAACACAACTGATTGAATTTGTTGATGATGTCCCTGTAAACATGACCTCAGGTAAGCAGACAGACGTCTTGATAATGGACTTCTCAAAGGCTTTTGATAAAGTTAGCCATAGTCTTCTCATTCACAAACTGGACCACTATGGCATTCGAGGGAAAGTCAATACCAGGATCAATAGCTTCTTAACCGACAGAACCCAGGCAGTAGTTGTCGGCGGCGAGATATCAAGCCACGTAAGTGTGGAATCTGGAGTGCCTCAGAAATCGGTCCTCGGACCCAGCCTCTTTCTGTTCTACACCAACGTCATGCCAGAGGGGGTAACTGCAACAGTGAGGCTCTTTGCGGATGATACAATTGCCTACATCACTTTAAAATCCAATTTCGATGCCTGCTTACTCCAGAGTGATCTAGACAAACTTGGTGACTGGGAAAGAAAGTGGAAGATGGAGTTTCATCTTGGAAAATGTAACGTGTTATCGATCAGCAGGAAAGCCAACTCCATCAACCACCAATACTCACTACATGGCCATATCCTGGAATCTATCAAAAGTGCAAAATACCCGGGCTGTCTAATTACTTCAGAACTCAAGTGGGGTAACCACATAAACAACGCCTGTGATAAAGCCGACAAAACACTAGGTCTTCTACGTCGTAACCTAAACATCAGCTCAACAAATGTAAAAGCAAATGTATATAAATCATTGGTTCGACCTCTTGTAGAATACGCATTATCTGTCTGGGACCCCTATCATCAAAAGGACATACATAGGCTTGACATAATTCAAAGAAGAGCAGCTCGATATGTTAGTAAAAGACATGGGCTTAGATCTAATGTGAACAGTATGATCCAACAATTAAAGTGGAGACCTCTAATCGAACGCCGACTGGACGCAGGGCTTACTATGTTATACAAAATTGTAAATAAGAAAGTGGCAATAGATAAAGATAGTAAGCTAATACCACTAGTTCGCAGGGCGAGGCACACCCACCACCTAGCCTTCCAAATACCATCAAGTCCTAGTGACTATAGAAAATATTCCTTTTTCCCAAGTACCACCAGGGAATGGAATTCACTACCACCTGGGATAGTGTCCGCAACATCATCTGACGCCTTCAAAGCCCAGGACTCACAAGCACAGTTCTAACAGAACGATGCTTCCTGTCTTTAATACTTTATCTGGTTGTTTTAACGCTAACATGTACTCTCTACCATGGCAGTATAATCAACCTGTTGATTGTGGCCACTATCAGGCAGAACCGGAACCAGAACTTGCCATAAATGTCAGCAAAAGCAAAGCTGTTCTTGTCCCCACACAAATAATGAAAATAAATTTCCAAATTTAAAAGTAAAGATCAATAATAATGAACTAACAAGAATTGGTAATGACAAGCATGAGAACTTCATAAAATTCTCAGGAATACACGTAAACGAAAATTTCAAATTTAAATACCACGTAAAACGGGTAGGCTCTAAAATTGCTAATTCCACATATTGCATTAGCAAAGTTAAGCATATGCTTCCTTTGATGCCTTAAAAGGTATCTACTATACCATTGTACACAGTCTCCTACTTCATGATGTGCCCATATGGGGGGTCATGTCTCATCAGCTGAAAAAATAAATCGATTACAAAAATGAGTAATCCGTACAATAAAAAATTAAAAAAATATAATCACACGGACTCACTATTTAAAGAGAACAAAACTCTAAAATTTACAGATATTTATAAACTGCATGTAAATGAGTTAGTGTTTGATGGGCACACCCACAACCTTCCCCATTCGTTTATCGACCTTTTTGCTCATACGCTATCGGCTAATATGTTGACCGGGAAATCAGAAGAAGAGGTCTGCTCCAAATCGGCAAGCCCAGAAAGAAATTTTCGGCTGAACTTCCGAAGCATAATTTCCCTAAAATCTGGAATAAAACAACAGCGAACTTCCAGACAACAACAACGTGAAAATGTTTCATCAAAATCCGTTAGTGATTCGATTTTCAACGAATATAAGAACTCAGTTTCATGCAGGTACAATAGACGTCCTGAATGTCCAGAACAATAAACCCACAGTGCGTATCTTATATAAATATAAGTTACATGGCGTGTAGCTGGCCGATACATTTCCATACAAGGCGATGAGAGTTCATATCAGGTGAGGCGAAATCAATAAATACGGTACCCTGAAAATATTTTTGGTACTTAAATTCTCTTATTTTGTTTTAATTAAAATTTTGAAAATTCGAAGCGAGTGGAAATGCCTCAAAGCAGTAATGGCGGCTTCCCAGCCGATATCAAATGATATTAGATGAGTTACCTGATACGGCGGAACCCGTAGATAGTATTGCAGCGTTCTGATTAGACAAACACACTTTGAGGCATAATAAATATGTATACATGTATATGTATGTGTGTGTATATGTATATATATGTGTGTGTATGTGGGGATTTACTTTTTCACTTTTTTTAAGTGTGGTTCAGTATTTATCAATATATGAACTTAAGTGTCTATGTTTGATACTCCTGGCGTCTCATCCCAATTATTAGCCTCGGGAAAAGTTATAACTCACGCTTTTCTTTAGACCGAAATAATATAAAACCTATATCGAGGCTAGTATTCTAACCCACGTTTACTTGTCTTAACCTGCTCAAAATATATTTCTGATATTCCAGGTGATGGCAAGAAGACAGCCATTCTGACTGTGCCATCGCCTAATAATGCACTTGACATATTTGTATTATATAAAACAAATACCTCTGTATTACTGTTTCACTTTGTGTATTGTTAAATAAAAAATATCTGTCTATCTATCTGAGTATTTAATTTATGGGGATTTGCCTTGTTACAATTTATGGGAGAGAGCCTATAAGTACCCTCCCATAAACTGTAACAAGGCAAACATATTGGAGCCGCAACTAAATAAATATACATCAATCAAAAAATTAAAACGTTTCGGCTCTCCCTGAGTTTGAAGATCAACTAATATTGGAAGACTCTGAAAGGCAATAAAAATATCAAATGAAGGGGTTCAAATTCAATGAGGTATTGCTTGAGAATCAAAACACTTTTTAGCCTGTTTTACTTCAACACTACTACCTTTAAAATTCCATTCTACGTCAAACATGTAATCTTATTAAATTAAACAAAAGATTTCGTACGTAATAACACGTACAAAAGTATCAAAGGGTTAATTGCTAACGTTTGAAGCCACCTTTAACATCAACATCGTCACTGCAACCCAATTTAAGTTACAGGTCATTTATATGGCGTCTACTTTACACGCCTCTTTGCGAAGCGCAGTGGCTCAGTAGTTATAGCATTGAACTTCTAACCGAGAAGTCCACTACTCGTTCCTGACCAGCGGGAACAGCGTTGTGGCATTGGAAAGGCACTTAATCCCGACTGCCCACGTGAGGACTCCTGCTTGTGCGTAGTTCGCGTGGAGTCGAAGATTTGCTCCCCACTGCTCAGTGATTCTCTCCGGCAGTAAAACTGTCCGACGCGTTGACGCTGGCTGTAGAACGTGTTCTTAAACCTCAGCAAATAAATAGGAACTGCTCCACTCCGGAGTTTCCACAGGCATTGTAATCTTATAGTTAACCCTTTTCTCAACATAACGGCCAAAACTGACCAGCGCTATTCAATAAAAGTACCATTCAATTTTAATCATTTTTTTCATTTTTTCTTTTTTTTTGGTCTCAAAAATATAGTTTATGACACCTCGTTGAGCTCGTTCCAATAAGGGGTTATAAGCTATGTTTTGGATGCAAAAATTAAAATATTTAGTTATTCAAGAATTTTGTTTGCAAGTGTCGTCTTCTCTTCGTGTTAGTTAAAGGGTTAACGTTTGTTTCTTGAACTTGCATTCATTAACTGAACATACCACTGCGATAGGTGTTGATGAGGAAAACTTGACTTGACCAGGCGCCATGGGTCAATAGTTGGTCACACCGAGGTTCAATTAAGTTATTCATGAAGCTATCCATTGCCCTATATCCAGCTGTAAAAAAGGTAGTTCGGTGGATTGCTTTTTCTACGCGTTAGCCAACAAAGACGTCAAAGTATACCTCAACCTTTTTACCTACGCACACGATATCAAATCTTTTTATTTTAAGTTTTCAATTTTTCAAAGAACTTGAACAAACCCATATGTAACCCCTCGTTCGAACAAGCTCGACGAGCTCGTACCAGTAAGTGTGGGTGGTAGCATTACATTACAATATGTTTTTTCAACTGCTCAATGTAGGACCCGTTGTGTCCGACATTAGGGCCCTGCGGATGTCAAATTTCGAGTCGATGCGAATCCCTAATCAAATCGGGCAGAGGATTTCGAAATGAATCTATAAGCCCACGGTTAACTTCTCATCAGCCTTCGATCTTCAGACTCAGTGTGTTATGAAGTTACATCGGGTTGATACCTCGGCCGATATGAAACTAACCAAGTTATAATCTTTTCGAAAACAACATTCCGGGATTGTCAGTTCTTGAATATCGGGCACCTGGCTGAGAACGAAAGCGCTGCCAGAGTTAGTTTCAACATTTTTTAGGTTGGGTGTAAGTTCATAACATATGGTGGCAGAAATATTCTGGACTACGCGACGGGTTCCGTTGTCTAGAGTTTGATGCATGTCCTAGAAAACCTTCACAAGTTCAGGTCAATTGCAGTGAGACCAAATACCTTGTGGGATATTAACTTCATTTAGACAATACATAATTAAATTAAGGCGAGTGGATTCTCAGAGATTACCCATTAACCCTCTGCATACTGATGTCAAAATACAAAAATTTCAACAGCAGATTTTTTCCATAATTAATAATAATAACCAGAAGAAATATTTAACCATATCAATCTTGTTTGACAGCACTCGCTCAGCTCTGTCAAACAGGAATCAATTGGTGAAATTCCAAATTGCAGTTTGAAATTTTTATATTTTGACCTCAGTGTGCAGGATGTTAAGTGAGATTTGTGTGAAAGCTGGAACCACGGAAATTTAATATGTCTGTAATTGGGTGCCACTAAACAGCGAACACAACCGAGCATAATAAATATGGGACAGTTCGTCCCGTGAGTTCCAATGTGTTCTGTGTGCCTACTGGTACATAGAACACATTGGAACTCAGGGGACGAACTGTCAAATAAAGTTGATACATTAGCCTTTTTCGAAACTGCCATCTTGGCTTTTAATCTGCGCAAGGTCACGGTTCGCGGGGTGTAAATAAAGCAATTCCCATGTTCGTCGCGTTGAGTTCTGTGTCAGCCAAGACAACTAGTTTTATGAAATATCAAGTTTAGATTCGAATTAACTGAAGGGACATCGCTAGACTTTCAACGATGGGATACCACAGGTTTAAAGACTTTTTTACGGAGGCGAGGACTTGTTTTGAGTGACAACAAGGAAGCACTCCTTACTCGGAGCTTCTCGGCTTGGGGAACCCCCGAAAGTTGTAGAAACAGTGCCGACGACCACAGAGTCATGACACAGCGTGCATTCAAACACCATTTAAGTCGACAGGAATCCAGTTCGAAATAATGAAAGTTCTTATACAATATTGCCATTGTCTTAAACAAATGGTAACCTTGGCTAAATGTTTTTTGAATTCGCACAAATGAACGTAATGGGGTCGGAGGCACTTCACCTGCTCTCTTCTCCCATTTCGTACAAAGTGTTTTCTTGAAATGTTCACACCTCGCGACCTGTGACCTTGCATAAATTAAAAGTCAAAATGGCAGTTTCGAAAAAGGCGTATTGTTGATATATTGGGGGAGTGGGGTATACATATAATATATTTCAAGTTTTAAGTGGATCCGTTCACTTATTGATTTTATTAACCTTTTTCTTTCAACTGCTCGGAGTTCGTTTAGATTTTTGTGTTCTGTGTTTTTGAAGGACACAAGCATGTTATAGAGGAATTTAGTATGTTGGTTTCTGGTGCCCTGTCGGGAGCCTAACGCTCGACAAGCCCGCCTGGTAATCAGGAGTCCAACGCCTACACCACTAGGCCATTGCACACCGTCTAAGGCGATGGCTGATCCAGCTTTTTAGGTGAAGGTCTCCTGATTACTTGGTTCATCCCCCCCCCCCCCTTTCGGCAGCAACATAAAAGTGTGGAACGCGCTGGCTAGAGTACGATGAAAGTGCTGTGGTTGGTCCCAGACGGGAGACTGACACGGGCCTATGTGTCGAAAGACACAATCATAATTTAGAGGAAGTCAGAATGTTGGTTTCTGATAGCCTACTGGGAGTCGAACTCTCGACAATCTCTCCTCGACAATGACAATCAGGAGTCCAGTACCTAAACCACTAGACCATTGTACACAGTCAAAAACAATGGCTGGAAGCTAGTTTTTTAGTTGCAGTTCTCATGACTACTTAGATCGGTTAGATTTTTGTGTTCAGTGTTTAGTAGCATTCATAACTCTTGGTGATATCCGCCAAATAATAATTAAGAATTAAGATGAAGACAATCGAATTAGCATCACTGTCTCATACCCTAAATTCGCTGATATTTTTCAAGTTATCGTTCTGGGAGATAGAGGTGGTAGAATATTAAAGTATGACAAATTCGAAAAATATACAACAAAAATGGCGGCCATTCAGCCATCTTTAATTGTTTTCTCCAAAATTTGACGTGCATCATACTTTCACAATGTCCGATTAATGTTCGAAATTTGAAACAGCAACATCCAAGCATCTCGGAGATACAGGTATTAACTTATAAAAATATGAAAAATACGAAAATATTACAAGAAAAAAGGTCGCCATTGAGGTATCTAATTTTGTTTTCTACAATATTTGATGTGCATCATATTTTTATAATGTCTGATTAATGTTAAAAAATTGAAACACCAACATTCAATCATCTCAGAGATACAGGTGGCAACAGGACAGACAGATGGACGGAGTGCAACCCATAAGTCCTCTCAGGGTAACCCGTTTGGTACTAATAAGGTTCTCTCCTTCAGCATGCACGACCAACATGTATAGGTTGGTCTTGATCGGTCAAGCGGATTTACAAAGAGTTTTGAATCCAACGTCTATAGAGGACCAGATGGGAGGACAGACAGACAGACAAACAGACAGACAAAGGACTAGTAGAATAGAAGAGGCTGATAGGCAGGCACACCTACCGCACATCATGTATTGTGTATATATCACGTGTGGTTGAAATGTGTCGAAGATATATTTAGTTATGGGGCAGAGACAAATTGAGATTTTGAGTTAACTGAAATCAATTTGAGGTCAAGGGTCACTATGATCTTGACGACTGTAAAAATGAATAAGACTCCTCCCCCTCCTCAACCTACATCTCAACGTGTGTTCCAAATCGATCGATCATGAATTTATCCAGTTACAAAGCGGGAGCCGATTTCAAGCCCAAGGACACTGTGTCCCTTACCATTGGAACAAAGATCTGAAACTGAAGAAGGTTCTACCATTCATTATGTCCAACCAGGGTCAAGTTGGGTTTTAATCAGGAAAGCAGAGTTTTAAGTAGGGAGAGGTCACTAACTCGAGGATGAGAGTAGATGACATCGATATTATCTAAAATATGCCGAAACACGCGTAATTAAACCTGAATATTTTGTGAAAATGATGTTTCTTCAGAAAGTAAGAGGACAAAAAGTCAAGGTACTTTATTTCTATAAATCTCCATGAAAACTGTCTTCAAGACTATTTTCATGTAGATTTAGAGAAAATAAAATTTCAGCAATTTGATAATAAATTATCCAACATTCAAGCGCATTTTCATGTAGGTTTCGGAAAAACAAAACTTCAGAAATTTGATAATACACTATCTGTAATTAGTCTTCAAGACCATTTTCATGTAAATTTAGAGAAAATAAAATTTCAGCAATTTGAAATTAAACTAGAAAATTGTGATTTCGTAGAATCACATACTCATCGTGTTTGATAAAATGGTACTGAAACTATCGTATTCAAGTTACCAAAACTGCGAGAGGGTTTTATCAAAAATCTAACCTTATAACAGCAAATATGCTTACCAAGTATCTCTACACACAGGAAAACTGTGGTCATATATCAGTCGCTGTATAGGGATTTTAACTTGGAGAGTTCTGCAGTTTTGCTAAAAATCAGCAACTTTGCTTACACACCGGGAAACTGTGGTCATATATCAGTCGATGTATAGGGATTTTACCTTGTGGAGTTTTACAGTTTTGCTAAAAATCGCAAACTATGGCCCATTAACCGTCGATGTGGGTTAGGGTGATGGCTCTGCTCGGTAATGTTGTTGTATGATATTTCACTCTACATATACTGAGTCAAAAAAGAAAGTATAATCGAAACAATTCTGAAAAAAATAGCACAAAGGATGAAATATAATAGTTCTAATGTTGCATATTTGTGGACAAAAAGTTGTGCAAAGAGTTTAATGACGTGTTGTTGTTGTACACCCAACCGTATTCAATTTTGCTACGGATTTTAAAATAGTACGTGCTACCCACGAATGTCAAATTGAATTGGTGACCGACGATTTTCTTTCTGTTATGTTGTGCTAGAGAGCCTGGTTTATTGAGAAAACACGCTACTGTTTGTCTTCCGACATTTTAAAAAATGCCAAGGTTAACCGAAAATCAGAGGTTGCGTGACATTGGTATGCATGAGGCTGGGATACCTCCAGAGGAGCTCGCTGCTGAGTTCGGAGTCACTTTGGCCACCGTTTACCGTCTCATTGGAAGGTATAGAACCATTGGATCTACTGTCAACCGACCGCGTTCAGGTCGACGAAGAGTTACGACCCCTGCACAAGACCGACACATCAGGACGTCTCAACTGCGGGATCGCTTCCTTCCGGCGACGGGGTCAGCAGCAATTACTCCTGGTAGAACTAACAATAGAATTAGTGCACAAACTGTCCGCAGCAGACTCGCTGAATGCGGCATCCGAAGTAGGCGTCCATACTACGAACCCATCCTTACCCAAAGTCATCGTACCGTCAGAATGGAATGGGTACGTCGGCGTGTTCGCTGGGCATAGCAGCGATGGAGCACAGTTCTTTTTAGTGATGAATCACGATTTTGTCTACGGCGCGCTGATGGTAGGGCAAGAGTGTATCGCCGACGAGGAGAACGGTTTTCTGAAGCTTGCGTGTGGGAATGCGACCGTTTCGGCGGGGTAGTGTAATGGCAGGAATTCCTTGCACAATCGAACGCAGTTGATCTTCATCGATGGTAATCTGAATGGACAGCGATATAGGGACGAAATTCTTAACGCTGTTGTTGTCCCGCTGTTCAACGCAAACGTCGGATTGCAGTTATTCCAGCAAGACAATGCCCGATGTCACGTGGGGCGTATCTGTCGTGACTTTCCTGAGGAGCAGAGCATCGAACTTCTTCCCTGGCCCCCACTTTCGCCAGATTTGTCGCCAATCGAGCACCTTTGGGATCAATTGGACCGTCGGGTACGAACTTCATGATCTTCAGACGTTAGACGATTTACGTAATGTTCTGAGGCAGGAGTGGAACGCAGTACCACAGGGTGACATCCAGAGACTTATCAGGCCCATGCGCCGTCGATGATTTGCCATCCAAGAGGCAAACGGTGGACATACACGCTATTGCCTGCATGTGTGAACTTTTCATTTCACCCCATGGATGAATTGCGACGTCCTGACGTGACGCTGGCAACGGTAAGAACATGAAATTATGCAAATTCATACAGATAGACTCGAAATATGAATTTACAATAATTTGTTTGAGATGAAAGTCGATAATAGTAAAAAAAATGCTCCTCTAAGTTTATTATACTTTCTTATTTGACTCCGGAAAATTTAATCTAGCCTGGGCTCAAACTTCGACATATTTTTCTGAAATGTCGCCATATATTTCTTAGATTTGGCGCTTAAAATGTTTTCACTAAAATGACGGTATGGGGAGAAACAACTTCAGATGGGAACAAATAGGTGCTACGCCAGTAAGAATCGGCTTGATTCTTCTTAGTGAGACTTCAACAACAACCCGATAGGAGCACACAGTTTTATATCAAGCACAGGATATATTTACAACAATATTAACATATGATGAACAGAAGTTTGCGAAGCGAAAAACAGCGTTCGAAAGTCCGATAATCAATTGCTCTTAGGGTTCACGTCCAATGTGGACATGAGACATGTAGGATACAGTAACATAATACAGGCGCAATCACTTTTTTCTTCTTCACTTTAGAGAGGAACAGGGGGGTTACATAACATAGTCTTTTAGGTCGCGTAGAACGACGCGGTAACGTCGCCGACTTATTGTTGAGGAGAGATCATTCTGGTGGGGAATCAATGTGTCACAGGCATGGGAGTGGTCAAAATTATCGGACGTATCATTCACTGTGGAGGTAATACTTCTTTCGGTATATTCTGGACGGGCGATATTGGTGGGCTCAAAAAGCTCCCGTGGGATATTCGATGGTTGTGGTGGTGATGTCACCTCACTCTCGCTCTCATCATAAATAAAATTTCGCTGATGACTATGGAGGGTGTTAGCACTGGAGCTGTATGGAATCTTATAGCATTCTGATGTTCGTACGCGGTAAGAGGATTTCCTCAGCTGCGATCTAGTAAACTTCCGGACATTACACCAACCATCTTCAACTGTTACGACTAAGTACCAGTCACGATCCCGAGACTTATTGTGATCAGCGTGCAGATAGACGAGGTCGCCGACCTCAAGCGGGACAGTTTTAGGTATTTTTTTGTTAGGAGCCTTTGATGTTTCGCTGTATGGGTGGTTGCGTTTGCGCTGGTTATGTTGTACTGAAATAATCTCACGGTCGGAGATAGGTATTGGTGAGTTGGTAAATTGGTCGCGTTGAGTTATCAGTTCGGGAGACGAGAGACCATATGATCGGACGCGAGAATTAACCTGCGCAAGAGCGAAGGCTAGCTGCGTGGGAGAAACCGATCCACCTGATGGGTTCTGTTTTCGCAATTCCAATTCTATCTCCTGGGTGGCTTTTTCCGCAACGGGGTTCTTGTTGACATTTTTGATGCGACCCACTTCAATACTAACTCTATGGCTACGAAACTGCTCGTCATCGACAAGACTGGCGAAGCCTGGGCGGGATCAGTTCTCACAACAGCAGTCAGGCCGTTTAACGGGCGTTGTTAAATGCAGAGCTGGAAAAGGGCACTCCGTAGGGAGTCGCTGCGTTCATTGTCCAGAAAACAAGCTGCTGTGTACTGTTTCACTTAAAACGAAAATAAACTGACGGTCCCTTCTTAAAACATCAGCCGCGAATGAACTCCCGGTTCTTTCTGAGGGTCGATCTGAGTTAGGTGTATGATGGGTGACCGAGCTGTAGGTGAAGGGCGGTGAGGAGGCCCTCTAAAACTTACGATAGGCAAGGTACTGCGCTACATTCTCGAACAGGAAGAAGAAGGGCTTCGCGTCGCACTACGATTAATCCATCCCAAGATACGGTAGACAAGTTGATGTAACGCTTCACGTCCATGATGATTGTGGCTTTTTTGATGGGCGTGATCCCTGAACAAGACGAGCATGTGTCCGACGTAAGTCTGGACAGTTCGACTGGGTAGCTAACCATGCAGGTCTACTGGTAAAAGGAAGTTTCACAACACCTGAAACGATGTCTTGAATCGATACTTGTCGGATAACGGAGTCTTCTAAGGCTGCTACAAAATTCAGCTAAGCGCGGTCTGTCCCCACGGGTGACATACTAGGTTGCTTCTAGGCCCAGGGTTTTAATAGCCCCGTCGATAACGATCCATAGCTGGTCATTTGGACGCGGTAACTTTTGTATGCGCATGAATGCATTCTAAATGGTTTCTGTCCAGAAAATCTTTTCCTGTGACTGCTTTCCCGCAACAGCGGCCTCTAATGCATGGATCAAGGTGGAACAGTTAGGCAATACTCGTGTTAGAACTTTGTATGCTCCTTTAAATGATCGCCACCCACGAACTGGTTCAGGCCTTGTGTAGGATGACAGATTTACGATCCGGTGTGGACGAGCTTGAAGATTACCCTGCTATCAAATCCACCCCAAGATAATGGTGGAAGTCGGGGCAATGGTGGTTTTTGAGGCCGACGACCTTAAACCACACTTTTTGTAAAATATCAAGGACTCTACTCTAGTTGTTAAGAAGCTATTCTGGAGTATTTCCACCGCAATAAAGGTGGTCGGCGAGTTTTGCCACTATCACTTCCTGCCACAGGTCTCCGAAAACCCGAACATCAGCTTTTCTAAGGCTATTTCGGACCAGGGCATTACCATTGCGTAACGGGTATAGACAAAAACGCCACGAAATGGTCTAACTACCCCACAATTTCATGGATTCTTGTGCCGGGGGATTTGGTAAAAAACCCTTGTTAAATCGTAAGTTATCATTTTCGGAAAATGCTATTGGATACGTGTGATTGGACACATCAATATGTTACCGAGTTTAGCGTGGCTCATGAATGTCACCGGCCCACGAAAACTTCGTGCAGGTTTTTCGCACGAGCGCCGCGTTAATGTCTGTAGGAAACGTTTCGAAATTTTCATTTGTACTAGACGGGCTTTGTCGAATGTCTCATCGTGCTTTTATAAACTCGTTCATCAATAGTTTCTGGTCGAAACGTAACTTTTGAGGCATGCAAAGACTGACACGTGACGAACGTTTACGTGCCGTTGGTATCTTGGAAGCTGGCAACACACAGACTGAAGTGGCTCAAAACGGACAGGCAATGTTGATGATCGAAGTCGGTCAGATCGTCCAAGGCCGACAACTGCTAACAGGATCATTTCATCCGAACCACACCTTTACGTAACCGTCATCAAAGTGCCTCAGAAATTGGACAGCAGCTGCACCGAGCAACAGATGTGCGAGTCAGTGGTCAGACTAATCGAAATCGCCTACGCAGTTGGAATGTGTTATGTTTGACGACCTCGAATAATTCTACGTTTGACTGAACGTCACATCGCAGCAGGGCGTAATTGGTGTGGAGCACGACAGCGCTGGGGCAATCGTCGGTGGAGCAACGTCATGTTTTCCGATGAATCAAGGTTCACTCTCGACTTCCACGACAAGCGAAACAGAGTCTGGCGGCGGCGGAACGAACGATACCATGACGTAAACATTAGGCAGCACGATCGTTTTGGTGGGGGAGGCATAACCATGACAAGCAGAACAGCATTACATGTCATCCAAGGGCGTGTCACAGTGCAGTTCTGCCGTGACAACATGATGGCAGCTCATGTGGTGCCATTTGCACGACGTCCCGGCCGTCGATTCATTTTCCAAGATGACAATGCAAGACCACACAGGGCCCGTGCCGCTACAGAGTTCCCCAGGATCAGAACATCACTACACTGCCTTGGCCAACACTAAGTCTAGACCTTTCACCAATCGAGCACGTCTGGGATATGCTTGGCAGGCGCCTATGACAACGCCAACACCCCCTACTAATGTCCGGGAACTCGCCGCTGCACTGCAGGAAGAATGGAATAACATCAGTAAAGCTGATATTGGACGTTTGGTGGGGAGTATGCCACGTCGGATCCGCGCTTGTCTCGCGGACCGAGGAGGATTTACAAAGTGTTGAGGTCTTGGACTGAATGTGGTAAATTCCCTGACTGACCGTCCATGTCTTCTACAGCTCACTGGGTGGAATGTGTGCTTGTCAGACACCCAACTATCGCTGAAACCATTCACCAGATGTCACAGTGCAATGCCACGACTGTCGTTTTGATGAAAATATAAATACATTTCTTCATATATTAGTCCAGTGGCAAGTGTGGGCCTTGTGTGCCTTTAGGGGCCCAGAATATTACTCTGCATTTTCCTATTATATATCATCTGAAGTTAAAAAAAATCAAGGTAGACTTTTCCCACCCTGACAATAAGGGAGAAAACCGCACTTAAAGTTATCACTCCTTACTGAAAAACCTAAAAATTGATGTTTTTTCAAAATATCCAAAAATAATAATTATAATAATAATAATTTAATAATAATTTATTTTCTAGGGCGTAAAACCACAAATAGTGCTCCAAAACGCTTGACAGAAATAAATACACTTTTCTGAAATAAAGGGTCACATCTGTTTTGGTTGCCTCTTACAGAGGTTCAGGAGAATGCTTCAGTGAATAGGAAAGTTTTAAGATTTGTTTTGAAGACATCGAGAGTTTCTGAGATTCTGACACTAATTGGCAGGGAATTCCACAATCTGGGACCCACGATGGAGAACACACGATCATGAGCCTGATTAGATCTGCTAAAAGGTGCAACTAGTTGAATTTGGTTTTTAGATCTGCGACTGTGAGATGGTTTATATACAGTGAGGAGCTCTTCCAGGTAAACTGGGGCCAGTTTGTGGATACATTTGAATACTAAGATCAATATTTTGAAATCAATTCTCTGTTTAACTGGAAGCCAATGTAGTTGTCTTAAAACAGATGTTATGTGTTCAGAGCGTTTGGTACCAGTAATTATCCTAGCAGCAGTATTCTGACCTTTTTGAAGCTTCAGAGTCAGGCACTGGGACAGCCCCACTAACACTGAATTACAATTGTCTAGTTGTGAGGTGATGAAGGAGTGCATAAGTTTTTCAAGTGCTGACTGGTTAAGATAAGGTCGCAGTCTTCCAACATTACGAAGCTGCCAGTAGCATTTTTGACATATTTTATTGATATGGATGTCTAGTTTTAAATTTGAGTCCACAATCAGTCCAATATTCCTGGCCAATTCACTTTTCACAGTGATGTTCTTTCCATCCAGAATTGATGTAACAAGGGGGTGTAGGCATGCCAACCCCGGATATCACTAAGAATTCAGTTTTGGAGACATTCATTTTCAGTTTAAAGTCTATCATCCATTCCCGCACAAGTTTCCATGTTATTGACTGCGGTGAATTAGTCACTTGGAACAGATGGGTTGAATGTGGTGTACAGGTGGGTGTCGTCTGCGTACAGATGATCCTTTTTAAGAAGGCGACCCAGCGAAGAAGTGTACAGAGTAAACAAGAGTGGTCCAAGAACTGAGCCCTGAGGAACACCACACTTTAACGTCTTGCTTTCTGAACCGATCTTATTGATATATATTTGTTGACTGCGACCTTCTAGATATGATACAAACCACAATAAGACAGTTCCACATATGCCATGCTGTGCCAATGTCTGCATGAGAATTCCATGGTCGACTGTGTCGAATGCTGCTGACAAATCCAAGAGAACAAGCAGTACAGCCTTACCATCAGACACTGATTTAACAATGTCATTGTTGACTCGCAGTAAGGCTGTTTCTGTACTGTGGTAGCATTATATGCAGACTGGAAGGGCTCTAAAAGATCATTTTCATGCAGATGATTTTTGAATTGTAAAGCAACAACCCTTTCCAACAATTTACACAGGAAAGAGAGGTTCGATACTGGTCGATAATTCTTCAGGTTGTCAGGTTCAAGGGATGGTTTCTTGATGAGTGGTGTAACAAGTGCTTTTTACAGTGGGTTTGAAACAAACCCCTCATGTAGGGATGCAGATATAATAGATGTTACGGCTGGCAGAAGATAATCAATTGTCTCTTTCAAAAGGAATGTTGGAATTTGATCTAGATCATTAGATTTATTGGATGATGATAAAATCATTTTTCGAATGTCGTCTTCTGAGACAGAGTGAAAATTAGAAAAATCAATTTTTATGTCAAGATGATTAACTCTGGTGGTTCACATGATGGTATACTATCCAGAATTACATGAATTTTCGTTATGAAATAATCGCTGAATTTTTCCAGAATTTCTTCAGTATTCAGATGATCTGGGAGAATGACTTTTTGTTCTTTACCAAGGTGACTATTTGTTAGCGAGAACAGCACCCTTGTATTAAAGGACTCCTCTATAAGCGAATTGTAGTACTCCCTCTTCGCCTTTTTGATGATCTTATTAGTTGTATTTCTTTGGTGGCAGAACATCTGCCGGTGAACCTCAAGCTTCGTTTTATTGTAAAGAGGCTCAAGTCTGTGACGCTGTTGTTTAGCAGCTCTAACATCTTCTGTAAACCACTCCACTTTTTTCCCTATGAGTTATAATCTTTGATTTGGGTGGTGCATGTTCAGCCATGATGCCCTTAAGAGTTTCTTCAAATAAAGATAGCAATTGCTCAGATAATTCATGACTACTACAAAAATAGTTCGAACGCAGAATTGATGAACTGATATCCATTTTCAAGGCATCAATATTTATTGATTTATATTTTCAATAAGTAATTTTCTTGGGAGGAATAACGTTTTAATTTTTGTTTTACACAGTCGCAATAAACTACATCTCAGTTTGAAGTGGCAAAAATAATTTTATTTTCAGAATTTGGTACGATTTTTTGTAAAATATGCATTTTTTCTTGTTTCTTTAGCGAAAATATTTCAAACAAAACCAAAGAAGTTACGTCTGCATTGTGTTACAAAGAAATAATCATAACATGTTATATATTTGTAGAAAGGTAATCATATTATCTACAATTTGCAAAAACTTGAGTTGGATAGTTGAATGGAAGCAAGATTTATATGGAAAAGTCTACCCCTACCCCCAAAATAACAAACCCTGGAAATATTGTTAAAATCTACTCAACTCCAAATAACAACAATTTAATTATTTCTTCTCTCTAAAATCCCTTATGCAGTAATTCTAATCAGGTATGACATCTATTACTATGATTAGATATCAAATCGTACACAAATTAGACCCCCCCCCCCCCGCCCCTCTCCAAATCCCCGGGGGCCAACGCCACCCAACTCTTGATCAAGAAACCTGCTTTATTTTTGTTACCAAGCCAAAACATCGGAGATATTTTCGGAAACTATTCTAATAATCTGCTTGTAATATTAGCCTTTGAACAATTTTTAATCACATGTTCAAAAGACTAATGTTAACCATTGTCTAACATATCGACCAAATCCACCAGCATAATATACAGATATTTCCATTCAACCTTTGTTGTGTTTTCATTGTGGTCTTCCAAACCAGAAGCTTATGACCCATCATTGGAACAAGCTCGCCGAGTGTGTTTTTTTCTTGTCAGAAAGAAATAATGGTTACTGTGGTCTACAATTTACTTTAGGTAAGGAGTTAATACCAAATAATCCTTGTTAATTTTCAACTCTGGCCAACACGAAACTGGCAGCATATTCACACCATAGAAGGTCTTGTAGGCAAAATAAATGGGTTTTTACAGCTGGTATCGTCATTTTCAACACTTCTGCATTTACAAAATTTACAGCATGGGACCCCAATTTTCTTACAAACGCATTTCTTTGTGCTGCATTTCAGACAGTTGCAAAACTTAACAAGCTCATCAGGAACAGTTCTCTTAAGTTGCATGGGCATGAGCAAAGCATCTATATCATCAAAGCCTTATGATCTTATGATCTGGGGTCAAGTTAATGTCCTTTAAAACAATTAAGAATTGAGTAAGTGACATGAAATGCACGCTGAATGTGACCTGCAGCACTATAACTAGTCGATGGTAGCTCATCTAAAGATGACTTCTTACTGTGATGGTAAAACCAGTACCTTAATTCATCCAAAGTTTTAATTCTTATATAGGTTTTAGTATTTGAACTAAGTATTCTTCTGCATGCACATAAGTATCATGTAAATCAGGGGCATACGGATTCACACCAAACTCCTGAAGGTATTTATGTGTGTCTGCATTCAAGACTGCAGCTTTAGTGCCAAAATTGCTTGCATTATCACATCCAGATAATATATGTATTGAAGGCAAAACACTATACAAATCTCCTAAACTGTTGGCCAAGGTATGTACTGGAATATACCTTGTGCTGTCACAAACACTTGCTCTCGTCCACTGTTCTTTTAAACCATTACGATTTAGGAGGCCCCAGTAATAGCAGAGTGACACAAATGTATCATTTGGCAAAATGACTAATCTTTTATTCTTGGACTGAGTAGCATGCATAGCGTGGGGTATCAGTCGAAGGTCGGCTTCTTCAATATTCAAATCTAAGTCAGTATGATGCTGCATATTTCCTTGATACAGAGACTGGCACTCAAAATGATATTCCCCACACATTCCACCGAGAACTAGCTTAATATGTGGGAAACTTTTGGAATGTTCAATGATAAATGCAAAAAGTAAATGTTGTAACTTTTGTTAGCATTTGATGGCCAAAATGTGGACATGTCAACTGGCAGAGGTGTTGCAAAAGTGATACAGCTCAAACGTATGGCAAGACTCTTACCTCGTCGCATCCTTTCAGAATCTTTTACTGACCCAACAAGATATGTGTCAAATACAAACTCAATTGCTTTGTTAGCAATTCTCAGTATCATAGTTAAAAAGTTTTCACACAGATCAGCAAAGGTCTATAACGGTTAAATCCGAATTCTACGAATATATGCCATTGCATCAAGTAGTACGGCTGTTGTTTCATCAGTCCATTTATTTGTGGGTACATAATCAGCATCTGACAATTGTTTTTCCAGTTCACGTGTTAAATCACTTTTAACTGGTGTATTCATCAAATCCTCGGCATCAAATAAATATGATGCATTCACCAAGTCATACTGGAACATTACTTTCATATCAAATCGTACATTTCTTTCTTTCTAGAATTTTATTTGTCTAGAGTTTCATTTTGTCTGAATATATGCTGTCGAAAGTTTTCATATTCACTTTGTTTATGGTGTCTGCGATTCTTTTTGACTTTTCAATGAATCCTGCCTTTCAGAATGTATTGTACAAAGACTTTCCAATCTGTCTTATATGAAGGAGATCTTTTCGAATATCTTCATGCATTATTTGTTGTATTACAATATTAAAGAAGAGTGTACTTTCCTTACAGTCACTGCTGAATGGGGGTTTTCATAAGAGTGTATCAAATGGACCATATCTCCAGTGTTTTGTTCGTATGCTGCTGTTTGAGCAGTACTAAATTCATGATTGGTTGATAATTCATAGTAATTAGATTTAACACCAGTAATATGTCTGTGAAGGTTGCTAACAGATAGCATTTCATGATAGATCATTTCCTACTGGGCAACATATTTCTTCCGATGTGTGCTACCAATGATTCCTGAGTTGCTTTTCTGAGAACGATTAATTGTTTGTTCAAGACACATGTCAGCTCCAACTGACTTAAACAATCCTGGAGTTCTTCTAATTACAACATTTGCCCTAGTAAAATTGATATAAACTTCAGTGACATTTTCTTCCAGTTTTCCATATCTTCCAAATACAGAGAACACCATCGTAAGTAATTACCTTTATCAAATGCAGAAAATAGTGGGAGCAGTGCCTGTACAGTGTGAATATGTAATGACCAATTTCCTTTGCGATCTGCTCTGATTAGATCTTTCAACATTCCTGCTCTTTAATATTTTAACAAATAATACAAATTTTAATACAACAAATAATGCATGAAGATATTCGAAAAGATCTCCTTCATATGAGACAGCTTGGAAATTCTTTGTACTATACATTCCGAAAGGCAGGATTCATTGAAAATTCAGAAAGAATCTCAGACACCATACATAGAGTGAATATGAAAACTTTCGACAGCATACATTCAGCCAAAATGAAACTCTCTACAAATAAAATTCTAGAAAGACAGAAGAAATGTACTAGTGGTCAGAAGCAACTGGATTTAGCACGTTTCCGGAGATTTGATATGAAAGTAATGTTCCAGCATAACTTGGTGAATGCATCATATTTATTTGATGCGGATGATTTGATGAATAAACCAGTTACGAGTGATTTAACACGTGAACTGGAAAAGCAATTGCCAGATGCTGCTTATGTACCCACAAATAAATGGACTGATGTCACAACAACTGTACGAGTTGATGCGAAGGCATATATCCGTAGAATTCGGATTAAGCCTTTTTGACCTTTGCTGATCTGTGTGAACACTTTTAAACTATGATAATGAGAATTACTATGCACGCTACTCAGTCCCAGCATACAATATTATTAGTCATTTTGTCAAATGATACAGATGTATTTGTGTCACTCTGCTATTACTGGGGCCTCCTATATCATAATGGTTTAAAAGAACTGTGGATGGGAGCAGGTGTTTGTGACAGTACAAGGTATATTCCAGTGCATACCTTGGCCAACAGTTTAGAAGATTTGTATAAGGTTTTGCCTTCACTACATCTACATACATTATCTGGATGTGATAGTATAAGCAAACTTGGCACTAAAGCTGCAGTCTTGAATGCACACCCACATAAATACCTTCAAGTGTTTGGTGTGAATCCGTATGCTCCTGATTTACATGATACCTATGTGTATGCATAAGAATACTTAATTCAAATACTAAAACCTAGATCAGAATTAAAAACTTTGGCTGAATTAAGGTACTGGCTTTACCATTACAGCAAGAGGTCATCTTTAGATGAGCTACCACCTTCCAGTTATAGTATTGCAGGTCACATTCAGCGTGCATTTCATGTCACTTACTCAATTCTTAATTGTTTTAAAAGACATTCACTTGACCTTAGATCTTATGGTTTTGATGATATAGATTGTGTGTTCATGTCCATGCGACATAACAGAATTGTTCCTGATGAGCTTGTTCAGTTTGGCAACTGTCTGAAATATAGCAAGTGTTGGAAATTACGATACCAGCTGTAAAACCCATTTATTTTGCCTACAAGACCTTCTATGGTGTTAATATGCTGCCAATTTCGTGTTGGCCAGAGTTGAAAACTAACAAGGATTATTTGATATTCACTCCTTAACTAAAGTAAATTGTAGACCACAGTAACCATTATTTCTTTCTGACAAGAAAACAATAAAGTTCTTTTTTCTTCTTCCAGGCCATTGCTTGTAATCCTTCAATTGAACAAACTCAACGAGCTTGTTCCAATGTTGGGCCATAAGCTTCTGGTTTGGAAGACCAAAATGAAAACACAACAAAGGTTGAATGGAAATATTTGTATATTACGCTGTTGGGTTTGGTCGATATGTTAGATAAATGGTTAACATTAGTCTTTTGAACATGTGATTAAAAATTGTTCAAAGGCTAATATTACAAGCAGATTATTAGAATAGTTACCGAAAACATCTTCGATGTTTTGGCTTGATAACAAAAATAAAGCAGGTTTCTAAATCAAGAGTTGGGTGGCGTTGGCCCCCGGGGAGTTGTGGAGGGGCGGGGGATGGGGTCTATTTGTGTGATAATTGAAATCTGATCATTCTAATAGATGTCATACCTGATTAGAATTACTGCATAAGGGATTTTAGAGAGAAGAAATAAAAATTAATTGTTGTTATTTGGAGTTGAGTAGATTTTAACAATATTTCCAGGTTTTGTTATTTTTGGGGGTAGGGGTAGACTTTTCCGTATAAATCTTGCTTCCATTCAACTATCCAACTCACGTTTCTGCAAATTGTAGATAATATGATTACCTTTCTAGAAATATATAACATGTTATGATTATTTGTTTGTAACACAATGCAAATGTAACTTCTATGGCTTTGTTGGAAATATTTTTGCTAAAAAAAACAAGAAAAAATGCATATTTTGCAAAAAATTATACCAAATTCTGAAAATAAAATTATTTTTGCCACTTCAATCTGAGATGTAAATTATTGTGACTGTGTAAAACAAAAATTAAAACGTTATCTCAACTATAATTAATATTTTTTGATTTTTTCAAAAAACCTCAATTTTTAGGTTTTTCAGTAAGGGGACATAACTTTCAGTGCGATTTTCTCCCTTATTGCCAGGGTGGGAAAAGTCTACCCTGATTTTTTTTCAACTTCAGATGATATATAATACGAAAATGCAGAGTAATATTCTGGGCTCCAAAATGCACACAGGACCCACCATAGCCACTGGGCTAATATCTCACTTTTATCAAATATCCCCTGCTTTTTTGAATAGTATATAATTCCATTGAGCAATTTGGCGTAAAGTGGAATCTACATTAAGAATAGGCAGTATCTGACAAAAGTGTTCATTGCATTTCAGGACCTTTGCCTTGTCTGTCGAATTTATAATGCGGATCTTTCCGCCGACACTGGAAACTATGTCTGGCGTGGTGTTCCGCATTGAGTGAGAGTCGGGGCGGGGTTCCAAGACAAATGAGCTATTTGTCTGTATTTCACTGGGTGTGTCAACGTCTCGGAATTCGCCAGACCATATCGTTGTAGCCACCCAGGGGGCACGAAGTGTGCAGGCGTGAGTGCGGCGGCCTAGGTGAGGGCCAAAATTGGTCTTTAATGAGCCATACTGAAGTATTACTTGCCGCTTTGCGGACCGTATGCCTATGTCATTCTGAGTCATAAAAGGGACTCCGGCCAAAATATCTACATCTATCTTTTATGACGAGAGATTCGAAGTGAAACTGCTTATTGCTGCGTGTCAGGACTAACCGCTTTTCGCCCACAATAGTTAAGGGGGATAGTCCACAACAGTTAAGGGGGATAGCCCATTAGCCTGTAGTGCAATTTGATAGGTCTTGACAATGTTGGCGCCAATAAAGTTCGCAAATGATTTCCGCATCATATTGGTTTCCGCCCCCGAATCTAATGTAATCTTGACGGCGTGGTGTTGAATATGCTGACTGTTTGATTTGAACACGACGCTTTGTTGGTTGGTCGATCGACTCGCACGGGTCGTCACTTTCCAGTTCAGTGTCCGAGTTTCTATCTTCAGATGCAATTAAACGTGTCATTGACATAAATTTTCGATCTTTCCCCAGAAGAAAAGGGCACTTGCTGAGAAAGTGATAGGGGAAAGACCTTCCGGACTGGTCACATGGTGGGCACAGCATGGAAATGTGGGCTTTTTGTTTGACTGTGAAATTGTTAACAGTCCTACTGGAGCTACGCAGGCCAGCCTCCTTCCCTGGTAGAAGAGCTGCAGCCCGCAAAACGAGAGCATCTTCTGAAGTACGCACTTCAAGTAAAGACTGCACAGCTTGTGATATTTCGGGTTTTATGGACGCGAGGGTACGCGATCTCAACTCTGTGCCGTAACGCTGTTTAACCAGGTGTTGGAGATGTTGATGGATGAGACGGAGCCAAGTTAAAACAATTAGATTTTCTAGTGACGGTGACAACTTTTCGTCATCGGAAGGGAACTCTCCGTGGTGACTGATACGGCCGTCGTACTTGAGTAAGTTATCTTCAACAAATCCAATTAAACTTTGGACTAAATCTTCAGGGCGTTCGTCTGGTTCTAATATTATGTCTGTAAAGTCAATGAAGTGGGTGTCTGTTGAGTGAAGCCCATAATGCATTGTTATTATTTGCCAAATGTCATTCACGGGTGTAGAAGTTTTCACAACAGAGTGTCGTGATATCACGGGACAATTATATAGTTAGCGATCTGTACCAGCATCAGTTCCAGTTGGGTCACTTTTTGGTGGGTAGTGCGCCTCTTGTCCTCCGGGATCTCATCGGTGTCATCTTCAAAGCCGCGCAGTGGGCATGGTTTAGATTTCTTTTATCAGTTTGTACCCTCCACGAGAATTTGGGCAAAGTTAGAGTCAAGTGATATTGTGTATTGAAGGTTGTGTCTCCAATTCTCGAACGAGTTCACTGTTTCGTTCCGTGTCAAACACCACTGTTTTGGGGCGCGAGAAATGCCCATTGTTAATTAGTGCTTGACAAGTTTGAGAATAAATCTAGTGTTGCACTATGGGGTGCGTTATTGTGCTTTTGAAGTTGATGTTCTCAGCACGAAGGCTTGCAACGAGCATAGGCTACTTCATGAGTTCGTTGGAGAATCTATGCCACCACGCCAGTAAGAATCGGCTTGGTTCTTTGTAGTTGAGACTTCAACAATAACCCGATAGGAGCACACAGTTTTATATCAAGCACAGGGTATAATTACAACAATATTAACACATGAATGTGGGAGTGCGCGGATGCCGGACGGAAAAAGCAACAGCGGACAAAAATGTCTCTTTATATCCTTTTTAAATCAAGTTTTGGATACAGTTTTTCTCATTATTTTTGGTTAAACATGTTAGAAACACCCCATAGATTTCGTTTTCCCCCATTTTCAGTTCCGACATGCTCCTAAATTAAAATTTTGGCTGGCACATCCCCCCCCCCCCTACCCAAATCTCAACAACGTGGCTCACGGTGGGCCGCCATATTGAAACTTGAACTTTGACAACTTTTTTGTTTTCTAAATTGTAATCATTCTTTAATGTCTGTAAACAAAATCCTAAAATACTTAAATGTACCAGACAATTTCCCAAACGTTTCAAAAGTCTGAGCGCCTTCCCTAATCACCGACAGCAAGGGAAATTGGGTCAAACGATACAGCAATACAAGACTGAACACGACATCTCCTGGATATGCAGATCGGGCCTAAAAATTGAGGATACACTGAAGCATGTTATAAACACAATCGAAGAAAATAAACACAAGTAAATTTGGATACACATCTGGGTAGGAACATGTAACCTAACATCCAAAATAAGCAGTACATTGCACTGACTTCACATGCAAATGAGGAAATCGACAACCTCCTCACACACATAAACAAGATCGATGGGCTCCAAAGATCGATGGGCTCCAAGCTTCAGACGACAACGTCAAAATAACATTCTTAGAAACACAAGTCTACTGCATCCAGCACTGGAATGCCACAAAAGGCCATAAAGACAGTATTTGAAAAACAAAACAAAAAGTTCCAAGAACAAGTTGCCACATTGAATAATGCCATCAAGGAAATAAATGCACGGAACAACTGCCACTCACCATCTTTCACGATAGACTTGGTAGCCTACCGTAGGGTACGAAGAGGAGCTAATAGAATTACAAATACGGGCAACGCAGGAACCCAAGAAAATAGATTACCATGAGTCGTAAGTGTGAAAGACTACGCTTTATTTATCTCCAATCGTTAATACTTATGTCATTAGTGATACTAAACAATTATAAACACTGGAAAGCAGATAAGATCATATTAAATACCACAATTAGCTGTATCACCTCATTACAAACAAAATCTAGGTATATACATCAACTCCTAGCCCAAAAAAGGATATTTATAAAAAATACTAACATTTCACTTTTACTACTATGTGTATCAGGTGACATCGAAACAAACCCTTGTCCTCGCCAAGCTTCAGTATTCCCTTGTGGTCTCTGCGAGTACCCAGTAAATTGGTCTAACCAAGGCATATGTTGTGATAACTGTAACATCTGGTTTCATAAATCCTGTGAGGAAATTAGCTCAAAACAAAAGAGTTAGAAAAACTTGAAAACAGCCAAGTAATCTGGCACTGCTGCAAATGCAATACCCCAAACCTGGATACCTTCACCTTCAATAGCTACCAGCTCCACATAACTAACATGTTCAGCCCCCTCCAAAATGTTAATGATACAATAAACTCTGTCTTCTCAGACACAAATTTCAACCCACTTTTTACGAGCAGCCCACATCATTCAAAAAGCCATAAGTCCTTATCGCAATCATCAAGGACAAATTCAGCCACAAAAAACAACACAAAAACGCATACCGCCATCATCAAATCTCTGGATACTTATTATAAACTGTCGTAGTGTAAAAGAACATCAGTCAGAATTCAAAGTGGCCATAGACCACATCAAACCAGATATTATCTGTGGTACTGAATCCTGACTTAGAAGGATAACACCTGGAAACGTACCATCTAAAGATGCCATAGTGTCACGTGAAGTTTTTCCGGACAATTATACTATACATAGAAATGACAGACAAACTAGAGGTGGGGGAGAGGGGGGGGGTTGGGTTACCGCCATAAACAAGAAAATGCCAGCAACTGAGGAAGAAAACCTAATTACAGACTGCGAGATTGAATGGACCAAGATTACACTAACAAATAAACGGGACCTATATGTAGCAACATTTTATATGCCCCGTAGAAGGATGACTGACATAAAAAGACTTACAGCATCTTTAGAGAAATTAGCACCCAAGCTAAGAGACCGTAATATTATAATTGCAGGAGATTTCAACTGCCCTGACATTGACTGGGAATCACAAATTGTCAAATCGGGGGCACAAGACAGAGAAGTCCAACTCGCCCTACTTGATCTAATGACCGATTACGGCCTGACACAAGTCCATAAAGAGACAAACAGATTAGATAACATCCTTGACCTGTCTTTACAAATAACCCATCGCTGGTTAAGTCATCTTCTAACGTCCTTGGGTTCAGTGACCATGAAATGGTTGTAACAGATCTTGACCAAGCCCTACAATATAACAAAGTAAAGCCTCGAAAAATGTTCATCTATAAGAAGGCTAACTGGGAGAAAATTAAAGAGGATCTGAAACAACTTAATAAAACAATTATTGTAAATACACTCAGGTATACATCTACTGCGGGATACATTCAAAGAACACATTAATGCCTCAATGTCTGAAAACATAAATATAAATATAAAACTATTAGGCCAAACACCTCGCTACCCTGGTTTAATAAGCACCCCAGGAAAGTGTCCAAAAGGAAAGCTAGACTATATGACATGGCTACGAATTCTGGACAGTGGATTGATTTCAAAGCATTCCAAAAACAGTGTAAAAAGGAATATAAATTAGCAGAAATAACATACATAATTGGAAGACCGAAACTCAAAGCCTTTTTAGAAGTACATTAAGTAAAACAAAACAAGACCGTATAGGTGTTCCACCATTGAAAAATCAGGGGAAGTTTGTAAATGACTCACCAAATAAGGCCGAAGTGCTACTTGATCAATTCAAGTCTGTTTTTCCTAAAGATCATAAATCACAGCTGCCAACCATGGCTGGACTGTAGACGGGGAGTATTAACAAAATCATAATAACAACAAACGGTGTTGAAAAGCTGCTATGATCACTAAACACATCCAAAGTCGCCCGATAATATTCCAAATCAAATACTAAAAGACTGCTCGACAGAGCTAGCCTTCGGCTTAGCAAGCATCTTCCAAAAGTCATTTGATACAGGAACACTTCCTGAAGACATCACCCGTCTATAAAAAGGGCGACGTCCACCTAGCCGAAAATTATAGACCTGTATCCTTAACATCAGTTACTTGTAAACTTTTGGAACACATCATTTGTAAACATCTATTAACTCACTTGGAATCAACAGGCACCCTTACAAATCTCAATCACGGCTTTAGATCAGGGTTTTCATGTGAGACTCAGTTACTAACAACAATGCAGGACTTCTTTATACACCACGAACAAAACATACAAAATGATATAATCATATTCGATTTCTCAAAATCCTTTGACACAGTACTAGACAAACGCCTCTTATACAACACTATGGCATCAAAGGATCCATCCATGATTGGCTTACCACATTCCTCACGAAAGGACACATGCGGGTAGTTATTGACGTGAAGGCTCCACGTCGGTCCCAGTTGAGTCCGGTGTACCACAGGGTGCGGTCCTTGGCCCCATACTATTCCTGTGCTACATCAATGACCTACCACTTTCAGTAAATTACCAAGTAAGACTATTTTCTGATGACTGCCTGCTATATCGTCCAATGAAATCTCAGGCTGATTACAGCATCCCACAAAATGACCTGATTAAACCGGAAGAATGGGCTTCAATTGGGGCATGAAATTTAACGCAACAAAAATGCTATCTCATGTCCACAGACGAAACGTCACCCCATTTCTACACCTTAGACAACCAAGTTTTAAAACAAGTCTCTCAATCACCATATCTGGGGGTGATATTATCTCAAGACCTGAAGTGGGACACCCACATATCTAAAATTGTAAGTAACCCTTATCTTCAAAAGGATATAGACAAACTGGCACGGGTGCAAAGAAAAGCGGCCAGGTTCATCACAGGTGACTATCGCTCAAGGGGATGAGGGCACCTGAACAAAAATGCGCACCAAACTAGAACTGGATGCCCTCCATGTCAGGCGCAGACACAAAAGTCTTACCCAATTCTACAAGATTATTGAAGAGTATGTGCCAGCCATCCCCTCAAATAAATTCCTTCAAAAGCAAAAAAAAGGAAATTAAAAGCAAAATATATACTGATTGTGTCACCCAAAACATCATTGATAGACACATATCAAAAAATACAAGAGCATACATAGTTGGGGACTGCTAAAACCATAGAATATCAGAACTCATTTTTTATCTGCACCGCTGTTGATTGGAACTACTTAGCAACAATATAGTGCATGCGCAAACCATAGAGGGCTTTCAATCTGCCCTCTCGAAAAGCCACTAACGGCTCCCCACCCAGTGTCTCTATGCCAAATGGCCCTACACCATAACTTATACAGATACAGATGAACAGAAGTTTGCGAAACGAAAAACAGCATTCGAGAGTCCGGTAATCAGTTGCTCTTAGGGTATTGTCCAATGTGGACATGAGACATGTAGAATACAGTAACATAATACTGGCGTTAGAACTTATTAAGATAACCAGAATGGATAAGGGGTAAGTCTGAAGACTCTACTTGCAAAAGCAAGATTATTTAATTTGCAATTCCTTAAAAGGAAAAACAAAAAGTGTGAAGTTAACCCTCTGCAACTGCAGGAAAACAGTAGGCAAAGTATGTGGTGTTGATTTTTTCGAACAGTGGACAGAAGGGGCGTTGGGTTAAACATTTCAAGATAACCGACAACAGCAAAAAATGTTTGTCAGTTAATGACCTATACGCCTGTGCAACACATTTACATGTATGTGATTCCTATTGCTGGAAAATCGAACACAAAATGCGTGAATATTGTACTAAATAAGACACCACTGGTACTCAATTTAAATGAAAGTGTCAACGACACTGTGGCTTAACTTGATTGTGTTCAGTATTTGATGAAAATGATAATGTTCAATATTTATGAAAGGATTAGGAAATAAGGCAAGAATTGTGATAATTCAGAAATGTTAATTTCTGTTCCCACATGCTGGACTAAAGAATTTAGGCCTGGGTTGATGTGGCCCTCACAGTCAACGTATGTCAACCAACGTTATCAAGTTACAGTAAAATCATTCCAAAAACGAGTCATCCTACCAAGTTACAATGAAATCCCTTCATAAATATGACTCGTATACTTTGCTAAAGGAATCTAGGTCACCTGACGGTCCGGCAGTAACGGCTGACCGATCGTGACCAAAATATGACAGTCTCATCTAGATATCATATCAAGTTATCCTACCAAGTTACAATCAAATCCCGTCATAAAAACAACCTGTAGACAGTGCTAAAGGAATCAAGGTCACGTGACCAGGCGGCAGTAACTGCTGACCGATCGTGAACAAAATAGGGCAGGGTCATTTATACCTCATACCGAGTTATCCTACCAAGTTACAATGAAATCTCTTTATAAATATGAACTGTAGACTGTGCTAAACAAATGTAGGTCACGTGCATGTGCAGTCGTTACGGTTTCTCGCTCACGGCCCAAATAGGATGTTATACCGAGACATCCTACCAATTTGCAATGAAATCCCTTCATAAATGCAAGCTGTATACTGTGCTAAAAGAATCTAGGTAGCGTGCTCTCGCGATCGACACGACTGACTGAACCCGACCAAAATAGTTCTCATCTAGACATTATACAGAGTCATCTTACCAGGTTATAATGAAACCCCTTCATAAAAACGACCTGTATACTGTGCTAAAGTTTTTCGGGTTTCTGGCTCGCGTAGCCGTCACGGTAGACTGACCGCGACCAAAATGGGAAGTTCTCGTCAAGACATGATCTCGAACCTGCGTATGAAATTTCGTGAAGATCGGACCTACGGGGTACACCCTGTGCTAAAGGAAATGTAAAGACTCACAGACTTACAGACTCCCAGACTTCCGCACGCGCGATGGCAATAGCTTATCTTGACTTTGTCAAGTTAAGCTAATAAAAACTGGGCGAGGGTTAAGTCTGACATTTAAACTTATCACAGCAAGTTTGTCGAGAAGATATTTCTTCAAAACAAAACAATGTGCATACTTCCAGAAAAAGACGTCCCGTTTTTAGATCTGCAGGCTACGGGATTGAGGTGGAATTTGTTAAAGCGTGACATTTCTCCCTTATTAAGGTAACCAGAATGGCTAAGGGTTAAGCCTGACGTCTCCATTTACGAAAGAGGGATTATTCGGTTTGCTTTTCTTTACAAGGAAAAACAAAACGTTTGAAGTTAACACTCTTGCGACTGCTTGAAAACAGTAACCAAAGTATGCAAATTTTGATATTTCGAACAGTTTAGTTTAAACAATATTTATTCATGAATTGTAGGCAATCTCTTCAAATCAGCAAACTTTCCTCTCGAATGAAAAGAATAAGCATCAATTTATAAAGCTACTCAGTCAAGCTCTCATGGCTGATGGACAGGAAGTACACAACAGTACTGTTGACGCAGATACCTCCATTGTTTTGCGTGCTATCGAGCTTGCGTCTTTTGGCAAGGAGGTGGTAGTTTTTTGTGACGATACAGACGTGTTAGTACTTCTGATAAACCATTGGAATGAAAAAATGGGGCAGATTTATTTTAAGTCTGGTGCTCGAGATGCCCACAAAGGTGGGAATTCGTGGAAAATTACTGACCTTGTGAAAAAAGCCGGCATATTAATCAAGACCAATATTCTGTTCCTTCACGCCTGGAGTGGCTGTGACACCACGTCGGCAGTATATGGTCACGGTAAATCCTCTTTCGTGAAGAAGGTCGCCAAATCCTCAGAAATTCAACAGGCAGCTTCGGTTATTAGTAATGTTGTCGCATCTCCTGATGAAGTTGGTGCAGCGGGCAACAAGCTCTTTGTTGTAATATGTTCAGGTAAAGCAGAAAGCTTAAACAACCTGAGATATGTTAGGTTCAGGGAAATGCTTTCATCGTGCAAAACCGCCATTGAACCCCAGAAACTCCCACCGACAGAGAGAGCGGCATATTTTCACAGCCTTCGTGTCCATTTACAGGTAGTGACATGGATGTATCTAGGGGAGGTCGATATTGAGCCTAGGAAGTGGGGTTGGAAGCTACGCGGTTCAGAGCTTACTCCTATTATGACTGACATTGAGGCAGCACCGGACAGTCTGCTGAAGTTTGTAAGGTGCAACTGCAAAATGACATCAAAGAGTCCATGCAAAACCAACTTGTGCTCATGCCGGAAAAATGGTCTAAAGTGCGTTATTGCTTGCGGAAATTGTCGCGGCGAGAGCTGCCAAAACGCAGAAGACGTAACACTTGATGACGAGATCGAGTGTTAAACAATTTTTTGCTCTCAACTTGCATCTTATTTGTATTGAGAATGTTATTCTAATTTTTTTTGAGTTTTTGAAAAAAAAAAATTTGGGAATTTTTGGGGTATTTTCGTCATAAATTAAAGACGAACATTCAACTGGACAACAAAATTACTGATGAAGTGTCCACCTTTAATGTTGGTGAGAAGAATATGGTACATTCTCGCAAAATTTCCTCGTTATAGTGGTGTTTTAGCGTTTTTATTAACAAAATCGTAAATTTTGCCGCTGAAATATCAAGAAAACAAAAAAGTGCCATAAAAATGGTTCCCCACGAAGGATTTCGGAGGATTTTGGATATGTTGTTCCTAGCAACATTCCGCGTCGAATGATATCAAATATGGCTTGTTGCAATTTTTTTCCGGGTTGAACCCTAGATCGACAGGACTTATGCTAGCATCCAAATAAGCTGCAGAAAATGCAGTATAAGGAGGGGTTATCTGTCGAAGCACATCCGGAATATATGCACTATACCACCCAGTCGCTCCAGTCAGCGTCAGTGTGCGGCATATACACATACATACACAAACACACACAAACGCTAGCCGAAATGCGCTGATAGCATAATGTAATTCTGCACTGTTCTGAAAATAAGACAATTTTCAGTATTCGTCATGCTAGTACTGTCATACAAAAGAGTGTCAAGATCTATAGGAAAAGGTAAATACTCCAGTGTAACTATCTTAATCTATTGATAATACGGGCACTAGAACAGGAAGTGTTCTGCTGTTTCTAGGTTACCGCAGCGACAGAACGGTGAGTGTTGAAGGTGATTATTATATAAATCGAAATTAAAGTTACTGCAGTGCAAACGCAATCGGCAGTGGTAGATTTGAGCTAGGCGGGATATTGTACAATTAATGTGTGCCGGTGCTCTGTTGGTTTCAGAGTTCAGATATCTTTTAAAGTTATTCAATGATGTATCCTCGCGAATGAAGAGGGGAATAGTATTCCAATGGTTTGTGACATTCGGGAAAAGGGGCAGTTGATATAACTGTGAATTACAAAAAGGAACACGCAAATAGTTTATAGTTATGGTTATTTAAACGCAGACCGTAAGGACGATCAGACAACGTATGATCGGAGCGGGGTGTTCTATTAGCAACATAGCGGGTGTCATGCGATGATACATTTTGCAGAAGAGGATGAGTTTGTGTTTATGACGCCGTTGCTGTAAAGTTTCCCAGAAGATCTCAATAGAACAGCAGAGCTTTGCAAGCGCTTAAAGATGTTCCTGTAACAATCCTGACAGCTGCAACTTATATTTTGTCTAGATCAAGGGAATTAGATTCAGAACAGTTGTCCCAGACGGTATCACCATATTCAAGAAACAAGCGTATAAAGGAAAAGTATATTCTTTCCATGACCCTGCGATCTAATAAGAATTCGACCTTTCTCATAAGGTCTAAACGTTCCCAATCATTAGCACAAATATACTACTCACAACATTGTGCTAAGGATAGCACCTACCCATCAACATATTTGATACATAAAATGTCAAATGTGTATAGTTTTAAGATTGTTTATTTGTTCTTTAGGGTTTAACGACAATTTGAACAGCTTGAATCGTACCATGTCGCACAATTTTACTGGTGGAAGGAGTTGAAGTACCCATAGAGTACCATTGAGCAATGGCGAGTAACTTTCGGGCTCTCTAATTTGATAACCTGACACACGCAGTTAGCACTTGTTGAAAGCAAGTGTTGCGTTGACATGTTGTAAATATATGGCTGACGTGCTGAATGCCCTGGGTTCACTTGCCTTCAACCAATGTTGACCCTTCTTGTGACAGGATGATAAACTAGAGAGTGAGACAGTTACTCAGCATTGCTGAATGCTTCCCTAAAGGTACAATAGCTTCGCCTACCCGCAAATTGGCACACCATGAAATGACCCAGACTGTTAAACGTGCCATTGCTACCCAACAAATACATAAACAAATAATATACATCTTTTCCTTTCATGAAAAAATTGTGTCGATAAATAGGGGGTGATCCTTAGCAAAATGTGAGTAGTATATAAGAAATGTGGTTGTTCCACGTGCAGCGATCATTCGAAATAAGACCTAAATGTTTGTGCTCACTGACTTCGGTAATTTCGGCATTCGAGAAAAATTACAATTTTGTACCAAAATTTATTTTTTATAATACTTACCAAACTGATACAAAATTGCCTAATCTCCCTCTTTCCGCTCAGGTGAAAAGAGTGCAGAAGTAGAAGCCCCTAAGAAAAAACCCTTAGGAGACTGTAAAACTGTCAAAAAGACAGAAGGAAAACCAAACCGGATTCATCAGGGGCCAATGTGTGCAGGCACACAATGCCTGGTGAATATGATCCTGCTTGAACAGTCACCTGTTGTCCATATTCCCGCCAAAACATGGGCACCGAATCAATTTCAGAATTTTTAAATAAATCGATCAATAACCATGTATACTAGTGTATGGGGTGGCAAGTCATTATACTGTCAAGAATAATGCCGGGAGTGCATCATTTTGTATCACTTTGGTAAGTGTTATAAAAAATAAATTTTGGAGTAAAAATTTAATTTTTTCTCCACTTACCAAAGTGATACAAATTGCCGAAGGAACAATAGGTATGGAGGGAGTATAATGAATATTGAGACTGATTAATAGTGAAAATATAGCCATAGAAGCATGCTGTGGGAATAAAATACCCCCATGACAATAATAAATATTCAGCATGTCCTGAAGGAAGAGGATAGCATAGGAAATGGTGAATTATATATATATAACACATAACGCCCAACCCAAACATGAATACAATGGTATACGTGAATTACCAACACATATAACAACAACAAATAATATACATGCATCATTCATGCTGTAACTATGAGGTATTACTGCCAAGCAATAAAGCATGGCGGGCTTCAAGTTCATAGTAGCTGTGGGGTCTATGAGTGGCTGTGTGGGGGTGGGGTGTGTGAGAAAATAGATATGAGGAGGGCTTTGACTGGGTGTGTATGAGTGTATTGTCCTTATACCAGTATGCGACATTTTGAAAAAAAAAATCCGTGACATATAGGCCAATTTTGCTGGGTGTTTATTTTGTAAATCTTATGAAAAGAAGTCTTATTGTTTTGAAAGACACATGTCACGCAAATAAAGATATACTTACTTACTTACTCGAAACATTCAATAAGAGAAACGGACTGGAAACTAACCCCTAGAATGTTAACAAAATTGTACTAATCAAGAATAGCCGAAGCATTCAGAATTCAATCATTCGATTTCCAGCTTTGATACATACAAGTAAATCGAATATAAATATTACAGATCCAAAATCAACAGAAAAAACATGTCGCATATCCTGGGTTAGATTTTTCCAAGCAAATGAATGCAATATATCCATCTCTTGGCTGCAGTTGTCACTTACAAACCAAAACAAACCTGTCGTGGTCGTGAGTAATACCTAGTCCCAACCGACAGTGGCGGCGCCAGAGTTACAAAAGTGAGGTGGTACAGTTGGGGATTGTGCAGCGCCGAGCTGGGTTGGGTTTCGGGGGGGGGGGTGGGGTGGGGGGAGGGGGAGTCCTCTCCCTAAGTTGAGAAAATGTTTAACTGTTTTGCAACAAAATCA